>BSBK01002264.1:265000-947500 GCA_027943335.1 Chamaecyparis obtusa
ACCCCTCACACATTTTTTTCCTATATAAACCACCACACCCACCCCCCCGCTCCCCACCCCCACCCCATACAAAAACCCCCTCCCCCCTATTTAGGTAATATATTGCCCCCTTTTTTTCCCATTTTAAACCCTCCAATATGAATGCATGTGATATTGTATTTCTCTTTCAATGAAGACCCCATGGGAGTAGATAGTTGTCTTCTAATTCCATACTTTTCACAAAACATCTTAAACACATAAGATGCAAATTCTCCCCCTCTATCATAACTCAAACATTTAATTATAACATCTATTTGATTCTCATTTAAGTTCTTGAAATTTTTTAATCTAGCTAGAACTTTATATTTCTCTCTTAAAAATATCACCCATATGATTATAGAATAGTCATCAAAAATTAAAATGAAGTACCTTTCACCATTGAGTCATCTTGTTATTTTAGGTCCACATAGATTGGTATGTATCAACTCCAATTATCTTGTGAAAAAATATTCATTTTTCTTGAATTTGTTTCTAATTTTCTTTCCTATTTGATGTTCCCTACACCAACTTTAGAGGAATTGATCTTCATAAAATTATCAAAGTTAACATGTCCCATTATTTTGTGCCATAGCCAATATTCATCTTTTAGTGTCAAAGAGAAATTGCCTCTATTATTTTTCTTTAGATAGTAGACATAACCATCTCTTATACTCTCTAAAACAAGTTTTCTAGAACCTTCATTGATTCACATCCACTTCCATGAAAAATGACCTCACATTTTTTACTGCATAACTAATCACACTTTAAAAACTTTCTTTAAACCCAACACAAAATAAATCACTAGCTTTATGTTTTGCATTAGTAAAAATAGTTCCCTTACAACATATAGGTTTAGATCATTCACTAGTGAATGTGATTAATCCTCCATCATATTTTTCAAGATCTATAAATACTCTTCCATGTCCTCTCATATGGTTTGAACAACTAGAATTAATAATCTTGGATCAAGATTCTTCTTTTGCATTAAGATAAGTCTTACAATTTATTTTACACTATTCTAACTTGTAGATTTGTCATTGTCATCTTCTTTGATAGCCAAGAATAACACTTCATCATTTGAATCATTTCCATCTTCATTCTTTGATGAATGAATCTCTATTGAGAAAAAAAATTGTTACCCTTATCGTTGTTATCTATCCTAACATTTCTTTTATACCTTTTATACTTATCTTTCATTTTTTCATCATCGGGTTTCTTACTATCTTCCTTAAAAGGGCATTTAACAACATAGTATCATACTCTTCTGCAATTAAAATATTTGAAGGGAAACTTACCTTTATAAAAAAATTTATCCTTTTTATGGTCTTCTAACAAAATTTTCTTCTACTTCATCCAAATCAGAACTTGTCTTAGATTCATCTTCAATATTATAAACCACCTTGAATGCAAAATACTTCTCATATTGGTTTTCTTCAAGTTCAAACATCTCAATAGAAATGACAACACCATAGAGTTCTTCCAAACTATATTTGTCCATATCATGACTCTGTTGAATGGAATCAATAAGATTTTTTGTCTTAGTCATAGTTATTATAACCTTAAATCACAATTCCATTTATTATATAGTTCCATTGATGTCTTTGATTGTATTTACAATTTTATTCATTTGGTGCAAGTAACCTTCAATGTTCTCATCCTCAGTCATTTTCAAAGTTTCAAATTTATATTTTAGATTCTGCAATTTGATTTACTTGATTTTCTTGTCTCCTTCATATATGTTACCCAAATTTTCCCAAACATCAAATGTGGTCTTGCATCCAATGAATTTAAATAATTTTGAATCACCTAGACTACTAGTAATAGCATTATTTTCTTTTTCTTTTTTTTCATGTGCTCTTATCTCATATGGACTAGAAGGTTTTCTAGAAGCCAAATGAACATATTGTTATGTAATAGCATCAAGGACTCCAAACAAAGTAGAGTCCAAATGAGATTACATCCTCTCCTTCAAAAATGTATAATTCATTATATCAAACTTAAGTATTTTTTCCATGTTCATTTGCCTTCTTGGATCTACCTCAAGTAGTCAGTATTCTTCTATAAGAACTCAAATATTGATATTGATAGTTGAATACCACCAAATGCTAAGAGGGGGGATGTATTAGTACAAATAAATTCTTAATCTTTCTACCACAGTTCTCAATTGCTTGTGTTTAATCAAACTAACCATTATAAAAAGATATAGTAATGATAAAATACACATGAACACTAGATTTACTTGGAAAACACAATGTGGGAAAAACCACGGTGAGAATCACACTCACTATTTGAAATAATTGATTTTAATTTTTTGGCTAGAAGCCAAGGAACTCACTATCCTTAATGTTTAGGAACACTACCAAGGAACTCACTACATGTAAGAGAACTTGCACATCTTTAGAGAAAGATAAAAATTTGCAAAAAGTTTCTAAAAGAGGGTAAATCTTTCATAAATATTGACAAAACATGAAATGAAAAGATGTAGGATCTCCTAATCAATTTTTGTAACCTCTCTATTTGATTCAACAAACCACACTTCTACTCTTTCTTATCCACTTTACACACATTCTTACCTTTGTCATCTACACATACACACACACATAGTAGTTTGTTCATCATAATTTCAACAAGGTCGACTACAAGGAAAAAAGAAGTGTTTACTCAAAGTTGACCTACCAAGAATACCAATACACAATGGTATCCACACCACAATATAAAGGGGAAGAAAATATATCTTCCTCAAATAATATGCTTGCATTGCAAAAATCTCCAAAGTAGACCCAAATGTAACATTTAGACAATCATTAAAATCATGCTACCAATTGACTCAATAATATTCTTTGAAGCACATAATGCCATGTAAAGCATCCCATACCATATCATGATCACTCTTAACCTCTTAACTCTTCCTTCATGCTATATATAGATTGATAAGACATAAATTTAATCACCATAAAATATATGATTCATCTAGAAGCCAACATAGATAACATTATTGCACTCAGGAGAAAATATCTTCACTTGTGGAGAACACCAATGTAAAATATTTGAAATAAAGCACTATATGAACCATCTAGACACATTCACTAAATCACACAACCTATGATGCCAATGCAAATCATTCTCCAAGACTTTCCTATCCATTCTTGGAAACTGCCTTTATTGTAAGCAAACAACACATCACAATTTCTTCAAAATAATAGCTAGGAACTTGAAAACCTGATAGTACAATATTTATAGTACATAGTCATTATAACCATAATGGAAATATATCATAATATTATGTAGAAGAATGTAGATCATTTTCTCATAAGGTCTTCAAATATTGTTTCTTGCATATTCAAGCTTCTTATACCTCATACTGACTTATTACTACAACTAGTCATCACAACATTATTTTATCAAACAATGCCAAACCTCTATTAATCTTTAAATTATCTTTCCTCATAACAAACATCAAATACCATTTCCTAAATAGAAAAAATCTTCATTAATTGCAATCAATACTCACAGCATAAGATATTTTACCAACTTCTTAATCGCACCAACATTTTAGCCACATATGTTGACATCAATACAACCATTAGTTGCATAAATGAAAACATTGAGTATATATGCTAATAGTTTGTGCATCTCAATTTTGGTGTTGAGTTTAAATAATTTGCTTCTTTTCCTTCCATCTTAAATGTCAAAAACACTTAAAATGAGTATAGTAATATTATGTTGGGTTTAAAATGAATCTAAAAAGTTGTAGAGTTATCTTGAATGGTGTTGTAGACCCATACATAATCATATAATCTCCTATTATCAAACTATGTTATGTTATTAAGTATTTTGGTACATTTGAGGCCTTTTGGAGCATCTTGTAAAATCTTTTGAACATAAAAAAGGTTTTTCATTTTGTATTCTTGAATTTAATATCTTAGGAAAGGGGTTTACGATGCCAATGAGGTCACTACACATATTTCCATGCTCTACTTTTATAGAGAAATAGTTTTTGATTACTGCAAGAATAGGTTTTATAGTAAATAGTTTCTAGTACCTAGGGGAGCCATTTTCCTTCCTTCTTTATTGAGTTTTTTTTTGGAATTTTCATATTTCTGAGGAATTGTTAAAAGTTTTAGGTTATTACATTTTATATGTGGTGTCTTGAAGGATATTTTGAAATTTAAAATCACCCAATGGCAAGGACATATGCATTCCAAAGAGACTACATTGTGAGGAACCATCAGTTGGGCCCTATCAAGACACCAAAATGCAATGAGGAAGCCAACACAAAAGTTGCACACTACTAACAAATTGTAATACTAGTGTATTGTGCTAGTGTCCTAGTTGGGTGTTGTAGTTCTCCTTGTGTGCTAGTATCCTCAAACTTTGAATAATAAGCATTGTTAGGTCATGAATGGGGAAAAATATTAATTGAAGATGTTCATAATGTATTGGAGAGCCTCTAGAACCTTTGAGGTGGTCCACATGTGAGTTAATGAAAATTTATTGCATAATTACATTGGACTACATATCTTTTGTTCAAAGTTGGTCAATTGTAGCACCTAGGACCAAGGAGATGGTCTAGGTAATCATGACTTGCAAGGGTTAGATACACTTTATTACCATCCCTAAGGTGTTTTGACCCTTAATCCATAGTTGTTTGGTATTTTATAACCTAATTATATCACTTGTACATTGTCAAGTTGTGGCAAGATGTTATATGCATGCCATGTGAATTGGTGAGTTACTACACATTGTTAATATTATACTTATCTATTTCAAAAAAATCCATGTTTTCTTGTCTAATTTCAAGTAAATTACATGGTATTGATTACATAAAATGAGCCTAATTTTTATTTTTATTTGTTTGTGTGGTCTTGTGCTATGTCTAGGCATCTTGTGTTACCCAAAATTGGTTCACGGTTGCCCATGATTTTTTATAAGAATACTTGGGGCATCCCTATATTAAAGGGGTGATGCTATGCTTTTTTGGGGTAGTCATATATCGTGTTTGGGTTGTCCTATCATAACTAGAAAAAAATTAAATTTAGACAAGACTATTTGAGGAAGCCTTATGTCATGGGTTTATGCCTTTTGGGTTTGTTGTTGTAAAGGGACGAAACCCTTTGTTTGTTTCTTATTAATATCCATAACATTTGTTTTAGTGAGATAATTTTTTGAATTTCTATATTTGCAACTAAATATTATTATAACAAAAATTATCAATATAAATCCATAGAAATAAATAACTTAAGAAAGATGATCTTCTACATCACTTTATCTTGTAAATTATATGTCAAACAATTTCAACTATATAATATTTATTAAAATATTTCATTACAAATATATTATTGAGAAAATATCAAATTATTATTTTATATCTTCTAAATAATTAATATATATGAAGTAAACCAAACCCTAATGTCATGAAAGATCTCCTACATCTTGTTTCAAATGTATTTAATCTTTGAGTAAATTATGCATCAATAAAACTATTTTCTAAAACCTTTGTCACAAGTTTTATAATATTATATAATAAACCAAAACTCAATACTTTTATTAAAATTAAATTATTACATAATTTCATTAAAAAAAAGTATAACTAACTTAAATAAGTATAGTAAAATTCATCAAATCAAAATATTGAGATAGTAAACTTATAAATGATATCATCAAATATCAAGACTTGATCTATAAGGAATACCATCTCTTAATGAAATACACTTCAATAAAAAATTATTGATAAAAGATGACAAACCACCTTTATATTATATTAAAATGTTGAAATCATATACAAAAAGAGTTCCATGTACAAGATTAATCCTTATATGAGGCACTAATAATCACACAAAATATAAACCCCCAAAGAGACCTATAAGAAATGGAGCAGGTAATAATATCCAATAGGCACTTTATGAATAACTATAATCAATCTCCCTTAGAAGACTTGAGAGGAGGATGAAAAGAAGGGAAATAAAATCTCAATAGTTAAACATAATTTTTCTATCTCGAATTGGGGGCATTTTAGAGTGTTATATAGAAAAATTAAAATAATGTTAAATCTTTATTTTAATTTATTAGTAGAGAATTCTCCTAGTTATAAACCATGACAATTTATTAGCAATATGAAGACATTACAATAGTCATTTTAAAGATTTTCGTAAGGAAATTCCATAAGTGTCACCAACTTGCTAAAACAATTCTTCCATTAACAAATAGCATTTCCCAAACTAAATCTAGGTTGTTGGAGAATATTCTCATTTTGTAGTAATTCAATGGGATTTGTTAGGAACATATGATTACATGATCATAAAATTTCCTACCTTGTGATGCTCATAATTGTAAATCCTACCTTTAAATAGTCAACTAAAAAGATATAATCTAGTTTATGTTGAACAGACCTTGAATAAGTGAGATGGGGAGTGAATTAGTTATTCACAAACATTTTCTAAAAACTCTTACCATGTCGGTAAACTCACAACCTATAAAAATGATAATGACAGTTATATCTATATTAACTTATATTCTACCAGTAACCACATCAAGCAATTATTACATATGTAAAATGAAAGCACATAACCACCAACACAAAGAAAACTAAAATTTCCATGGAAACCAAAACTTTGAAAAAACACAAGCTAATTCTCATGAAAGGAAACACTAATTAAAAGGATATTTTTACAAGGGCTCACTGTGGGTTGGCTCACTACCAGTCGGGATAACTACCCTAAAATATGAAATGGCTAGTTCTACTAATAAAAATATTTTTACTGACAAAATGTAAACTGATATAATTGCATCTGACTATGCATGAAACCATTCCAATTGATAGCACACAAATCATCAATAACATAGATCATATATAAACACTCTACGAGCAAACACTAGTCTTTTACAATATAGTATATGAGGCCTTCTTTCTATATTACTCAACTCCTTTAAGACTTTTTCCTGATATACTAAAACTGGCTTGCACCATAAGCATCTTTGGTTCTCAAACCAGCACATGTACTTGCACATTCATTCACTTACTCTCACTCTTTACCTTGTCTTGGATACAAAATGTTTTCTTTATTTATACAAGTATTCGATCATACACATGTCGAACATACCAAACATGTGTCAGCGTCAAATAAAAAAGATATTACAATTGTATTTAACGCATTACCATCAATGCTAAATCTAGAACCCACTTAGGATATCTATACAACATGTTACCAAAAGAGCTAAATATAGGTTGCACTTAAGATGTATACAATGCATATTACATTTACCAAAATATAGACAAAATATGGAATCATAAGAATTCTACAACTAGGACCATGACTTCATCAATAGAATATCTGAACCCACCAATAAATGAAACTTGATAGAACCTATCTAGAACAAATGGACCAAAACTTCTGATGAACTGCAAGAAAGTCTAGATAAGAAACACCTAGAGAAACATTGTAATCATAGCAGTCAATAGACACCGATAGAAAAACTTCATGAAAATCCAAACACTGAAAACATACAAGTGTACCAAAACATGTAATCCACGAGTAGAACCAAGTGCTCCTGCCATAGAACACCAAAATTGTACTCCTAGACCTGTCCTCTGTTTAACTAATAACTCTAATGTATTACTGATAGACAATACATACACAACCGACATTGTCAACAACTAACCAATCATGCCAAGATGTTGGTATGAAGGTTTTGACATCAATGAAAACCAATGAGAACAACATCTCAATGAATCTAAGAAATCTCCCCCTTGGGCATTGATGGAAAAACACCAAAAACTGCAAAACTGCAAAACCACAAAACTCATATCCAAAGACTCCCCCTGAGTAGATACCTCATATCATGTTTGTGTTCCTTTCTTTCTCTCCCTCTTTTTTCCATAATGGAAAAGGGCCAAAAATAGAACAAAGAAAGTCAAATAAATATAGTAGTTTTTATAGAAAATATTTTCTTATAAATTTCCATTAAAATTGGAAGCTCCTTGTTCCATTTAACAATAAGAGTCCCTATTCGGGCACACAAATTGTCATACTCAACCAGATTGTCAAAAGATATATTCCAATTCAAAGACTAAAATCATTGTTCATAATCTTATGCATCACTAAGGATGCCAGTAACAAGCTCCAACCATACCTCTACCATGTCCTTCACCAACAAGAAAGTTTTTATTAGGCATTCCCTCTATCTCTGTAACAACATTAATTCTACTTATATCTCACTGACTTTGATCGTCTATTTTCCTTCCTTTTCCTTGAAGTAATCACATGTCTTCTCAAGATCATTCAATTCTTCTTCAATAACTTCACGTCTTCCCTTGAAATTGTCTACAAGTAGGCCACCAAAGACAATATCTGTATATATTTATTATTTCCTTCACACAATACTTTTCTTCACCAATAAATTTATGTAATGGCATAAATTTTACACCCCCATGTAAAAATCCATTTTTGCATTTGTCCACTTTAGCATAAGACACAAAAATACCATCGTACCGGTCATCCCCATCATCTACCAATTCATCATCTGACTCAAGATTCCCACCATGCTTTCCTAATGATTTTGGACAGGCATGTGTTGTAGAGACATCCATGCGACACACTTGTGTTCATGAATCTACAGACGTATAGGTTTCCATTAGAGCATTTATGAACTGTCACCCTACATTCATAACGCCCATAAATGATGACTCATCAAATCAGATTCCATTTGAGTCCATCTTAAACCCCTTTTCAACCCTCATTTGACCTTCTAATATCTTCTTGGACATTCTTACAATCTCATATCACTCACTTGATTGTATTCACACAACTTCTAGTTCTCATACTAACTATTTTTCTATCATTTTCTTGGCTCTACACACAAGTTTTTGCAGGCTTATCCATTGTTGGAAAGATAAAGCTCTCATATTTGATCTCATCTCATGCATACAATCTCTCTACCTCTATAGGGGAATTTATCACATATCCATTTTTGTCTCTCAACATTTATCGTCTTATCTCATTTCGATTTTACATTATCATTGTTGAACTTTATCACTTGGTTATCTATTATTTCTAAAGGTTTTTATGGAGGTGGAAACTTTATGGAGGTGGAAACACCAAAATAGTGTTTGACTAAGCCAAGACTCTTTATAACCATAACCATTTCTTCTCTTTGTTTGTGTAGTTGTTGGGCTCGTGGGTTTCAACTTGGAGCACATTATCAATGTCGAACTAGGTTTTATCTCTCCATCTCTCTCTCTCTTTCATTTTATTTAATCATAAAATGTACAATCTAGTCACTTCATAAAATTGATTATTTTATAGTGTTCCCCTTATTTGGTACACTTAGATTAGTTTCTTGTTCATCTACATTCTATCGTTCCCATTTTATCGTATTTCCACAACTTTTACATTTTGTTATTTGTCTTATTACGTTCATTCTACTTGTCAATACTTTGTCTGTACAAGATGCCAGTACGACATGCTAGTGTCCTACAATCATGTTGTAGTCCTTGGACCACACTTCTATCCCAGATAGTGAGCTTTTAAAGCTCGAGGTTTAATCTTCACAATTACTCCTTTCATTTTGTGTAATCAAAATATCTTAATATATCTCACTATTTAAGTTATTTGCATTTAATCAATTTATTACATTTGGACATCTACATATAAAAGCTCAATTGATATTTAGTTCATCAAATTCACACTCAAAAATCTAGAAAATCATACTTAATCATATTTGAACCTCATCAAGACAACCATGTATCCTTATTCATCGTCATGTTTGATCTCCCTAGCACTCCTAGCTAGCAACGTGAGGTGGTGCGAGGGAATCATGTATCCCTTGAGGTTTTAACCAACCTCTTGGTACGTGCATTATTTTCTTCCCCACATTTTGGTGAACCTGATATGAAATAAGAAACCTTTTGAGAGCATTGTGATAATTACCTCATGAACATGGTGACTATTACTCCTATTTCCCTGCAACCCCGAAGGGTTCTAGAAATGACTATCTCTTTCTCCCCTCTTGATGAGACTTATAAAGGAGATCCTACTCCCTTACATGTCCTGGCTTCCATCAATAGAATCTCTATCAAGGGTTTCTTGGTGACCCTTCATGTCAAGTCAACATTATCATGGAGGAGGTCATCTTTTTGAATGACCTAAATTAGGGAAAATATGATGAGTGTGACACCACCATCCAGACACATGATGAAATTTCATTTCCTCCCTTGGGATCAACCACATTGACCATTTAGGTGGGACCCAAGGCATTCTTCTCAACCTTCATCATAATTCTTGAATTGAACCTCTCCACAGTCAAGCTAGACATCCACTAGCTGACCTCCATGGGAGATTTCCCTTTGGTAGTGCACAAATGCCTAAAGTTCTTACATGAAGGGACTATCCCCATAGTTTCGGACACTAGATATCATCCCCTAGTGTCTTGTGGGGGATTTAGCCTTGATCATTTTTTGCCTACGCTAATTAGGGCCTTGTGTCCCCAGTGGGATGTTGCATTCCTTACATACCAAATGTACTAAGCCATGGAAATGAGCTTACAATCTGTAGAATCTTCATGCATCCATATCTCTCATGAGGCTTAGTGTTCCTCTTCCTCTATTACCCATTCTTTGTCAAGGACTCAAGGGAGGCGCATGACCCATGGGAAGCCCCCTCACCCACCAAAAGTTACACATCCTTCCATGGTGTCTTATGTTCATGCGTCCACATCTCATGTAGACAAAGGAAAGATACCTATGCTACCTAATCCTAAGATGCATCTACCTCCCACCATACCTATAATCCTAGACATTCCTTGCCCTACCCTTTATGGTTAGGATAGGAAGATCCATAAGATTGTGTAGTCTCCTTTGGCACCTACCACTCATCCTTAAAGGGCACCTTATGTTCCCCAAGCTACCCATAGGGAAAAAAAAGGGGAGGTTGCTTGTGACTTAGGCTCTAGTGCATCCGTTGTCAACCCCACCTCCTACTCCATCATTTGGGTATTCTTCAATGTCAGCCACAAAACTAACGACCTCTCCTATAGAGTAGGATGGTGTTTCTCCCCCTCATCCTTCTCATCTCTAGGTCTGCATCTATGTTTGAACAAGCTTATGCACAAGCACAAGAATCATCAATAGGAGAGGACCTTCACTTGTGGGGCCACTGTAAGGTTGGAGAAAGAATATTATGAGTTGCATCTTCTTCCTCTATATTTTCTTCTATCTCTACTCCTACTTTTGTAGCCCCTCATCCTATCACTACCCTTGTCATGCTTCCCCATACATCGATAGCGACTATTGGGCCTCATGCTAAGTGGGTCCAAGTGTTCATTTCTCCTTTGCAATAATCACCTCATATCACCACTCTATCTAATATCGCTCCATTTCCTAAACCCATAAATATGCTACACAATTTTTTTCAAGTGTAGCCATGTCTAGTCAACCTGTGTTCACTCCTCTCGCTCATTGCCATGTCAACTTCCTAGATGTCCTAAAGCCAGGTATAGTGTATCAAAGGGATTCACCTCCATCCTTCAAATGCAAGTTGAAGAAGGGTATTGACTTGGGGTTTAGGTATCGCAAGTCTTCTCTAACACGCCCTCTTTCCATTTCTATTATTGTACTAGAGAAATCTCTAACTTCTCCTAAGTTTTTTTCCACCCCTTTTGTAGAGGTCAGCGGAGCACTTCTTCATCTACACCTCCACGTGGGTCTCTTACAAGCATTGATGCTTTCATTTTTTATTCATTAGAGGAAATTTTAGCATTGGCGGTGATCTTTACATGATCACTCTCACTCACCACAGTGGAGATCTTGGATGAGGACCTCTCGGCTATGTCATCCTTGGCTCTAGTTGTTGGTGAGGTTTCTAGGGCTGCATTGGCAGTTGTACCATTGTAGTTTTGACCTCCCTCCCCATATGATCAAGATTGGGAGGACGATGATTTGTTGATGGATGACATGTGAGGGTCATACTAATTTTTATATTTGTAGATTAGAATGTGCATGTATTTTTTCCCTAGTGCTTGGTTGTTAATGTTCTTCCTATTAGGAATAGTCCCAAAAGATAACTGACAGCGGGGGTGAATCTGTTATCTACAAGTTTCAATTCTTTATCCAATTAAGTATACTTAAACATTAAGCATAAACACAATGAAAGAAAACATGAACACAACACCAATATTTTGGTTATGGGAAAACCCAAATAGGTAAAAACCCCGGTGGGAATTGACACCCCCACTAATAAACTGCACTAGTGTATAATGATCCTTGTTAGAAGATCTTACAACCCTGTTAGGAGTTGATCTTTACAATGCAATAATTACAATGACCTGGTCAAAGGTCGGACCCTGTTAGGAGTCTTTTATGATTGACCCTGTTAGGGGTGAGGATGCACTGTCTAAGAGCTCACTCCTCAAACGGGTGAAGGCTGCAACCTTTTGAATAACAGATACACACTATATCTTGATCTTGGTGAACTGTGAGGTAGACCTGTTGTCTTGATCAGTTCCAATGATTAGCGCACTCTATCTTTTTTGTCACATAAACCTCTTCTTGATGACACAATACTTCGCACTCACTACTCTGCTCTAATCTCTTATCTTCATGCCATACCTCTAGCAATCACAAATGACCGGCTATAAGTATCTTTCCTCTAGATGATATAATCAAGTCGGCTTGTTAGAACCACCTTGAAATCATATTAGAGAAATAATAACACTCTCTAATAACATTTATGTCGGTTCTACTAAGCACGCAACACAAACAGGGACCTATCCAAATTAATAAGTGTAGACACGCTACACACTGTCGGCTCTACCAAATAAACTAATACTTTCTCCTCAAGCTGAATTACATCGTGCACTCTTAACCAAACAATCATAACTCTTCTCCAATCACTAATCCAAGCACATATACCATAATGATAGGTGCAACTCCTGTACCAATATAATCTATGTCGGCTCTTGTAGATAAACACAGGAAATTGTAACTAGTGAATAGCAACTGCATAACTTCACTTCTACTGCACACCAGACTTTGCATCCATGAACATCACTGACATCTCTCCATCACATATCCAAACGTGCAAGGCTCCATGATAAATGTACAGACAATTACTCACAGAACACTGCATGTAACTCTATCAGGAACACTGCTGACACAAGTTGCTACATAATTGTCTGTACTAACAATTAACCTCTGCGTCCATGATATCATGTTGATAACATGTCCATGCTACATATACTCAAAGCTTACTACATAAGTCTTCCACGCATGCTACTTACCATATTTTCTCATCAATGACAAACATAGAGTCAGCACTGGCTTGCTGGCAAATCTCCAACAATCTTCCCCTTTGGCATTGATGGCAACATATGGAATGAAAAACACCACCAATCCAAATGAACAATTCTTTTATAACATTCTTCATTTCCTCATCAAAACTCCCCCAAGGATGAATCCTTCATCTACTACAATATTCTTCAATATTCTCCATTTCCTCAATTGAACTGCTTCCATGACTGAATACTACTCTCACTTGCTACTATATATTACTCCTCCTTAATTTTGTATGTGCACCCCCTTTTTTCATGACTATATACTACTCCCCCTTTGACATCAATGGCAAAGGGCGCCAAACATTTAAGCTTCGGTACTACTCTTGAAGTAGAGTAGTCAACCATCCATCAGTCACTGAGGATTGATGCTTTTTCCACTTTCTCTAAGAAGAATCAGGGAAGGGAATTACTCCCAGCTTCTCCCTGAGATACTCAAAGGTATCCTTTGGTAAAGGCTTTGTGAATATATCTACTAGTTGATCCTTTGTACTCACATAATCCAATTTGACTTCTTTCTCTGCCACTTTCTCTCTAAGGAAGTGATACTTAATCTCTATGTGTTTTGTCTTTGCATGCATCACAGGATTCTTTGACATATTGATAGTGCTAGTGTTATCACAATGAATAACAATAGGATAATCAATCTGAATTCCAAAGTCCTTTATCATCTGCTTGATCCAAACAATTTTAGAATCATTCAAGGCTGCTGCAACATACTCTGCTTCTGCTATTGACTGAGAAATACAATTATGCTTCTTGCTTGTCCAAGTGACTAGTCTATCACCAAGAAATACTGCTCCTCCTGATGTACTCTTTCTATCATCCATGCATCCTGCCCAATCTACATTTGTATATACATGAAGCTCAACATTCTCTAAATTAGGATACCATAGACCATAATCCATAGTGCCTTGTAGATATATGAATATTCTCTTTACTTCCATGAGGTGACTTTGTTTAGGCTCTGTTGCATATCTTCCAACTATGCCAACTGCATTGGAAATATCAAGTCTAGTTTGAGTAAGATATATGAGTTTATCAATCATAGACTTGTACAATGTTGTATCTACTGCTGGAGAATCATCTTCTTTTGTAAGCTTGCATCTTGTTATCATAGGTGTACCCACTGGCTTGCAATCATCCATCTTGAACTTCTTCAATATCTCTTTTACATATTTAGACTGATTAATGAAAATGTCTTTCTCTACCTGCTAGACATTTAATCCCAAAAAATATTTGATAGGTCCATTTGTGCTCATCTCAAACTCGCTCTGCATCTCCTTAGCAAATTCTGCACTAAGTTTGTCATTACCCCCAAAGATAATGTCATCAACAAATATAGCTACAAGTATTAAACCTTCAAATGTCTCTCTTATGAATAGATTACAATTTGCTGCTCCTTTCTTGAATCCATTTTTTGTTAGATATCCATCAAGTCTCTCATACCAAGCTCTAGGTGCTTGCTTAAGTCCATAGAGGGCTTTCTTCAATCTACATACCATATCAGGCTTGTTTGATAAGGTGAATCCTTTTAGCTTCTCAATGTATGCTTCTTCCTTTAACTTTCCATTCAAGAATGCTGACTTAACATCCATCTGATAAACTTTGAAGTTTTTTGATGTTGCATAAGCTAGAAACAACTTAATAGCTTCTAATTTGCTTACAGGTGTAAATCTGTCTGAATAATCAATACCTTATCTTTGCACATATCCCTTACATACTAACCTTGCTTTATTCCTTACTATTGTACCATCTTCATTCATCTTGTTTCTAAATATCCACTTTGTTCCAATCACATTCTTATCACTAGGTCTTGGGACCAGTTCCCAAGTATCATTCTTAATAATTTGATCTAGTTCTTCTTTCATAGCATCATGCCAATCTGAATCATTGCATGCATCTTCAACACTTAAACGTTCAATCTGAGATAGTAAACATACTGCTTCATTGGCTACTGAACTCTTTGTTTTTTATCTTGTTGTGACTTTGTTGCTCTAATCTCCAATGATGTCATCCTTAGAGTGATATCTAGATGTAAACTTTGGAACTTTAGGTGATACTGTCTCATTTGCCTTCTGAGTTTCTTCTTCACTTGTTTCAAGGTCATTGAATAATACATTAATACTGTCAAACATCTCTTCAACAATTGTCTCACTAGTGGAAGGAATGGGTTCTTCTTCAATCATAGGTGCATAATCATGATATCTTTCTTGAACACTAAAATTTTCATCAATCTTAACATGAGCACTTTCGATGATCTTCTTCAATCTTAAATTGAAACATCTATAAGCTTTGCTTTTAGTAAAGTAACCAAGGAAAATACCTTCATCGCTTCTTGCATCAAACTTGCCTATTGCTTCATCCCTCTTGATGTAGCACTTTCCAAAGATTCTGAAGTATTTCATTGTAGGAACATTACCAAACCATAGCTCATAAGGTGTCTTGTCCATGCCTGGCCTCAATTGTATTCTATTGATGGTATAGACTGTTGTATTGACTACATCTCTCCAATAGGTATGTTCAACTTTTCCTTCAATCATGATGGTGCGTGTTGTATCAAGGATGATCCTATTCCTTCTCTCTGCAATCTCATTCTGCTGAGGGGTTCTAGGTGCACTCAATTGTCTCTTTATGCCATGTTCCTCACAGTACTCATAGAATCTGTCATAGGTGAATTCTCCTCCTCTATCCGATCTTAGACACTTTATCTTTAGTCCAAATTCATACTCAACCTTAGCTTTGAATATTTTGAACTTCTCAAATGCTTCTGGCTTATCTTTCAAGAATGCAACCCACATCATTCTAGAATAATCATCAACAAACAAAATGAAATACATTTCACCATAGTATGATCTTGTTTGAGTTGATCCACATAGATCTGTATGAATCAGATCCAACTTGTTCTCTGCTGAATTATTCTTGCTTCTGAATGAATTCCTCACATGCTTTCCCATCACACATTCCCTGCAAATAGTATCAACTGGCTTTGCTATGCTAGGTAGATCTCTTACTGCCTTCACATTTCTTATCTTTACTATGTTATCAAAATTTATATGACATAGTCTTTTATGCCATAGCCAATTGTCATCAACTTTAGCAACAAAACAAATTGCCTCTGAATTAAGGTGAAAAATATTACCTTTAGTCTTTGAACCTGATGCAATCATAACACCATCCTTGTTGTTAATGATGCACTTGTTGTCTTTAAACTCCAACTGATAACCTTTTTCAAGCAACTGTCCAACACTAAGAAGGTTATGCTAGAAACCATCTACATAAAGAACATAATCAGTGTTGTTCTTTCCATCCAATGTGACAGATCCTCTACCAATGATAGGTTTAGGAGTGTTATCTCCAAATCTAACCATGCCACCTTTGTATTTGTCCAGATGAACAAATCTGTCTTTATCACTTGTCATGTGATGTGAACAACTACTATCTGTAGTCCAATTTGTCCTTATGTCTGCTTGTGAAATCAATGCTAGCTCTTGTTCCTTTTTCTCATCTTCACAATCTATCTCATCATACATCTTCTCCATAATAGCAATGAATCCAATTTCATCTTTAGCTGAATCATCATCTGATACTCCATCTCCAACATAATAACATTCCTTTGTATACTTAGGCTTGTAGTTCTTCTTGAACTTCTTAACTCTTGTAGGACACTTAGATGCAAAGCGACCAATCTTATTACATCAAAAGCATTTGAATGGTAATTAACCTTCATATTTTCATTTTCCTTTCTTTTCTCTTTTAGCAATCATAGCAATGAAATCATCATAGTGCTTTATCTTCATCATCATCATCAAAATTACCAGAAGTGTTTACAGATTTCTTACCATGGACTGATGCTTTGAAGGTTGTTTCACTTTTAGATTCTATCTTCAATCTTGAAATCTCAAAAGCTAAAATTTTGTTGATCAAGGTCTCTCTCTTGAAATTTGTTGTAAGCTACATGGTCTCATCAAGGATGTTGATCTTGTTTTCATACTCTATTGTAAGAGTAGTCATTAACTTATCCATAATGTCTTCCTCTGAGATCTCTCCACCATTATTCCTGATTCCAGCAACTGCTTCATTGATCCTTTAGTTGTAAGCTCTGATGTCTTCTTCTGGTAGCATCTCTAATGCATTGTGTCTTTTCTTCCAAGTCTTTCTGCATGCATTCTTTTCTTGAGTATCTCCTTCAAACATGTCTTCTAGGTGCTTCCATATCTTGTAAGTTGTGTCTACTTTCTTTATCTCTGAAAACTCACTATCAGATAAGGCACTGATAAGGGCTTCTTTGGCTATTGCATTATGATGGAAAAAATCCTTTTGCTAGCTAGTAGCATCATCCTTTGCAAGATCTTCTAGAGAGGAGATCTTAACTTCTTTGATAGCCACTTCAAAAACTTCAAAAGCAATGCATTGCAAATGTGTCACCATTTTGTTCTTCCAATCAGGATAGTTCTCTCCATCAAACTTAGGACTATCTTTTCTAAAGAATGCCATCTGATCAACCTCAAGCTATTAAACTTTCTCTCCGAGGCACTTGGCTCTGATACCAATTGTTAGGAATAGTCCCAAGAGATAACTGAGAGGGGGGGTGAATCAGTTATCTACAAGTTTTAATTCTTTATCCAATTAAGTATACTTAAACATTAAGCATAAACACAATGAAAGAACACTTGAACACAATACCAATATTTTGGTTACGGGGAAACCCAAATAGGTAAAAACCCCGGTGGGAATTGACACCCACTAATAAACTGCACTAGTGTATAATGATCTTTGTTAGAAGATCTTACAACCCTGTTAGGAGTTGATCTTTACAATGCAATAGGTACAGTGACTTGGTCAAAGGTCGGACCCTATTAGGAGTCTTTTATGATTGACCCTGTTAGGGGTGAGGATGCACTATCCGAGAGCTCACTGCTCAAAGGGGTGAAGGCCGCAACCTTCTGAATAACAGATACACACTATATTTTGATCTTGGTGAACTGTGAAGTAGACCTTCTTTCTTGATCAGTTCCAATGATTAGAAAACCCTATCTTTTTTGTCACAAATACCTCTTCTTGATGACACAATACTTTGCACTCACTGCTCTACTCTAATCTCTTATCTTCATGCCATACCTCTAGCGATCACAAATGACCAACTATAAGTATCTTTCCTCTAGATGATATAATCAAGTCGGCCTATTAGAACCACCTTGAAATCATATTAGAGAAACAATAACACTCTCTAATAACATTTATGTCGGCTTTACTAAGCATACAACACAAACTGGTACATGTCCAAATTAATAAGTGTAGACACACGCTACACATTGTCGGCTCTACCAAATTAACTAATACTTTCTCCTCAAGCTAAATTACATCATGCAATCTTAACCAAACAATCATAACTCTTCTCCAATCACTAATCCAAGCATGCATACTGTAATGATAGGTGCAACTCATGTACCAATATAATCTCTGTCGGCTCTTCTGGATAAACACAGGAAACTGTAACTGGTGAATAGCGACTGCATAACTTCACTTCTACTACACACCAAACTCTTCATCCATGAATGTAACATCACTGACATGTCTCCATCACATATCAAAACGCACAAGGCTCCATGGTAAATGTACGGACAATTACTCACAGAACACTGCCTGTAACTTTGTCAGGAACACTACTAACACAAGTTGCTACATAATTGTCTGTACTAACAATTAACATAATCGATGAGGCTATCAGTAAGATCTACTTCAATGAATGCAAAAGGTGAGATAGTCTATCAATAAGGGTTTTACCAATAAAGGTCATCAATATAGCTTGAGTGGTCGGGATAAGTATTTCCAATTACCTCCAACACCCAATGAAAAGGTCAGGGTAACTTATACTGATGACATAGAGCGAAAGAAGTTATACCGATAAGGAAACAAAATGGAAAACAATGGAATGAAACATATTGGAAAAGGTAATACCAATGGAAGAATAAAAGAGCACAAAAGGAAGTTGAAGCAATCATAAATAATTATACCAATGAACATCATTGGGGATACCGATAGCAATCATTGGCATAATATACTATTATCAGGAGGAACAAAAAGTTGTATTGCCAATACCCGATGAGCACATCGGGAGAACATACACAGATATGGCATATGAAGTAAATACATCAAGTAAGGTCAATCCAATCAAAGGATATCGGTTTATCTATCCACTATTGGGAGCATGATTAAAATGTTATGCTGATACTAGATTTGGGAACCAACACATTCAAAGGGGGGTTGTGTTATCTATGTGTCTGATTTGATCTTTTTTAATGATGTCTCTACACCATAGGTTTTTCTCATGAAAAAATTTCAAAATTTGGCATCATCTTCCTTTATGGGGGGCCAAACTACTATATATATTTGTCTCAGTCTTTTCCTATCATAAGCCTATCTAGCTGAATGCTATGCATATCAGCAATGATCTTAAGCCTCCCTATCACACACCTATATAGCTCAAAGCTATGCATCTCATATCATTATTTCTAAGACGCCCTATCACATTCCTATCTATCTCAATGCTACAAATGTCAGTGCACCATCAAAGTCTCCCTATTACATGCCTATCTAGTATTCACTACACATGTCAAAAATTATTAAAAATCACCCTATCATATGGCTCGACATAACACAACTTTCTAGGCATATCAGCATACTATCAATGATCTCTTATCTTAGGTTGTCTTCATTATCTAGCATTATTGTTTACAACATGTATGCTAGATCCATCTCATCAAAAAATTAGGAATTCCTAGCTGGGGACAACCTCATGTGTTAGAATTTTGCAGTGCCTCTCTATTTTGGCGTGAGTTTATGTTATGTTTTGGCTTTAGTTCATGTTATATTCAAACATTTTGATGTGATGCAAATATTTTCATTTGGGTGTATGGTTGCTCTACCATGATTTTTGGTGAGATATAGATGCATGTGTGTGTATATGTTTAGTATCCTTTTGATGGTACTTGATAAAATGTATGATGGAACATAATGATCAAATTCTCTAATGTTCTTTAATAGGATATTCTAATGTTATTTAATCATCATTTCTCCAAACAAGACTGACACTCATAGTTACATAGTTAATTTATTTGTCTTGTAGTGTTGCTTTTAGGTGAAACACTAGTATGTAATATAACATTTTTGAAAAAAAGAAAAAAAAAAGATAATAACATAAATGAGAAAAGACATTCCTCTTTAAATAAAATTAATAATAATGAGATAACAAAAATACTTGAAGGTTTCTTTTCATTTATTTAAATTGTATTAAAAAAATTTATTAATATTATAGTAATTGTGTGTTATGCTTAGTGTTATGCCAACTATTTCCTTGCACTAATCCTTATTTAAAATATCATTGTTAAAAATTATATATATAATAAATTTATAATAATAAATAAAGGAAATAGGAAATGTATCAATATATATGTGTCTGTATAAACTTTAGACATTATGGTGGATTTCCATAATAATAAGGAATATGTTTCCAAAGGATAATAGATTATTGCATTAATGGCATTACATATCAATTGTTTTACATATCATGCTTCCTTGGTGGATTTTTTCTTGGTTAGTTTAACTAGTTAGGGTTCTTATTTTCTTTTCTCCGCAAGAAGACTTGCATTATATGGTAAATGGGTTGTTCATCCAGCATCAATATCCTTCGATTGCTGGTGTTACTTGGGGGTTCAATTATTGACATTTTGTATATCTGGGAGGATTGGCATTGCTTTTTTGCGATTAGAGCTAAGAAGAGCTAGGTTGATAGGAGCTTCTCACTATTAGAATTCTTAGGCACTAAGAGGGGTGGTGAATCAATACGAAAAAATTTAAAACTAATTCAACCATTGATTTGATTAAAATTACTAATACCTTCCAAATAGTAAAACATATAACTGAAATAAACAAATAAAAGATAGAAATATCAAACATCCACAAAATCATCACACATTACCCAATGATTTTTGTGTGGAAACCCTTGGTTATAGGGAAAAACCATGGTAGTGATGACACCCATAGGCCCACTACTATAGTAAATGAGTTTTCCCTATTAGGAGATTACAATTACCCTTTTCTGAGGGTTCACCCTCTTAGGAGCGATTAGTACCTTGTTAGAAGCACAATCAGATCTGCTAAGATCTACCTTGCTAGAGGATTTCAAAACTCTTTTGAGAGGTTGCCTAGTTAAGGGATTTACAATAGGAACCTATTAGAGTTCACCTCGTTAAGGGATTTTCTTGTTGTAACTGCTAGGAAACAACAAGTTGAATGATCTAGATGTAGCACTAACTGCTTGATAGATCCAATCTATTTCTTTCTCTCTATAACTACTCACCAATCTAACTCTATCAAATCTCTTATCACAACCCTAATTGATTTCACAATCAACCATAACCTTCACAAATATCACAACAATAACAACAACAACAATATTTTCAATAGGAGCAATACCAAATATATACATTTATAACACTAACTTCATGAGAATTAAATGTTTTCCCTCCAAACTGATAATCTCTATGCAAAACACAATTTTCCTATGACTGCATCATCTTACAATAAGATCTGCATTATATTTCTCCAAAATAATCAAACACATTTTGACTTCTCCAATGCAACACCTTATATCTTCCCAAATAGTATTCTCGAATCCATAATTAACTCCTCATTGATTCTATCACCCTTATTACACATCATCATAATACTAAGTATCATCGCAATCACTATAATATTACCAATCTAACATCTTTCAACAAATGCTCAAGAACAACAAGTGTTCTTACCTGTCTAAATGACTGTGTCACCAAAATATCTATCACCAATCAACCAAATGAGTTGTGGTTGGAACCACACTTTAATCTAACCATGTTGATATTGTTTTTGTGACCGCACCTCATAATTCTTAGTCTGACACAGCTACTACCATAGTGTTGACCTCTTTGTCTACCGATCTTTTGGACTTAACCATTTTCTTGCATAATCGATTACTTATCCTTCCCACCTTTTGCATCTTGTACTTCACCGATTATGATACATGACTAAACTGACTTAGTTTCCATCAATGACAACCAAACCAATTGCTTCTAATTACTACAACCATTCCATCTCAACACAATGCCAATAAACTCTCCCTGTGGCATTGATGGAAAATACTTTATGCTTGTACTTCACATATTCTCCCTTAGCATATTCTCCCCCTTCGACAGTAATTCCAAAGGTGCACTTACATACTGTCAAATATTACTTTTAAGTTTATCTTTTCTGACTCTAAGGATGTCTCCCATGACATCTCCATGTGCTCCAATGTAATAATATCTATAGGTGACTTCTACAACCTATTTTTCTTCCTATTATGTTTCGTCTCCTTCATGTATCTCTTTCTTCCATATCTCCAATGTTTCATCAAATACATTTTATGTCTATCCAACTAGTATACTTGCTACTCTATTTTTTATTTTGAAGTCTTGTCTATACACTTCCACCATAATATTTACCTCTTTAAGATTCAACTCCGGTTGTGCTTGCATAAGTGCTTTTTCCATAATTTCTTTGTCCATTCTTAATGCATCTGTCCATTTGGCATGGATTAAATCATAAAGATCTTTGGGTAACAAATAATATAACTCACTTGGATTCATACAAAAATTTTGAAGGCTAAATAAGATAGCTTCTTCTATTTTCTTCTTGTCTTCGTCATTTAGAAATTCATATATTCTGCCAACTCCTCTCATTCTTCCTGTTTCGATTATGTCTTTAGCAAGATAATCAAAACTAGGGGCTTTCTTCATACCACTCTCTTTTTACTTCTTAGCAACCTTGTCTGATTTAGTTTGAATGTCTTCAACTTCAACAGATTCCTTTTGATCAGTCTTCATATCTGTAGATTTCCTCTTCCTTTTGTAAGTTTTCTTTACCAATTCCATTATAGTTTCAACTTCTTTTACAATATGTTTACTCTTATTTCTCTTCACTTTTGCACAAGTGGATGGAACACTTGATGATGGGTATTCAGATGTGGCTTCAATAGTACCATATGTACCTACTTCATCACTACCAAATTGTCACTCTAGGGTACACAACATTCTTCTAATTTTCCTTTAAATAATCAGTTTCTGTAATTGTCGAATATTGATTTTAGAAAATGCCTCTTCATAAGTTCCAAACCTTTGTCCTTGTCTATCCAGGGTTTAGACAACAATTCTATTGCATGAAGGTTGACTAACTCAACATCTACTTCACCATAGGTGGAACCCAATAAGTTCTATGTTCAACCACCATCATAATACAAGAATCGGTATCTACTAAGAAACATATATCATCTATGTATTTATCTACAATGTTGGAAGGAATTCTTTCACACTTATGCATCTTATATTGAAAATCTTTGAAGTAACCCCACATTACATTATTAGATTTTTCACCTAATTCCTTGATAAAATCACTTATCCGCACAACTACCTATTTTTCCATTGATCATACAACATTTCCTCTACCGAGGAAGAAATTTTGGATGGAGAAAAACATACATACCAGTAGAGAATCGTACTTGAATAACTGCTTCTTGTCTTTCTTTATTCTCTACATAATTGCCAAGAACTGACTTCTGACCATCTCACATAATTCATATACTAAATCATCTTTCACTATCCGATAACCTATGCGTATATAACCTCGGGCACACTGTTAACTCTTCTAGATTTGTATACCCGATAACCTATTATATTCGATGTGAACCAAACTTTGTTGTCTTCAATATCGTATATTGCCATTTCTCTTATGTCTTGTCTAGATTTTGTTAACTCAGTAACCAAATGTGTCACAACCATTCTTAGTGTACATTATGATCCTTGCGCTTGAGAACTAATAACTCTATGAATCATTGTCTTTTAAATCTTATACGACTTGTCCAACCAAATGAATTGGTCATGCACTTTGCTCAACACATAGCGAATCCAATTGGGATGGAATTCAATGGGAATATCCACCGCATACGTTAAACCTTTCCCCTATAGATGTTTGAATTTGTCTCTCAACACACCATTGGTACACATACTTTCATATTCTTGTTTAATAGCACCATCTCCTAGTTCTTCAATCTTACAATGAATATAAGACCAAACATTACAATCAACAACACTCGTAGAGGAATCGTAGATAAGGCACCTAACATATCAATCTATGTTGCTTTGATTGGATGAAGCTTGAACACTGGTTGAGGCTTTTCAATAATGTTCATCATAATAGGTGTATCAAATCTCCTTGCCATGTCAATTGACTGCAAAAATCAAACAAATTCAACTACAAACCAGGATAGATAGCTTCACACAATATACCAATTAGGGATCTCGATAACTTGATACCAAAATAAGCTCAAGTGATCAAATGAATGTAAAGGTTACAAAGAGAGGTCACTTCCCTCTATTTATCATTGATTTATAACTTTTACACGCTTCCAATGGTAAATAGTGTTTTTCCAATGGTAGGAATAGTGTAATATCACTGGTTCAATGTATATCCACCAATAGGTATTCCAACAGTTATAACCGATATCAAAGGGTAAAAGATATGTACCATAAAAATTCAATTTCGATCTCCATATAAACATTAAAAACTCCAAAATATTTATAAATACCAAAATCACAGCATCTTACACCATAATGTGCATATAGATCTTACCACTCTCGAATCTATGGGATTGTTAAAGGATTTTTCTTTAAGTGCTCCACCTAAGCAAATAATGTGCTTAGTTTGAAGAAGAATCCTTTGTACCAGAGGATGGTGAATTTCCTTCAAATGATTTTACTTCTTCTTGGTTTCCTCCAAATCTTCTTCATTTCTTGATCAGCTGCCTCAACATTAACAATCTTTCCTTTTCTATCATCTGACTGGTAGGATGACTGGTTTCTGAACCAACATTTTTTTTCCAAATGACCAATCTTATGGAAAACAAAGCATGCCATACCAATTGACCTACAAGGTATAGCATTACCTTTGTGTGTTCTCATTCTGCAATTCATCGCTAGATGACCATTATTTCCACATACATAATGTGTTATATCAAATTTTCTTTCTCTTCCATTAGGGATTACCAGTTTGATCGGAGACCTTGGAACATAAGCTTTAGTCCTACAATTCTCAGCTTTATGTCCATATTTATTACATGCAAAACAATATCCATCAAATCTACCACCATTGGATCTATTGCTAGATCTACTACTAGATCGAGATCTACAATCATATGTAGTATGACCATACTTATGACAATTATAGCAATAACCATAAAATAAGTAGGGTTTGTTCATAGGTTTTCTCCTACATACATTTTTAGTGTGACTAAGATTTCCACAATTATATCAAGTAGGTATGTTAGGTTTCTTACTTGCATTGCTTGGCTCTTCCTACTGGTCTTGTGGCTTCTTAGGTTTAGATTTGGATGATTGTCCAACTTCGAATGTTCCTTGACCGATGTAACCAATACCGATTTTACCATTGTTTCTCCTTTGGTTATTTAATTGTTCAACAATCTTTCTTGCACTTTCAGTTGTTCTCTTTCCTTCTAGATCTTCACACATCCTAATAGATTGACTTTCAAGTTCTCTTTTCAGATTTGTCACTTCTTCTTTAAGTCCTTTATTCTTTTCCATCACATCTGCAATTGATTCTTTAGAATCTTCAGACATACTACCTTTATATAGTTGTTCAATATAATCTTGACTCTCATTAAGCTATTTAGTGAGTTTTCTCCTTATTGCCAGTGATTTCTTCAATTTCTCCTTCAGCTCATGGATCAACTTTTATGCACTCTAAAGTTCCATTTCATGTCTACAACTCTCCATAGTTATAGATCTTTCCCTCAAGTTGTTATACTTATCAACAAGAGTACCAGTGCTCTGATACAAATTTTTAGAATTCTTTGGCACTGAGAGGAGGAGGAGGTGAATCAATGCAAATAAATTTAAAACTAATTCAACCACTGATCTGATTAACCTTACTAATACCTTTCAAATAGTAAATCATATAATTGAAATAAACAAATAAAAGATAGCAATATCAGACATCCACAAAATCATCACACATGACATAATGATTTTTGCATGGAAACCCTTGGTTAGAGGGAAAAACCACGATGGGGATGATACCCACAAGCTCACTAGTGCAATAAATGAGTTTTCCCTATTAGGAGCTTATAATTATCCTTTTATGAGGGTTCACCCTCTTAGGAGTGACTAGTACCATGTTAGAAGTACAATCAAATTTGCTAAGATCTACCTTGCTAGAGGATTTCAGAACTTTATTAAGAGATCACCCGATTAAGGGATTTTCTTGTTGTAACTACTAGGGAACAACAAGTTGAATGATATGGATGTAGCACTTACTTCTTGATAGATCCAATCTATTTCTTTCTCTCTGTAACTTCTCACTAATCTAAATCTATCAAATCTCAGATCACAACGCTAATTGACTTCACAATCAACCATAGCAACCTTTAGAAATATCACAACAATAACATTTTCAATATGAGCAGTAACACTTATAGACATTTCTAGCATGGACTTCATGAGAATTAAATGTTTTCCCTCCAAAGTGATAATCTCTATGCAAAACAAAATTTCCTATGACCGCGTCAGCTTACAATAAGATCTACAGTATATTTCTCCATCATAAGCAAAACACGTTTTGACTTCTCCAATGCACTACCTTAGATCTTCCCAAAATAGTATCCTCGAATCCATAATTAACTCCTCATCGATTCTATCACCATTATTACATGTCATCATAATACTAAGTATCATTGCAATCACTATACCACTTACCGATCTAACATCTTTCAATTGATGCTCAAGAACAAGTAGTGTTCTTACCTGTCTAAATGACTGTGTCACCAAAATATCTATCACCGATCAACCAAATGAGTTGTGGTCAGAACCACACTTTACTCTAACCATTTTGATACTGTATCTGTGATTGCACCTCATAATTCTTCATCTGACACAACCACTACCATAGTGTTGACCTCTTTGTCTATCAATCTTCTGGATTTAACTATTTTACTTCATAACCGATTACTATCCTTCACACCAATTGCATCTTGTACTTCATCGATTATGATACATGACAAAACTGTTTTAGTTTCCATCAATGACAACCAGACCAATTTCTTCTAATTTCTGCAACCATGCCATCTCAACACAATGCCAACACTCACCACATCTGAATCGGCTTCCAGGATTCAAACTTCATGCACAACATTGAGTAGCCAAGTAGGGCTTGTTCTTCTATTCTTTTGTATGGATAGTTGACTCCCTATATTGAAAAGGAAATTGATGTGAAGCTTATCATTGGATTCTATCATTCTTAAGTGTTTTATATTTTGCTTGATTATGAGTAACAAATGAACAATAGGGCTATATAATTATGGGGAAATTCATTATGTAAATTTTACTTTGTACTTTTCCATCTGAATATTAGGATTTTGTGGGTGTTAATATCTGTAAGAGTTTGCAATTGATTTCAAGGAAATTTCTGAGAGTGTCATGTCATCTAACTATAATTCCTTCTTGTTCTCATCTTGCACCTTATTTTGTACAAGAAGATAAATAGTATAGGAACTAAAACGATTAGTCTCTCTTTGTTGTTGCAAGCTAATTATTGTATCATATGTATAGTGAATAACGTTAAACATTTTTGGGAGTTGTAAGGGGCATGAGTTCCTTCAAGCTAACAAATGCCTTGATTATGGCGATAGTCAATTAGAATATTTTCCTTATAACTATGCACCGAACGAGTGTGTTTTGTCATTTCTTTCACTTGCCCTTTTGTTATAACCAATTTCTTCCCAAACCTGGTATTCTGAGCAATATCAATGATAGTAAAAGTTGGAAATGATTGCAATGACATCATAATCAATGTTAATTATTTTTCTGTATAAATTATTGTGCAATGTCGGTCTATAGTCGTACACCACTAAATGTGGATACTAGTTATATATATTGATCTTTTGTAGGATATAAATACACTTTCGCAATCTTTTGCATGTGCTTTGATATGGATGAACTGTTAAGGCTATAATGAAATGAATGCTCCGACGCCCTTTTGGGAATCACCTTATTAGTTTATGTCATAGGTTGTAGAGCTATAGGTATCGACCTATATTTAACTAGTGATTAAACTAGTTAACTTCAGCCAATCAAATTTCATAAACTTTTTTTGTCATATCAAATTTTCATATTTGATGAAGTAAAATGCATAATATTTAACTTTTCTAATTTATGAGATTATTTATCTTTCATTTTATTAGTTAAAATAAATGGGGTGATAAGAGTGGATTTCAAAGAAAATAGGCTGGGCACAACCTTAATAAAACTAAATAGATTTTTAATAATATGACGTGTCTTGTATTCTATGGTTAGGAATGAGCTAGACTCAATTTTTAATTTCATTAGCTATGTTTTCACCAAACTTTGCCAAATATTAAATAGTTTAAGATAAGGTAGAATAGTTTTAAATTTTTATTATTTTATTTAATAATAAATTTTTCTATTATTTTTAAAAATAATTTTTTATAAGAAAACTATTATCATAATAGTTTTTTCCATCAATTAATTTTTAGTTAAATTTTTTTAAAATACTTAATCATATTTATTATATCTTCATTTAGAAATTTTAAAAGTCATTTTAATTAAAGAAATTGACTAAAAATTTAATATATCTTCATTAAACTATATAAGAATATATTTAATTAAAGAAATGGATGTAGCATAATCAATGTTTAAACAATTTCTTGTTCGTATCTCTTATACATTTATATATGTTAGCATATATTATTTTTCCAATTTTTTTTCTATTTGTACAATATTGTCAAAACAAAACAGACTTGCATTTGATAGGAATGTCGCTGCACTGCAGCCTTGTTTATAGATGCATCGTACACCTAGTTATTCTCTCTTATAAACTATTCATCATGTTTGGTTACTGGCAATTGTAATTTACTTATATGCCTCACTTATCTATATATTGATCCTCTTATAGAGTCATACCTTGGAAGATCCTCACCTACATATATCGGCTTACATAGGGATGAACTTTAACAAATATGCATTTATAACTTCCCAAAATGATTAAATTTAATGATAGAAGTATACAATAATCCCTTCTAGATACATGTGGTAGTCTTTTTCTCTCATTCACCTTCTGATATATTTTTCTTGCTTGATGGGCATATCTGCATTAGATTATCTGACTACATACACAGAGATTTTATTTTGCAGTAAAATGTGATTAACTCCTACCACCACTATAATATTTTGTGCCAAACTTTAATGTACATTAGTACCTGTAAGAAGCTTTGTACTTATCCTTATGTGCATAGTTGTGTTAAAGTTGTACATATACATTGGGCTCAAAATGTTGTATGATTTTATACATTGATGCATTATGTAACATTTTTATTTTAAAATTTCTAGGGCATGTATGATTCAGGGTATGGGTATGTGATAGTGGTTATTAAAGAATTCATATGTATGCTTAAAATTAAAAAGACAGTGTATATTCTTGAAATGATAGTATGTGGAAATGTTATTCAATTCTCAATTTATTTCCTTGAAATACTATTATGTTGAAATGAAATTCAACGTTTGATTTGTTTTCTTCAAATGTTATTACGTGGAAATGTTATTCTATGTTTGATTGTGTTATCTATATATTAGGAATAAATTCTTTTGGTAGAAAATAAATGTACAATCCAATGGAAGTGTATATTACATTTATGACACATTTTTTCATACATGACCATAAAATGGTATCTACAGGCTCCAAGGAAGAGTGATTTGCCATAGGGGTCGATGCCCACAAGTGGCTGGACCAAGGGTAACCTATGGAAAGTTCCCAATAAAGTGACGACTTAACAACAAAAATTGGGGTTAAAAACTAATAAAGATAATATGTGCCTCACCCTTATCTCGAGTGCTTGTAAAGGCCGAGGAAGGGAGTGGGAGAAGATGTCTTTGATTTAAGGCATAATCAAGCATCTTTGTCACCATGAGGAGATGGCTTGATTCCACCTAAGTTCATCCTCAAGGGACACTTCCCTGAGTGGTCGAACTTGGGTAACCCAAGGATAGAACCTTGTGATAACACTCTTTCGTTGTCCATCCTAGCATCTAGTTCTTGTTGGCAGTTGTGTGGCTTGTTTGTTAAAATTATTTTTGTATTCATGTTAGTAAAGTTGATGTTATTCATATATCATTCTCTATTGTTTCTTTTATTTTGTGTGCTTAGCCCTGTCGTGTTTTGGTGGTGTTGCTTTTGTATCTTGATTTTGGTGTGCAGTGCTATGGAAGTGAACAACTACATTCTTAAAATCCCTACCAAAGGCTATATTTGTATTGACTTCTTTAAAAGATCTTATCATAAATGTGATCTGATGGCTATACTAAAAAGGAAACTTAATTTTCCTTATGGATAATAATGAAATCACTTATAGTCATAGGAAATTTATATTGTACTCGTGTTTTATGGCCAACTGGAGTAAATGTATCTAATATAACAATTCTAGGAGGGCCTAGAGGGAATCAATATTTTATGGTTTAATCTACTTATAATTATTATTACCATTTTTTTAAGCTTCATGATTATGTAATATTTGTAAAGAACTATACTTATGTTACGAGTTATTGTTGGATAAAAAACAATTATTCCAATTTTCTTTATTAATTTGTGTTGCCTTCTGACCTCTTCACAGGGCATAACATCTGGTATCAGAGATGGTTACCACACTAGGAAATTTGGGGACTCTTGGTTCATTGCATTTGTGTTTTGCATTGATAACTGTGTTTCGTAGTATGTCATTGGGTTAAAACCTATTCATTTATGCTATTCTTTGGTTTGGCATGGAAACTAATGTTAACGTTATTTCTAATGTCTCACCTGGATGCCACTTATGACTAGGAGAGGAGGGGGTGGTGATGGTGAGAGAGGTCATGGTAGACCTCTAAGAAGAGGTAGAGGAAGAGGTTGAGGGAGAGGTCAAGATCAGGATTGTTAGAATTTTTAATCTTTCATTGGTTGTTTTTATTATTTATTGAGGATAAACCAAGGTATCTTATTTTATTTTAATTAGGAGATTCCTATGGAATTCCTACTTGTATTTTGTCCTCTAGTCCAAGTGGGAGGACATGTCACATTTTGTAATTCCTTTAATAAGGAAATTAGCTTATCCTACTTATGAGGATCTTGACACTTTGCACACCCATTATGGATGATGGCATTCTTAGATTGGTGAGTTACTTAGTAACTCCTATCCTCATCTCTATAAAAGAGATGCTCTCCTCTCTTTTTTTTCTCTTTCCTTAACTCTATTGGGTTATAACCATCTTTTCATAAATTAAAAAGTTTGGTCTCTTCAGTGATGTCTTTCCTAAAACGGGACACTTCGATTCATTCTTTTGTGATTCTTTGTCTATCATGCTTCCCTTTTATTTTTACTCTTCTCTTTATTCTATCTCTACCATAAGTTCTTTTTCCTTAAATCTATTGGGCTTTTCATAACCTTCTATTATCTCACTTATTTTATAACACAGACCTTGTCACTAGGAATGTCTAACTCAAAGAAGTATTAAATAATGATTTTCCACAATATTCAAAATTTATTCCTCACTTTCTTCTTTCTTTTTCTTTATTTGGTTATTTCAAGGTTTATTATTTATGTCTTTTCACATGAGATTATTCTTATTTTAAGTGGTATTGGGGTGAATTTTATTTAGAAAATTCATCTCCTCGTGAATCTCTTCAAATTTATGGATGCAACATTTCGTAACTCATCATTAATTAATGAATTTACTATAGTATGAGATTTCATAATTTTATCAAACATATAAATAATGTATCCATCACTAACAATAAATTCTTATAGATTTTATTATTGGTTGGTTCCCTTTTCTTAAGATTTTAATTTTCTCACCATCTCCCTTCTCCACAAACCATCACAACTATAAAAATTAGTACCCCAATGTTATCATTGATATGCATAGTCCTCCATTAAGAAGTTTGAGTCACGGAATCCTTAACCCTTCAATTGCTATGATCCTTAGACTAGATATACTTAAGATTGCATAATTTTAATCATTTATCTTCCCACTACATATAATAGACCCAATACAATGATATATCCTCTCTAAATTCACCATTGATCCATTTAACTTTGATTTTTATAGTATCTTGGGTAGAATATTTTTTTCTTCTTGTTTGGGTTATTAACCTCACTTTAGGTATTTTAAATTTTTTGAGTGTCATGTTATTAGAGGAACCCACTTAGTTCTTATAGGTATTTTAATAGTATTCTTACTATTATTCTCCAATTATTTTTCTCACACATTCTTTATGATCTTTTATTACACTCCTCATTCATGGATTCTTTTGCTCTCTTTTTTAATCTTACAACTTGCCAAAAAAAATATTTTATTAGATTCCTCATAGATCTTCCAATCCTATCATATATCTATAAATTTCTCAAAGTTGCCATTGTCATTCACAATTTTTCATTCTTAACATCCTTTTATCTATTCTTAGAAGATAGACTAAATCTCACTCAATAGTCTCGTATCTTCAAAAAATCCCTTTTCATAATCATCCATAAGTGTTAATCCCTTTGACATATTAGAACTTAAAGGTGTGATAGAAGGACATTTGATAATATGAGAAGTGTCACTATGACTATAGAGATTAATTAACATAGAAAATAAAGAGACTGAGAACTCTAAGGATGAAGAGGGCCTAAGGGAGAAGTTGTGGAAGAATAGAACAAAGAAAATGTTTCGGTTCAACTATGATTTTGTAATGGATGATTGAATTAATTATTTTGTAACTTATTATGATTGTGGATATTTTTAATTATGAATTAAGAAAATCTAAATAAGCATGTGTTTCTTGTTGAGTATTAGTTTTTTCTATGTGTTTTTGTTGTGTGGCTAACCACTACTTGGTAAGGCACCCAAACCTCAAAAACACCAATCGATTTCAAAGAAAGTTTTTTTATTGGGAGTTTTAGAGGTTGAGGTTGTGATACCATCTTGGTTACATAAATTAAATTAGTGCAAGTTTCTCATTGGGAAGTGATAAGAGTAAGAAAGAAAGATATAAAATTAAACTTGATTAGAGAAAATAACTAAGAGAAAGATTAAAGTTGGAGGGAAGATAAAAGATTCCTTAAAAGGAAACTAAGATTACACATAGAGAAAGAATTTTAAAGGTGAAAGTTGAAAAACATTGTAAATGTCATAGAATGGGGATAATATTATGTTGATTTTCTTCCAATAGAGATAAAGTTGGGTAGAAGGTGTATAATTTTCTTCTGTAGTGTGGAAGTCGGAAGAGGGAGTCTTGTGGAAGTTACATTTTTTATAGTCTTTATTAGTAGAAGAAGTTGTAAAAGTGAAAAGATTTGTTGGTGAAGGAATTTGTTTACCTGGAAAGAAGATGAAACCTAAGAAAAGGTTCTTGATAGAAGAGAGATGTACGAAGAGGAATAATTTTGCTGGAGTAGTAGTCTTGAATTAATTAGAGATAAAGGCGAAGAAAAATATTGGATAGCTAAAGGTACAACCTAAGAGGCTAGAAGATGTCTTAGAAAATCCTAAAGAATATTTTGTAGATGAGGATATTGTAACTGTAGAAGAATTGAGCTCTATAAGAGTTTTTTGCAAGGGAAAAAGAGGCATATAACTACAAAGGGTAGACAAGGAGGCACAATAAGCTAAAAGGTATGTTTATGTGAATATTTTATTAAACGTAGAGCATTGTAACTATAGAAAGACGTGAGATTATTTAGAGAATTTTTAGAAGTGAAGCAAGGATTTCTTTAGAAAGAGGATGATATGGGCCACGATGAGACAGATGAGAATTTTATATTGGAAAGAAAATTGAGACAAGAGGTGTAAGAAATGGATTATTGAATAATTATAGAAAATCAAGGTTATAGATATTGGACATTAAACAATACAGAGAACTAGAAATGAATAAGGGAGAATGAGAAAATATTCTATGCATAGGTGACATGGTGGTAACTAAATAAGTGAATGCTAAAAATGAAGAAATAATACATTTATTCCTAAAGAGAGGAGGAAAATTGCGAATCTAAAGTGGAACAAAGAGATTTAGGAAGAAGAAAATTCTCTTAAAAGAGGATAGTATAAGGAGGACTAGAAAAAATAAATGTTCTAGCCCTTGGATAGAAGGGACATGGAAGGAGAAATACATGGAAGTAGTCCACCCTAGCGTGGATAGTAGAAGGAAAGAAGAGAAACATGAAGATAGAGTGGTGATTTTAGACCATCATTACGTAATTCTGAAAGGTGTGAAACTGTAGAGTACGAAGGAGGAGGTGATAGTGTCTCAAGGTCGACATAGAAGAAGAAGAAAGGAAGAGAGATAATGAGGAATGTTTTAGTTAATGTTGTTTTGTCTACAATAAATGAAAAACAAGTAGATAAAGAAGAGATAAAATTTGGAGTTCTAAAAATGGTTGTAGCAATTTTTTTATTCTAGGGAAGAGAGGAAATAGGTGCAAGTAGGAGAAAATAAACCTCATGGTTTTGAATAGCATTCTTTTGAGAAATGTGTCATGTAGATGGTACTAGAGTAGATGGAATCTTCATAAAAGAGTATGAAGAAGGGTGGCAAGAGAATGTAGATAAAATTTGTCTTTTCAAAAGCATACAATTTGAGGAAGGAGTTTCAAAAACAACAATGGTGTCTCAAATAATACTTATTTCTCTAGAATTTGTAAAGATTATCTCAAATTGTCTATAGTAGTGTTGACACTGAAAATTTCAGGTTCAAAAGGAACGAGACATCAGGGAAGTATAGTATACATTTTTCATATTTTATATAATTTCCCTATGTTAATAATTAAAATGATAAAAAGGCGTGTATGCAAGTCCCTATCTTTATTTCAATAAATTAAATGCATGTATATTTTGAAATAAAAATTGTTATAAAAGAATAATTGTGTTATTGAAAAAAAAAAAGAGTGGCGATTGGGAGTTGAACACTCGACCTCTCAAGCCACCCCCTTTCTTCCTACCTATCTACCCTCCTACCCCCTAGCTAGTTAGTCTACTTGTTTTCTTCAAGAGGATTAGGAGAAAGTATTTACTTATTTTATTGTATGTGCAGGTGAGAGATTAAAATAACCTTTCATGTAGGGAGTTATCTACCTCTTAATCACTTTTTGTAATAATGTGATTATTATCTATTTATATATTGTCTATTTTTAATGTTAAAAGGAAAAAAGAATGGGGAGAGGGAGTTGAACACTCGACCTCTCGACCCATTCCTCCTTTCCTACCTAACTACCCAAACCTACTCCCCTTACCAACTACTCTATGTTATTCTTCAAGAGTATATGTAGGAATAAATATATAAATATAAGATAATTATATTTCCTTCAAAGTAAATTATTAAAATTAATATTATTTATTGGGGAGATTTTTTTGCATGTTATAATCACTTATTCTTGATGTGTATTTTACCCTAAAAATTTTAAATTATATAACATGGTGAGTTTGTTACTTGATTAATTTATTTTCTTTGTGACCTAATCTCTTATCACCTCTTCATTTTCATGTTTTCACATATAGTTAATATTAATATTTTTAGGGTGAAGAAATTTTATTATTAGTGAACTTTAATGGTGTATAATTTGTAAATTAGATTTTGTATGTATTCTTAGGGTTCGAGTAGTGATTAATCATTTTTTCTTTTAATCTCAAATCCCTTAATGTAATTTCTCATTTTTTATGTTACTTTAATTTTAGGGTTTTTAATAGTTTCATTTTATTTTTTTAGTTGGTTAATCTTTTATAGGCATGTTATTAGGGTTACTTTTATGAGGTTAAAATTTTAGGTTTATCTAATCATACACATTTTATAATTGTATTATCATTTTATAGTTGAAATATTTCTTAGGGTAATTATTTTATATAATCTTAATATATTAGCCCTTAAGTGAATAGATTTCATTTTAGGGTTAAATTTATTTTCATTAAGTGGGCTTTATTCTTAAATGAGTACATTATGTTTTATTTTGAAATAAAAAGATACTTACAAGCATAATGTTTTATTTATCACATTATATAAGTCCTTCATGATCTAATAATTGGATTAAAGTATAATTGTGTTTGTATTCTCTTTTATTTTGATCCTTATTTAAATTTTTAAATTTTTATGCCATCAATACATTACATATCTTATGATTTTAGTCTTGGGTTAAGATGCACTAATGTTGATTGCTTTTGTGTGCGGGAAACTAATAGATAAATTATTGATGCACAGAGCACCTAAGGAAGAACAAAGATAAATTATACGGGAAAGACTTTCCTAAATAAATCATTGTAATAGTTTATTATACATATTTTAGGGTTAGTTGTGTGATTAGATCCTGTGAAAGGGCATGTCCTTTCATAGGAAACCATTGAAATTTATATTTATACCTACTAAATTGTAAAGAAAACACAGACAATTCTATCACGGCAAAAACATACCTTCTCACAAATTGAAACTTAATGTCTCAAGATCTCAGGGATAGATATCTGATAAGTACTTATACCTATTGATTTTACAATTTTTTATGTTCAGTCAATTTCTTGGATTACTCTCTAACCAGGGTATCCTATTATGCTTTCTATTATGTACATTTATGATCAATTTTTACAATTTGAATAATAGTAGCATGGTCTGGGAACCTGTTACTATTTCCTTTGGGCTCTTAAGTTGAGTTAAAAATCTTAGGACCTATTGTACGAATTGTTGTAAATTTTGTTTTAAATAGTAGCTTGTAGGGTGATGGTCTTGTTTTGCAGAAATGAGTTATCTTAAAACCGTCTCCAGTTACTTATTGAATGTATTTGATTCTATTTTCAATTTGTATCAGGCACTGATCTATCTATTCTTTTGAAATTGTCATTTATTTCTTTCTGTGGGATATATTTCAAATCTGCAACTTTATCTACAAAACATTAGATTAGGTTTAGCATTAGTTCATAGCATTATTTTAAATATCTAACTATCTGCCTATTAGGATATTCAGTTACATTATCTTTTGAGGATTAGTAACCTCTTTGGAAGGAATTTTGTTTACGCACATTGTTTGTGCAGTTAGACAGTATATTCAGTTTAGGCCTACCAGCCTTGGTTCGATTGAACCAGAATTGCAGAGGCATTTATTATGCCTGTTAGTTGGCCTCAAAACGACTAGCATTTTCGAGCCCCAACAAGTCGTAATTGAGGAAATTGGAGATGAAAAAAATTGATGGTCAAAGAGAAAAGGATTGTTGAAATAATTGTAATAATGATTGGTCCTCTAAAGGTGTAACATAAAATATTGTAGTTGAGTTCTAGTAAGAGGTTCTAGTATGGTTCCCTAATATAACATCAAACCAACCTTGGTTACATTCAAAGGAAGATGACCCACTAGGCTCAAGTATGATTAAGCAATGAATAAGTGCAATGATCCTTTACTATAATTTAGGGTTGATTTGGTCAAAGTGATTGGACAATGAAAGATATGAGGCTAAAAAGGAGGAAATGATGAGTTTAAGAATGAACAAACTAAAAGAAAGAAAATAAATGAATTTTGTAAAAATAAATAGAGTCCAGAGAATTAAAATGACATGTGAATTCAATATGAAGTAGTTTTGGAGGGACTGGGTTGACTCAATTAGCGTGTTCTTGGGACTACATCAACTAGGTTGACCTATTCCCTACACTTTTAACTATTTTTATTAGTTGCAGATTGTCACTGAGGTCTTGAACTTACCAAAAATGATCCTAACAATGGCGCCATTTGTTCTTATGTGTAGAAAAGAGAGGAAATTTTGTGTAGAAAGGGGTTTTCCTTAGTCAAACCCTAGTTAAGGAATCAACTTGGAAATTGAAATGAAATATGCATGAAAGGAAATTTCACTGATGTAAAGTAGATGTTAGATCTGAAATGTAAATGCATATACCTTTACAAATAGAGTCAATGTCGTAATGTCTATGAAGATGCTTGTAATTATTTGAATGTAGTTGTTGGATTTTGAAATGTATAGAAGAATCAAGGATGTCTTTCACAAATGCATAGATCTGAAAATACCCTCAAATCTCCAATGTTGTTATGCTTGATGACTCTTTCCTTGAGAAGGAATGAATCCATATTGATATTCATATAGTTTGAAGAAGGAACTCCTTGCTAAATTGAGGTCTCCTCTACTTGGCCTTCATTAGGGAGAGAATCTTTCTATAATGGAGAATATTTCCTTCAAAAGGTGCCTTAGATGCTTGAAATTTTCTTTGTAATGCTTGATATGCAAAATTCTAGGAGAAATATTGAATTCTTATTGTGTTTTTTTTCAAATGAGAGGTAGTTTTCTTATAAACCCCTCACAAGAATTTTGGATCTAAAAACTCAAAGAGGGTCGATAGGGTTTTAGATTTCCTACTTAACCATTGATATGGGCCCTTGATTTAAATTTTATGACAAACTTTGGGGAATAGATTGATTAGGTCGACCTATTTCCTCCAAAAGTTCTTGAAATTTGGTTTGGGAGTCAAGGTTGTGGAGAAGATGCTAGAATGAAAATTATCTAATCAAGGATGGATCACACATAATCCCACAAAGAGAGGGAAGGAAGAAAAAGGTTCTAAGTGGAGGATGGATCATAGAAATTTAACTCTCACAAATTACAAATATGGGAGATAAATTTGCTGGAGGTGTTTTATTTAAGGTGTATCCAATCCCACAAAATAATACGAGGAAAGAAGAATTGGGAGGATATAGATGGTATGAAACCCATAAGAGGAAATAAATGAAGAGAATTTAACTTATAAGAGAAGGTTGGCACATGGTGGAAAAGGGTCCACAAGTGTACAAAACATTATAGAATTCATTTGGTAGTGAGAGGTGGGATCAAACACTATCAAATCCTAGAAGAAAAGAAAGAAGAAGAAAAACATTATAACTATTCACAATATAGGAGTATATTGCAAGTTATTTACAAATTAAAAAGTTATTTCTACTAATAAACACCATTTGTGAGCTATGGTCACAAAATTCTTACCTAGCACATGTCTAAATGTAAGAGTATCTAGGTGCACAAGGTTGTTCCAACAAAAAATATTTTAATCAACTTTTATGTCTAATTTAGTTGCAATTTAGTTTTGTGTACGTTTAATTGGCTTTCGATTATGTTTTGCAAATTCTAGGATTTTGGAGGTATTTAAAGATAAATTCAACCAAGTGAAGGCTTTCATTATGTATAAGGACCAAATGGGAACCCATGGTTTGAATTCAGTGAAAATTGGCTAACTTTCATCCATGTTATGGATTTTTTATGTTTTGATGGGATTTTTATCAACTTGGTTCACCAATGGGTTAGTTTTCCAATAGATTAGTTTTTCATGAATTAGTTTTCTAAAAAGGAAGAAAGGGAAGAATTTTGTTGACCAAATCATAAGTTGGTGAACTCTTTCTCAAGTTGGCAACAAAGCTTATCAGTAAAGTCTCATGTTTGCAAACCACTTCATTCAGTGATGGAGTGATCCAAAACCTTAGCTCACCGAAAAATATATGTTTCATAATCATTCAAATACAACCAATTAAGGGGTTCAAGAACTATATGGTTTGTCAACAAGGTCATAAATTTAAAGTTTGGTTAAATAACCAAGTGTTAAAAAGGAAATGAGGATGAAGGTTTAAATATTAAGTGGTTTTCCAGTTAACACTTTTGTTCATGCTTGAGTTTTTTTACTTACAAATTCACTGAAACTTTAAGGAAAACATGATTGATTAGTTTGGAAGTTCACCAACTTTTTGATAGGGAAAAATAGAAAATGAATTCATATGTAGTTGAGCTAGCTAAATAATTGACAAAGATACGTAAGTTGCTTTAACTACTAATTCACCAAAGGAAAGGATATAGAGGCAAGTTTGTGGGTTGGAAATTATGTCAAAACATTATTTTGAGAAAAATTTTTGTTAACAAACTCATTTTCTTATTGAAAGAGGTTTTCAAAGGCTTTGTTTTGCTAAAAACTTGAGGTTGACAAATTTTCAAATGGCATTTGGTGCATGAAAAATAATAAAATTCTTAGGGAGGTCATTCATTTCTTATAGGCATCAAAATTGTTTTGATTTAGCTTTCATTCTACTAAAATGATTTAGCTTCCTTTGAGGTTAGTACAAATAAAAAACTATAATGTTGTAAAAAGGGGACGCACCATTGGCCACAAAGGTAGAGTACAATCTTAGAAATATTTTGGTTGATTAAGGGTGTGATAGAAGGGGATTTGGAAGATAAGAAGAGATGCTATGAATATAGAGATTTATTAATGTAAAAGATAGGGAGACAAATAACTCCAAGGAAAAAGATGGTTTGAAGGAGAAGTTGTGCAAAAATGCAATAAAATTGACGTTCTATAAACTATGCTTTTGTAATGGGCGATTGAATCAATTATTTTGTATTTTTTATGATTGTGGATATTGTAAATTTTGAATTAAGATAATCTAAATAAGTATATGTTATTTTTTTAGTATTGTCATTTGTTGTGTGTTTTGTCTATATGGTAGGACTACATGGAAAGGAATCCTAACCTTGAATTTACTAGAGGCACATATGGAAATCTCTTTTTAATATAAATAGAGGGTTAATACAAACTATATTGCTAAAAATATTTTACATTGAATACAATAAGGATATAATCAATTATATAATTAAGTGAATCCCACACAATAGTATTAGTATGGATAAGACAACAAAATTTAGAGAATGTACCTAACTATGAAATTGAGACTTTTGACTTGAACATTTTAGAGGGACATTATAAAGAAAGCTATAAAATAATTTATCAAATTATGACTATTAACTCCAAGTAGCATATAAGGATAATGATGTTAGATTAATGTCTAGCCCCTTTGTTGGTACAATGCAAGTAAGTTCTTGGAGGCATATAGACTACCTAATAGTTGTAACCATGAAGGATAGGGTACAAAAATTACTAAGGTTTTTAGACAATTTCTTCAAGTGTCGAGTGATTATTAAAAATTCTTAAGGCCGTGTAAAAAACTTTGACCCTCTATTGGTAGTAATAAATAAAATGCATTCCTATGGTGGTCCCAAAGAAAATCATTCATGTAATAATATTAATAAATTCAATCCTAGAATCTAAATTAGATAACATCCATTATTGTACAGGGGTATACAACACTAATTTAATGTATGATATCTATGTTTATTATTTGGATAGATAATATTATAATGTAGATAAGTTTAGATTCCTTTTGAATTTAGGTGCACTCTCTCTAAAGACACAAATAGTGAAAAATATTCTATGTAGAGTGGGAAAGATAAAATTAATTTCATTATGTAGTTTTTGGGGGTTATACTTATGAAAGATGAAACGATGTATCTATTTTTTAATAATTTGCAACTTAGTAAGTCACAAAATTCATTAAGTACACACATATTTCCTTAATGGAATGTTATACTTTCAACTTGGAAAAGATTAAACTACTTAGTAAAACATATTATCCCACTAAATAAGAATATGATAAATAGGTGGGAATTATTGGTCAATGTTATTAATTCTTTCATTTTATTATTATTTAGTTTTAGGAAATAATCATGTAATTAATGTTGATGCTTCAAATTTTAAAGACTGGCTAGATATAGTAGTTATGACAATATGTTTTTGTAATTAAGGCATTTTATCTTAGATAATTATCAATGGGGCCCTAATTACACTTCACCTAAGCTTAGTTAAGAAATTACATAGGAGTATGTGGATCATTTCCATTTTGCATTGACTTAACAAATTGTTATTTTATCATATCCACTTATAGTGAATGGACTTTTCCACCTTTGGTGGATGATCCACCTTTTGTGGTGTTATCACATTATCACCTATCCACCTTTTGTAGATTAATGACTTTTCATGTTGGTTATCACGTAATGAGACAACTACACTTGGCATTGTCTCATTCACTCCTTTGTAACCACCTTGAATATATAACCAAGGGGTCTCCTCTGTACATCCAATCTAGTTTGTCTTGTCAAGTTCTTTGCACCATTAATGAGAATACAATTTGTTCTTGTCAAATGTGTTCTCCAAATCATTGTGATATTCATTAGACCTCTAGATCTTCGGTTGATAACTCCATAGCCAATTCTTACATGGTATTAGAGCCATTAGGGTGTCATTGGATAGCCATTTTGAGATAATTTTGGTGCGAATTGGGGCTTTGTATTTCATGGCTTTCTATTGCAAGTAAAAAAATTAAAGCTTGTTAGGTCAGGTCTAAGACCACCATTAGATTTAGGGGGCTCAAGAAAGTTAGAATTGACTTTTTTTGTCCAAATATGACCCTAGAGGCCACATCTACAACCATTTGAAGGTGGAAGGTTATTACCAGTCCCAAAAGTGATTTATAATTTTGGAGCACTTGGGCCAAAATAACCTCTCCCATCATACTTATAAAGTCCATAAACCCCAAAATCAGTTGTTCATTTGTCAAAATCAGAGCTAGGCACCCAAAATTGAGAAAAAAATCCCCGCCCTAATCGTCATTATTGTTGTACATATTTATAGGTATGATATCAAAATAAAAATTACAAAAATATTTTTTTATTTTTTATATTTTATATTTTAATCTTTCTTCTTTTAATCACATTAAAAATTTCTTTAGTTAGCTTAATTCAGTTTGTAAGAGTTTTTTTAATATCATGACTTCTAACTTTATTTTGATTTTGACTTTTTACTTTAATAGATCTTTTATTTTAACTTTGTACAAGTCAAAATTTTAGGATCAAATATATTGATTTCAATATTTAAAGTGCTTTATATTATTTTTATAAATCATACATCAACAAGAAAAATATCGAATTATAACTAAGATTATCAATCAAATAGTTTTTGTTTTCACAAGTTAAGGAAAAACAAAGCCCACGATATCCTACATTAAAAAATAGTGTTTATTTAGCATAAGATTTTTAAAAAAAAATTAAAATAGAAACGCATCTAAACTTTCATTAAAAAATAAAGAAACACATAAACACATAATATGAAATTCATCTTAAGAAATGCTTTCAATAAGACTTAGCCACAAACCAACATGAATAAATATAATAACACAAAAATGGGATAAGAAATATAATGAAATTTTTTCTTAGCACTATATCAAACTATTTCCTAATTCTAGATGAAATATGTTAACATTTTGGTAGCATTTACTTACCACCAAAATCATCCCTCAACCCACCAATCGAAGAATTTAATAAATAGGGAAGAGAGATCCCAAAATCAATTGTTGGTTTCCTAAAGAGATAAACTCATGAGATCATTTATTTCCAAAAATCTTATGTAGCTTCACATTCTCATGTGAATGTCTCCACATTTTAAGAATCTCCCATGTGGCCTACATTTTTTCTTACTAAAACCAAGCTCGAAGATGATATTAAACCTCCCATGTAAATTTACTTTTATTTTTTCTTTATTCAACCCTAAATATTGAACTTTATAGTGTTAAATTAAAATGGAGAAAACTAATATAACTGAGTGTGTCATCCTACCCTTAAGGTAGCCCATGCCTTACAATAGCATTAAAATCAAAGTATATAATTTTATTTCCAATTATGAAAACTTATTCATGTAGATTTACATTTATACTAATGTGGAGGTAAAATGGTATGGTTAGAAATGTATTCCTTATATGGTTACCCTTCATTTTAAACTATTGTGTGTGGGTGTCTTAAATACATTTTTCTCATACACAGTTTAAATTTCTTTAGTGCATTCATTAACCCTAAACTCAGATTGAAATTTAGAAATATAACATAACCCCTACTTAAACAACTCCAAAATCTTAGAATAGTAATTTCTCTTTTAGGTTCAAAAGTATAAGTGCAACCTTGAACCAATACAACAATAAACTTGTGGAATTAACTTGCTTTCTCAAACTTTACATTTAGTTATGGCACTAATTGAATCACTCCATGTATTCACTATCATGGAATCCTATAGTGGAAATTTTCATTTATGCATATACGAAAAGGTATAAAAGGGCATCACCTTTAGGTTCTATCCATAGCCAACAATATGTCAATAATTGATGCAACCCCTCTACACTTACGCTTCAAAAGATTTTAAGCATCAATCACACCAACTACATCTACTCTTACAAAAGTAAATAGAAAAACTTGGTTCTTAAATTTAGACACTCTTACATTCATTACATTGCACTCAATCGCATTAAGTCTTAATCAAGTTTATCATCATTATGGTTGTATCAATGCTAGTTTGATTTCCTACTTGATTTCTTCAAACTTTATCAAAACCAATGAATTGATAAATAAGGCTCAATTAGCCTGTGGGGAAAATATTTGTTACTTTTTTTTACTTTAGCATTACAATTTCCAAAATTCTTCTTCAAACCCATCAAAGTTTTAATTACAAGTGTAGTTACAAGAAAATAAAGTTATGGCAAGTTCTATAGATCTAGACATTAATAAAAAAGATTACGCCCAAAGTTTATTGGACTCCATTTGAGACGAAATTTTAGGTTTAAGGATCAAAGTTATAAATATGAGATTGATCTAGATTCATGTGCGCTCTTAAATTTTATAGATCAAAATTATCTTAGTTAATTTATCATAAATTAATTTTTAAATTTCATATACTTTTTATTATCATAATCTTTATAGTCTCTTCTTTTCTTACAGGGTGCTACACATTTACTTTTATTATTTTTTCCATATTTCATATCCCATCAAGTACACATTTCTAATCCAAACACTCTTATTTTAAAAAAAAATCTTTTTTACATATATTTACCTTTCATATCTAGGTCAAGTGCTTTTCAAAAATAAAGAAATTAAAACATTAATACAAGAAACTTTGGCAACATATATATGATATATGACACAAAATAAAATATTGATATAGTTTAAACAATATAAATATATTAGTATATACATTAGATATAAATATAATAATAAAATTAATTAATTAAAAGATTTTAGATCTAAACATTAGAATACTAATTTCAATTCAATTTGAATTTACTAAATTTTATTTATAATTTAATAAAGAAATATCTTTTATCTTTAATTTAGAAAAATAAAAAATTTTAAAATATCTATATAAAAAAATATTTATGGATAAATTGCAATTAATTTCTCATTTTTCTAACCTTCAAATAATCGATCATGTAGTAATTCTTTAAGACATATCATAGAAATATTTTAAAAGCATATTTCTTTAAGTGTAGTCAAATAAGATATTAAATTAATATATAAGACCATTTTATAAATACCTCTAAATAAATTTCCTTTTTATTTAATCTTTTATATTATTTTAATAAAAAATAACTAATATACCCCTATTATCTTCTTCATTAAATAAAAAAAGGTGTGTATTACTCCTCTATACTTAGGATATAATAACATATCTATTTATATTTTAATATTAAATTTACCATTATAAATTGTATATTATTATATTCTCCCAATTTTATTGAATAACAAATTGAAAGCTTCTAGTATTCTTGAAGAAAGCTTTTTAAAAATTACTTTATTTGTTATTAATTATAGTTTTATAATTAATTTAATATATTAAAAAAGAACATGAATTATAGCGGCGTAATGCTTGATCTTTATAGTTTGTCATCCGATAAGGCTTAAAATGTGAAGTTTTTGGAAAAGTAAAGGGAAAAGGGGGGTACCTGGAGGTAGCGGAGGCGTATTGAAAGAGCTTGCCGGTGGTGGAGAAAATGATGAGAGCGAGTTCTGCGTCGCACAGCACAGAGAGCTCGTGCGCTTTCTTCAGAAGCCCGCCTCGCCGTTTCGAGAACGTCACTTGTCTGTTCGTCGTGTTCTCGATGCGCTTTATCTCTATCTTTCCGCGCCCCATTCTCTTCTCTTCTGTATCAGAAAGGAAGGGAAATCAGTCAGTCAGGAAGGAATGCTTCATTCATTATGGAAAGGAAGGAAGGAAGGAAGAGCTTATTACCTTTTAGGAGGAGATGGGGAAATGGCCGCCTTCGCTTCTCTCGCCTTGGCCTTCAGCCTCTGCCTTCTCCCTCTTATTATTAACTCTATTTGTAGACTGTTTCCGTTTCCGTTTCACCCTGGTTAGGGTTAGTTTGAGGGTGAGTAGTTAGAGTGGTATGATTGGTGTGGGCAGAAAAAGGAGCGACAAAGGGTGGTTAAGGAAAGTTTTGTTTGGGAGGAGAGTAGGCTTTTCGGGAATGCGCAGATACGGGTCAGGTGAGACAGGGATTCCCTACTCATTCCCCCTACGTAAGACGGATGGGTAACCACGCCTTGTCTTGCCTTGCCTTGCCTTCGCTAACAAACTAATAATCATTCTAAAATCATCTTCCTTTTATACCTCTTTTATTTTTATTATAATTTATGCTACCTACATGGTGCACCCACTGCGTTGGTGCTCTTTTATTCTGAAAAAAAATAAAAATTGTCTAATTGGTGGTCTTGCTTTTTATTTTATTTTTTTAATGTATTGTACTGATTAAAATTGTATATTTATAAAAATAAAAATTTCTATATTTTTAGTTTATTTTAATTATAGTGTTGTAAATTTAATAATTAATTTGTACATGGTATGATTAAGTATAAAATTAGTTCATAGCATTCAATAGTTTGGTCTCTTTCATCATTAACTTTTTCTATATTTGAATAGGCATTGAAATTTCTTTTATTTCTTTTTTCTTTTTTTTAATAAATTATTATTATTACTTGAAAAAGGGGGTAAAATTTACTTAAGATAAACTAGTCAATACAGAGCAAGAGGCCTTGGGCCCACTATAACCCTCAAATGAGGCCAACAAAGAGAGTTCCCAATGGAACAACTCAAGAAGAAGCAATTACAAATTTCTATCATCCATGATTAACTTTACCAAACTCTCTGAATAATTTGCAGGTAAAGTCATTAATGTCCCATCTCTCTAAGCTTTGACAAGCCCACTTAGCCAAACAATATGCTACTTTGCTCTAGTCCCTGGGAATATGATAGATAGAGATGCATTCCAAGGAGCAACAAAGATTTAGGATCTTCTTAGCCACCAAGGCTAACTGCCAAAAAACTCCATCCAACAAATGATCATTTAACATCTCAACCACAATCTATGAATCGGACTCACAAATAATCTTTCTACAATCCAGATGGCATCCTCTCTCAAAAAGAATACAAAATAGCAAGAACCTCCATCAAATTATTGGAATACTATCATTTGTAAATGGAGAAAACAAACACAATACTCCCATCACCATCCCTACCAATGCCACCAATTCCCGCTTGTCCAAGATTCCCCTAAGAAGAAGAACCATTAATATTGACTTTCAAAATCCCCTCAAAAGGAGGGAGACAGCTCCCCTTTCTATGAATTTTTTGTTTAATCTATCTTGATCTCCTTTTGAAAGAGGTTCCCAAACCATTGTCAACTAGATACAAATTATTTACCATAACCAAATCACTAACATCCACATGTATAGTCCTGTCACACTTTGCCAAAATAGTTTCCTGAAGCCTATTGGAAAGTTTTCTCCATATGAGAAAGCTACAAGTTTTTGAACCTTGAAAGGTTCTATGATTCCTTTCCAGCCATAAATTCAAAATAATAAAGGTTGAGCCAAGAATCCAGGCAACTTGAAGAAAGATGGTCTTAGCTAGAGGGTGGCCCAAACTCACCCAGAACTCAACTAAAGTGGTAGTTTGAACATAGGCATGCTAACATGCACCCCACCACTAGTGTCATATCTCCCTCAAAAAAGGACAGTGAAATAAAATATGAGAAGTACTTTCTTCATTGCTTCTACAAAGAACACATTAAAGGACCTTGGAAGCTTCTCTTCCTCAAATTCTTCCAAGTAAGGCATCTATTCTAGGCAACTAGCCAAACAAAAAGATGCACATAGGCCAAGAGAAATGATTCCAAACTTGCTTCTACCAGGGAACACCTCCCTGACCATACAAATTACTATCCAAATCTAGGTCGGCATAGGTAATAGAAAATTTTCCCTTCAGATCTAGACCATAAGACAAAACATCCCTACCCACAAGAACACTACAAAGTCAGCCAACTAAGATCTCTACAAGTTCTTGTTAGAGCAATAAAGTGTTTACTTATTAATTAAATCATATTGATTTAATTACTAAGTCACTTATTATCTCTTTATGCTTAAGCTAAACTTTAGACATATAATAATTAATTGCTTTATTAATTATTATTGTGTAACCTAGGTTTTACCCTTTTAGGTTTTCGATCTCCTTTTATAAAGATTGATCTCTCTTGTAATCTGATTGAGAAACATTTATTTTATTGAATTGCAAATTTGTTTTTGCACATCAAGAATGTCTCCTCTTTCATAGATCCATGCATTCAGGCCTCTCTAGCTTCTTGCTTCTCTCTCTTTCTGTGACAGGTGTTTTCATGTAGGTGTTCTTGGGAGTTGTGGTTTGTTTACTCATCAACTGCAATATGGTATCAAAGCTTCAAATATGTCTTCCCCTCTCCTCTTTCTGAGAGATTCGGTCATGTTCGTCAGATTTGCGTTTTAAAGGGTTTTCTGTTGAATCTAGGGGGAGCTCTCCTTCTGATCATCTTAGCTTCAAACGGACCTCACGGTTGCATTCAAAGCATCCAAGAACCCCTAGATCCATATAAAATATGTCCAACTTGGAGAAAGTTGAAATCTGTGGCAAAAAAAATTTACAACCGGTCCTGGCACAGATCCTAAGGTGGATACTAGTATTTTAGAGCATTTTTTGCTCAAACGGACCTCTTTGTTGAGCTCACAACAGCCAAGAACCCCCAAATCCATATAAGGCACATCCGATTTGGACGTCGTTACATTCTAAGGCAAAAAAAAATTGCGTATCAAGGTCATATGACCCTGGCACGCATCCTGAGGTTGTATGACGATTTTAAAAAATTCTACAATGACAGCCATTTGGCCATCAAATTTAATCCCCTAGTGGATGCAGCCTTAGCCCCTGGTCATATAGCGACTAGGCCCAATTTTTTTAGCCTTGGGGCCCTTTTTTGCAGCGACAATCATACGACCGTCAATTTTAATGTTGTGAAGTGCTGATGTCAGCAAATGTCCTCACCCCTGGACACCATTTTTGGGCCCTTCGGCATACATGTGGTTATTTTCTCATAACTTGAGCATACGGTGTTGAAATATGGCAAATGAGATATCGTTGAAAAGGTGGTTCTGAGCTCTATCCAGATTTGGAGGTTTGAATTTCTAATTTTTCTTTTTTTTTATGGTGTTTTTTATGTCAAAGCTAGATATTTAGTTTTGCACTTCGGGAGCTCTATCTTGCGCATCTGGACTCTGTTTTGGGAAAATAATATATCATTAGAAAGCTTGTTCTAAGACCTTTCCAGTGTTGTAAGTCATTTTTCCAGATTCTACTCTAGGTATATTTTTATTTAGTTTCTTGCATTTTTGCAATTTGGTGGATATCTTGGATGTTATAGGTCCTAGGATCTCTTCCCTTTGAAGGATGGCTCATCTTTGGCTGTTCTTTTATTTTAGCAACCTTCGCTCTTCTTTAAGTAGTGTATACTTCACTTTTGTATCATTCTTTTATGCACACGCACTGAGATAAAGTATCATTCTATTGCATGTATGGGATCTTGCACATGTCTGTGTTCTATGTACTTGCACTCTATTATAAAGTGCTAGGGGGGTTTGATGTTTTCCTTTGTTTTCCATCTACTTTTATCATGTGAGCATTCCTCCAACGACATTAGCCTCAAGTATCTTTATATGTGTTTGTACTCTCTTTGCACCTTCGATGTTCCTGGTATCATGCAATTCATATTAGATGATCTTTTCCGTGTACCTATCATTAATCCCATGTCAACATTATGGGGGGTTTTCTACTGTTGGTTCTATTGGTTCCTTGGTTCGATAGTGTGAGATATGTATTCAGTATTTGATTTTATGTACTAGGCGGATGCAGTGGCTGGGTACTTATGCATTCCGGTGAGATGGATCATTTACCATATGGATACTCTTCTCTTTCCTATTTTTTGGACACACTCTTCCATCTTTGATTGATCAGCTCTTTAGACTTTGGTATTTTTATGCCATCTGTATCTTCGAGTTCATGTGTTTTTCTTTGTTTGCCTCCTAATTTGAGTAGTTTCATTTGAGGGCACTCGTTCAGATTACATTATTTTGTATCTTCAAGTTCAGGTGTTTGCCTTTGTTTGCCTCATGATTCAAGGAGTGTCATTTGAGGGCACTCATGCAGATTACATTCTTCTCTACCTAGTCATAGTTTAGTGGAGGATCTTTAGATCAGTAGTTACTTCTTGACAGAGTTTGCAACTTCTTGCTTCAGTGATGTTGTACATGTTCATCCTTGTTCCTATTTTTTGGAACATTCCTAGTTTTGGAGGCTTCTTCAGTCTTTCAGACTAGTATTTGTCTCTTTTTGGAGTAGAGTTTTTCCCATGTGGTTTTCTCTATTTCTCTGCTTTTCAGAGATTCTCTTTTGTATTTGGATACCTGATCAGGCATTTTGTTGTCGAGACCCATTTGCTTTTAATTTGTTTTTTCTAGGTTTTTAGCTTCTCCCAAAGTTTATCTTAATGGGGGTGTTAGAGTAATAAAATATTTACTTATTAATTAAATCATATTGATTAAATTACTAATTTATTATCTATTTATGCTTAAGCTAAACTTTAGGCATATAATAATTAATTAATTTATTAATTATTATTGTGCAACCTAGGTTTTACCCTTTTAGGGTTTTGATCTCCTTTTATAAAGATTGATCTCTCTTGTAATCTGATTGAGAAAAAATTATTTTATTGAATTGCAACTTTATTTTTGCACATCAAGAATGTCTCCTCTTTCATGGATCCATGCGTTTAGGCCTCTCTAGCTTCTTGCTTCTCTCTCTTTCTGTGACAGGTGTTTGCATGCAGGTGTTCCTGGGAGCTTTGGGTTGTTTACTCATCAACTCCAATAGTTCTTGACAATGTTCTTTAATACCTCCATTAGGCTAATCATGTAATACCGTTCCATTTGTTTCCATTTTTGTTGATCTGTTGAGGACCTTGTGTGTGTGTGATCAATATTTATGATGCTTTGATGTTATAAAGATTGATGGGGATGTCATTTGATGATCTATGCATGTGATGCATAAATTAATGTTACCAAGATCATTTGTTTATGATTTCCTTATGATTATGATATATGATGATTATGTTTTATGCTTATGATATATTGTTATCGACCAACCCATGATCAAGTGATTTTTTAAGGATAGCTAAGACACTGACATGTTTATCTTATAGATATGATTCAATCATTTCCATGATGTGCTTGTGTGATAAGGGATGTGGTGTAGGGCACCTCCCACCTTGAGGATTTAGTGAGTGTGTAGGGTTGTGTTAGAATTTTTTTGTGAGTTAGAATAAGTTCCATTTTATTGGAACCATGTTTGTGATTGTAAGAGACAAATGAGCTCAAGGAGAGTTAGTGATCCATTTGGTCTAAATGGCTTGAAAAGTCTTAAATAGATAGGTTTGGTTAGGAATGGTCTAAATAAGGTCTTAGAACCTTAAATCTCTTTGTTTAGGACTTTGGAGTCATTCCTAGTCTTTGAGTAGGTCTAATAAGCCAAATGGCACTCTTGGCAAAAAGTTGCTAAGCAACTTTGCAAAGTTGCTTGAGCAACTTTGGCAACTTTTTGAAAAGTTGCTCAAATGGAGGTTAAGGTGGTTTTAACCACCCATTCTTGGTATATGAGCATGAGAATGATGGATTTCTAAGACTAATGAGGTTTTGGATTGATTTCAATAATTTAGACTTTCCTGTACGGATGTAATGTTCTAGATCTTATTGTTTGCAAGCTTTCTTTATGCTTGGTACGACCTGTACAGATTGAACAGGGTGATAAAAACCCATGATAGTTTAGAGTAATACTATATCTCCATTTTGCATTAATTGTTTTGTTTCTAGGTTAGGTTAATTAAGTTTGGCAAGCAATTCAAGCCACTGGTCTGTAAAATTAATTTGCAAGACCTCCATGCTTGTCATAGCTCTAACCTGAGCATCCACCAGTAGAAATGGCTGAAACCATAGGGGATGTAAGGTTAGAGTCTTTAAATATGGTTTTCATTTTCATTTTTGTGGTGGCACCAAGATTTCATGGTCAGAATGGAAGCCCTATGGCTGACTGTTGAGAGTAGGTGAGCCAGGACAGGGTAGAGATGGTGTTAGTTCAAGCACCCATAATCTGAAGGAAAGGACTTGGTGGCATTGGAGGAAATCCAAAAGAGTCCCCTTGAATATTCAAGAGGTTTGAGGAAGTGATTAGAGGTTTGGAGACCAATTTGATGGTCTTATGTGCAGACAGGTCCAGAGGCCTAATTAATAGGCTTAAAACTAGGGCCTGCTGGTAAATGGGGTTGTGGGTGCATCTAGAAGCTTAAAATTTGGATTTGGAAAGGGTTAGTGGACACCTTGAATATTTTCAAGGTCTTTTGTGAGGTTGTTTGGGGATTTTGGATTCTTGAAGCCAAAATCAGTGAAAATAGGCCTAATAGGAATTGTGCCAATTAGGCCTCCTATTGAGTTTGATACTTATTGACTTGGTGGAGTATCCAGAAGTGCATGGAAGGATTCTAAATGGTGTTTGAAGAGTTGAGGACTTAGTGGAGAGTATAAGTAATGTGTGGGAGGATCCTAAGAAAGGGTTTGGGGTTCTAGAGGGGAATTCTAGTGGAGAAGCCTAGGGAATTGAAGGCCTAATTGGTCTTGGAAGTAGTGTATCTTCTAGATACCAACTATACCTTGGAGGAGAAGTTGGTAGAGAGGATCTTAGAGATCCACATTGGTGAAGATAACACTAGAAGTAACTATTGGATGGTTAGGAGGAGTTAGGAACTTTGGAGAAAACATTAGAACCCAAACCCGCTACATCAGAGTGGTATCAGAGCAGGAATTTCTTGAAGGTTGTGTATGTCTGAAGGGGAGGAGATTCAAGAGGTTGACAGCATGCCTCCAAAGGCAATGAGTAGGGGTGCCATAGTGGACTTGGTCCAAGAGTTGTTGGCAAAGGCCAACTTGACAGAATCAAAGGGGAAGATAATCACTGAATGGGGTGATGAGAGTGAAGATGAAAATGAAAGTTAGACAGGGGAGACTTCTAGTAAAGGTAAAGAAACAGTTGATGATAAGGACAAGGTATTCTTGGATGAATTCAAATCCATTAACAAGGATAGCATGGAACACATACCTTACTATAGTGGCAGTTTGAATGGAGAAGAATTGTTGGATTGGCTAGAGGCCATAGATAATCAATTTGATTACAAGGAAGTGGCAGAGGAAAAGAGAGTCAGCTATGCCAAAGCTAGGCTCAAAGGATCTACATTGGTGTGGTGGAACATGATGTAGGATGATAGGATAGATAATGGGAAGAAGAAGATAGTTTCATGGGAAAGGATGAAAATCAGGTTAAGGACACAATTCTTTCCCACTGATTATGAGATACAAATGTATCAAAAGCTACATAATCTGAGATAAAGGGAGTTATCAGTCAGCACCTACACTAAGGAGTTCAATAAGCTAAGTCTAAGAGAAAGAAGGAAAGAAGAAGACGTAGAAAAGGTAGCAAGGTACCTTAATGGATTGAGGCAAGGGATCCAAGATGAAATCAGCATGATGGCTCCTGATAACATGCACAAGTGCTTTCAGTTGGCCTTAAGACCAAAGGAGAAATCTAGGAGGAAGAATGGTAGTGACTTCCAATCAAGAGGTAGGGGTAACAACAATAACAGAGGATTTAGGGGTAGGAACACTTTTGGTAGAGGACAAAGCCCAAGTAGGATGGAAGAGACACCATCTAATGACATCAATGAAAGTAATTAGTATAGGGGTTCATACCAAAGAGGAGGATATAGAGGAAGAGGGCCACCAAGAGGTAGGTTTCAGTCACAAGAGAACCAATTCAGTCTTCACCGGTAGATGCTATAATTGCAATCAAGTGGGGAACACCATGGGTAGATGTCCTGCAAAAGGTTCTTCATCATCAATGGGAGAGAGGAGGAATCAGTTGGTACAAGAAGGTAACACCCAAAGTGTCACTTCACCTATCTCCAAGGTAGGGCCAGTGTTGGATGGAGAGAATCTCATGTTGAGAAGGACATTGTTGAAGGTTCCTAACACCATGGAACCACCTCAAAGAAAAAGCCTATTCAAAACTACTTGCAGGTCACATGGTAAGATATGCAAGGTGATAGTGGACTCCGGATCCACTGAGAACATAGTGTCCACAGAGATGGTTGATAAGCTAAAGCTTAGGAGGATACCTCATACCAGTCCCTACAAGGTATCATGGCTCAATAAGGGACAATAGATAGTTGTTGATGAACAAACTATGGTTGAGTTTTAGATTGGAGACTACAAGGACAAGGTCCTATGTGACATATTTTCCCATGGATGCATGTCACCTACTTCTAGGATGCCCATGGCAATATGATGTGAAGGCCATACATGATGGTGAAAGGAATAGTTACTTAATCACCAAGCTAGGACAAAAGTTTCAAATGGATCCATTGCAAGAATCTAAAGAGGAGAAACATGTAGGGGCTAGTGCTATGCTCAAGTGGAAAAGAGTTTCTTAAGGTTATGAAGAAGGAGAAAGAGGTGTGTTGTGAAGTGGTAGTGAAGCCAAAAGAAGAGGCTAAGGAGAAGGTTAGTATACCCTTAGAGGTACAAACCTTGTTGGACAAGTATCATGAGATAGTGGACAATGGGTTGCCAAGTGCATTGCCACCCATGAGGGAAATAAGCCATCAAATAGACCTCATTCTTGGAGCAAACTTGCCAAACAAAGGAACATACAAGATGACACCAAGCCAAAATGCAGAGATAGCCAAGCAAATTCAAGATTTGTTGGATAAGGGGTTGATAAGGAAGATTTTGAGCCCTTGTGTTGTACCTACTATCCTTGCACCAAAGAAGGGGGGTACATGGAGGATGTGCACTAATTCTAGGGCCATCAACAAGATTACTATTAGGTATAGATTTCCAATGCCAAGAATTGAAGACTTGTTGGACAATTTAGGAGGTTCATGTTACTTCTCCAAGGTGGATTTGAAATCAGGATACCATCAAATCAGAGTAAGGCCTGGTGATGAATGGAAGACAACATTCAAAACAAATGAAGGGTTGTATGAGTGGCTTGTGATGCCCTTTGGTCTCACCAATGCTCCTAGCACATTCAGGAGGCTCATAAATGAAGTATTGGTAGACTTCATAGGGAAGTTTGTAATAGTTTATCTTGATGACATCCTAATTTTTAGCAGGTCTAAGGAGGAGCATATGGATCATTTGGAGCAAGTCTTGAGAAGGCTACACAAAGAGAATTTGATGATCAATCAGGACAAGTGTGAGTTCTTTAAAATTGAATTAGTTTACCTTGGTTTTGTGGTTGCTAATGGCTACATGAAGATGGATCCTGATAAATTCAAGGCAATCTTGGATTGGCCTACACCTAATTCCATAGGGGATGTTAGAATTTTTCATGGTTTGGCATCATACTATAGGAAATTTGTGAGGAATTTCAGTCATGTGTGTGCACCTATCCTTAACACCATTAAAGGTGGAATCAAATGTCAATTCAAATGGACTGAAGAAGTTGATAAAGGGTTTGAAATGTTAAAGAAGAGGATTACAAAACTACCTATCTTGAGGTTCCCTGATTTCAATTAGTTGTTTGTGGTTGAATGTGATGCTAGCAAGCTAGTCATTGGAGCAGTGTTAAGCTAAGAGGGACATCCTGTGGCATTCTTCTCTGAGAAGTTGAATGAGGCTAAACAAAAGTACTCCACCTATGATTTGGAGTTATATGCAATGGTGCAAGCTCTCAAAATGTGGAGACATTATCTCTTACCAAAGGAATTTGTGGTCTATACAGACAATCATGCCCTTAGCTTCTTGAATGGGCAAGATAAGTTGAACCAAAGACATCTTAAATGGGTTGAATCCTTACAAGCCTAAACCTTTATGATCAAGCACAAGAAGGTAGTTAGCAATAAGGTTGCTGATGCTCTTAGTAGAAGAGTGTTAACTATTGAGGAAATTCAGTTGCAAAGTGTGAGTATGGAAGACTTGAAAGGTCTCTATAAAGAGGACAAATATTTCAAGGATGCCTATGAGGCATGTGAAAGGTTTAGACAAGGATTCAAAGTAGAATTCACTTAGTATATACTACAGGAAGGACTGTTATTCAAAGGACACCTCATGTGTATACCTCAATGTTCCATGAGGGAAAACATAGCAAAAGGGAAGCACCAAGGAAGTTTGGGAGGCCACTTTGGAGTGGATAAGACACTAGAGCAGGTGAATAGGAATTATTATTGGCCTAAATTGCAATCAGATGTTAGGAAGTTTGTGGAACAATGTCAGATCTGTCAGAGGGCTAAAGGATAGAGCGGTAATAGTGGACTATACCAACCCTTATCCATACCTCAAAGGCCTTGGGAGTGCTTGAGTATGGACTTTGTTTTGGGGTTTCCAAAGACATCTAGGGGACATGATAGTGTATTTGTTGTGGTGGACCATTTTAGTAAGATGGCACACTTCATACCATGCAAGCAAACCAATGATGCTTCACAAATTGCAAGACTATTTTTCAGAGATATTGTTAGAATCCATGGTTTGCCACTAAACATAGTAAGTGACTGAGACAACAAGTTTGTGGGCCACTTTTAGAGGACCCTATGGAAGATGTTAGGTACAAATTTATCATTCTCTTTAGCCTACCATCCACAATCAGATGGACAAATGGAGGTAGTGAATAGGTCACTAGGAAATTTGTTAAGATGCTTGACTAAGTAGCATGGATAGTCATGGGATCATATCATTAGGCAAGTAGAATTTGCCTATAATGACTCCATTAATAGGAGTACAGGTAAAATTCCCTTTGAGATAGTCTATGGGACTCATCCTAGGGGAATCCTAGAGTTGAGAGATCTCAATTTGCAGGATAAGAGGAGTGCTCAAGGTGAGACATTTGCAAAACAAATGAAGGAGTTGCATGAACAGGTCAAAAGGACCTTGCAAAAATAGGGAGAGAAGTACAAAGCTAAAGCAGATCAGTCTAGAAAGGATTTGCAATTCAAAGTAGGAGATCTAGTCCTTGCCTATCTCAGGAAGGAGAGATTACCCAAGGGTCAACCTACCAAGTTTCTCATGAAGAAGATAGGACCCTTGAAGATTTTGCAAAAGTATGGAAAGAATGCTTATGAAGTGGAATTGCCCCCTGATTTGGGCATTTCACCCATCTTCAATGTGTGTGATTTGTATCCCTATAAGGGGCCAGCTCTTGACATAGGTCCAAATGTACTTTCATATTTGGGAGATGACGATTGGGTTAAGGATTTGCCAAGCCCAATCCCACTGAAGTAGGGGAGTATCTTGGATACTAAGGTAAGCAAAAAGACTAGGAAAGGTACCTATAAGGATTATCTTGTTACATGGCAGGGGTTACCTGATGCTGAAGCTATATGGATGATAGATCTGGACATCTTGAAGCATGGAGTCACCATTGACGACCTCCTAACTCAAGGGACTTGAGTTCTTTGTCCCAGGGGAGTATGGTGCAGGGCACCTCCCACCTTGATCAGTTAGTGAGTGTTTAGGGTTGTGTTAGAAGTTTTTTGTGAGTTAGAATAAGGTCCATTTGATTGGAACCATGTTTATGATTGTAAGAGCCAAATGAGCTCAAGGAGAGTTAGTGATCCATTTGGTCTAAATGGCCTAAAAAGTCTCAAATAGATAGGTTTGTTTAGGAATGGCCTAAATAAGGTCTTAGAACCTTAAATGTCTTTTTTTAGGACTTTGGAGTCATTCCTAGTCTTTGAGTAGGTCTAATAAGCCAAATGGCACTCTTGGCAAAAAGTTGCTAAGCAACTTTGCAAAGTTGCTCGAGAAACTTTTGCAACTTTTTGAAAAGTTGCTCAAATGGAGGTTAAGGTGGTTGTAACCACCCATGATTGGTATATGAGCATGATAATGATGGATTTCGAAGACTAGTGAGGTTTTGGATTGATTTCAATAATTTAGACTTTCCTGTACGAATGTAATGTTCTAGATCTTACTGTTTGCAGGCTTTCTTTATGCTTGGTACAACTTGTACAGATTGAACAGGGTGATCAAAACCCATGATAGTTTAGAGTAATACTATATCTCCATTCTACATTGATTTTTGTTTTCTAGGTTAGGTTAATTAAGTTTGGCAAGCAATTCAAGCCATTGGTCTGTAAAATCAATTTGCAGGACCTCCATGCTTGTCATGGCTCTAACCTGAGCATCCACCAATGGAAATGGTTGAAACCATAGGGGATGTATGGTTAGATTCTATAAATATGGTTTATGTTTTCATTTTTTGTGGTGGCACCAAGATTTCATGGTCAGAATGGAAGCCCTATGGCTGACTGTTGAGAGCAAGTGAGCTAGGACAGGGTAGAGATGGCATTAGTTCAAGCACCCATAATCTAAAGGAAAGAACTTTGTGGCATTGGAGGAAAGAAAAAAGAGTCCCCTTAAAGATTCAAGAGGTTGGAGGAATTTATTAGAGGTTTGGAGACCAATTTGATGGTCTTATGTGCAGACAGGTCCAGAGGCCTAATTAATAGGCTTAAAACTAGGGCCTATTGGTAAATGGGGTTGTAGGTGCATCTAGAAGCTTAAAATTTGGATTTGGAAAGGTTTAGTGGAAAAATTGAAGATTTTCAAGGTTTTTTGTGAGGTTTTTTGGGGATTTTGGAAGCTTGAAGCCAAAATCAGTGAAAATAGGCCTAATAGGAATTGTGCCAATTAGGCCTCCTATTGAGTTTAATACTTATTGACTTGGTGGAGTATCCAAAAATGCATGGAAGAATTCCAAATGGTCCTTGAAGAGTCGAGGACTTAGTGGAGAGTAGAATTAATGCACGTGGGAGGATCCCAAGCAAGGGTTTGGGGTTCTAGAGGGGAATTCTAGTGGAGAAGCCTAGGGAATTGAAGGCCTAATTGGTCTTGGAAGTAGTGTATCTTCTAGATACCAACTATACTTTGAGGAGAAGTTGGTAGAGAGGATCTTGGAGATCCACATTGGTGAAGATAGCACTAGAAGTAACCATTGGATGGTTAGGAGGAGTTAGGAACTTCGGAGAAAACACTAGAACCCAAACCCTCTACATCAGGATGGTGTTGTATTACTCATTCACGAGAGCCATCAATGTTACGAATCCCCCTTCACTAATTGTACTAATCGAAATATTATATAGATGTTTATGTTTTATGTTATTGTCTTGTGTAGGTGATTGTCTACATACCAAGCGTCAACACCGACCGGCTTTACAGGTCTAGGCATGCCTTTATAATCCTTGATGGTGGTTGAAGGGAGATAGCATGAAGCCCCCATTTTAACCTAGTTTTACCATTGTTCTATTTAAGGAGTGACTTGGATCTTGTATTACCCTATCAGATTGCCATGATGACAAATTATGATTCATCTAATTCCCTTGCTTGTGTTTTGGTATGATCTAAGAGTGTTGGTATGGTCATATTTATTGTATTTTAGTGATGCATTCATTATGAATTAATTTATCTTAATATAATTATCCTTTAGGATGTATTATTTTATTATTATTAATTTTATTTAAATTATCATTTTTATATTAAAACATTAATTCCATTTTATCCTATTTTGGTAATATTAATTGTTATTATATTTTATGCAATGATGGTTTATTTTAGAGTGGGTTGTCCTATTTTATACGAGATGAAATATTAATATATTTGTGTGTATTATTAATAATAATATATATTTATATATTGTGTGTGCATATTGTATATTAAATAATATACACTTTTATGAGTGGGTGAATATTATTTCAAGAGCATATTATATGATTTATTAAATAAACCTTCCATTTATTTAGTTTTGGTTTGAAATTGGTTATGATTCTTGTACAAGTTTTGGAAGGATTTTGTATTGTTTTTGAAAATATTTGGAGAAGTTTTGAATTTCATTCTTGAGAGTTTTTTATTATTCTTGTGAGGGTTTGGAGTTGAGATTTGCATTGTATTGTTGGAATTTTTTTTGGCATTGGAGTGGATATGTTTATGGTTTGGACTCGTTGAAGATTGTGTTGAAAGATTATTGTTGTGCATTGGAGATTAGGTTGCTTCTCACTAGTACAAAAACAATAATATATGACTAAATAAACTACTAAAAATTGTAGATAAATAACTAATTTTGGTCATGTGACCATTAGTAGTTTATTGCCAGTCATTTATCTCACAACCAAATTTATGACTAAACTATTTTAGTCATTTATTTATTCATTGATTTGGTCATTGATTTGGTCATTGATTTAATCATTAATTTAGTCATTGATTTGGTCATTAATTTAGTCATATATATAGTCATTACTTTAATCATTGATTTAGTCATATATTCAATCATTACTTTAGTCATATATTTAATCATTAATTTAGTCATATATTCAATCCCTAATTTAGTCATATATTTAGTCATATTAGGGCATGATGGAATCAAACCACCATCTTCCTACTTGTAAAGCAGGTTCTCTTCTATTGAGATAGTACTCTTTAAAGAATAATCATACCACGTATACTAGTACTTTCCATTGAACATGATTTCAAACTTTTTGAAATATAATCATGCCTTTGTGCTTTTGATCCATGCATGTTAAAATGTGAGAATAATGAGAAATTTAATTTCTTCTTCTTCTTTTCTAATTTATGGTTTGGCATTTAACTATGAAGTTAATGTAGAGGAAAAAAACATACTTACCTAGTGGTTCAACGAGAGGGGCTTGGGCAATATTCTATGCTGGTAAAGATGACAATATATGAGAGCAATCAGCTTATGGTACCTTAAGAAACAAAGTTTATTTTTCTGCTACAAGTTTTATGGATCTCCATGAGAAAATCTAATATTTCATATCTTCAAAAAATTAAGATAAAAAAAACCAACTGGATGATTGAATTTGATCAATATGTGTTCTTGAAATGTTTGAGAAAAAACTACAAATTTCTATGCCCCAAAGAAAGTACCTCAAATTATCATCTCCATACCCTATAGTCCAAAATATTCAAATCATTCAAAATACTCAACTTTGAGTCCTCCCCACCAAACATAACTAAATTGGACCCAACAAGAGTCACACATTGACCTCTACATGCAATCTGATAGTAAAAATACATAGCTATCAATGGCACTGCAAAATTATTCTCTATAATATAAAGAAAAAATACTTATATCATAATGAAAACTAACAAAAAAAAATCATGTGATGGAATACACAATTCTAAACATGTCTTCCAAAAGTAAACAATCATAGAATATTTATTTTAAGAACTTCAAGGCTCCCTTGGATGATTATACGATTTACAGAGTAATACTAATTCAGAATCCTACTATTTTAATAATCTAATGATTTATCCCAGTTCTTTCCCGGATGAACTCTCGAGCCAGTTTTATAAATAATATATTCAGTGGCCATTCCACTTTTTCTTTAAAAAATAATAATCTAATGGTTTATGTCTAATGCAACTTTCTGTTATTATTAAAAGTGGTGAACTTTTTCATTCAACTTGCATTCAAAGGCATCATATTTATATATTACAATAGTAATTATTTCTTATCAAATTCATATCCCCACTAAAGCATATGATAGATAAATTTTTTGAAGGAATCCCGCACAACTCATTATATTATGTAGAATATCATGAAAGGCTCTTTCACAACAACTAAGACTATGGAACTGCCAAGAAAAGAATTTTTTTTGTATTACCCCATAATCCTTATAGGATCCCCATAGATTGATAGAGAAGCATGTCAAATTATTCTATTCAATTCATATATGTTTAAATATTTGCTAGAGTTTGTAAATTGATTTGGCTCAGGTATTATTTCTTGTGATTTCTTGAAACTGTGATATATATATATATATATATATATATATATATATATATATATATATATATATATATATATATATATCGGTCGATATGATCATCGATGTCATTGCAAAAATGTCGATCAATATTTATTGGCTACCAATGATTGTTACTATCAATTTGTGGTTATACATATTTTGTAGCGATCAGTATAAGGATTAAGCCATCAACAAGTTGTTAATGGGTCATGTCTCATGTAGAGACATGTCCCTACATGAACCTTTTTCATGTAGACACATGTCTCTACAAGAGACATGTCTCCTCATGGTATATATATAGTGTTTGGAAATGTAACTTGGAAAACACATAAATCAATAAGTGCCATTATGAGTTATAGTAAGTGATAAATACATATATCATACCTTCTCATATATATAAGAAAGATATTATACTTACTTGAACATTGTTCTCTCATATAGATATGCATCTTCACATAAGTATTCACATTAGATTTAAAAGAGGCAAAAGTATAAATCTAACTAAAAGCTATTCTAGTTTTATCATTAGGAATTGGGCTCATCATATATCTAGGAAATAATAAATTAAATTAAATTCCTCTATCTTAAAGCTGATCACAATTTTAACATAGTTCTCTATGCATAAGACAAACCCCCTGCCAAGTAATCACTTTGTTTGAAGTACAAGTTCTTGATTTAAGTAGACAGTTTTGCAAGATAGTACTATACTATAAGATAGATTGCCCTCAAAATTAATTGTTCACTTTCAATGCTTTGGGGTAATTGATATAGTTTATTTTTACCTTTTTACATTATCGTAGAGCATCAAAAGCATAGTTGAAAAAAAATTAGCTATTTATTGGAGATTCCAAGAAATGCCAGAAAAACCTATGGCTACTGCAGATAGATTCTAGTAGAAAAAACCTTGAATAGAGCTCTGGAAGATTTTAAACTTTCTCCCTTAATATCTTATATCTGAGACATACAGTTATCCTAACATTTGACATGGCAAAAAAATATTTCTTAGCATAATGTAGAAGACTACATTAGAGCTCCAAGTTGCAAGAAACATGAATTAGAGAAACAACAAAGAAGTTATACCAAGAAAGAAAAGTGTAGAAGAGGTGCAAGACTATTGCCAAATTTTGAAGTTGAATAACTACAAAAAACTTCCTTGCAAATTTTCCATGTGATATGACCAGAAATGAAAGTCAAAAAGCTTTGGGTAAAGAAAAGAATTATCTATTAAATGTAACACTAAAAAAATTTTGTTAAAAAGGTGAATTTCTATGAGTTTATGACAAAAACAACCTAGAGTGGTTGTACACAAAGTCAAGTACAATCCTTCAAGTAGATCCTAATGGCATGGGATGCTAAAATAGCTATATGTTCCTAGTCAAACAAAGTAATGTTACAAGAAACTGTAATAAGCTAAAAGTTGAAGATTGAAAAGGCAAATAGCCACTTAACTCCCATGGAAAAACAAACACTAGCTCTATGGGGTGAAAACAATAACTGATTTACAACTTGCAAATTGGATGGCTCATTGTGATGCAAAGCACATCAACAAAAATGAACCTGAATTGCAAAAACAATAAGACTTCCTAGGTAGTCAATGATACTGGAATGCATAGTCACAGGTATCGCAGATCCTTGTGTTAGTGCTTGAAAATGTTGATCATTTTGAGGCCAACTAATAGGCACAATAGATGCCTCTGCAATTCTGGTTCAATTGAACCAAGGTTGGTAGGCCTAAATTGAATATACTATCTAACTGCACAAACAACGTGCATAAACAACAAAATTTCTTCCAAAGAGGTTACTGATCCTTGGAAGATAAAGTAATTGAATATCCTAACAGGTAGATAGTTAGATATTAGACTAATGCTATGAACTAATGCTAAACCTAATTTAATGCTTGATAAATAAGATAGTAGATTAGAAATGTACTTCACAGAAAGAAATAAATGACAAAATCAAATGAATGAATAGACCAATGCCTGATGCCAAATTGAAAATAGAGTCAACATTCAATACTATATGTAATTGGAGACTGTTTTAAGATAACTCATTTCTGCAGAATGAGACCATCACCCTACAAGCTTTTATTTAAACAAAACTTTACAATAATTCATACAATAGGTCCTATGGTTTTTAACTCAACTTAAGAGCCCAAAAGGAAACAACAACAAGTTCCTAGACCATGCTATCATTATTCAAATTGTACAAACTGATCATAAATAAATGCATAAAATAGAAAGCATAATAGGATACCCTGGTTAGAGAGTAATCCAAGAAACTGATTGAACATACAAACTATATAATCAATAGGGTATAAGCACTTATCAGATATCCATGCATAACATCTTGAGACATTAGATTCCAGTCCGTGAGAAGTAGCTTTTTTGCCATGATAGAATTTGTGTCCTTGTTTACAGTATGAACTATTATAAATATATTTGCCAATGGTTCCCTGTGAAAGGACATGCCCTTTCACATGACCTAATCATATCAACTACCCCCGAAATATACAAAACAAACCAAAACAATGGTTGTTAGGGAAATATTTCTTGTACATTTAACTTGATTATTTGTACTTTAGTTTTCCCATGCATAATAATCCAATTTTTAAGCTCCTGCACAAACACCTTAACATTGATAGTATTGAAGAATAAAAATTATTACATTCATACTATATAAACATAATCTTTAAAAATATTTAATTATTAATTTATGACATAACAAATAAACATTAATAAAATCATAACATAATTCACACAAATGTTTTTTAATAAATAAAAATAATGCCAATAAAGTCAAATAAATAAATATTCAATCATAGATATTTACCTTATTTAATCAACACATATGAAAACGTATTCATTTCAAACACAGTGTAATGTAAATTATAATATAGAAATATTTTAAAAGAAACAGTAGGGTAAAAAATTTATATTCCACCCTAACGAGGAGAGGAAAATGCTCACCCTAATAATCAAATCATTTCACTTAGGGTTAATATATTAAAATTACAAAACAATTACCCTAATGCTACAAAATATTTCTAATATAAAATAATATTATAACCATAAAAATACATATAGTTTTGAGAATCTAAAAATCTCACTTTCTAAAAGAAACTCTAAAATATACATACTAATAAATCAACTAATTCATAAAAGCTAAAAACAAATTAAAGTAGGGTAAAATTATTAATACCCACTTTACCCTAATATCAAAATAAAAGGAAAAGGTGAAAAAGTTATATTTAGGGATTTGAAACTAAAAAGTAAATATCAATTAATCACTATTCCAACCCTAAATATATATGAAAACTCAACTTACATTATACACAACTAAAATTCAATAATAATGCAATAACACTAAAATCTTTTCACCTTAAAAAAAATTAATGTTAAAAATATAACCAAGGTGAAAATATTAAATTACATGGAGAGATATGAAAATTAGAAAGTGATACAAAATTACATCAAAACCCTAAACAAATTAATATCTATCAAATAATACATTAACTTCATCATATATTTTTAACTTTTGGGGCAAAACACAAATTAGGAATAAAATAATTATTAGTGATTACAACATACAAAATTTCTATCTAATAAACAATATTTATTTTAATAATTTATTTTAAAGGAAATAGGATTATCTTAAATTTATACATTTATTTACATACACACTCTTGAAGAATAATATAGAGCAATTGGTAGGGGTAGGGTCTTGTAGTTAGGTAGGAAAAGGAATGGGTTGAGAGGTCAAGTGTTCAACTCCCTCTCCCCATTCTTTTTCCTAAAATTAGAAAAATAGATAAGTACATAAATAAAGTAATAATCACAAGTTTTAATTTAAAAAGATAATTAGGGAAGAGATAACTCCATGTGTAAGAGGTTGTCTTTATTTCTCACCTGCACATAAAAATGAAGATAAATAAGTATTTCCTCATAACCCTCTTGAAGAAAACAAGTAGACTAACTGGTTAGGGGGTAGGAGGGTAGATAGGCAGGAAAAAGGTCGGCTTGAGAGGTTGAGTGTTCAACTCCCTCTCGCCGCCTTTTGTTCAACCTATTTTATTTTTATTTTTGGAATTATTATTATCTAAAACAAATGTGCATAAAATAAAGCAATTTACAACCTAAAAATAAAAAACACATGCCTTTTATCCATTTTAATTTTTTATCAAAGGAAATCTGTAAAATATGACAATTATGTATTATACTTCCCTAGCATCCTGCTCCTTGAGGAGCTTGAAATTTTTGGTGTCAACACCTTGTAATTCTAGGATATGGAGACTTGTACAGACTAAGCTATTAACATAGTTTCAAGAAATCACAAGAAACAATACCTGAGCCAAATCAATTTACAAACTCTAGTAAATATTTAAACATATATGACTTGAATAGAATCATTTGACATGATTCTATATCAATCTCTGAGGATCCTATAAGGATAACAGGGTAATACAAAAAAATTCTTTTCTTGGGAGTTCCATAGTCTTAGTTGTTGTGAAAGAGCCTTCCATGATATTCTGCATAATATAATGAGTTGCGCGGGATTTCTCCAAAATTTGATCTATCATATGCTTTAGTGGGGATATAAATCCCATAAGAAATAATTATTGTTGTAATTTATAAATATGATGTATTTGAATGCAAGTTGAACAAATAAGCTCACTACTTTCAATAATAACAGAAAGTTGCATTAGGCATAAACCATTAGATTATTAAAATAGTAGCATTCTAAATTAGTATTACTCTGTAAATCGTATAATATTTATTAGCATCACATTCCAAGGTTGCCTCCATTTTAACATCATCCCTTGCATCCAACCTTGAAAAGTAAGATGAATAATTTGAAGCAAAACTATAGATGATGGAATGCAAGTTTTATTTTTAAGAAACAATTACCATTGTTATTAACTTTCAAAGAACAAGATTTTAGTTATACTTGAAATACAAATCTGGAAATGCATTTTAAATGCAGACCTAAATCTCATATTTTGGCTTTGATCACCATATTTTGTTCCAAATTCACCTTGTCCATCTTGAACTCGCATCTTAGTTGGGAAACTTCATGGTCTAAATTCGTCTTGATCCACCTTGCAAGTTGTCAAACACCTAACTTTTTCTCTCTAATATGGTTAAAATTATAGAAAAACATGGTTGTCAAAAAGTTCAAACCTATAACTTTTTCATTTCACTCAACTTGTAATGGGGAGATATCCTTGGTTCCAGACACAGGTGTAGTTCTAACTATTAGCTAATATAGTTTATCATCCTTCACATCAAAAGAAATATTCTCAAAAATACAATCCTCATATCATAGATGAAATAATTTCTATCTTTTAGTTTCTTGTGGGGTGAATATAGTTTCCATTGAAAACTATCATGTCGTGTGAAAAGGAAGTATTGATTGTGCATTTATAAATACTAGTGATTTCCATTGAGCTTAAATTCAAATACATGATAAACAATCAACATTGTTATGGGCTTATGAAATTTATTATGGGGAACTCATGGATTTTTTTTTCTTTACATCGTGTCCATTAGTATGATAAACTCTTCCAAGTAGTCACAATTGTAGGTCATCTTTAAAGGCCTCAATCCCATCTAATGTACAATGTCATGAATATGATAATGTATTTTTATTACTCAACTGCAAGATCTGTATCATTATAGAAACACCCATTTCTTATAATCATCTTGTGCCACCCATTAAAAATTAGGAGCATGAGGGAGAAAATTTCAATTCTTAATTTGAAATTTCTTTCTTGATCTACCCCAAAAAATGAATATTTCCATTTTTAGCAGCATAAGAATTTGTACAAAATATAGTCAAGAATTTAGTGCAAAATAGAGACAATAAATATGCAAGAACACATACTTCATATGGATATACATAAACTTTTCAAATTAGGATGAAATAGTAGCCAAATCCTAAATTCCATTTTGTACTCTTCCTTTTCTTCTATACTCAAGTATAAAGAGTGAAACATTCATGAAATTTCTAGGATATAGCTTGAAATGAGCTTTCAACACCCTGTGAAACATTGTATTCACGATTGAAGAGTTCGGGGTTAGATATTGTAGTTCTCTAATCCTATTATAGTTATGAATTATCTATTTAAATGTTTAAGGTGCTATTACTCTTATTAAAGAAATTGAAGTCTTCCTAGTTTTTCAACTGCCACTGACATAATCCATTGAGGGAATCTTGTAGTCTTCTCCTATAAAATACTCTCTATTCAAAATAGATAATTTCAAATTTTGGATAAAATGAAGGGGTAAAATATCAAGCTGCTTCTATGGTTGTCGATGACTCATTTTCTCTTCCAACTTTGATAAAAAAAATTAAAGGTACTAATTATCTACTTATATTTGACCTTGATATGACCTGTAATAATTTTTTGTACAATGAAAATTTGTAAAAGTAAAAATGTTGTGCTATGAATTATTGGGAGAAATGTAAAGAAGATATGTTGGAGAGTTGTGTACACTGATTTCTTAGGTTGAACTTAATACATAATTATTGAATTTTTCTCTACAATTATTCAATTAAAAACAAATTAATTATTGAATAGAATTTGAAAGTCATTACTGTAGTTAGAAGCCAAACAAATGGATAGAAGAATAATGGAATATTGTAGTGACAAATGATACCAAATTCGAGGAACATTTTGTGTAGAGCTTCTTACGTTTTAATTTTTTAGATAGTTTAAAAATTTTATTTTCTTCTTGTTTAGGATAAAATTTAACAACCATCATCTTCGAAGAGAAGATTTCTAACCTTATAATTTTTATTTTTTAAACATTGATCTTTTAATAGATAAACCAAAGTGAGCAATTTTTTTTAAAAAATTAAATAAAAAACATAAACAAAAAAAAGAAAGCCCTCTAAGGATAGGTAGAGAACACAACTTTTATTATAGTTCTGCCATTATTTTGCACAAATTATGATATCATCTACCTTAGTCCTTTTTCTACATGATATATAGGTTTGTATGAAGCTTATTGATCAATGTGATCGATAGACAGGCCAGGAACAAATTATTGTCAAGGGTTGATGTCAGTTGGCCTGCAGCTCCAAATCCTTCTCAAAATGCTTGAGTCCCCTTTGCTTGGTTGTGGTTTGCCTTTGATGAAAGTAATATCTGGTATCAAAAGAATACAAAGGACTAAACATTGTTAGAAACTTCAATATGAGCCATTACATCAACTTATCTTCATCCAGGCTAGAACTTTATTATACCAAACACATCATCACCTACATACCAACAATGAATCAAAATGGTGATGGCAACATCAAAGATAGGTTGTAAGCAATTCCTGATGCAATTAGTTCATAATGCAATGTACTATTTTAGAAAAGAAACTAAATCACTAAATAAGTTAATTAAAATTATAACCCTTATTATAAAAAAGAATAATATGCATTCGTGGACATTAAATCTATAACTTCTATGAATGCAAAGAGTTAGCCAAAAAAAAACAAGTGTCTGAATATTGCAACTTATGGAATTTAACCCTAACATTTATTGACTAAAAGGGTCCAAAATCTACGCTCTCCATGATGACATCCTCAAGGGGAATTTTGTCAAATGTTATGATATCAAATTGCATGGCTCATCGATCTATACATATCCTAAGCATATTTTTCAAAATAATGATGATTACATGAACTTGATTCTATGTGAAATTACATATTTTGTAGTAAAACAGAGTAATTTGTAGGTTTATGAATTGAATTTAGATATATGATAATATTTGTTAATATGGAAACAACATTAGTGATTTATATGCAATTCATTTCCACTATTTTCATTAAATGTTTATAGAGTGTAGCATTAATCTATTTTGAATTGGATTGCATGTAATGTTTAAATACACTTTTGGTGTGGTCTTACATTGTTAGTAAATAGTTTGATTTTAGGGTTGTCATGATTTATTGGTTAGTCCTTTTCATATGAAGTGTTTTAATTTTTCTTCAATTTTTGAAATTAAGGTTTTCTTCAGCAAAATATTTAGAATCTAACCCGCTTTTTGTTGTTTGAGATTTCAATAATTAATAGGAACTGGTGTGAAATACTATTGATTTTTCTTCAGTTTGTGGTACCAATGTTTTCTTTAGCTAAAATATTTAGTATATGACCTACCTATTGGTGTTATCAAGTATGGTTGAGTTTAGATGTGAGTATGTTGTTTGAAGAAAGAATTGGAACAATCAAACTCATTCTCGACCATCTTGGCCTTTCCTTGCCAAATTACTTTGACTCCTCTAAGTTATGTTATGTTCTTGGGGGTATAATAAAAATTCAAAACCATTGGGGGTACATCCGGATTGAATTCAACATAGGCCTAGATGTCTTGCATTTATTCTATTCAAATTTAAAGTCCTACATTCTAAGTATGTGCTTGAACCTGCACAAATATCCTTATATTTTTAATGAAATTTAAAAATTCATCTTAAAACCCTTCTATTTGACACCTGATTCTTCCAACAAGGAATGAGATGACAGGAAAAATGATGGCTTCTATCATGAGTGTGCAAGCATATATTTAGATAACAACCAATTTTAAAATCAGACAACATGGACAAAAATATCAGAAATCATGAAAATGGCTTTTTCAATACACCTCTACTTTTCTTAGTGGTTATTTTTATTCTAAGAGCATTTTTTAAATGGGAGATATGGATGCTTACCTAGAGGATTTCAATGGATATGTAAAGGATTGAGAAACATTATTGTAACTCAAAGAGAAAACATGCACAACTATTACAGAGAAAGAAAAAAACCATATATTAAAACTTAATGAATTATATGAACAATAGTAGATTTGTACTTATTTATGATGGCCCTTGAATTTTCACCAACTATAAACAAAATGAAACCCTAAACAAAACAATGGAACATAGTAAAAATCATACCGATCTGCTCACCAGTATTGTTATTCAGTTTCTCCCTACAACCAAATCATGCATGTAAAACATCATTTTTTTCTTCTTCCATGATGGCGCTGCTCATTGCCATGAATAGTAGTGTAAGCTACCAAATTAGGGATTTTTCCATTTTTGCGGGCTATTATTTATTGTTGTGAATGGATTCATGGATTTAAGTAGTATAATGGGGAATATTACACAATGAAGATCAACTAACAAGGAAAATTTCATGTGTTCTTGTTGTTCCTCACTCACCCCAACATCTTTCTTGACCATTTCAAGCCATTGTTTTGGATCATGGTGGTATGCCATTGTTCAAACCATTACTTTCTTTGGTAGGGATAATTCAATGAGCTTGTTCAAAAATAAATTTATGGTACGCTAATTTCTTTTATCATTTGTCACTAATTTTCACATTAAAAAGTGCTTAACAAAGAATTTATTTGCAATAGCTATGTCAATTATAATTTATAAGAAATAAAAATAATTTCAATGATGTATTTAGAAGAAACTTCTATGTTGAATCATAGATTTTTATTGCTTGCTAAAAATCGTATTTGATGCAAGAGCATCTTGGGTTCTTGGCAATCCTGTATCACCAAAACATGTTAGAGTTGTTAGATGTACTTGGTAGCTACTTTTGGGCTCTCGGTGAAGTTTTCTTATTTCCACCAACAAGGCTCGATTGCTTCTTGGTTTGGTTGTTCACCGAGTTGGTTTGGTTGCTCAGTAGTCTTGCTCATTGAGTGGTTTATTTTGGATCTTTGTTGAGGTTGACTTGTGTATTGAATTTTGGTCACACAGTTAATGGTTGCATTGATCATTAGGAAGAATGTGGACCTAAATTTGGATCGTCCCTTTCTCCAATGTTGGATCTTAAGGATCTTTAGAGCCGACCTGTTTGGTGGCCTCTTGTATAAATAGAGTATTATGTTGTAGATCTTAGGTAGTAGATTTTAGAAAATATAATTTAAAGGTTGGCCGATCCTTACAATGTTGCATGTATAAGGACTATTTGTATTTGATTTCTGATTGTATTTGGTCGTAACTAGGAAGACCTTATAGCTCGGCATGTATGAAGTTTATCATGAATAATATGAATTTTCTACATTCTCTCTCTCCCTGTCTTATGTTGTTTCTTCTGAGCGTTATGATCTTGCAAGAAGGTTGGTGGTTGGGTGTACCTTTGGTCCCAATCTCCCTCCTTCCTTGCATCAGGTGGTATTAGAGTGAGGCTAGATTTGGTTCCTTCTTGTAAGCCCTAGTTGATATCTTGTTATGGGGTGGCAGATTGTGATCTGACCTGAAATTGTAGAGGGTTTCAAGATGGTTCGTGGGAGGCAAGATGCAGATCTTGGCTTAGAGGATATGCTAAGATAGATTGTTGCTAGATTAGAAGTTGTTGAGATAGTCCAACATAGAGGAAGACATCTTGAGGATGTTAGTGAAGAAGAAGTCAAAGATGAACAAGGTGAAGCAGAACCTGCACCTGTGATGGATCAAGGTGAAGAAAATTTTTTGAAGGCATTAAAATTTTTTAAGGCTACACCACATTTTAATCCTCCTGAAGATAGTGGAAGGCTGGATTTGGATGAGTTGATGGATTGGATAACCAAGATGGAAAAGTATTTTGAATATGAAAATGTTTCAGAGGAAAAGAAGGTGAAAATTGCAAGTACAAAATTGACAATTCATGCATCCTTATGGTGGAAGCATCTACAATTGGACACAAAGAGGAAAGGAAAAGAAAAAATCAAGGTATGGAATAAAATGGTGAATAAATTGAAAGGCAAATTCTTACCTTGTGATTATCAAATTAACCTAGTTAGAAGAATGCAAAGTTTAAAGCAAAAAGGTAGCTCAGTAAAAGATTACACTGAGGAATTCTATATATTAGACATAAGATTTGGAAATATTGAGGATGGGGTAGAAAGAATTTCTAGATACCTGAATAAGTTAAGAGTTTTTATTCAAGAGTTTAGTTAAGTTGGAAAGTATTGAAGAAGCTTATCAATTTGCCTTGAAAGATGAGGAGAAATTGAAAAAAATAAATGAGCAAAGACAAAGAGGAAGAGGTGGTAGATTCCCTTGAGGAAGAGGTAGACCTTATGGTGAAAATAATAGATTTGATGAAGAAAAAAAAAATCATGATAAAGACAAGACCGAGTGGAAAGGTGAAAGTTCTTCTAGAGGAAGAGGTAGTAACTACTGAGGTGGCTATGGTAGAGGTAGATTATGAGGAACTTGTTACAATTGTGGAGGAGAAGTACATAGGTCATTTGAGTGTACACATGAAAGAAAGAAAGTTGGTAGCAGTAGAAATGCCTTGGTACAAGAAGACTCACCGAATGAACCAGAGAAGGAATGTAACTTGATGGTCAGGAGATCATTATGGAGTGAAAGTAATAAGGAAGATCCAGTAAGGAAAATTTTGTTCAAGAATAGATGAAGAGTTGTTGATAAAGTGTGGAAGGTAATCATTGACAGTGGAAGCTCAAAGAATTTGGCATCTGAGGAAATGGTTGCAAAGTTGTAGTTGGAAAGGTTGAAACACTTGAAGCCCTATCAAATTTCATGGATCAAGGATGATAAAACACTATTGGTAAGTGAACAATGTTATGTGAATTTGAAGCTTGGAAAGTATTATGATAAGGTGTTGTGTGACATTATGCTTATGGATTTTTGTCATATATTGTTGGGTAGACCTTGGCAATATAATAGACATGCTATATATGATGGGAGATTGCATAAATATACTATTTGGGTTGATGGGAGAAGACAAATCTTGTTACCTTTGATTGAAGAATCTATTGGTAATGTTTGTACATCTGTGAAAGTTTGTTTGATGGAAGGAAGAGATTTTGTTAAGGATTTGAATGAGAATGATGTGTGTTTTGTTGTGATTCCTAAAAAACCGAGTGAGAATACAATTGATAGTGTCCCTAAAGAGGTTGATAAATTACTCACTGAGTACAAAGAGATTATTTCTGATAATGTACCTCATGGTTTACCACCAAAGAGAAGCATTGATCATTGTATGGATATGATTTCTAGAGCTAGTTTTTTGAATAAAGAACCACATCGGTTGACACCTATCTAGACTGAGGAACTTAACTAACAAATCCAAGAGTTGTTGCAAAAAGGTTTGATTCAAGAAAGTTTGAGTCCATGTGCAATACTACCTGTGTTGGCACCTAAGAAGAATGAAGAGTAGTGAATGTGTATTGATTCCAGAGAAATCAACAAGATAACAGTGAAATATTGGTTTCCTATACTGAGAATAGATGACATAATGGATAGTTTGAGTGGAGCAAAGTATTTTATGAAAATTGATTTGAAGAGCGGATATCATCAGATAAAAATCAGGGAAGGTGATGAATGGAAGACTAGTTTCAAGACAAGAGAAGGTTTATATGAGTGGTTTTTTATGCCTTTTGGTTTAACTAATGAACCAAGTACTTTTATAAGATTGATGAATGAGGTTTTGAAGAAATTGTTGGGTAAATTTGTGATTGTAACCTAGATGACATTTTGATATTCAGTAAGACCAGAGAAGAACATTTGTTTCACATTAAACAAGTATTGCAGAGATTGAAAGAAGAAAAGTTGTTGATTAATTTGAAAAAGTGTTCCTTCATGAAAGAGGAGATTGTATATTTGGGATTTGTGATTTTAGCTGATGGTTTGAAGATGGATCCTAAGAAAGTTGAAGCTATTGTGAATTTTCCTACACCTAAAAAATGCTAGTGAGGTAAGATCATTTCATGGTTTAGCAAGTTTTTACCAAAATTTTATTATAAATTTCAGTGCAATTTGTAATTTTATGACTAAGACTATGAGAGGAGATAAAAGAGAATTCAAGTGGACACATGGAGCTAAAAAAAAATTTGAGACCTTGAAGAAGAAGGTTGTTGAATTACATGTGTTAGCTTTACCTAATTTCAATAAGGTATTTCAAGTTGAATGCGATGTAAGTGGTAGTGCAATAGGATCTATTTTGAGTTAGGAAGGTAAACCTATTTCTTTCATAAGTGAGAAATTGAATGATGCTAAAAGGAAATATTTTGTGTATGATCATGAGTTCTATGTTATTGTTCAATCCCTAAAGAAATGGAGATATTATTTAATACTTAGTGAATTTGTGTTGTATGATCATAAGGCTTTACAATATTTGGGTAGTCAAAATAAGTTGAATCAGAGACATATGAAATGAGTTGAGTATTTGCAGAGTTATACATTTGTGATAAAACATAAGAGTGGAGTCACTAACTGAGTTTCTGATGCATTAAGTAGAAGAAGATCTTTGATTACTGAAATGAGAGTTGAAGTTCTTGGTTTTGATGACATGAAGGATTTGTATGAAATTGAGCCTAATTTTTTTGAGTCATATAGAAAGTACAGAGAACCTATTCATGATAAACCAAGTACTAAATCAGAAGACTATGTTGGAAAAATAGTTAGCAGTCCCCTCGAGATTCATGACATGGCTTAACTGCCTCCTGTGTCTTCTATAAATATAATGGTTGTATTAGGCATTAATAGGTCAATCTTTTGGTGCAACAACAACCACTACTTGTAACAAGTGGTATCAAAGCTTGGTCACAGGTTCGAATCTCCTTAGGTAACGTTGAGGGGGAGATTTTTGGCAAAATAGTTAGAGCTCCCCTCGGGATTTGTGACATGGCTTAACCACCTCATGTGTCTTCTATAAGTCTAGTGGTTGTATCAGGCATTAACAGGTCGATCTTTTGGTGCAATGACAACCACTAGTTGCAACAGACTATTTCATTCAAGAAGGTATGTTATTTAAAAGTATTCAATTGTGTATACCAAGAGGACCAATGAGAACTAATTTGATAACAAAGAAACATAGTAGTGGTTTGGCTGGACATTTTGGCATTGGTAAAACATTGAATTTTCTTAAGGAGAGATACTTTTGGCCCCTGTTGTATAAGGATGTTTAGAAATTTGTGAGAATTTGTGGAGTTTGTCAAGTTGCGAAGGGAGTAATTCAGAATAATGGATTGTATACACCGATTTCTATTCCTGAGAAACCTTGGAGTGATATGAGTATGGATTTTTTTCTGGGCTTACCGAAGACAATAAGAGGTAATGATTCTATATTTATTGTTATGGATAGATTTTCTAAAATGGCACATTTCATACCATGTAGGAAAACATCAGATGCAATGTATATAGTAGATCTTTTCTTTAAGGAGATTTTTAGATTGCATGGATTACCGAGGAGTATTATCTCTAATTGAGACAATAAGTTTATGTTGGTAGTGGGTTAGCATCCATCACAAGGTTCGTGACATGGCTTAATCACCTCCTGTGTCTTCTATAAGTTTAGTGGTTGTATCGAGTATTAATAGCTTGATCTTTTGGTGCAACAACAACCACTACTTGTAACAAGTGGTATCAGAGCTTGGTCACAGGTTTGAATCCATGCAAGCCATAGCGAGTGACACTAGGAAAGGGATTTTTGGTAGTGGGCCAATGTCTCTTGCAAGGTTTGCGACATGGCTTAATCATCTCCTGTGTCTTCTATAAGTCTAGTGGTTGTATCGGGCATTAACAAGTTGATCTTTTGGTCCAACGACAACCACTACTTGTAATAGTTTGTTGGTTATTCTGGAAGACTTTTTGGAAAACATTGGGTACCCAGTTGAAGTATAGTTCTACATTTCATCCACATACTGATGGAAAGAAATAAGTTGTAAATAGAATTTTGGGTAATCTTTTGAGATACTTAGCTGGAGAAAAACTGAGTAATTAGGATTCTATGTTGGCACAAACAAAATTTTCATAAAATAATTCAATGAATAAGAGTACTGGAGAAACACCTTTTGAGATTGTTAATGGTACACAACCGAGAGGTATATTAGATTTGAAGAACATTGCTAGAGAAGAAAAGAGAAGTGCTGAAGGAGAAGAATTTTTTGATTTCATGAAGACATTACATGAGGAAGTAAAGCATAAGTTGGAATATAGTAATTAGAAATATAAGGATAGAGTAGATAGATCAAGAAGAAATAAGACTTTTGCAGTTGGAGATGAAGTAATGGTTCATTTGAAGAAAGGCAAATTTCCTATTGGAATCTATAGAAAATTGAAGATGAATAAATTTTCTCCCTACAAGATATTGAGAAGGTTTAACAATGGAAATGCTTATGAGATTGAGTTACCTGATGAAATGAATATATCACCCATATTCAACATTACAGACTTGTATGAATATCATGAATCTAATGAAGAAATGATATTACTGAATGATTATCCTAAGAAGTAGAGAGACGAAGTTGAGCATATTTTGGAACAAAGAGTTGGTAGAAGCACAAGAGGAAAAGTGTACATGGAATATCTGGTAAAGTGGAAGAAAAGATCATTTGAAGATAACTCATGGATTTCACAATATGAGTTAGATTTAGCTCAGGTTGTACCTACTACATGATTCAGAGAATCATTCCAAAATAACCCTGAGTGTTTGATGCAAGAACTGAATCGGTCAACCGTTTGATGAGAATTAACTACAATCGCATAAAAGATCATTCTAAGGTTGTAAATCACCAAATCGGTTAACTATTTGATGAGAATCAGATATAATCGAGTAATAAGTCATTTTGAGGTTGCAGATCACCGAATCGGTCAACCTTTCAATAAGAATTAGCTACAATCACATAACATGCCATTCTGAGGTTGTAGATCACTGAATCGGTCAACCATTCAACAAGAATCAACTAAAATCATGTAACAAGCCATTCTGAGCTTACAGATCACCGAATCAGTCAACTGTTTGATGAGAATCAACTACAATCACATAAATGATCATTCTGAGGTTGTAGATCACTGAATTGGTCAACTATTTGATGAGAATCATCTACAATCACGTAACAAGACATTCTAAGGTTGCAAATCACTGAATCGATCCACCTTTCGATGAGAATCAACTACAATTGCATAACACATCATTCTGAGGTTGTAGATCACTGAATCAGTCAATCGTTTGATGAGAATCAACTATATTCATGTAACAAGCCATTCTAAGCTTACAAATCACCGAATCGATCAACCGTTTGATCAGAATAACCTATAATCACATAAAATATTGTTCTGAGGTTATAGATCACCGAATCAGTCAACCGTTCGATGAGAATCAGCTAGAATCACATAACAAATCATTCTGAGGTTGCAGATTGCTGAATCGGTCAACCATTCAATGAGAATCAACTACAATCACATAACATGCCATTCTAAGGTTGCAACTTGCCCAATCATTCAACCATTTGATGAGAATCAACTACAATCAAATAACAAGCCATTCTGAGCTTACAGATCACTGAATCAATCAACCATTTCATGAGAATAAACTACAATCACATAAAAGATCATTCTCAAGTTGTACATCACTGAATCAGTCAACCATTTGATGAGAATCAACTACAATCACGTAACAAGTCATTCTAAGGTTGTAGATCACTGAATCAGTCAACCTTTTGATGAGAATCAACTATAATCGTGTAACACGCCATTCTGAGATTGCAGATCATGGAATCGGTTAACCGTTCAATGAGAATCAGCTACAATCATGTAAAAATCCATTCTAAGCTTACAGATCACCGAATCAATGAACAATTTGATGAGAATCAACTACAATCGCATAAATGATTGTTCTGAGGTAGTAGATCACCGAATCGATCAACCGTTCAATGAGAATCAACTAAAATTGTGTAACAAGTCATTTTGAGGTTGCATATCACCAAATCGATTAAGCATTCGATGAGAATCAGCTAGAATCACATAACACACCATTCTGAGGTTGTAGATCACCGAATTGGTCAACTGTTTGATGAGAATCAACTACAATCACATAACATGCCATTCTGAGCTTACAGATCACCGAATTGGTCAACCATTTGATGAGAATCAACTACAATCACATAAAAGATCATTCTAAGGTTCTAGATCACCGAATCGGTCAACCGTTCAATGAGAATTAGCTACCATCACATAACAAGTCATTCTAAGGATGCATATCACCGAATCGGTCAATCACTCAATAAGAATTAGCTATAATCACATAACAAGTCATTCTAAGGATGCAAATCATCGAATCGGTCAACCTTTCGATGAGAATCAGCTACAATCACGTAACACACCATTCTGAGGTTGCAGATCACTGAATCGGTCAACCATTCGATGAAAATTAGCTACAATAGTGTAACAAGCCATTATGATCTTACAGATCACTGAATTGGTCAACCATTTGATGATAATCAACTACAATCACATAAAAGATTATTCTGAGGTTGTCGATCACCAAATTGGTTAACCATTCGATGAGAATCAGCTACAATCATGTAACAAGTCATTCTGAGGTTGCAAATCATTGAATCAATCAACCTTTCGATGAGAATCAGCTATAATCATGTAACACACCATTCTAAGGTTGTAGATCACCGAATCGGTCAACCTTTTGATGAGAATCAACTATAATCACATAAAAGATCATTCTGAGGTTGTAGATCACTGAATCGGTCAACCATTTGATAAGAATCGGCTAAAATTGCATAAAAGATCATTCTGAGGTTGTAGATCACTCAATCAGTCAACCATTCGATAAGAATCAACTACAATCACATAACAAGTCATTTTGAGGTTGCAAATCACTAAATTGGTCAACCTTTCGATGAGAATCAACTAGAAAAGTGTAACACACCATTTTGAGGTTGCAGATCACTGAATTGGTCAACCATTCGATGAGAATCATCTACAATCACGTAACAAGCCATTCTGAGCTTACAGATCACCAAATTGATTAACCATTTGATGAGAATCAACTACAATCACATAAAAGATCATTCTGAGGTTTTCGATCACCAAATCGGTCAACCATTTGATGAGAATAAGCTACAGTTGCCTAACAAGTCATTCTAAGGTTGCAGATCGCTGAATCAATCAACATTTCGAAGAGAATCAACTATATTTGTGTAACACACTATTCTAAGGTTGCAGATCACTGAATCAGTCAACCATTCAATGAGAATCCACTACAATCACGTAACAAGCTATTCTGAGCTTACAGATCATCGAATCGGTCAACCGTTTGATGAGAATCAACTACAATCATATAAAAGATCATTATGAGGTTGTAGATCACTGAATCTATCAACTGTTCGATGAGAATAAGCTACAATCACGTAATAAGTCATTTTGAGCTTATAGATCACCGAATCGGTCAACCGTTTGATGAGAATCAACTACAATAGTATAAAAGATCATTATGAGGTTGTAGATCACCAAATCAGTCAACTGTTTAACGAGAATTAACCACAATCACATAGCAGATCATTTTGAAGTTGTAGATCACCGAATCGGTCAATTGTTCGATGAGAATAAGCTACAATCTCTTAATAAGTCATTCTAACGTTGCAGATTGCTGAATCGATCAACCTTTCGATGAGAATCAACTACAATCATGTAACATGCCATTCTGGGGTTGCATATCACCGAATTCATCAACTGTTTGATGAGAATCATATACAATTACGTAACAAGCCATTCTTAGCTTACAAATCACCAAATCGGTCAACCGTTTGATGAGAATCAACCACAATTGCATAAAAGATCATTCTGAGGTTGTAGATCACTGAATCGGTCAACCGTTTGATGAGAATCAGCTACAATCATGTAACAAGTCATTTTGAGGTTTCAGATTGCCAAATCGATCAATCTTTCGATGAGAATCAACTACAATCACATAACACGCCATTCTGAGGTTGTAGATCACCGAATCAGTTCACCATTCAATGAGAATCATCCATAATCATGTAACAAGCCATTCTAAGCTTACAAATCACTAAGTCGGTCAACCGTTTGACGAGAATCAACTATAATTGCATTAAAGATTGTTCTAAGGTTGTAGATCACCGAATTGGTCAACTGTTTGATGAGAATCAACTACAATCACATAACAAGTCGTTCTAAGGTTGCAGCTCACTGAATCAGTCAACCTTTTTCATGAGAATACTCTACAATCACATAACTTGCCATTTTGAGTTTGCAGATCACCTAATCAGTTAATCGTTCGATGAGAATCAACTACAATCATGTAACAAGCCATTCTAATCTTACAGATCACTGAAATGGTCAACCGTTTGATGAGAATCAACTACAATCACATAAAATATAGTTATGAGGTTGTAGATCACCAAAACAATCAATCGTTTGATGAGAATTAGCTACAATTACATAACAAGTCATTCTGAGGTTCCTAATCGCTGAATCTGGCAACCTTTCAATGAGAATCAACTACAATCATGTAAAACACCATTCTAATGTTACAGATCACTGAATCGGTCAACTATTCAATGAGAATCAGCTACAATCATGTAACAAGCCATTCTGAGCTTACAGATCCCCTAGTCAGTCAACTATTTGATGAGAATCAACTACAATCACATAAAAGATTGTTCTAAGATTATGGATCACCAAATTGGTCAACTGTTCAATGAGAATTAACTACAATCGTGTAACAAGTCATACTGAGGTAGCAAATTGCCAAATCGGTCAACCTTTCAATGAGAATCAACTATGATTCATTTAATGAGAATCAACTACACTCACATAACAAGCCATTCCAAGCTTACAAATCATCGAATTAGTCAACCATTTGATGGGAATCAACTACAATCACATAAAAGATCATCCTGAGGTTGTAGATCACTGAAGCGATCAACCATTCGATGAGAATCAACTACAACCACGTAACAAGTCATTCTAAGGTTGCAGATCGTTGAATCAGTCAACCTTTTGATGAGACTCAACTCCAATAGCGTAACACACAATTCAGAGGTTGCAAATCACCGAATCAGTCAATCATTCACTGAGAATAAGCTACAATTGAGTAACAAGACATTGTGAGCTTATAGATCACTGAATCGGTCAACTGTTTTATGAGAATCAACTACAATCACATAAAAGATAGTTCTGAGGTTTTAGTTCACCAAATCGGTCAACCGTTTGATGAGAATCAGTTAGAATCATGTAACAAGTCATTATGAGGTTGCAGATCACTGAATCGGTTAACCTTTTGATGAGAATCAAATAAAATTGTCTAACACACCATTCTGAGGTTGTAGATCATTGAATCGGTCAACCGTTCGATGAGAATTAGCTACAATCACCTAACAAGCCATTATGAGCTTATAGATCATTGAATCGGTAAGCCATTTCATGAGAATCAACTACAATCGCATAAAAGATCATTCTAAGGTTGTAGATCACCAAATCGGTCAACTGTTCGATGAGAATCAACTTCAATCACATAACAAGTCATTTTGAAGTTCTAGATCACCAAATTGATAAACCTTTCGATGAGAATTAGCTACAATCATGTAACACGCCATTCTAAGGTTGGAGATCACCGAATCGGTCAACCATTCGATGAGAATAAGCTACAATCACGTAGAAAGCCATTGTAGGCTTACAGATCACCGAATCAATCAACCATTTGATGAGAATCAGTTATAATCTCATAACAAGTGTAGCTAAAGTTGAAGATCACCAAATTGGTCAACCTTTCGATGAGAATCAGCTACAATCATGTAACACGCCATTTAGAGGTTGTAGATTGCTGAATCAGTCAACTATTCATTGTGAATCAGCTACAATCACGTAACAAGCCATTCTGAGCTTACAGATCACCGAATCAGTTAACCATTTGATGAGAATCAACTACAATCGCATAAAAGATCATTCTAAGGTTGCAAATCACCGAATCGGTCAACAATTTGATGAGAGTCATCCACAATTTCATAACAAGTCATTTTGAGGTTGTAGATCATTGAATCAATCAACCTTTCGATGAGAATTGACTATAAACATGTAACATGCCATTCTAAGGTTGCGGATCACTGAATCGATCAATCGTTCGATGAGAATCAACTACAATCACGTACCAAGCCATTCTGAGCTCACAAATCACTGAATCAGTCAACCATTTGATTAGAATCAACTATAATTACATAAAAGATCATTATGAGGTTGTAGATCACTGAATTGGTCAACCGTTCGATGAGTATTAGCTATAATCATGTAACAAGTTGTTCAAAGGTTGCAGATCACCAAATTGGTCAACTTTCAATGAGAATAAGCTACAATCATGTAACACGCCATTATGAGGTTGCAGATCGCTGAATCAGTCAATCATTCGATGAGAATCAACTACAATCACGTAACAAGCCATTGTGAGCATATAGATGACTGGATCTGATTTGATTTATGAAAACCAGATTACAATACCTGGTGTGATACCTGCAGTATTATAGAATTCAACACGAAAATTGAGAACAACAAGATTGCAAACCAAAAATTGATCCATTCTATTCAAATATTTGAGTTTATACAAGTCTGATGGATCCTAAGGGTCATCAAAATCCCTTGGAAATGAAATGAAGAGCCATCATAATATTTATTACAAATAAACTATTCAAACTATCAAAAATTATCAAAAACTATATATAAAAATTAGGTCCACTTGGAGAAGGCATAACTTTCTAGTCCTAGCTCCGAATTGCGAACCATTTGATGTGTTGGAAAGGTAATCAAATTATCTAGAACCAAATTTCCGAAGTAGGAACGCATCATCTAAGCCCAGAAATGCATCGAAGACCCTCAAAAATACAGTTTACTAAAACATAGTAAAATTTGAAAAATTAGATTTCAATTTTTTTTCCACATTTAATCATGAGCATTCCTCCCCCCTTGAGAGGCAATGGGCCCCATTGCACTAATTTGCTGCAACAGATGAGGAAATTGTTCTTCAATTTGTTCCTTAGTAAACCACTTGCCTTGATGAGAATGTTGGCCAGCTCAAACCACCCGATATAGAGGAATGTTCTGATTTCTCAAAGTCTTTAAAATGACTTCAATAACATGGTCACACTGGACTGGAATAGTAGTAGATGGATTTAACTCTGCAGCTTGAATGTGTTCAATAGCCTGGGAAATATCCAACAAAGGAGGAAAATAGGGTCTCAATAATTCTACATTGAAAACTGGATGCAGTCCCAAAAATGATGGCAAATTAAGTTCAAAAGCATTCTCACCAACTTGTTTCACAATAGTATATGGACCATAACAAAGAGGACGGAGCTTCCTATTTGGTCCGTGCAGGCACTCTTTCTGAAGATGTAACTATACCTTGTCACCGATCTAAAACTTATGAGGAGTTCTATGTTTATCATGCCTTTCCTTATACTTCTGATTACTCTGCTCCAAGATCTCATGAACTTGTTGTTGGAGGTGTCTAATGTTATCAATGATTTTTTCTACTTTATCTACCTCCTTGTCACCATTCAGTGGACTATTAGATTGTAGAGATGGTATTGCTACATCCATAGGTGCCAATGGTTGGTACCCAAGAGAAACCTCAAATGGACTTTGCCCTGTAGTACTATGGAGTGCATAGTTGTAGCTATGTTGCGCATAGGGTAAGCTTTCATCCCATGTGTGAGGATGTTTGGAATGATACATCCGTAAAATATGAATAATCATTCGATTCACCACTTCTGTCTACCCATCTATTTGGGGATGGAATGCTATGGACTTTGTCAACTTGGTGTCCATTTTAGCCCATAGTGCAGACCAAAATTTGTTGATGAACCTGCTATCCCTATTAGAAATAATGGTTTTTGGCAAACCAAAATGAACCCAAACATGTTCAAAAAATAGCTTGGCAGTATCTTTTGCAAAAATCATCTTTTTACATGCCACCATGATAGCCATTTTAGAAAACCTATCTACCACAACATATACACAATCATGCCCTCGCTTGCTAGTTGGAAGTCCACACATAAAATCCATTGAAACAAACAGCCATGGCTTATCAAGAATAGGTAATGGTAAGTATAGACCCAGCTTACAGTTTGTTGTCTTTGGAATTGCATAGGATGTACAAGCTTGTATATGTGAAATGATATCCTGCTTCATTTTTGGCCAATAGAAATACTTTTGAAGGATAGCAGTAGTTTTACCAATACCAAAATGTCCCGCAACATGACTATAGTGATCTTCCCATATCATTTTCTTTCATTCCTTAGTGGGTACACATATGTGACCGTTATGGAAAAGCAACCCATCCTGCAAGTGAAAATCAGGGATAGACTTTCCTTCTACCAAATTACCATAGATGTTAGCAAAATCAGGGTTAGTACCATATAGTTGTTCCCAAGTTGATGATTGATGACCACATGAATCCAACACTATTTTCAAACCTACAATTGGAGGCCTACTCAAACAATCTGCCACCTTGTTACTGCTTCCTTTTTTATGAGGAATGTTGAGGTGAAATTGTTGTAGATAGGCTGACCACTGTTGATGTCTATCATTCTATAGCTTCCCTTGTGTTTGCAAGAATTGAAGTGGTTTATGGTCTGTATGTATAACAGTTTCTTTTCCCAGTATATAGTGTTTCCATTGTTTGTAGGCCTGAACAATGGCATACAACTCCTTATCATAGGTGGGATACCTACGTACTATATCAAAAAAAGTTTCACTGTGATAGGCAACAAGATGCCCATGTTGTGTGAGTACCACACCAAGAGCATAATCAGATGCATTTGTTTCTATCTCAAATGCTTGGTGTAAATCTGGAAGGACCAATACTGGTGTCGAACATAGTCTTTTCTTTAACTCCTCAAATGCTTGTTGCTTTGCCTCTGTCTACTAAAATTTTTCTTGTGCTCCACCCCTTAGTGATTGATTAAGAGGCCATGATATGTGTGAGAAACCAAACACAAATCTGCAATAGAAGTTGGCTAAGCCCAAGAAGCTGTGAAGCTCTGTAAAATTTTTAGGGGATGGCCAATCTTGGATTATTTGAATCTTTGTTGAATCAACATGAATGCCCTCAGTATCAATGATATACCCTAAGTATTGAATACTCTGCATACCAAAATAACACTTCTCAATGTTGGCATAAAGTTTGTGTTTTTGCAGAGTTGAAAGAACTTGTTCAACATGCTGCAAATGCTCAGACCAATTTCTGCTAAAGATGAGTATGTCATCCAAATAAATAACTACAAAAGAATCAATGAATGGTCTAAGCACATCATTCATCAATCTCATAAATGTGGCTGGGGCATTTGTTAGGCCAAAAGGCATGACCAACCATTCAAACAAACCTTCCTTAGATTTAAATGCAGTCTTCCACACATCTGTTGGATCAATTGGTACTTGGTGGTATCCAGACTTCAAGTCAATTTTTGTAAAGAAATTAGCCCCCCTAAGTTGGTCCAACAAATCATCAATTTGAGGGATTGGATATCTATTTTTAACAGAGATTTTGTTTAATGCTCTATAATCAATACAAAGCCTCCATGTCCCATCTTTCTTTTTAGCAAGGATAATTGGACTTCCACAAGGTGAAGCACTTGGACGAATGTGTCCTTTCTGAATCAACTCTTGAATTTGTCTCTTAATCTCATCATTTCCCAAAACTAACCTCCTATATATTAGCTCATGTGGTAGCGATGTGCCTGGGATTAAATCAATAGAGTGCTTGACTTGACAATGTGTTGGTACTCCCACTGGTGGTTTAAATACACTATGATATTCTTTAAAAATTTTATCCATCTAATTTTGTTGATTCTCTATTACCTTAGCATGTGTATTAAGAACAACTGAATTTGTTTGTTCAGGGTGAATCATGAGTAGAACAAAAGCTCCAGTTTGAGCAATCAAGTGTTTACATTGTTTAGCACTAATTAAAGAAGCAGTTTGTGTTGGACATACCTCTAGTATTTGATACCTCTTTCCACTAAGCTTGATTGTAACACTACGTGGCCTAGACTCATACAACCCATGCCTCTGATACATGTATGGCTGCCCCAGCAAGACATTGCATACATCCAATGGTGCTACATCACATATCACTTCATCCTTGAAAGGCTTGATTGAATATGGCAAATGACACTGTTGATTTATTTGAATATCTTGTCCCTCATTTACCCATCCCATAGAGTATGGTTGTGGGTGTCTTGTCACTTTCAAATTTAATCTTTTGACTATCTCCCTAGAGATCAAATTCTTTTGACTCCCACTGTCAACAATAAAATGCAGAGGCTTTCCATCAACCCACATCTGTGAATGAAAAAGTCTCTCTTCATCTTCATGGGGCAATACTTTAGCAGTTCCAACTATGACATATGGGTTTGCTTCTATGATGGAATCATTCTCCTCTTTCTCATAATTATTTACTGGTGATGATTCAGGTTCAACTTCCTCTCCTCGTATTTATGTCATCAAATTTTTAATACTTTTACAATCCTTTGTGTTATGGGTTAGGGACTTATGCATCTCACACCACATGCCTGTCTCTATTTGTGTCTTTTTAGTAGACCACCATGTGTTCTTGGATGAATTTGAATGAGGTTCCTTGGTCACCTATTTTCCTACAAATTTATTGCCACCTTCAACCCTTGGTTTGTTGTTTGCAAAGTAGTCCCTCTTTCCTTTTTGCTTGAATTTATCTTCAATTTTTGTAGCATATTTATAGGCAGTTGCCAATGTCTCAATATTCAAAAATTCCATCTCTGTTTGAATATACCTGTGAAGTCCACTTCGATATTTCAAAATTTGATGCTTCTCTGAATCATCAATACCGAGTTTTGCTAAAAGTGAATGGAATGTATTGGTGTAATCTTGCACAGACTGATCCCTCTTTTGTCAAAGAAGCTACCACTCTATGTATTTTTGTTCATATACATCCTCTGGAAGGTAAGCTTATTTTATGTATTCCACAAATTCTCCCCATGTGGGCTTCTTATCGAGAGAAATTTCAAAACCATCTTCAACAAATGATTCTCATTCTTTATTTGCGACTTTGGTTTGCCATGCTAATTTCACACGGGTTTCAGCGTTGAGGAGAGAAAATGTTATCTTTTCTGCATCTGAGAAATTATTTACAGAAAAGTATCCATCCAACTTTGATAACAAGTTATCAACAGCTTCAAAATCGACCTTTCCTTCAAAATTTGGGATGTCAAAATTGACCTGCACTTTGAAAGGGGTATTTCCATGAAATGGTGTTTTTGATTCAGAGGGTTTTTTATTCTATAAGAGCCATGAAAATTGACTCATCATCTCCTCTCATTGCTTATTTAAAGCTTCCTTGACCAACTTCTTAACATCATCATCTGACATCTTTGATCGTGTGCGTCTCAAAGGTGGCTATTTTGACAAATCTTGTGTATCCAATCCTAATATTTGGTAGGAAGACCTTGTGTAAATTGGCATAAAGGATCATTCCTACTTTGATACCACTGATCTGATTTATGAAAACTAGATTACAATACCTGGTGTGATACCTGTAGTATTGTAGAATTCAACACAAAAATTGAGAACAACAAGATTGCAAACCAAAAAATGATCCATTCTATTCAAATATTTGAGTTTATACAATTCTGATGGATCCCAAGGGTCATCAAAATCCCTTGGAAATGAAATGAAGAGCCATCATAATATTTATTACAAATAAACTATTCAAACTATCAAAAATTATCAAAAAAACTATATATAAAAATTAGGTCCACTTGGAGAAGGCATAACTTTCTAGTCCTAGCTCTAAATTGCAAACTGTTGGATGCATTGGAAAGGTATTCAAATTATCTAGAAACAAATTTTGAAATCCCAGAAATGCATCGAAGACCCTCAAAAATGCAGTTTACTAAAACATAGTAAAATTTGAAAAATTAGATTTCAGTTTTTTTTCCAAATTTAATCCTGAGCAGAATCGGTCAACTGTTTGATGAGAATCAACTACAATCATATAAAAGATCATTTTGAGGTTGTAGATCACCGAATCAGTCATCCGTTCGATGAGAATCAACTACACTCATGTAACAAGTCATTCTGAGGTTACTGATTGCCAAATCGGTCAACCTTTCGATGAGAATCAACAAAAATTGCATAACATGCCATTATGAGGTTGTAGATCACCGAATTGATCAACCGTTTGATGAGAATCGGTAACAATCACATAGCAATCCATTTTGAGCTTACAGATCACTAAATCTGTCAACCATTTGATGAGAATCAACTACAATCGCATAAAAGATCATTCTAAGGTTGTCTATCACCGAATCAGTCAACCGTCTGATGAGAATTAGGAACACATCATACGTAACAAGTCATTCTAAGGTTGCAAATCACCAAATCGGGCAACCTTTCGATGAGAATCAGCTACAATTGTGTAACACACAATTCTTAGGTTGCAGATCACCGAATCGGTGAACTATTTGATTAGAATCAACTATAATTGCGTAACAAGCCATTCTAAGCTTACAGAACACCGAATCGGTCAACCGTTTGATGAGAATCAACTATAATCACATAAAAGATCATTCTAAGGTTGTAGATCATCGAATCGGTCAATTGTTTGATGAGAATCAACTACAATGGCATAACAAGTCATTCTAAGGTTGCAGATCACCGAATCGGTCAACCTCTTGATAAGAATCAGCTACAATCACGTAACACACCATTCTGAGGTTGCAGATCACTGAATCAGTCAATCGTTCAATGAGAATCAGCTATAATTGCGTAACAAGTCTTTCAGAGGTTGCAGATTGCTAAATTGGTCAAGCTTTCTAGGATAATTAGGTACAATCACGTAACACACCATTCTAAGGTTGCAGATTACCGAATCAGTCAACCGTTCGATGAGAATCCTCTACAATCACGTAACAAGCCATTCTGAGCTTATATATCATCGAATCAGTCAACCATTTGATGAGAATCAACTATAATCATATAAAAGATCATTCTGAGGTTGTAGATCACTAAATTGGTCAACCGTTTGATGAGAATCAACTACAATCATGTAACAAGTCATTTTGAGGTTGTAGATTGCCGAATTGGTCAACCTTTTGATGAGAAGCAAGTACAATCGCATAACACACCATTCTGAGGTTACAGATCCCTGAATCATTTAACCATTCGATGAGAATCAGCTATAATCATGTAACAAGCCATTCTGAGCTTACAGATCACCAAATCGGTCAAGCATTTGATGAGAATCAACTACAATCACATAAAAGATAATTCTAAGGTTGTAAATCCTTGAATCGGTCAACCATTCGATGAGAATCAGCTACAATTGTGTAACAAGTCATTCTGAGGTTGCGAATCGGTCAACCTTTTGATGAGAATCAACTACAATCATGTAACACGCCATTCTAAGGTTGCAGATCGCCAAATTGGTCAACCATTTGATGATAATCAACTACAATCATGTAGAAAACCAGTCTAAGCTTACAAATCACCGAATTAGTCAACTGTTTGATGAGAATCAACTACAATCGCACAAAAGATCATTCTAAGGTTGTAGATCACCGAATCGGTCAACCGTTTGATGAGAATCAGCTACAATTGTGTAACAAGTCATTCTGAGGTTGCAGATTGCCGAATCAATCAACCTTTCGATGAGAACTAGCTACAGTCACATAACACACCATTTTGAGGTTGCAAATTGCTGACTCGGTCAATTGTTCGATGACAATCAGCTACAAACACATAACAGGCCATTCTAAGCTTACAGATCACCGAATCGGTCAACCGTTTGATGAGAATCAACTACAATCGCATAAAAGATCGTTCTAAGGTTTTAGATCACTGAATCGGTTAACCATTTGATGAGAATCAACTACAATCACATAATAAGTTGTTCTGAGGTTGCAGATCGCCGAATTGGTCAACCTTTCGATGAGAATAAACTACAATCATGTAACATGCCATTATGAGGTTGCAAATTGTCAAATCGGTCAACCGTTTGATGAGAATCAACTACAATCATGTAGCAAGCCATTCTGAGCATACAGATCACCAAATCGGTCAAACATTCACTAGTAGAATTTGGGAAATAAATGACCAGGTGACTAAAAATTTTAGTCATGTGACTAAAACTGATCATGTTCTACCATTTTTTTAGTCACGTGACTAAAAATTTTAGTCACATAACTAAAACTAATCATGTTCTACAAATATAAATGACTAAATAAATGACCAATTTGGTCATCGAGTAAAATCACAACTAAAATGACTAAATAATTAGTTACCCTAATAAAAATGACTAAATGAATGATTAATACTCCTTTACACATTAACATTTGATAATATCATATACTTATTATCTTAGAAGTTGCATTTCATCAATAATGTGTATTTGCCAATAGACTTATCATGCGAACATTATTCCAGCCACTATTTGCCAATATCTCTAAATGGTAACTATATTTAAAATTCATCTAACCATTTTGCAATTAGAATTTATATAGATCGGGTGCATATAATCCAGACATTATCAAGGTTTTTTAAAGTGTTATTTGTGGTAGTAGATTGGTTACTATAATGTGGTAGCTATAAAGAGGGGAATCGTTTAAAGCTCTGTAGGGTACTTCAATTAACAACTAAAATTGTACTTAAATGGAAACAAATATTGTACAAACCCCCCAAAGTCTTATTTTCTTTATGTATTAGATTTTCTCATTTTTATTTAGACCTATCTTCATGTCAATGCATTATTATGTAGGATTGGGACATTGAAATTTGGGTACCCAAGTTAGCCTTCATCCATATATTTATTGATAGGGAATTACTTATTGTTGGTATCTAGTCTCACTACACTGAAACTCTACTAATTGTTGAGTACTTGTTTGGCGCATTCAAACATAACCCCTTAGATGCTAATAAGACTTGATAAAAGACCCTTTGATTTCTTGAAAGCAATCTGATATAAAAAATGCATTTGAAACCCGTTGGATGCTAAAACCATACCTAATAAAAGCCATTAGATTTCTTGAAATAATCTCATATAAAGGTTGCATTTTTAGCTCAAGATTTCTTTGTATTTTCTAATTTTTTTCAATATGTGTATATACAAATTTGTTATAGATTTGTAAATTAACATTGGTATTTCTTATTAATAACATTATTACATTTTTCTTAACATCCATTTTTGGTAAGCTCCAAGTTTGTAATGACGTGTGATTATATATTTTAATATTTTTTATTTATTTTATGAGAAAGAAGCAAAAAAACAAGTGTATCTATATATTCACATTATTTTTTTTAACATTTTATGTAATTTCTAATATTTCATATTTTATCATGTTTCCTAACAATACCATTTTTAAAAAAATTACTGATAAAATTCATGTGGCCTATTGATGAATAAGGTATGCCTTATCATTTCAATCAATTTTGTCTACAATCTATGCGAACATTAGGTGTTCAAATCACCTCCTTGTGAAATATCTCAATCTCCATATTTTGTCCTAATTTCTTCGTTGGAGACGGATTCAATTTTGGGCCCTCTATATTCAAGTGTCATCCGTCAGCCATCAAGTTTATGAGATAAAAAATGTCATAACCAAAAAAAAATCTATCCTCCGTATTCTGCAAGAAGAATGGAGACCTCGTCACCAACTTTCAGGAAGTGTGCGCATTAGTGAGGGGAGTAATAAATTCATTTACTTGACTATTTGCCAATCAAAAAAACATGCTTTTACCAGTCAGTAAATGTGACTTCGCAGTCAAAACACATGCTTCCTCAATCTATAAACTTGGAGTTTTTAATCTATGAAAGACACAGATTTGAGAGAAGGATATTTATTTTGGAAAAGAGACTGCACACAGAGGGGGAAGAAATAAAACAACAGTTGATAAAGAGTGGGGAAATAATATACAAAGAAGGGAGGGGAAACATAGAAGGATAGAGAAAACGAGAATAGAGTAAAAATAAGAAAGCTTGGGTAAAGCCAGTAAGGAATTATGAACAACAGAGAAGAATTTTAAAACTTCAACACTTTAAGAAATTAAACCAGGTTCTCTTCTTTGTTAATTTCATGTTATCTTTTTGTGTGGATTTACTGGTTATTAGTAAACACAGATTGTGAAATTCTTAGTATTTATTTTAAATCTTATGGCCATTATTATTGGAATATCCGGTCTAGAAGTTGTTTATATACATGTTTGATTTTTAGTATTATTCTCTGATTCGTTTTAGCAAGTTTTCCTTTGAATCTTTGTAGTTTATGAACTATGCGGAAAACATTATCTTCCTTATCAGATTTAAAGCTTTTCCTCAAAATTATAAAACCGAATGGTTCTTTTTCTCTATTAAACATTGCAGATACCATTATTTTGTATTTGAATTTATTTTTGTAAACAATAGATGGTATAATTTAAGGATTTTGGTTGAGAATCGTCTTGTCTTGTAGAAACTAGAATTTATAGTTGGGGTTGGTTTAACAACGCACAAAAATTCTTCCTTATACCAAAATGACTGTGAAATGATCTAAAAACTGTTGTAGTTAATTAGAGAAAATATTTCTAATTTTATATTATGGCTCAATGAATGGAAGATGTCAGACCCAATAGAGAAAGTATGAATATTCTTAAGTGTTGGGACTTATTTTAAAAGAAAAACTTATTGTTTAGGGGAGAATTTATTACTAAAATTAGAACTGTATTGAACTACTCTTTCAAACTGTAAACATGGTTTTAAAAGTGGGAGCTAGCCACTTTGTTGAATAGAATCAAGTTAATTAAGTTCATCTTAGAAAGACTTCGATAAAATTTTATTGATCGTGAATACCTGTAAAATTTAGGCCAAGTTAGTTATGCCTTTGCAACCTATCAATTACAAGTTTGACTATGGTTAGTACATCAAGGAAGGGCCATGCCTATGTGTAGGCTTATTTTCATTATCTTCACATTGAGTGATTATGCATATATAAATACTAAGTATGACTAAATGATTCTGTGAATATAAGGCCATATCTAAATCATTACAAAGTACATACTATTGAAGATTATGATTACTTGGAATAGCAGATAAAATAATAAGGTAAATGGTATTTGCATATGTTGAAGTATGCAAGCATGTTAATTTGTGTTTCTTCATGATTGAAGAAATAAAAGATCCTAAAGTAAAACTATTATGTAATTATATTGCCTATTGAGAACCAAAAGGATGGAATGTTCGTTAACCTTGTGTTTGGATTGGAACTACATATATGTTCTTCTATATTGGTTGGATACGAAATAAAAGAGATTTTCAACATGTTTCACAAGAAAGAATTGATGTTTCTAGTTTTAATATGTCAAAATGATGCATATGGTTTATCCATGTCTTAATGATAATGATTTAGGATATTGATGTTTCTTAATTCATTACTATAGAAAATAAAGGAGGTGAAAGTCAAATCTTAATGAGTAGATATATGAAGGAAATCTTAGACATGTAAATTTGTTAGACCTATTTATGAAGTATTTGTTATTCATTATTATAGGTTATGCTTCCTGGATTAAATGAATTTTCTCTATGTGTATTCCTGATATTTCTCCATGTACTATGATGAAGTCAAGTTATAAATATCATTTGAACTTAAACAGATAATGGTGAAAATATATGAGTTGACATATTTTTTTGATAGTTAGGAAAACAATGTTGTTATGTTCCTTTATGTATGTCTAATGCACCCATGAAACATGATATACTATGTATTAAATGAGAATCTTTACACATTCTTTTCCATATGTATGAAATGGAAGTAGATATACAAGGTTTTTTTTCTGGAAGTCCATGACATGTTATATTGGAACTTGATTGTGAATGTATCAAGTAGCACATATTCCATTACCCCTTAGTTTTACTTTATTAGATTACTTCTAGCTGGGCTGGGTATCTTTCATGTTAGGAAAGATTCTGGGGAAGCATTAATGCTTCATGGTAGGGTGGAAACACACTCCCACAATATTCTCACCCTTGCTGACTTTTGTGAACAGGTTTCTAAAGTTTCTTACAGGAAGGACTTGACATTTCAAAATTGACATTGTGGTATTTGTAAATTTTGTTGTTTACTTATGTCGTTAATATGGAAGTATATATTTTGATCTAATTGTTATCATTTACTGATGTGATTTGATAGTTGGTCGAAAATCTCTTGGGTTGCTACCCAAACATGACAACTAGTATTTACTTGTAGTTGATGCAACATCTCTTAATATTATTTCTTTAGGACACTCAACAGATGGTTGACTTTTCGCTTATTTTTAGACAAAGGTATGCCTTATCTTTTTGACAGTTATGGTCGTAATAGTGCTGTTATTCCTTTATTATCAATAATATATTTCTATCTAGTCAACTTGTGCATTCAACCTTTGACTGGTTAACCGACTACTTTGTCTTTATATGAAATTTGCTGATGTGGTCTTTGTGTTGAAATTTTAGTCTTTACATATGGTATCAGAGCTCTGGGTTCCATACTAGGGCCTTGAGTTCACTATGTTTAGTTGTGAAACCTTAGTCATATAAATTGTGATTCAATTACTGCTTAGTCTATGAACGTAACTTTGGTTCCCTAGATTGACTAGAATGATTTTCCAATTTCAATTTATCTTGATAGGAAAGGATAGGATGATCCTTGTTTTGTGGGAATAGACATCTGAGGGACAATATTTCTTATGTGTGTGAAATTTTTTGAATGTCCTTGGTTGTTCTTGGAACTATGAAATTTTGAAACAGTTATGTGAACTTGACAACTGTCCACCTTTGAGTGGTATGATTGCTTTCTATTTCTTATTGCAAAATGTTAGAATATGTAAAAAATAATAATAATGAGGTACTTTGTGTGTGGGATACACTTAAAAATTTAATGCTTTTTCTCTACATTAGTGTAGCAGAAAAAGAAGATAAAATTCTATGAGATACTGTGTAGTGAAAGAATGATGGTTATGAAATGAAGGTATGAGAGTTTGCCAAAAATTAAGACTTGGATTTTGATAAATGATAGAAATATGTATTATTGTAAGGCATATTCACAAGTGTTATGAAAGGACTTTAATACTAGAATCTTATGAAATTCTTGAGGAAGAAGAATTCAACATGTTTTATATGAAACACAAATTCATAAAAAATTTGTGAAAATATATTTATGTCTTACCTTGCATGGCATGAGATTTCGAAAGAAAAGAGAGAATTAACAATTCATGTCGGTTGGCTTTAGTGGAAAGAATAATATTGTTTAAGGAAATTGAATGTGTTATTGCATGATGATGTAAACTTTGAGATTTATGATCTAGAATTATGGTCATGTTCTGTAGCGTACCTTGGATGCAAGGTGACATGTAGCTTTTACTCCCTTGTTGTGGCTAGTGTTAGTCACTCTGTAAATGTGATTTGGTTTCAATTTATATTTTATCTTGAACTTTGAAGTAGTGAAGGACTAGCTTGAAATTTAAGTTTCTTTTGTGACCATCTAGTCACCAATTTTGAGTTTTTCAATCAATTGAGATTTTGTTCACACTTCTTTTGATTCTTCTTACTTGATCGTTGAGATTTTGAATAAAAAAATTTGTGAACTTTGAAGACTATGATTTCTTATGATCTTATGGTGACTAGAATGTGTTTTATGTTGCTAGTCTTGTGATGTGAAGTGATGTCATCTGTCATGTTCAACATACAACATTGATAGATTGGAAAGGGGAGTAGATTGCGAAGAACATACCATTCTTAATCTTGCATTCATATGTTTCCATTATTATGAAATGATCAAATTGAATTGACATTCAAAATGGTTGTGTATATTAGAAATGCATTTGATGAAATAATAAACATTGATTGATATTATTTGATGTGAGTTTTGATGCTATGAGGAGCATTATATGGATATTCACAGAATGATGGAATCCATGGAAGCTACATTTTTGACATTATATGAAATTACTAGCATATGGGTGATTATATTTGAGAGCTTGCATGAAGTTATTATGAGATTATTGAAATAGATGTACTAGTTGATGCATTTGATGATCGACGAGTAGGTCGACATATTTTTATGGAAATGAAATAGAGTTATGAGGCAAAATTGGTGTTTTTTTGATAGAATGGTCAACACCTCCTTCTTTGTATGTGTATTTTAATTTGACTAGACAGTTCAAATTATGTGATTGCCTATGATGAATGAGAATTATGAAGGGAAAAATTCTTTTGATCAATTTCTTGTTGTACAAATTACATGCTCTTATTATTGCATGAAAGGAATTACATCTTATGCTTATTTTTATGAGAATTGGAAAGTTTACCTTCCGGTGAGGGGTGCCGAATGTGGGGAAAAATAGGGGAGGGTAGAAAGGGATGTTTCTCTACCTGCCAGTGTTTATTCATGGTGAAAAAAGATGCTTTGGCCAAAGCTTGTTCACATATGTTTTCATAAATATGTTGCCCATGTTTCATCTCCCTGCCACATGCATGATTAGTTCTAATTATCCATATGTGGAAAGTAGTTAGTTTCATGGTTGCACCAGATACCTTGTTATTCGTTGGGCATTGCAGGGTTGGGAATTTTGCATTAGAATCCCATGGAAGTGTAATACTTTGTGGATAGAACAGACAAGTGTCTGAGCCACACTACCATCTCAGGATTTGCAAATGGACGACTAACTATCCAATGGCATAGGAGACAGGGACTTATAGAAATGACATATGTTCAATTACAATTAAGTGTCTTGTTTCATGATTGACCTTTATGGTTATGCTTCTAAATGCATAGTTATAGATGTATAACATACTTTGATGTGTTGATTTTATATGGTGATGAATTAGCATGATTTATTTGGATGCTTATGCTTAGATGAAGCACACTTGCATTACATTGATGAAAATGTGAATGCTTATTCTTGATAAGATGTAAGACTTCTAGGAATTATATTTGTTGAGAGATGAAATATAAATGCCAGGATGAACATTTGAGTTAAAAATTTTCTTTTGAATTACTGTTGTGACAAGATGGGCATGAGGGCCTAGGTCACATAAATAGAAAAAATGGATCCTCTAAGCTTTTTAGGTGCTTTGCAGAATGAATAACCTTCTCACCTAGTAAGTACCACATGTTAGATGGTATGTATGAATGATTAATTTACTTATGATCAAGTTAAAGTTTTGAACTTATTTATTGGATATTTGTAGTATTCCAATGAGTATCTTTATTCTGGGATATTTACTATTGGAAATTATCTTCCATGATGAATTGTAATTGATTAAACAAAAATAATGTGTCTACATATAAGTATGACAAGAATTTGATACGAAGTGCTCAATCCATTGATTACGTCAGTATGACACCAAGGTATGGTAAGAAGCACAGGTATGTGTGTGCTCTTTGGTAAACTAAAGGTATTATGTAGATTTATGACTAAAAGCATTAGGGTGAAGGAATGATATATCTTGATTATGTTGAAAACATGTACTAATGCTTTGATGTTGTTCCTATGTATCACAGAGGAAATGACACATTATATTAGAAGGGGAATATTGTCAGAGAGAGGTAACTCTAATCTTGTAAAACTAAAGGATAGTAATGGAATTACACACTCACTAGAATTTGCCTATGAGGCTTGTTATGAATGATTTATTTGAGGAATATGTGCGTATGTCTGTAATTATTTTTCAAATGAAAGTAAGAATTCATTTAGGATTAAAAGCATACTAGATGTTGTGTGTGTCTGAATGTGGACCTCTAAATCAGGCACAAACGCAACATAGTCATTACTCACATGATCAAATTACAAGAGAGAGTATGAATTACTCAATCTGAAATTCATTGTGAAGCAACTTGTTGCCTCCTATGTAGATGAGGTGTTTAATTACTCTCAGATTGGAGAGCCAACAACCATAAGACCGGTTCTACAATGGAGGATTTTCAAAAGCTAAGATGAAAAATCAATGAAATTAATCTAGAAATGAGTGCAATTAATCTAGAAATGTAGAAATGCAATTATACTAAAAGCTTGAAATAAAGATGAAGTGCAATTTTAATCTAAGGACATTGAAATAAATATGATATTAATCTAAGAACAATTAAGAAAATTCTAATCTAATATGAGATGCAATATTAAACTAAAATGAGATATTAAGCTAATTAATGCAATAAAGCTTTGAAAACAATGTAATAATGGAGACTAAAATTGACTATAGTATAGATGCTCTCAAAAATTCCTCCCCTCGAATGAAGAAAATAGGTCCATTAAATAAGCAAGCCCGGGAAGAGAATGAAGGGGTTCTTGATTTGAAACTCCTGACCCTTCATTTCCATTTGAGACAAAAATGCAAGAATTTCTTAATAAAAAGAATGGAAAATGCCACACAAGTGGCCTTTCGAATATCTTGAATTATTAATTCAAAAAGGTGTGTCCATTCGAATATCAAGCAATTATTAATTCCTTTTTATGGGTAATTAGCTAAAGGGGGTAGATTTTAATTTAATTCCAAGTACTTAGGACTTTAGGATTAAATTAATTTATCATAGGGGTAATTTAGCTAATAAAAGTCGAAGACTTTAGGAATTAATTTTAATATTTGATTAATGCAATTAGGGTTTTTGCAATTGACATCAAGTTGAATTAAGTCAAGTAGGAGAGAGAAAATTGCCTAGGAAACTAGGACTTTGGAGATGTAAAATTGATGAAAATGCACCAAAATTAATTGAATTGAATAGGTGCCAATTTTAAGGTATTACAGATGTAACTTCTTGTAATAAGTTAGTTGATGATTTTCCATATGTGTATTATCTGTTGTTGTTATCAAAAGTTAGATAACATGCAATTGAAAGTAACATTCTAGTAAGCAAATGAAATTTAATATCGTTGATTTTCTATTAGAATGTAAAAAGTGTAAACAAGCATTACCTTAATATTTGAATAATGGGAGATGATTTATCATCATGTCAATTGTTAAATTCTTAAATTATCTTTTTGCATATGATTGCCAATTTTGAATATGACATCGAGGACGCTGCATTTTCCAAGGGGGGAAGGATGTCATAACCAAAAAAAAATCTATCCTCTGTATTCTGCAAGAAGAATGGAGACCTCATCACCAACTTTCAGGAAGTGTGCGCGTTAGTGAGGGGAGTAATAAATTCATTTACTTGACTATTTGCCAGTCAAAAAAACATGCTTTTACCAGTCAGTAAACGTGACTTCGCAATCAAAACACATGCTTCCTCAGTTTATAAACTTGGAGTTTTTAATCTATGAAAGACAGATTTGAGAGAAGGATATTTATTTTGGAAAATAGACTGCACACAGAGGGGGAAGAAATAAAACAACAGTTGATAAAAGAGTGGGGAAATAATATACAAAGAAGGGAGGGGAAACATAGAAGGACAAAGAGAACAAGGAGAATAGAGTAAAAAGAAGAAAGCTTGGGTAAAGCCAATAAGGAATTATGAACAACAGAGAAGAATTTTAAAACTTCAACACTTCATGAAATTAAACCAGGTTCTCTTCTTTGTTAATTTCGTGTTATCTTTTTGTGTGGATTTACTGGTTATTAGTAAACACAGATTGTGAAATTCTTAGTATTTATTTTAAATCTTATGGCCATTATTATTGGAATATCCGGTCTAGAAGTTGTTTATATACATGTTTGATTTTTAGTATTATTCTCTGATTCGTTTTAGCAAGTTTTCCTTTGAATCTTTGTAGTTTATGAACTATGTGGAAAACATTATCTTCCTTATCAGATTTAAAGCTTTTCCTCAAAATTGAAAAATCGAATGGTTCTTTTTCTCTATTAAACATTGCAGATACCATTATTTTGTATTTGAATTTATTTTTGTAAACAATAGATGGTATAATTTAAGGATTTTGGTTGAGAATCGTCTTGTCTTATAGAAACTAGAATTTATAGTTGGGGTTGGTTTAGCAACGCACAAAAATTCTTCCTTATATCAAAATGACTGTGAAATGATCTAAAAACTGTTGTAGTTAATTAGAGAAAATATTTCTAATTTTATATTATGGCTCAATGAATGGAAGATTTCAGACCCAATAGAGAAAGTATGAATATTCTTAAGTGTTGGGACTTATTTTAAAAGAAAACTTATTATTTAGGGGAGAATTTATTACTAAAATTAGAACTATATTGAACTACTCTTTCAAACTGTAAACATGGTTTTAAAAGTGGGAGCTAGCCACTTTGTTGAATAGAATCAAGTTAATTAAGTTCATCTTAGAAAGACTTCGATAAAATTTTATTGATCATGAATACCTGTGAAATTTAGGCCAAGTTAGTTATGCCTTTGCAACCTATCAATTACAAGTTTGACTATGGTTAGTACATCAAGGAAGGGCCATGCCTATGTGTAGGCTTATTTTCATTATCTTCACATTGAGTGATTATGCATATATAAATACTAAGTATGACTAAATGATTCTATGAATATAAGGCCATATCTAAATCATTACAAAGTACATACTATTGAAGATTATGATTACTTGGAATAGCAGATAAAATAATAAGGTAAATGGTATTTGCATATGTTGAAGTATGCAAGCATGTTAATTTGTGTTTCTTCATGATTGAAGAAATAAAAGATCCTAAAGTAAAACTATTATGTAATTATATTGCCTATTGAGAACCAAGAGGATGGAATGTTTGTTAACCTTGTGTTTAGATTGGAACTACATATATGTTCTTCTATATTGGTTGGATACGAAATAAAAGAGATTTTCAACATGTTTCACAAGAAAGAATTGATGTTTCTAGTTTTAATATGTCGGAATGATGCATATGGTTTATCCATGTCGTAATGATAATGATTTAGGATATTGATGTTTCTTAATTCATTACTATAGAAAATAAAGGAGTTGAAAGTCAAATCTTAATGAGTAGATATATGAAGGAAATCTTAGACATGTAAATTTGTTAGACCTATTTATGAAGTATTTGTTATTCATTATTATAGTTTATGCTTCTTGGATGAAATGAATTTTCTCTATGTGTATTCTTGATATTTCTCCATGTACTATGATGAAGTCAAGTTATAAATATCATTTGAACTTAAACAGATAATGGTGAAAATATATGAGTTGACATATTTTTTTGATAGTTAGGAAAACAATGTTGTTATGTTCCTTTATGTATGTCTAATGCACCCATGAAACATGATATACTATGTATTAAATGAGAATCTTTACACATTCTTTTCCATATGTATGAAATGGAAGAAGATATACAAGGTTTGTTTTCTGGAAGTCCATGACATGTTATATTGGAACTTGATTGTGAATGTATCAAGTAGCACATATTTCATTACCCCTTAGTTTTACTTTATTAGATTACTTCTAGCTGGGCTAGGTATCTTTCATGTCAGGAAAGATTCCAAGGAAGCGTTAATGCTTCGTGGTAGGGTGGAAACACACTCCCACAATATTCTTGCCCTTGCTGACTTTTGTGAACAAGTTTCTAAAGTTTCTTACAGGAAGGACTTGACATTTCAAAATTGACATTGTGGTATTTGTAAATTTTGTTGTTTACTTATGTCGTTAATATGGAAGTATATATTTTGATCTAATTGTTATCATTTACTGATGTGATTTGATAGTTGGTCGAAAATCTCTTGGGTTTCTACCCAGACATGACAACTAGTATTTACTTGTAGTTGATGCAACATCTCTTAATATGATTTCTTTAGGACACTCGACAGATGGTTGACTTTTTGCTTATTTTTGGACAAAGGTATGCCTTATCTTTTTGACAGTTATGGTCGTAATAGTACTGTTATTCCTTTATTATCGACAATATATTTCTATCTAGTCAACTTGTGCATTCAACCTTTGACTGGTTGACCAACTACTTTGTCTTTATATGAAATTTGCTGATGTGGTCTTTGTGTTGAAAGTTCAGTCTTTACAAAAAACTGGGCAGTAAAACCAGGTAATTTTTTGTTTGAAATGCACAAGTTTTTGATGGGTAATTGAAAGTTTTTTTTTTTCCGGTAAAACTGTTTAGAAAAACTCGCATAAGTTCAAAGATGCTTTGAGAAAATATATGAAAATCACACACAAAGAAGGGAAAAAAGCCTAGATAATTTAAACCCTTGACCTAAAAATAACCGGAGGCTTCATAGGTTATATGGTAGCCTTCATTTTAATGTTTTTCAACTTGTAAGAATCTATTCAATTCTAAAATGATTTTCTTTGGGTCAAACAATATTTTAACACTAAAGATTGAAATCTTGTAAGCTATTCATTTTTATTATTCCTTCTTGTGTTAAGGGTAACTGGGAACATCACTGGCCTAGACATTTTGTTTACATGAACATGTCTACCACAGTTGTGTGTAGCTTTTTTCTAATGTAGGGATTTGAACTTTGCTTACTCTTTCTTTAAATCTCCTGGACATAATTTTTATTGGATAAAGAGAGTATGTTTTCATAGTCCATTATGAGTAAGATAAATAATTCCTTTGAAATACCCATGCCAATGGAAACTGAAACTTAAGAATTCCCAAAAATTGGTCATCTTTTTGGTCCACTCCCCTTAGATTTTTCTCTGTCTATGCCAACACACATTGAACTGACAGAAAATAAAGGCATGTCCAAGCTTAGAAATAGAGTAGGATGCCCAAATCATTTTTCTGGGGAAGCGTTGGATCACAAACCTAAGAAGCCCATCACCATGATAAAGCTCTCATCACAGTCTAAGCTCCTCATTGGGAATAGATCTAAGAATCCCATCCCCATAAAAAATTTGGAGGCGCCACCATTATATTGCAGAATTTTGGCACCTTATGAGGCAAGAAACAAAAGAGTCAGTGCTAAGATGTTGGTGAAAGTGATGATTGCAGAGAGCATTGGGGAAATTCATGTGATACTATTTGAAGATGCAACGGTTGTGGAGGTCATCAGAGCAGCACTTGCTAATTACATCAAAGAAGGCCACATACCCATTCTCAGCTTTGACCCACTTTCTTTCAAATTACATTACTCCCAATTTACCATAGATTGTAAGTGTTTTTTTCTTTGTAATCCTCATTCTAATTCTATACCTCTATTTTCTAAAATATTATGTTTTAACAATTGGGTTTTTATGGCAGGTTTGACCCATGACTTCAAAATGAAAGACTTGGCCTCTCGTAATTTCTTTCTTTGTCCGAAGAGGGAAAGTTTAGGACAGAAATGGAGAAGTTTTGGAGATTTAGGGAACTTTCTCACACCACCATAAGACTTTTTGTCGGATACATAGATCAAATTATAGTTAAGGTTAAAGAGATACAAACTAGCAATTGCACCTTGGTGTGCAATGGGTATGCTAAAGAGATGTTTAAGATCAAATAGAAAATAAATTATTCTGTCACATCCCTTTGTCATCGCCTATCACCTCCCTCCCTCTGAGCAAGGGTGATCGAGGGATTTGGAGAGGGTTGAAAAAGATAGCAGGTACATAAGTAGTAGAGAAAGGGAATGACTAGATAGAAATGGAAGGGATAAAGACTGGGAGAAGGATATGGACAAAGACAAGATTAGTGAAATTGAGAAGGAGAGGGAATGGTCACATTGAAGCAGGAGCTGATCTGAACGACACTGTATCAACTCTGAACAATACTGTATTGAGAAAGAATGGGAGCGAGGATCAGTAGGGAAAGAGAGTTGAGAGAAAGAGAAAGGGAAAGGGAGCTCAAGGAAAAAGATAGCAGGTACTCACTTCCCGTCATCTGCACACACTTCATTCTTTATTCTTATTTGAGTGTAAAGAATTCTTAAATTTTAGCTTGATGTATTTTTTTTACAGACTTCTACAAGTAGCTTATTTGCACATCAAAATTCAAAAAAAAAATTCCCAAGACCTATAATTTTGATTAGGTGTTTAGTTTACTCATCTAGATTTGTAATTTAGTCTTTATTATATCAGATTTTTTTCTTTTGGATGAGAGTACGATATTGTGCTTGAACATTTAATTTTTTAATCTAGTTTTGAGGTTTCTCTATTAATGTATCACAATTTTGCTCTGGTATTTGTCTTGGACACATGGCATTGTCCCTCTTACCTTCTACTAAGAGTGCTAGAAGTTTTAGTGTCATGCCTCATAAAAATTTTATAGTTTATGGCTCTCTATAAATTTTAATAGTTTATTATAGTGGAAGATGACTATATTAGGGTTTGGTATCACATTAACTCCTAAGTTTTCGGTTTGGTCTTTGGTGTGCCTATTGCACACTGAGGTGCAATCACTAGTTTATTTTCAAATATAAAGTAAAGTATCTCTTTTGGGCACCAATCAAAGAACACCCACAAAATCCTTTCACAAAAGCAAACTTGGGATGAGGTTTAGGGTTCAATCTCGTATGTCATTCAGCCTTGATCCCAATGATCATTATGGAAGGTAATAATTTTCTAATTTTTGTTGCAGGGGAAGTTTATAGATCATGAATTATTTCTTGAATCTACAAAAATAGGAACAGTTGTGCGGCTATGAGGGTTCGGTAGAAGAATCCACTCTTGATTTAGAAGAAGATATATTGAACATCAAAATTATTCACTTGAAATTGGGGATAGGTGAGATGCACGATCAATTACCAGAGGACTTTAGGCATAGAGATTCATCCTTGAGGCTTTCCTTGGCTATCTTTAATGGAAAAATTTAGGTATTAAAGAAATATAAGTTATATTGGTGTTGTTTTGAGTTGTAGATATTTAATTCTTATCTTCTTGAATTAGATTCTTTGTTTTGGGCAACATTATTACCAATTCCCCTTTTGTGGTGGTCTCATTTTCAATCTGTGAGTCCCCTTTTGTGGTGGTCTTCTTTTTAATTTGTGAGTGATTATGAGATGCATTGCAATGACGACTGTGATAGAAAATAGAGAATACATTTTCACTTGAGGGGGAAGTCAAGACATCAATCCAAGTTCCAATCTCATTCACAATCCACATCAAGAAAACAAACAAGTGGTTTTCACTTCGCAATCATGAATAAGGTATCTTTTCCAAACTGAACTATAGTAATAGGGGATGGGGAGAAAGCGTAAATGACAAAAGTGGTTGGATTAAGAAGTTGTGTGAGCTACAATGCAAGATCTCCCCTGGAATTTCCATAATGACACAATTTGTAGAGATTCCTAAGGTGAGTCACTTTCCATGGTTCAAGAGAGTTATTTTTGGAGTCTACACACAACCAGATCATTTTGGTTGGGTTTCATTTCATTCCAAAAAAAATCATGTTGTCATCTACTAGATGAAGCCATTAGTTCTGTGGTTTTTTTCTCTTGGCCTATGGCTATTTTCTTTATGATATTATTGTAATACCTATAGTATATTACACTAGTACTTATTGTTAGACCATTTTATTATGTTAAACTTATTATATTCTCCTTTAGAAGATTTATATTTTGTGCATCATATGTCTTCACAATTTTGTGCCATTAAATTGGCTCTTGTATTTTAAAAGCTAGGATGTGAAGGCATAGACAAGGCATGTGAATTGTTTGAGAAAATGCTATTAAGATTATGGTATCATAGAATGCAACTATTGTAGGATATGCAAAAAAATGTAGTGTATAGAAAAGTTAAGGAGATCACAAGAAAATGCGATTGGCAAGCATCAAGACAAATTCTATAACTATTTCTAGTATTCTCCCTCATTTGTGCTTAAGAGGTGCTTTTGGAACAGTGTAGAGATACCGATAAAAGTGAATATAAAAATAGGTAAAAAAATCATACCGAGCAAAATGGAAACAACAATCACAAAATGAATGCGAAAATAGTTTACCCTTATCTCCACAGTCAAAACCAAAAATAGAAAGGAACTTATGGATGCTCCACATAAAATATGGTATTTGTGACACAATGAAAGAGGATCAGATAAGAGATGGTGTTGGTGACACAATTGTATATATTTTCTAGTTTAAACTGCGTATAATTTTTTTGCACGAACTTTCATATCATAAAATATGCTCTCTTTCATCCTTATCACGGATGAGGGAGTGTGATCCGGATGCAAAATAATTATGCATAGTTGAAACTAGAAAATATATGTAATAAGTGTGATGGGTTGTGTGTATAAATCTAATGAGTTTAAGAAATCAATTTATACAAAATTGCTACAACTAGACTTGCCAATAGTTGCTTACTGAAATCCATTTCCCAATTCCTTAGATTGTACGATGAATAAAATAGAAAACTATAAAATACATTATTTCTAATCACCATCCAATAGTTTATTTTCCAATTTCCATAAAATTAATCTTAGCCTAATCTCACAACTATCAAATATGAGTTTTTGAAACTCTGTTGCAAATGGTTCACAACTATATATCCAGGAATAAATACAATGCACAATTTGAGGTCAAGTTATAATTCGAGAAAGGATGAATGAAAATTTTATTTTTTACATAAATATTAAAATATGATAAGTTCTAGACACCAATTTGTTCAAATTACATTAAGAAGCATCATTATTATTCTGACATTAGTCTTTCAATCCCTAGCCTTATCAAGTCATAGACAATGTATGTGTTTTCCAAAAATTGATGATAAAAAAAACTATGATAATTTTATTGCATGCTAGAATTATTTTTTAATCATGCTATGTGATCAGCCATAGCAGTAGCTAAGATGTTACCTTGTTCCTTAATGAACCTTAAACCTCAAGAACTATGTGTAAAAGGAAGAGAAGATGATAAAATAAAATGAAAAAATGACAAAATTGAACACACTCATTAATCATCTAAATATGATATATTTTGAAACAATAAAGTAGAGAATATTGAATGCACAATGCATAAGTTTCATACAGATTGTGGTGCTCTACAATCATGCCACAACTTCCTTTGAGAGTTGCATACGATGAATAATACACAACGGGCAATGGTTCAACCATCAAACAAAGATTCCAACATTACTTATCCAACATATGGGACAACTTTTATGCTTAAATCTGCAATAGCTCAACATTTTTTTTGAAGTGTGTTAGACATGAGAGAAACAACAACAAAAACCCCTTTTCACCTTGTACTAACCCTTCCACATGGATGTGTTTCTTGGTCGAAGCCTGTAGCAAAATCAGCTAGAGAATCTATCTATTGGACAAATGTAATATCCATTGTGACATTAATGTTCTATACTCAATGTCTTCATTATTTTCCTACTCAATATCAAATATTTCACAAGAAAAAAAATGGATCAAGGCATATAATTTGAATCAAAACACCAATAGTTGGCTTACCATTTACAACTTTTTCTCCCTTCATTCTTAGGAGCATCAATACCAAAAACATTAGGCCAAGTAAAGGAGTAGAACAGTAACAAAAAAATGGAAAGGATTGCAATTGAACAACCTCTTTATATTTATATTTAAAAATTGAACAACAGTGGATTGAATTAACATTATGATAATTCATCTACCTTGACAAATTGGCATGCACAAATCATATAAGAACAAAGATAGCATACCTTAAACTTTAGGTGCTTTACCTAATTCATCTTGATTGTAAAATGCTCTTCAGGTACTTTACCTAAGTTTAGGACAACAATAATGCTTTGTGGAAATCTGAAGTATTACATTATAATGATATTAATCTATTCCAAGATTTAGATAGAATTGAACTGTCTCTCCTATACTTCTCAAATAGTATCCTTGCATGGGCCGAAGAAAATGATTGGTCGCTACAAGTATAGAAGACATTTAGTGTTGTTGGTCCAACTTGGGCTTGATAATTTTGCAATATGAGCACGGTGGTTCATATATTACAATCAATTTTTCTACAAAAGTTTAAAGGCACAGATCCACAAGGGTTGAATGTCTATATTCATCAGGTAACCATCACCAAGCCCAAGTGAGGGATTCTAAATCTTCATAGACTGTCATGGTGCATGCCATTTTGATAATTTTTAATAGAGCAAAAAAAGTTTTTTTTAAGTGTGACTGCATTTGTTGGATTTCTTAAAAAGCCTTGAAGATTCATGAAGAACATCATTTTATGTATAACCTACAATCATTGAATTTAGAGTTCCATCCTTCACTCATGGTTGGAAGTTAGGACCTTCCTGGTTGGAACAATATCAGGGTCTCCATCCTGAACCCCTGGTTGGAAGCCCTTCTTATAGCTGAGTAGGAAAAAAATCCTATCATATTGAAGCCCAAGAAGCATGTAGGAGAACAATGTTTTGAATGTTGTGCGGGTGACCATTTTAGGCTAAATGATTAACGGTTCAGATGGGAGTGACTGGACCAGTAGATTTTTTTGGCATCAGTAAAGGGTTTGCATCCGTGCGAAGAATACATTCTACCAAGGTGCTTCCAACTGGATTATCTGATTACAAAACCCTTTGCATTGTGGTGTAATAGAGCACCATGCCATAATCCAATTCTCTTATGTTGGCATAGGCTCAAGTTTGCTAGCTAAAATGAATTGATTGATTTAGAAACCTGGTCATTGCATTTGATAAATTAATGTCAATTTCCTTCTAAGAATATCTATGTTTTCTGCTAGTAGAAAATAAGACATTCCATTAGAAGACATCTTATTTTGTTAGTTGCAAATAAACTTAAAAATAAGAAGGGTGAATACTGAATTAAATGTCAAATTAGGAAAATAGGGAAAAAATACAAACAAGCAATGGATTTGTTGTGGAAGAAGGTGTAATCTGCCTGGGTTTTTCTTGGATCATCCCATAGAGCATTTGTAGAAACCCATGTAGTTCCCTTATCGAATTGGATCCAGATCAGTATCCAGGTTGGGTTGGATTTGACTTGTAGGTCTAGGGGTCTCAACTAGTAACATAGTATACCCATAAATTACAGTGTGTCTTCTTGGGAAAAAAATTGGACATTTCATATTGTTATTTTTTAAACTCAATTACCATAATTTACTATCAAACATGATTGGATCAATATTCATAAGGAGGAGCTATTTATTAATATGCAAATTATGGAGCTTGAATTGCATCGATTTGGATAATATGGGAAACAAATATACATTGATTTTAAGTTATGTCATTGAACACAAGGGGAGATCAAATTTTTTTTTTTGAAACAGTTTCAAAACCCTCCATGATAAGGGTTTGCACAAAGGTTGGTTGATAACTTTACTTGGCACCGTTGGAAAATTCTTAAAACTTAGATTATAATAGCATTTTGAATGCTCTTTGAAATGCAACAAGTCTTAGTTGAAAAGATATTGTATTTGGAAGATATTTGATGTCCTAGCAGGCTCACGCTGATAATTTTCATTATTTTAGACAATCCATTCAATTGTTGAATGAGGTTGAGATGAACCTATTTGATCATTTCCAAGCATATGACAAGGATTTATATGATTCTAACCTCTGAATTTTGAATTTGTTGTACAAACTGTCATTATGACTGTGACAATCATAGTCATTGTATTCTTTAATTGAAAACAAACTTTTGATGATTAGAAAATGTTGATGTGTTCCCTTGAATATGTCAAGATCATTCATGTAATATTGAATGCACTTGAAGATGCAGGACATAGACTCTTGAAGCCATTTGATAGGCACTATTCAGATAGTCTAGGTTGGTGATTGCAATTTTGAGTGCTTTTTATTGTTTGTGGATATTCTTTCTAAGATTTACAAACAAAGATGGTGCGAGAACATATGGAAATAGATCTAAATAACCCTTTTCTAATTTAGTTCGTTTGAATTAATCCCTATTTCCAATACTGATTAGACAACAAGTTCACTGTATTTGACATGGCAATTTAAGGCATGACACCAACAGTAAGTTGTATTTGGGATTTTTGTTAGGGAGTGTATGGATTGGATGGTGGAAGGTGTTAGGAGGGGTGCACATGGACCAAGGCCTTTTTTCCTCAAAGGAACTCCAAGGGGAACATGTTGGTGAGGACCAAATTATGTTATAAGTGTTGGCTAAATATTTTGTAGGTGACATAGACACACTACTTGCAAAATGGGATATTTAGACACAGTGTGTGAGAAATAATCTCTCCTCTCAACTTAGGGGAGGCACCCTTCTTACTGCAACTAATTCAACTAAAACTTAACAAGAAACTTAAATTAAATGTTTCACGTATCACTTCCTCTTTCTTCAGGAAGGATTTCACTTTCACAAAGATACCCTTTTACAAACTGAAAACTTTTATAATTTCACCTTTAAGTACTAGTTGGAAAGGGTAAATACAGCCACGTTTCTACTAAAAATGACCATTAAATTTGCAAAAACATTTAAAATGAAAAAATATTTTTGACTGAAAACATTTATAAAAAAGTAAAACAGAAACACTCATACCTGTTACGAAAAACAAAGATATATTTGCTTTCAAAACCAGAACAGACCCTAGAACTCGCGCAAAGAAAATGACTGATATCAAAGCTTTTCTGGGATAATAACGAAGGTGAATGGAGATTTTAAAGCCCCCAAAGCTTGGCGACTTCTCATGGATTCGACAAAGAGGACTTAGAGTCCAAAAATGATACTGTAAGTTTACTAATAGTTCATAGGAATTTAATTCTGAGTTTGCATTAATGTTTACTTCCCACATAAGAGAAACCTAGTATGTATTAAAACTGGAGCTTTTTAAACTCTTAACATTACATATTACACATTCAATTGCATTAATATGCAAAAGCACTTATTAAAAATGTATCAGGAGTTTGGTAGTATTTTGCACTTTTAAATGCATGTGTTATGACATATGTAATGTCATTTAAATTCTCCCATTTTATCAATTTTAGGAGTTTCTCTTAGTCTTGCGAATAAATTTTCATTAAAGTTTACATGCAATAAAAAAGTTCAATTCAAAAATTTATTTGAGTTTACATACACATTGACATATTAAAATATATGCAATGCTATATATTAAAATCTCTATCTTTATAAATCTCATGAAAATCTAAAATTCATTCTAAGACATTGAGACTTTAAAATAACATTACATGTATTTTAATTATGTATGAAAACCAACTAAAAATGACTTAGAAATTTTAATAATATAGATTAACATATTATTAAAATTTAAACAACAATAAAATTAAATTAAATTAAACTAAAGCAAAAACCCAAAATAAACATTAAATTTAACGACTTAAAACTTCAAATAAATAAATAAATTTATTTATTTAATTGAAGTACTTAGAGTTTTAAAACCGAATTTAATTTAATCGAAAACATGATTAAATTTTTGTATAATTAACATAAATTTTATTTAAACAAAATTTATGACAACAATAAGCTTCTATCTAAATTAATGTAGTTTGCAATAGTCATTGACTGTACCTTTCACATTTTCGAATTCATTATATTTTTTTGTGTTAGTAGAGATTGACCACATATGTTTTGAGTAGTTGGGGACCACATGAAGAACTTGGAAGGGTTAGAAGGAGTGAGTTGGGGGTCATTTCAAACAAAGCCTTTATGTGATAAGTTATCCAAAGTTTATGAAGATTGTTCTTGAAGTGTCTTGGGGTTTGGTCTGATTTTGATCAGTTAATTAGCTGAAAGTCCATAAATCCTAGTAGTTGATTGTGAGTTATGACCAGTCATGATTTATTAGAGGAGTTCATTTTTCCTTGAAGAGATAGAAGTGCAAGGATTGTTGTGAGATAAACCTTGGGATCAAGTATGGATCCAATGACTGGTCACATTATAACTAACTCTAATAACTTGTTCTTACCTGCATCACTTAAATTGTCCACATATGAGCCTTTGAATATTCACAAGGAAACATTACCTCATGTTTGAAATAGTACTTACAATGCATTATAACACATCTATCATGGTCTCCATTAGCATGCTTGACCTCCAATTGTGGAGTTACAAAATGTATCTAGACTGTCTACACTCACAAAACTACCAATCCCCTGTTTGGACAGTCACCTTTTTCATGGCATCCAAGGTACAAAAGAAAATATAACCTTGGGGCTTTACTAGGTTCTTGAGAATGCCTCTTTACTCAACAAAAACAACAACCATGACCCAAGTTGAGAAGTAAGAGGAAAATCTTTCAAATTTATGACTGTCACTGTCATAGTCATGACAGTTTGATAATATCCTTTATGATCAAAGACTTAAACCAACTTATAATCTCTTACCAATGATAAGAGAAGGTTCTCCAAACCTTATAAATGAATAATGCTATGATCTTTTGACAGCTACTTTCCTGTTTCAATGAATCAAAATCCTTTGGCTATGACTGTAACAATCACTATGATAGGTAGTTTGACAGAGATCTACAAAACCAAAGCATTAACCTCACTGACAATTTTTTTTTTATGTCATCAAAAGGTTCATTTAGACTTTTCTTAATCCTATTCAATCCCTTGAATCATTAAAGGATACAATCATACCAACAGTTAATCAAAACAACATAATAAGCTGTAAAAAACATAAAATATTACCATCTAGTCCGCCCAAGGCATAAAAATCTCCGTGTGGACACAACCATTATGTCTAAAACCTCCACAATCTTAAAGAGAACTTCAAAATCTTTCAAATTCTAGAGTTACATTATTTTGGGATGGTTCAATTAAGAGCAATTCATTTTTTATTTGTCAAACCCTTGTTCTTCAGGGTTTTATCATGACAACTTTCAAAGAAATCAATCATTCTTCCATCATAGAATTTGTAAAATCCATGTATGGATGTAAAAAGGGGCTGGGAAGGATCGAGAAAGGCCTGTCTCCATCAACCAAAGCTTTGTAAAGTATTTCCATGAAGTTTTGAATAGACATTTGTGTTTAGTTTGCAAACTTGTTAAACATTTCCTTGACCAGTCACATTTTTATTGTTTTCTTGCATTATTTTGTATGTTAATGGATTGAAAATGATTAACCAATGATTGGAGGATGAATTAGGATGAATATAATTTCTTTTGAATCAATTTATATTTCTTGTCGTGACTCACACAGATAGATCTAGTAGATTTTCTAAAAACTGTACAAAACCCCATGTGACAAAGTGGTCTATAGGGGTTTGGTTATTTCTCTAGTTTGAAATGCTGAACAAATTTCATTCTTGTTTTGTTTTGAAGTAGACTCTCAAACCTCTCAAATTTACTCGGTCTCATTTCAAATGATTGATTTATGTGTATGAAAAATGATGCCCTAGTGGGCTAAGCATTGAATTTTTTGAGTTGTTTATGATAGTAAAACTGGCTCTGAGTACGAGGGGCATATCTCTCAATTTCACCATTGGATTATCCTCACTTTTGGATATGTTTTAGGTAGCCTAATAATCCATAATCCCACTGAAGAGATTGGCATAATAATTCCAGGTGTGAATGTTATTAACAACAAAGTTTGGGTCTATAAAAGAACACAGTAATAAGAGAATAACTTAAAGTTGTTTATCCCTAACCTTTAACAAATGGAGATTGCAAGTTGAATGAAGTTGGTTATGAGACAAATATTGAAAGAAATATGTATTCTTCTACCTGGTAGATGATAGAGCTTGAAATGATCAGGATTCATAATAACATTGTTGATGTACAAGGACTCATAATAACGTTGTTGCTGCAGAGTTATAGTTGTTGTGATCAGATTTGATTGTAGTACTTGATGTTGAGTAGACAATAAGGTTATGGGATCATGAAGGAGTATTAGTGTTATAATAATGATTGATTTGTGTAGACATGATTGAGGAGAATAAACGAGGAAGAAAGGTGATATGAGAGTCTTATTGTTGTGATGTGATGATGGCTTTGTAAGAGTTGCCATTGTAGCCTAGTTGGCTTGAGGCCTAATTTTATGTTGAGAATTCAAGTGATGGATTAATGACTGTAAAGCTGATTTGATAAAGGTGTTTGGTGGAACGTATTATTTTGAGACACTTATTAAACAAAATTATTGAGATGTTATATAGAATGGCTTTCTACAATAATCAAACTATTTCAGAGCCCAAATGTTATTATAATTTTATATTTCAAAAGCTTTAAGAAGTCAACTAGGATTGGACACTCACCATAAGCATACCCAATTTGAGTGGTATTCTTGAAATCTGACAGTAATCACTAAACAAAGTGTCATCAGGATCCAATTGATTTGAGGAATGTAAATTTGTTCTAGAAATTGTTTTGATGTATGGACCACCTTAACCACAGGGAAATAGCCAAGAGCCACTGATTGCTTGATAATTACAAATATTGAAAATATATTTTCCTGAATTCCAATAATCGCTACAACAATTGCAATTGCAAAAATCAGCCAATATACAGTATCTACAGGAGAATTGTCTTCAAACTAATAAAAAAAGTGAATCATGCATATTTTCTGACAAGTTAATTGGTCTTTAGTATGCCTAGAATGGACCTATAGAAGGTATCTGAGACATCATATGGGTTTTTTTTGAGGTATGCTTCTTTCCCAGTGTATGCCAATAGCAGGAAAGGAAAGACCACCACAGTAAATGTAATATGCAAATGGAGATGAACCGAAAACAATAAATAGTATGCCAAATCTATACCTAATCTTGAAAATGTTTTTAATAAGAAAAGAAATAACACAATGAAATATAACAAGATTAAAATTAATTTCTATGTAAAGCTTCGAATCTAATTACTATTTATCTAAAAGCCCACCTGATAAAAATACAAAAAATAGACAAATTATTTCTTCTAGTGCAATCGCAAAAATCATCTTGAGATTATTCCCTATCAAATTCTTTGAATGACCCAAGATTTTGAGTATAGGGAAATAAGATAAAGATGGAAGATGCCTAATGATTCTTCCAAAGTGAAAAAGAATAGAGCATGGACAGATCTAGTTGAATATAGATTTACAAGAATAAAATGGGTTATATAGCAGCAATAAAAGGGATTTTTTGGGAACATGAATGTGTGTCAAGGTCATCATCTTGCTTCTCAAAAGACACTAATTCAATAATTGGTAGCAATCAATCAATTTCCCATACAATGAATCAGAATTAGAAGATGAAGTAAATAAATTAACATAAGAGTCAAGAAAGATCACAAGAGGTGGGAGGAGGGAAGAGAGAAATTCAAATATCACATCCACTTAAGCCTGGAAAAGATAAAGAGAGATTACAAGATAATACATGATAATATTTATTCATGAGGATGTAACCAAAAGTCCATATATTTTTAATGTGTAACATGAACTAATTTGAATACCAAACAAAAAATATGTTGGAAGAGCTGAAAATGCAATTTTAACGCTAGGAATCTCAAGGAAACTCAGTGGATCTAAACAACGAACCAAAAATAAAATGGTTGAATTTTACCAGAACTTATTGGCTTTGCAGCTGATTCCCCAAGGAGTTACTCTCCCCTGTTGCTTTGAATTGTATATTTTCTTCACCAAACTATTTTTGATAGCACTTATCATGATCTTATCATATTATGCACATGGTTACAGATTTCAAATAAAAGTAGGCATGATACCTCTATAGACGATTTGTGCAATATCAAAACCAAAATGTGGCAGGAATGACTAAATAAATTCTCTTCTAGCTATGAAATAAATAAAATAGGCAACTCCCAATTCTCAAACAATAACAAGTTTATGATAGTGTCTGGGTACAAAATAAAAGGAGAGACACAAGGGGACTACTACTCAATTTTTTTAAAAGTAGACCACAAATATCAATACCCTAAAATGAGTACCTTACAGCTGTTATTGTCTTCAAGATTAGGATCGTGTGACCCCTTACTCATAACAAAGGCAATGAACAAGAAATTATCAATCTTTAAGTTAACATATGACTTTGTCAACAATTAGTTGTACCATAAATTGGCTGCTCCATAACAAAATAACGTGCAAAGGGTAGTCTTATCTATCATCATTTTGATAATAATATTCACTCAAATGTGACAAATCCAAGTCCTTTCATATTATATTCAAGAAAAGACAACAAATAGGTTGTGAGAAGGCAATGACAACCAAACTAAAAACTTCAAACTTGCTTGGGGCTTTTAGAATTTGTTTCCCAAATAGAGTAATAGTAGTTAGAATCTAGATAATCTTTTCCCTAACATGATTATCAATGATAAAATTGGAGATATCTCTAAAAAGGGATTTTGGCCATTCACATTAAAGCCACAATCAATTCTTGTAGAAGGATACAAATTTGGTGTCTATTGGGACAATTGCTTAACTTTGTATTTTTCATCTTTAATAGGATATAAGTTTTTATTTAAATCTGATACTTACACTTTTTGGTGTAGTATAAATTGTATTGCTTCCAAAAGACAACAAAGTTAAGATGTCTGTTTAAAATTTGTTTATGGATATACGTTGTAGAGGGAATGCAATTTGACTGTGGATATACTTCTCCATATTTTTTGACTAACAGTAAGAAGATGAAAGCAAAGTATGAGAATTGTAAGGTAATTAATATATGGATCTGAATCATTTTTGCCATTTTTAGCCTATTTTGAATATGAACACTTATCATTTAGATATTATTAAGAAATGTCAAAGATGCTAATGTAAGAGTGGTTGGACTTGTGTATATTAGGAATCGAGCAAATTTACTCAAAAATGAATTTAATTTGTTTTGCAACCTATAGTTGTTGTTAGTTGATAAAAAAAAACAAATGAAAGAGATGATTGGCATATTGGAAGATGCAATCTGTGGTGGTTATCCCATCTTAATAATTTCTAAAGAGATTGAGCAAGAAGCCATGTCTACACTTGTTGTGAACACGCTTTGAGGTGCATTAAAGATTGGTGCTTTAAATCTCCTGGATTTGGAGAAAGGAAAAATCAGTATTTGGATGACATTGTTGTGTTCATTGGAGGTATTATTAGTAGTACAATTATCAAGTGAACCGTGAGTTTTTGTCTCGAATTCATTGATCATGGCACTTTTCTATCCAACGCTAATTATATTAGTCAATTTTTCATCGGTCATGGGCCATAATGAAGTATCTTTTTCAATATTTTGAGCATGAGCTTAAAATGAGTACAAAAATGTAAGTTGTAGGCTTTGGATTATGTTATTTTAGAGTCTATTCTCCTAATCTATTATTTAGGAATATAGACAACCATAAACCTCTGAATCATGTTTTATTAATGCAAGCACTATCATTAGAGATGAAGTGGATCTGACCCTTAATAATGTTGGGAATGAGGTTCTAGGAACTTCTACCAAGTTAGTGCTAACAAAAGACTCAAAACAAATAGTTGATGATGGAAGGATTCAGGAGGTTTTTGAGAGAAGAGTTAATCAAATTAGGAGCTTGATTAAGGTATTCCTTCTTGTCTATGTGTGTGTGTGTTCTTCAAGCCTTAACATAGACTATTACAGTCTTATTCTATGTGTGTGTGTGTTATTCGGGCCTTAACATGGACTAGGGTGCCTTCTAACTTCTAAGAGAATCAAGCATGACAAATTCTATGTTAGGATGTGTTCCTCTATAGTGCTCTGCACCTACATCTAACTATAGATAACTTAGGTCTCTCTTGTCTACCCAAGCCATTAAGCATTACTATGCACTTCACTGTCATAATCATTGCACTAGGTTTTCAAGCATGTCAAATGAAATCTATTCACGTTGGATTCACCCTCAACTATTGGTTCAAATTAATAATATCAATCAGCTTAGAAGCCACTCTGTCAAAATTTACCTTTTCTTGCACTGCTGTCAATCTAAAAGTAATTTTGAGTTTAGAAGTTGCATTCCTCTTGGCACTTGTGCCAAATGTACCATTGAGCTTCACATTGTTCAACTTAGAAGATTTGCATGAGGGCTATTACTATTTTATTTTATCAACATTCACTTGGAACTTGCACCCAAATGTACCATTAAACTATAATATTATATCAGAGACATAAAGTTTCCACATTCAATGATAATGTGCTTATATATATTGAACTTAACATTATTTTCAATCTCAGTGTTTTAAGACCAAACACTCTCTTCTATCCATGACCTTTGAGGGTCTATTAATGATTTGTGATATGCTCCTTGAAACTATGGTTGCATTTGGTGTATTTTAATGGACTTTGATCTCAACATTTTCTCAGTCCATTATTTGCCAATGCTCTCATTGCATTGGATGTCACTATTTTTTTAGTTTTTTACTGCTGCTATGCACCAAGAATCATGATTGTTTGTCCTAGTGGAAACCCGTGGATCTTCCACTAATGCTACTCACTATCATGGGATTTGTGACTCTGATTAAAGTGTAGTTTGAAAATGAGTTAATTAATTAGGAGTGAAAATGTAGAAGGTATGATCATTGGTATTTACTTGATCTCTATTTAATGTGGCTGGTTTCTCATAAAGATAGATGCTTGTCATTATACTAAGGGGAACACACCACATGTAATGGGTTTTCCAATGGCATCATTCACTTCATCCTTATATTGTACATTGAATAACTTCACCATTGAGTTTAAACTATCACTAGTCATCCTCCTCTTAGGCTTTGCTACCATTGAACTATAGATGAAAAAACTTGAAATCGTGTTTAATGGAAATTAAGTACTAGTATACATGGTATGATTATTTTTTAAAGGGTACTAGCTCAATGGAAGAGCACCTACTTTACAAGTAGGAGGATGGTGGTTCAATTCCATCGTGCCCTCATATGACTAAATCAATGACTAAATAAATGATTAAATCAATGACCAAATAAATGACTAAATCGATGACCAAATCAATGACCAAATCAACGACCAAATCAACGACAAAATAAATGACAAAATAAATGACCAAATCAATGACTAAAATAGTTTAGTCATAAATTTGGTCGCGAGATAAATGACCGGCAATAAACTACTAGTGGTCACATGATCAAAATTACTCATTTATCTACAATTTTTAGTAGCTTATTTAGTCATATATTGTTGTTTTTGTACTAGTGATTTGATGAGAATCAACTACAATCACATAAAAGATCATTCTGAGGTTGTAGATCACCGAATCAGTCAACTGTTCAATGAGAATCAACTACAATCATGTGACAAGTCATTCTGAGGTTATAGATTGCTGAATCAGTTAACCTTTTGATGAGAATCAACTATAACTATGTAATGCACCATTCTAAGGTAACAGATCACCAATTGTTCAAGCATTCAATTTGAATCAACTACAATCACGTAAAAATCCATTTTGAGCTTTTAGATCGCCGAATTGTTCAACTGTTTGATGAGAATCAACTACAATTGCATAAAAGATCATTTTGAGGTTGTAGATCACCGAATTAGTCAACCGTTTGTCATTCTGAGGTTGCAGATCACTAAATTGGTGAACCTTTCCATGAGAATCAGCTACAATTGTGTAACACACCATTCTGAGGTTGCAGATCATCGAATCAGTCAACTATTTGATGAGAATCAACTACAATCATGTAACAAGCCATTTTGAGCTTTCAGATCACTGAATCATTCAACCATTTGATGAGAATCAACTACAATCGCATAAAAGATTATTCTGAGGCTATAGATCACCGAATCGGTTAACCGTTTGATGAGAATCAGCTACAATCATGTAACAAGTCATTCTGATATTGTAGATCACTGAATCAGTCAACGTTTTGATGAGAATCAACTACAATCATGTAACACACCATTCTGAGATTGTAGATCACCGAATCGGTCAACCGTTCAATGAGAATCATCTACAATCACACAGTAAGCAATTATAAGCTTACAAATCACCTAATCAGTCAACCATTTGAAGAGAATCAACTACAAGCATATAAAAGATCATTCTGAAGATGTAGATCATTTAATTGGTCAACCGTTTGATGAGAATAAGCTACAATCATGTAACAAGTTGTCCTGAGGTTGCAGATCATCGAATCGGTCAATTGATCGATGAGAATCAGCTACAATCACGTAACAAGCCATTTTAAGCTTACAGATCACCGAATCAGTCAACCATTTGATGAGAATCAACTACCATCACATAAAAGATCATTCTAAGGTTGTAGATCACCGAATCGGTCAATTGTTCGATGAGAATCAACTACAATCGCATAACAAGTCATTCTGAGGTTGCAAATCACTGAATCAGTCAACCTTTTGATGAGAATCATCTACAATCATGTAACACACCATTCTAAGGTTGGATATCATTGAATCACTCAATAGTTCGATGGGAATCAGCTACAATCACATAACAAGCCATTCTAAGATTACAGATCACTGAATCAGTCAACTGTTTGATGAGAATCAGCTACAATCACATAAATTAAAGATCATTCTAAGGTTGTAGATCACTGAATTGGTCAACCATTTGATGAGAATCAGCTACAATTGTGTAATAAGTTATTTTGAGGTTGCAAATAGCCGAATCGGTCAACCTTTCGATGAGAATCAGCTACAATCATGTAACACACCATTATGAGGTTGCAAATCACTGAATCGGTCAACCGTTCGATGAGAATCAACTATAATCATGTAGCAAGCCATTCTGAGCTTACAAATCACCAATAAGTCAACCGTTTGATAAGAATCAACTACAATCACATAAAATATTGTTCTGAGGTTGTAGATCACCCAATAAGTCAACTGTTCAATGAGAATAAGCTACAATCATGTAACACACCATTCTGAGGTTGTAGATTGTCGAATTAGTCAACTGTTTGATGAGAATCAACTACAAACACGTAACAAGCCATTTTGAGCTTACAAATCACTGAATTGGTCAACCATTTGATGAGAATGAACTACAATCGCATAAAAGATTATTATGAGGTTGCAGATCACTGAATTGGTACACTATTTGATGAGAATCAGCTACAATCCCATAACAAGTCATTCTAAGGTTGCAAATCACCAAATCAATCATTCTTTAGATGAGAATTATCTACAATCACGTAACACACTATTCTGAGGTTGTAGATCACCGAATCGATCAATCATTCGATGACAATTGCCTACAAACATGTAACAAGCTATTCTAAGCTTACAAATCACCAAATCAGTCAAAAGTTTGATGAGAATGAACTACAACTACATAAAAGATCATTCTGAGGTTGTAGGTCACTAAATCGGTCAACCGTTTAATGAGAATCAACCAAAATCACGTAACAAGTTATTCTGAGGTTGTAGATCGCCAAATTGGTCATCTTTTCAATGAGAATCAACTACAATCACGTAACATGCCACTGTGAGGTTACAAATCAATGAATCATTCAACCGTTCGATGAGAATTAGCTACAATCACATAACAAGCCATTTTAAGCTTATAGATCACCGAATCGGTCAACCATTTGATGAGAATCAACTACAATCGCATAAAAGATCATTCTAAGGTTGTAGATTGCTGAATCAATCAACCATTCGATGAGAATCAACTACAATCACGTAACAAGTCGTTCTAAGGTTATAGATCACCGAATCAGTCAACCTTTCAATGAGAATTAGCTATAACCACATAACACACCATTCTAAGGTTATAGATCACCAAATCGTTCAACCATTTGATGAGAATCAACTAGAATAGCATAAAAGATTATTCTGAGGTTGAAAATCACTGAATCGGTCAACCGTTTGATGAGAATCAATTACAATCACGTAACAAGTCATTCTGAGGTTACAAATCACCAAATTGGTCAACCTTTCAATTAGAATTAGCTACAATCACATAACACGCCATTCTAAAGTTGTAGATCATCGATTCGGTCAACTGTTCGATGAGAATCATCTACAATCATGTAGCAAGCCATTCTGAGCTTATAGATCACTGAATTGGTCAACTGTTTGATGAGAATCAACTACAATTGCATAAAAGATTATTCTAAAGTTGTAGATCACCAAATCGGTCAACCGTTTGACAAGAATCAGCTAGAATCTCGTAACAAGTTCTTCTGAGGTTGATGATCGTCGAATCATTCAACCTTTCGATGAGAATCAAGTATAATTATGTAACACACCATTTTGAGGTTCCAGATCGCTGAATCGGTCAACTATTCGATGAGAGTCAGCTACAATCACATAAAAATCCATTATGAGCTTACAGATCACTAAATTAGACAATCGCTTGATGAGAATCAATTACAATCTCATAAAAGATTGTTATGAGGTTGTAGATCATGGAATCGGTCAACCTTTCAATGAGAATCAACTATAATCATGTAATAAGTCATTCTGAGGTTGTAGATCATCGAATCGGTCAACATTTTGATGAGAAGTAGCTACAATCACATAACATGCCATTCTGAGGTTGCAGATCACTGAATCAATCAACCGTTCAATGAGAATAAGCTACAATCATGTAACACACCATTCTAAGGTTGCAGATCACCAAATCGGTCAACCATTTGATGAGAATCAACTACAATCATCTAGAAAGCCATTCTAAGCTTACAGATCACCAAATCATTCAACCATTTGATGAGAATGAACTATAATCACATAAAAGATCATTCTGAGGTTGTAGATCACCAAATCGGTCAACCGTTTGATGAGAATCAACTACAATCTCGTAACAAGTCATTCTGAGGTTGCAGATCATGGAATCGGTCAACCTTTTGATGAGAATCAAATACAATCACATAACATACCATTTTGAGGTTGTAGATCACCGAATCGGTCAACTGTTCAATGAGAATCAGCTACAATAACGTAGCAAGCCATTCTAAGCTTACAGATCACCAAATCAGTCAACCATTTGATAAGAATCAACTACAATCTTATAAAAGATCATTCTGAGGTTGTAGATCACCAAATTGGTCAAGTGTTCAATGAGAATCAGCTACAATCATGTATAAGTCATTCTAAGGTTGAATCATCAACCTTTCAATGAGAATCAACTACAATCACGTAACATGCCATTCTGAGTTTGTAGATCACCAAATCGGTCAACCGTTCGATGAGAATCAGCTACAATCATGTAGAAATCCATTCTGAGCTTATAGATCACCGAATAAGTCAACCGTTTGATGAGAATCAACTACAATCACATAAAAGATCATTATGAGGTTGTAGGTCACTAAATCAGTCAACTGTTCGATGAAAATCAACTATAATCACATAACAAGTCTTTTGAGGTTGCAGATCACTGAATCGGTCAACTTGCAATGAGAATCAACTATAGTCACATAACATGCCATTTTGAGCTTGCAGATCCTTGAATTGGTCAACCATTCGATGAGAATAAGCTCCAATCACGCAGCAAGCCATTCTAAGCTTATAGATCACTGAATTGATCAAGTTGATGTAACATAGACCTTGCTATAGCTTTTTCCTAGGCCCTCCTAGAATCAAAGAGGGTAATCTCCTAGCCTTAAGGGTGCTAGCCTAGTCCCCTTCTAAGAAGTCCCAAACTCCTCCTTTCCCCATTTAGTCTATGACACCAAGAATTTGATAAAGCTCACTGTTCTAAGCACTTCACTATTTCCCTCTAGCATTGATCACCTCTATAGGAAATAGAAATGAAACCTATACTCATCCTCAAGTGGAGAGGAGGATGTTTCATGATTCCAAAATAGTTTCCATCCACCCATTATCTTATTGCCATAAAAAATAGTCCTATCGCTAATAGGATTAACTCACTGTCTGGCCTAAAAAGGCTACAAGGGTTTGTAGGCCTAATTCACCTCTTCTTGCTAATGACTCCCAATTCCTCTGAACAAGGCACCCAAACAATTATATATTTGAGTACCCTTTTGGAAGGGCTTGAAGATTTTGTAGGTCTTCCTTCCCCACACTGTCCATACAAGGCCTGCTAAAAATGAGGCTATTTTCAAGAGTTTGAGAACTCATTGTCTGAACCAGTGAGGATTTGCTAATCTCACTTATACCTGCCTTCCTCTGAAGCTCCTCAATATTGGAAAAGCTTGGAAATGTACCAGACCTCCTCTCCACACCATTTGATTGAAGCTTTGAACGCCCTCAATCACTCCATTAGCACTACAACAGCTTATTGACCCCTAACCAAACACTGATAGCTTGCCTAGGGCATCAATTTATAAATGCATCCTGAGCTTTCTAGGGCCCCTCCTTTGCAAAACATATAGTACAAGGAGGCTAGACATGGATCCCAAAGACCCATACAGATTGTATAGTGGGAGAGTGATGTAGCACTCCATAAAGAGTGCACTGTCTGGACCAACCCGAGACAGGACAGAGAAAGGAAATAAACACAACCTAATACTAAAACTTAAAGAAATCACAAAACAACTATTCTAAGGATCCAAACACATCAGAAACCATTACATGTAATCACCTACAGTAATATTTTCAATCCAATACAAAGCTCTTTCAACACAAAATGTATTCCCTGTCAAAAACCAATTTCACAGTCTAATTATGGCCAGTGTTTGATCTCCGTACAACACTCTTCCCAATCCTTAGAATTAGGATTTTTTGACTTAAATACCCCCCTCCTTAGTGTTAGGGCTCATGAAATGGTAAAGACATCTATTGGAGCCAGTTACAAAACAAAGAAAGAAAGATTGTCATAACAACTTTTAAAAGTTGTCATGACAACTTTCAAAGTTGTCATAGAAACTTTTGGTGGAGTTGCAAACCACCAACTCACACTTCTTGGGCACATAACCCTGATCAATCAAGGGTCTTAAAAGACCATTTGGATCCTCCAAATGTTAAAGAGGCCAAATTTACAACTTAAACAATGTTTTCCTATGCCTGGCAACTTAGCACAGTTAGCCAAAATAGATTCAACCTGGCTCAAAAGACACACCTAGGACTTAGGAAAGAACAAAATAAAAGATCAAACACCAACTAACACACCTAGAGAAACCAATTAGGCTTCTCCCTAACTAGTGACTTGGCTAAGGCCACTACAAGCCAAAATTTAGGAACACTAGGTACCAAACAACCCTACCTAGGTGCCCTCACCATACTCCCCCACAAGCAAAAAGCTTAAGTCACTCCTGTGACTAGTAGATCCTTTGAGATGCCCAGCTTCTTGAAGTCTGCTACCTCCACCCAGGTAGCCTCAGATTCAGGGTTGTCCTTCCATTGAATAAGGTGTTCCATACACACCTTGTGCCGAGTAGTCTTCTTGACTCTTGAGTCTAAGATCTTGGCTGCCTCAAGTTTTGTTTTAAGAGGTAGGGCCCAATGTTCTACATTAGCACACATGTCTACAACATTTGTATCCATCTTAGTGAGAGGACCTTTGTACTTGATCAAATCAGATACATTAAAGACCAGGGAGATGTTAAGTCCACTAGGCAAGTCTAGTTTGTAGGCATTGGCCCCATACTTGGCTAAGACTTTGCAAGGACCAATCCTCTTCATCTGCAGCTTAGTAGACATACTCTTCTACAACCTTGATTTGTTTAGATGAACCATTACACTGTCACCTACCTCAAACTGAAGATTCTTCCTCTTCTCATCAATCTTGGCCTTCAACTTTTGGGTTGAGTCAAGGATGTTCTTCCTCACTTGTTCCTGGATCTCTTTCATTGTTTGAGTGAAGTCTTTAGCATGACCACTCATGTATTCCATGGCTCCAAGGTCTCTAATTTCACATACACCTCTTGGGTGCATCCCATAAACAATCTCAAAGGGACTCTTTCCTGTAGTCCTATTCATACTATCATTGTATGCATACTCTTCTTGAGGAAGAACCACATCCCATGTCTGCCCATATTCTTTAGTTAGACACCTCAACAAATTGCCCAGCACTCTGTTAACCACCTCAATTTGGCCATCAGTCTGAGGGTGGTAAGTTGATCCAAATGAGAGATTGCTACCCAATCTACTCTACAATGTTTTCCAAAAGTGACTCATGAACTTAACATCCCTATCTGAAACAATGTTGAGGGGTAGTCCATGGATCCTTACAATTTCTTTATAGAACAAATGAGCAATGTTACTAGCATCATGTGTAGTCCTGCAAGGTATGAAGTGTCCCATCTTACTAAATCTATCTACCACAACATAAATGGTGTCATGACCATGCTTAGTCTTTGGTAAGCCCACAATGAAATCCATGCTCACACATTGCCATGGTCTGTTTGGCATTGGTAGAGGTTGGTACAAACCTACATTACTAGATCCTCCCTTTGCTTTCATGCATACTACACACTACTCTACATATTTGGTGACATCTCTAACCAACTTGGGCCAATGATAGAATCTTTGCACAAGATCTAGGGTTTTGTTAACCCCAAAATGACCACTCAAGCTGCCATTATGCTTCTCTTGTATGAGGTTTTCCCTCATGGATCCCTTGGGCACACACAACTAATTTCCCCTAAACAAAAAACCACTTTACAAGGTAAAATCAGAAAACTTACTATGGAAATGATTCTGAAAATCGGAGCATACCTTGTAGGCTTCACCAAAATCTTCATCATCTTTGTAGAGGTCTTTGAAACTCTCTATTCCAATGCTACTTAGCTGCACTTCTTGAATAGTTAGCAGCCTTATACTAAGTACATCTGCAACCTTGTTTAGCTTCCCTTTCTTATGCTTGATTGTGAAAGTGAATGCTTGAAGATACTACATCCACTTTAGGTGTCTATTGCTCAACTTCTCCTCTGTATTGATGTAGCTAAGGGCCTGATTGTTTGTAAATACCACAAACTCCTTTGGCAGAAAGTAGTGCCTCCATTTTCTCAATGATTTTACTAAGGCATATGGCTCTAAGTCATAAGAAGAGTATTTATTCTTAGCTTCATTTAGTTTCTCACTAAGGAAGGCCATTGGTCTACCTTCTTGGCTCAACACACTCCTACTGCCAATCCATTAGCATCACACTCTATGGTGAAAAGTTTGTCAAAACTAGGCAGCCTAAGGATAGGTTGTGTTGCTACTTGTTCCTTTAGCCTTTTGAATGCTTGATCTATTGTAGGAGTCCATTTGAACTTTCTCTTGAGACCTCCTTTAATGGTATCCACCATTGGTGCACAAATACCACTAAACCGCCTTATAAACTTCTTGTAAAATTGAGCCAAACCATGAAAGCTCCTCACCTCTATTGCTGATGTTGGTGTAGGCCAGCTCAAGATAGCTTCCACCTTACTTGGATACATTTTTAGTGATCCATAGCATACTACAAACCCCAAATAAATAAGCTCTTGTTTGAAGAATTCACACTTTTCAATATTTATGGAGAGCTTCTCCTCTTGCAGTCTCTTTAGGACCATCTCCACATGTTTCAAATGCTCTACTGTTGTCTTACTAAATATGAGTATATCATCTAGATACACTACCACAAATACACATGCAAAGTCCTTAAGCACTTCATTCATGAGCCTCATGAATGTGCTAGGTGCATTTGAGAGGCCAAATGGCATAACTCTCCACTCATATAGCCCATCAGCGGTCTTAAAGGTTGTCTTCCACTCATCTTCATCCTTGATTCTAATCTGATGGTATCCACTTTTAAGGTCTAGTTTGGTGAAATACATTGCCCCTCCAAGACAATCCATCAAATCTTCAATTTTAGGTATTGGGAACCTATACCGGATTGTAATCATGTTTATGGCTCTTGAATTTGTACAAAGCCTCCACTTACCACCTTTCTTGGATTCCAATACAACTGAAACTACACATGGGCTTATGCTCTTCCTAATCATCCCTTGATCCAATAATTCTTGTGCTTGTCTAGCCACTTCCAAATTTTGTTCTGGAGTGAGCTTGTAGGTTTCCTTATTAGATAATGATGCACCTGGTACAAATTCTATTTGATGACTTATTACCCTTGTAGGAGGTAATGTTGCTAGGGTACCATCACTAACTATTTCCTTGTAATTTTCCAACAATTCTTGAATGGTTGGTCGCAATGGCTTTGTTTTGGCTTTCTCTTCCTCCTTAGGTTTGAGTAAAATAGCATACTCATCACTCTCCTTGTCCTTAAGAGCTTTGATAAACTCCCTTTTACCACTCATTAATATGCTTGGGGTCTTGGACTGAGATTCATCCTCTTCTAACAAGGACTGAATTTTGAAACTTTTTTTGTCTTTCTTAAAGATATGGAGTTCTCCTTACCATCATACACTGCACTCCTATCAAATTGCCAAGGCCTGTCTAATAGCAAGTGGCATGCATCCATGGGCATCACATCACAAAGTAGCTTATCTTTATACCCTGAAATAGAGAACTCCACCCAAGCTTGATCATTCACCAATACACTCTGACCTTTGTTTAGCCATGTCACCTTGTATGGGTTGACATGAGGAAGCTTTTCTAGTTTCAGCTTGTTCACAGCCTCCTCTGCTATGATATTGTCAGTGGAACCTGAATCCACAATCACCTTGCAAACCTTACCAAGAATTTTACACCTCATCCTTGAATAGTGGTAAAATAGAATCACCACTATTGAATTTAATGTATGGGGGAAATATGAGATCCACTTCTAAATCCAAATTCCCAAAGGAGAGATCCAAATTGATCAACCAAAAGGTTAATGCACAATCGAATCAATCTATGGAGAATATGAAAGAGGAAGAAAACTTTATATTTCCTTATAATGGAATTGTACTTGAAATCTAAAATAATTGAAATACAAATACTAACCTCAAAATAGGGCAAATCTAGAAAATGCCAATTTTTGATGTTTGTGTGTACTTTCAAGCAATTTTGCAACCTATTTTAGACTGGAAATGCCGAGATGAAGACAACCCATAAATCTTTTATCTTTCTGACAGCAGGTAGTCTTTGACCCTCATAAAAGGTCAAAGGCTACATTCTTATTCTGAAGGTTGATTTTGACTTTGTTCACAGATCTCAAAAGTTCACCGAAAAGGGTATCTGATTCCGATCTCAGATCTAAAATTCCACACATGCACCTGCAAGAAAAAGGGGTTGTGTTGTTTGTATGGGGGGTTTTCCTTGGTCAAACCCCAATTTAGGAATTAACCTTGAAATTGAATTGAAATATAATGTGCATAAACAAAGCAAATGAAACAATTCACCTTGCTTATGTTGAAGTCCTTGTAGAGGATTTGAATCCTCAAATCCACAAGTAGGGATGCTTCAATGGATGTAGAATGAGTGTAGGATGTCTCAAATCAATGGCATTTGATCTTCAACACCAATCTCAAATAGATCTTTGCATATGTGGAGGCTTGGATGAATGTAGAAGGATGGATCTTCAAGGGGGCTCCAAAGAGATTGAATCCTTCAATGGCTAACAATGGATCTCCTTGATGGATGAATGCTTGAACACTTGAATGCTTGAAGGCTTGCTTTAATGATTGAATTCACTTGCACATGAAAACTTGATTGAGAGATCTTCTCACAAAACTTGATGGAGAAAATGAGAGAGGAAGACCTCCTTTTATAGTGAACTAGGGCACAAACCTCTAGAGAAGGCTGACATTGGGGAATTAAATCCCAATTAACCTTAACCCCTAGAAATGGACCCATATTAAATTCAATTTAAGGATTTACCATATGAAACCTGAAATGGCCGACCCAAAGGCGGGTAAAAGAATCTTTCCAAAACCTGATGCTCGAAAATCAGAGAAACTTAAAATTTGAACTGGGGGTCAGGGATGAGGTCAACTCTACCCTAGGTTAGGGTTGAGGTCAACTTTGACCCTCAAGGTCGACTTTGACCTTAAGGTCAAAAACCTTAGGACCCTAACCCAGAATGCCAGGAAATGCAAATATGAAGTGAAAAATGGGTGCAGAGGGAAGCAGAACAAGGGGAAAAGCCAAATACATAAAAAGACCCAATCAAGGTGCTTAACATGACCCCAGACCACTTACTCAGAGGGCTAAATGCTCTTATCATGGAAGTGCTTCCATTTTAAGATGATACAATCCTAAACAATGATCTCCTATGTTTGGGCTCATCTTTAACTGGTTGTCTTATCAAAACCCTCTTGAACATCAAATTTTCTCCCCTTTCTGATTCAATATGGTCCACCTCAAGTGTTTTTCTTCTTGTTTTTTCCTCATGGGTATAGGCAACTCTTTTCCCATTGTTTGATGAAGAAGGTTTATCAGGGAACCTATAAGCCGGGTGACCCAATTGGCCACAGTTGTAACATTTCATGCTTGCAAAGTAAGAATTTCTCCTGCATGTACCTCTTCCTCTATTTGGACCTTCTTGTGTACCTCTACCTCTAGAATGGCCCCCTCTTGGATTGGACGTCTCATTTCTATGCTCAGTCAACTTGGATTCTCATTGGTTCCTCTTCTCATTACCCTTTCCTTGGTAACCACCTCTGTGACTCACTTGGTCTCTACCTCTGCCTCTACCCCTGTTATTGGAGTCTCCCTTCTTTTTGTTTCTCTCTTCAACTTTGGTAGCTAGCTTATGACATTTTTGGACTATGGTAGGAGTCCATAAACTTATCTCCTCCTAGATGTTCCCTTTTAGACCACTTAGATATCTGGCCACCTTAATGGATTCTTCTTCATAGATCTTGGACCTAAGGGATAGTTTTTGAAACTCCTTTGTATAAGAGGCCACATCTAGGTCCTTTTGCTTCAATCCCTATCTCTTTTTATGAAGTTGAACTTCATAGTCTTCTAGCAAATAATTTTCCTTTACCTTATTCACCATGGCTTTCCAATTTGCTATAGGTAACTTACCCATGCTGACCCTCTCATCTTGTAGGTATTTCCACCATGTCAAGGCAACTCCTCTCAATCTAGATTTGGCAACCTTAATCTTTTGGGCTTCTATCACACCCTTGCATTCAAAATTATTTTCCATTCCTTCAATCCACTCCATGACTGTGTCAATGTCCATTTTCCCGCTAAAATGTGGCAGTCCTTCAAAATCCTTTACATTCATAGCCTTGATGGCCTTTAAGAATGGCTCTTCACTAGTTAAGGGGTCTGGTTCAGGTATGATGTCATCTACATCAATAGTTTTCTTTCCTCTGTCACTGGTTTCAGCACCCCTATTTTGTTCTTGTGCTCTTTGATCAACCACTTCCTATAGCTTGATCCTTATCTCATCCATAGGATCCTCAAGGAGTCTATTTCTCTCCTTTTTCCCTTCTACTTCTCTAGCTAGCTCTACATTAGTGACCATTGTGTTCTCCCCTACTAATTCACCAGTATATAGAGACATGCACTGTCCACACAATCTTTTACCATGCTCTGATACCAATCTGATGTAACATAGACCTTGTTATATCTTTGTCCTAGGCCCTCTAGAATCAAAGAGGCTAATCTCCTAGCCTTAAGGATGCTAACCTAGTCCCCTTCTAAGAAGTCTCAAACTTCTCCTTTCCCCATTTAGTCTATGACACCAAGAATTTGATAAAGCTCACTGTTCTAAGCACTTCACTATTTCCCTCTAGCATTGATCACCTCTATAGGAAATAGAAATGAAACCTATACTCATCCTCAAGTGGAGAGGAGGATGTTCCATGCTTCCAGAATAGTTTCCATCCACCCATTATCTTATTGCCATAAAAAAGAGTCCTATCGCTAATAGGATTAACTCATTGTTTGGCCTAAAAAGGCTACAAGGGTTTGTAGCCCTAATTCACCTCTTCTTGCTAATAACTCCCAATTCCTCTGAACAAGGAACCCAAACAATTATAGATTCAAGTACCCTTTTGGAAGGGCTTGAAGATTTTGCGGGTCTTCCTTCCCCACAATGTCCGTACAAGGCCTGCTAAAAATGAGGCTATTTTCAAGAGTTTGAGAACTCACTGTCTAAACCAAAGAGGGTTTGCTAATCTCACTTATACATGCCTTCCTCTAAAGCTCATCAATATTGGAAAATCTTGGAAATGTACCAGACCTCCTCTCCACATCATTTGATTGAAGCTTTGAATGCCCTCAATCACTCCATTAGCACTGCAACAACCTACTGACCCCTAACCAAACACTGATAGCTTGCCTAGGGCATCAGTTTATAAATGCATCCTAAGCTTTCTAGGGCCCCTCCTTTGCACAACATATAGTATAAGGAGGCTAGAAATAGATCCCAAAGGCCCGTATAGATTATACAGTGGGAGAGTGATCTAGCACTCCATAAATAGTGCACTGTCTAGACCAACCCGAGACAGGCCAGAGAAAGGAAATAAACACAACCTAATACTAAAACTAAAAGAAATTAAAAAAAAACTATTCTAAGGATCCAACCACATCATAAACCATTACATGCAATCACTACAGTAAGATTTTCAATCCAATACAAAGCTTTGTCAACACAAAATGTATTCCCTGTCAAAAACCAATTTCACAATCTAATTACGACCAGTGTTTGATCTCCATACAACACTCTTCCCAATCCTTAGAATTAGGGTTTTTTGACTTAAATACCCCCTCCTCGGTGTTAGGGCTCTTTAAATGGGAAAGACATCTATTGGAGCCAGTTACAAAACAAAGAAAGAAAGATTGTGATGACAACTTTTAAAAGTTGTCATGACAACTTTCAAAGTTGTCATAGCAACTTTTGCTGGAGTTGCAAACCACCAACTCACACTTCTTGGGCACATAACCCTGATCAATCAAGGGTCTTAAAAGACCATTTGGATCCTCCAAATATTAAAGAGGCTAAATTTACAACTTAAACAAAGTTGTCCTATGCCTGACAACTTAGCACAGTTAGCCAAAATAGATTCAACCTGGCTCAAAAACCTAGTACTTAGGAAAGAACAAATAAAAGATCAAACACTAACTACCACACCTAGAGAAACCAATTAGGCATCTCCCTAACTAGTAGCTTGGCTAAGGCCACTACAAGCCAAATTTTAGGAACACTAGGTACCAAGCAACCCTACCTAGGTGCCCTCACCACAACCATTTGATGAGAATACACCAAATCACATAAAAGATTATTCTAAGGTTATAGATCACTGAATCGGTCAACTATTTGATGAGAATCAGCTACAATCATGTAACAAGTCATTCTGAAGTTACAGATCATCAAATCAGTCAACCTTTCAATGAGAATCAACTACAATCATGTAATACATCGTACTAAGGTTGTAGATCACCGAATCAATCAACTATTTGATGAGAATCAATACAATCATGTAACAAGCCATTTTGAGCTTATAGATCACCAAATCAGTCAACCATTTGATGAGAATCAACTACAATCGCATAAAAGATCATTCTAAGGTTGAAGATCACCAAATCAGTCAACCGTTCGATGAGAATCAGCTACAGTTATTTAATAAGTTGTTCTGAGGTTGCAGATCATTGAATCGGATAACCTTTCCATGAAAATCAACTAAAATCATGTAATAGGCCATTCTAAGATTGCAAATCCCCGAATCCATCAACCGTTTGATGAGAATCAACTACAATCACATAGCAATCCATTCTAAGCTTATAGATCACCGAATTGGTCAACAGTTGGATGAGAATCAACTACAATCGCATAAAAGATCGTTCTAAGGTTGTATATCTTTGAATCGGTCAACCGTTTGATGAGAATCAACTACAATCATGTAACAAGTCATTCTGAGGTTGTAGATCATCAAATCAGTCAACCTTTCGATGAGAATCAACTATAATCATGTAACACACCATTTTGAGGTTACAGATTGCCGAATTGGTCAACCGTTCAATGAGAATCAGCTATAATCATGTAGCAAGTTGTTCTGAGCTTACAGATCACCGAATCGGTCAATTGTTTGATGAGAATCAACTACAATTTTATAAAATATCATGTTGAGGTTGTAGATCACCGAATCAGTCAATCGTTTGATGAGAATTAGCTACAATTGCGTAACAATTCATTCTGAGGTTGCAAATCACTAAATCGGTCAACTTTTCGATGAGAATCAGCTAAAATTGTGTAACACGCCATTCTGAGGTTGCAGATCACCGAATAGGTACACTATTCGATGAGAATTAGTTACACTCATGTAGTAAGCCATTTTGAGCTTACAAATCACCGAATCCCTTAATTGTTTGATGAGAATCACCTATAATCACATAAAAGATCATTTTGAGGTTGTAGATCACTGAATCAGTCAACTGTTTGATGAGAACCAACTACAATTACGTAACAAGTCAATCTGAGGTTGCAAATCATTGAATAGATCAACCTTTCTAGGAGAATCAGTTATAATCACGTAACACACCATTCTGAGGTTGCAGATCACCGAATTGGTCAACCGTTTAATGAGAATCATCTACAATCACGTAATAATCTATTCAGAGCTTACTGATCACCAAATCAGTCAACCGTTTGATGAGAATAAACTACATTCACATAAAAGATCGTTCTGAGGTTACAGATCGCCAAATCGGCCAACCGTCATGAACTACAACTGATTGAATACCTGAATGACTTGAAGATCAGTGATTAGAGATCACCAAGTTACTGATATGTTATGTAAGATAATTAAATCAGTCATTATGTTGTCATTGATGTCAACTAGTTGTGAAAGTACTTATCATGTTAGATACAAACATCTAAACATCTGTAAAAGAGAGAGAAAAGATGAAGAACTGATATATCTACATGAAGAAAGATCTATGACAGAGGAGGATAAGGAATACTTTAGGTAACTTATTGATGAGTCTATGATCTCATATTGTTGACTTGATTATGTTGCATTAATCTATTATGGAGAAGCAAGCAAAAATGTGCAAGACAATGTGGCTAGTAAATGAAGACTTCAGTATACACTGAGCCAGTGTTGTGTATACCAAGTGACATTATTAACTGAGCTTGTATTCACCGACGCATTTCTTTGTTAACTGAGTATGGATGAAAGTATTAAATTCTTAGTTTAGCCTACAGAAAATGATGAGCTAGAATTGTTATAATTTTGAGATTGAGGATAGAGTTTGTTATGAGATCCAAGGCTTACAAAATTTGAAGAAGATCTAAAGGATGGAATTGAAACATGTTATTGACACAACCATTGAGGAAGGTTTAAGAGGCAAAATCAAGGAAGAAGATTAAGCAGTAAAATCTAATGGTTGATATGAAAATAGTTTATCTATATATATAAGAGATATGAGTTTCTTTATTGAAACATGCTGGAAGAAAGAAGACTACAGATATTTCACGTGAATATAGTTTCATGGATGCCTGATCAGACTGATTAAAGGAGAACCAAACTACAAAATAGTACTGAACGTCAGAGAGCTATTACCGAGTAAAAGTAAGTTGAGGAAGTGAATTGATATATTGATCAGAGGATTTGTATGGGCTTAGAATAGTTCTGAACATCTGCAAATTGAGTTGTATTATAATCAGATCAACTACTGTTTTAGTTTAACCATTGATACAGAAAATCTCCTAACCAAGTGGACTTAACTGTCTTATGTTATGCCCCTATGTCATTTAAGGAATGTACATTGTAATCTAATTGACCCCATAGTGAATGTTGGTTGAAAGATAACTGTTAGTCTTAAATCCTCTAACAAGGTCACACCTAACAGTGTGTTTGTAACCTTTAACAGGGTTGGCTCTTCACCGAGCTCACTTCAGAAGAGTGAAAATTATTTTGGGTTGCCGATCCCAGGTGGTTTTTTCCTTAGTAGGGTTTCCACGTTAAATCATTGTGTTATGTGTTTCTGTGATGATTGTTTGATTGTCATACTCTACATACTGCATATTTGATTTGGTCGATAATCATAGTAAGTTAATTAACTAGTAATTTGTAAAAGACACAGACAGTTTATTAGTTTATGTTACCGAGATGCATAATTTATTGAAATTGTTCTAAGAGTTACATCTTTGTATTTGGGACTATGGGATAACTGATCTAACTGATTCACCCCCCATCTTAGTTATTCTAACAATTGGTATCAAAGTGTATTTGTTTCTTTGACAAAAAGCTTTAAGGACTTAAGAAGAAAGATTACAAGATGTATAAGAGGGAAGTGTCGAAGCTGAACAAGGACAACTTTAGTACATGGAAAAGTCAAATGAAACTTCATCTATCTAGAATTGGAGAATCTTCTATACCTATACTGGAAAATGGCTATTTACAACCACCTCGTCCTTTGACTCTTGATCAGTTAAGAGACTGACATGAACATAACATCACTATGATAGAGATAGTTGTTGCTCTTACTGATGTTGAATTTCAAGACATCAAGGACTACACTACTTCAAAAGTAATGTGGGAGAAAATTTCCCTAGTACATGGTGGTGATGCAAATGTGATGAGAGCCAGAGCTGAAATCTTGAGAGGCAGATTTGATGATATGAAAATGAAGGAAGGAGAAAACATAGTACAGTACTCAAACTGAATTAAAGAGGTTGTCAATGCTATTCATGGAGCTGGTGGAACCATTAAGGAGGATATTGTGGTAAGTAAAATTTTGAGAACACTTTTTGCCTATCTATGCAATCAAAATATCTCCAATTCATGAAATGAGGTCTACACCTAATAGCACACTTACTCTTGATAGTCTAATTGGAAAGTTAACCACTTTTGAGCTGAACAATTATGATAATAGTGTTGTGCCAACTGTTGAGTCTACTTTTATGTCTTCTCTTAAGATTGGTAAATCTAGTAGTAAGCACACAATAAGGAATGAAAGTGATAGCAATACCAATGATGATCTTGATGAACTTGAAGCTCTTATGGCCTGGAGACTTCCTAAAGGTAAAGGTAGATATAAGGGTAAATTACCTTTAACTTGTTTTAACTACAAAGAAGTTGCTCATATTGCTGCTAGATGCCTGAACAGGAAAGAAGATGAGAATGACAGAGAAAGATCCAGAAGTGGAAGCTATGGCAGAAGGAACAATAGAGATAACTGCTAATACAACAGAGATAACTGACAGTACAACAAAGACAACTGAGATCACAAAGATAAAGGTAAAAAGGTATTTTACATTGCTAGAGAGGATGACACTGAGACCAACACAGATGATGATGTTGAGGTGGTGTTTGTTGCAATGAAAGATGATTCAGAGGAAGAGGAAAGGTATGTAGAAATAACACTCATTTCTAAAGTTAGTAAAAATGATACTTGGATCATTGATAGTGGCTGTACACATCACATGACTGGTGATGAAGATAAGTTTGGTCATCTTGAGCATTATAATGGAGGATCAGTAAAAATGGGTAATAACACACCTTGCATGGTTAAAGGAAAAGGATCTTTATGGATAAATAATACAATCAAATGTGATAATTCTTATTGGGTAAAATGACTGAATTACAATTTGCTAACTGTAGCAAAGCTTAACAACTCAGGTCACCGAGTGGCTTTTGAAAGCAAGAAGGTAAAGATATATGATGAGAGCGGAAAGCTTGTTGGAACAAGAGGACAATCAAGAGGTAACTTATTTTATCTTGACAATGCTGAGACTTCTTGTTTACTGGTGAAAAATGAGGATGCATGGTTATGGCATAAAAGGTTATGTCATGTAAATTTTGATAACATGATTAAGATCAGTAGAAAAATAAAACTTAAAGGACTGCCTAGCCTAACCAAACCTAATCATGTTATGTGTCATCAATGTCAGAAAGGGAAGATGACAAAATCTAGTTTTAAAAGTAAAGACTATTCAACAAAAAGAATCTTAGATTTATTTCACACCGACCTATGTGGTCCCATGAGAACTCAAAGCTACTATGGTGATAGATACTTTATTTTGTTTGTTGATGATTATACTAGATTGATGACTGTCATGTTTTTAAAGGAGAAATATGAGGCATTTAAAATGTTTAAATGGTACAAGGCTAAAGTAAAAAAATAAACTGGAAAATAATTGAAATGCTTGAGGTTTGATAGAGGTGGTGAGTTTATTTTTGATGGATTTACTAAATATTGTAATGAGCATGGAATCAAAAGATAGGTTTATGCACCTAGAACACCACAACAAAATGGGATTGCTGAAAGAAGAAATAGATACCTTATTGATTGTGCTAGAACACTGATGATAGAAAAGAATGTTGCACAATTATACTAGACAGAGGTAGTTAGTATAGTTGTATATGTATTGAACCGAGTTCAACTAAAGAAGGATACAAACAAGACACCCTACGAATTATGGTTTGGACACACACCTTGTGTAAGTTACTTAAGAATTTTTGGTAGCAAATGCTTTATTCTGAAAGATGATAGGAATGGGAAATTTGACTCTAAAGATGATGAGGGAATATTCCTTGGATATTCTACTAAAAGTAAAGCTTACAAGTGTTTGAATAAGGTTACTAATAAGATGATTGAAAGTACTAATGTAAGAGTTGATGAATTTGTTGATAAAAATGATGAAGAAAGCATTAAGGATATAGAAGACTATGGTAGATTTGTTTATGTTGAGCATCCAGAGTACCTACTGAAGCCACAGGCTTAGTCAACCGAGCATCAAGAAAATAACACCTAGGAACAACAAAGGGAAACCAAGGAACAGGAAGGAGCTGCCAAGCAAGGAATTGAACTTGAATAGAATGAAGAACAAAGAAGAGATCAAGTGCTACCAAGATTTGTCAGAAGACATCATCCTAAGAATCAAATCATTAGAGATAAGAAATCAAGCACGATGACAAGAAGTAAGTTAAGAAAAAATGTATGCTTAGTTTGTGAATTTGAACCTAAGAATGTTAAGACTGCACTTGAGAATGATGAATGGATAAATGCAATGAATTAAGAGATTGAACAAATTGAGAAAAATATGACATGGACTTTAGTACCTAGGCTGTAAGATAAAAATGTTATTGGTACTAAATGGATTTTCAGAAATAAGATGAATGAGAATGGAGAGGTTACAAGGAATAAAGCTAGACTTATTTGCAAGGGATATGCACAAGAAGAAGGTATTGTTTATGGTGAAACTTTTACACCTGTTGCTAGACTAGAAGGAGTCCACATGTTACTTGCATATGTTGCACATAAGAAATTTAAGGTATATCAAATGGATGTTAAGTCTGCTTTTCTGAATGGGATACTAGAAGAGGAGGTCTACATAAAACAACCAGAAGGATTTGTTGATCCGAATCAGAAAGACATGGTATGTAGATTGCATAAATCTTTATGTGGATTGAAGCAGGCACCAAGAGCATGGTATGAAAGGTTACATACTTATCTTTTAAGTATTGGTTTTGTAAGAACTAGTGATAACAATAATTTGTACATGAAAGGAGGTGATGATACTATTTTGATTGCTGAAATATTTGTGGATGATATAATCTTTGGAAGACAAGATCATATTTGTAAATCATTTTATGATGAGATGAAAAATGAATTTGAAATGTCAATGTTTTGAGAGATTAAGTTCTTTCTAGGCTTGCAGGTTATTCAACAAAATGATGGAATTTTCATCACACAATCAAAGTTCATTAAGGAAGTATTGAGAACATTTGGCATGGAAGATGCTAAAGCAGTAGGAATACTGATGGTTACAGGCTACAAATTAACAAAAGATGATGAATCTACCGAGGTAAATTAGACTCTATACTGATCTATGATTGGTAAATTGATGCATGTAGTACATAGTAGGTCTGATATTGCACATGCAGTGGGGATTGTGGAAAGATTTTTTTCCAATCCTAAGGATTCAAATATGGTTGCAGTGAAGAGAATATTGAGATACTTGAAGAAAAAAAAGGATTATAATTTATGGTATCCTAAGGAAGGAAAATTTGAACTAAGAGTTAACACCAATGCATATTGGGATGGAAATGTAGATGACAGAAAAAACACAATCGGAGAAGCATTTTTCTTTGGTGAAAGACTTGTGACTTGGACAAGTAAGAAACAACCTTGTATTTCTTAGTCTACTGCTGAAGCAAAGTATGTTGTTGCTGCTACAAACTGTTCAAACATTTCTTATATCAAACAAGTGTTGGAAGGGATGAATGAGGTAATCACTGAGCAGGTGATTATATATTGTGACAACACTAGTGCTATAAACATTTCTAAGAATCTTGTAATGCATTCGAAGAAAAAGCATATTTTGATTAAGTGTCATTACTTAAGAGAACAAGTACATGAGAAGCAAGTCAAACTAGAATATGTTACATCAAAGGAGCAACTTGCTAATATTTTTACCAAGCCTCTACCGAAGGACACTTTTGAATACTTTAGGACTAGACTTGGGGTCCGTCCCCTATCTACCGGTCACTAATGTGATCTGGAGGTTGCATCAACCTATTCTTATCAGAAGATCATTCATGTTGATGTAGCATAGCTCACACTTTGGACTATGTCTAAGGTTGTGAAAGATAAAAGGAGAATTTGCATATCAGTATACAGAGATACATTGTCTGCACCGAACATCAAAGAGTTACTTGGCTATTGCAGAGCTGTATGTTTTTCTTTGGCATTGTTGTCAAAGGGAGAGATAAACAGTGAAGAAATAGTGGAAAGAATAGTGGAGATATGAAAATATATATTTTTTGAAATGTCCGCTCTTGCTCTCACCTAGAATCATGCCTCTGCTCATGCAGTTGGTTCTTTTGTTGGTCCTTTGGTTGTTGTCGGTCATGCTACTGGTTATGCAGTTGGTTCTTCTACTGGTCCTTTGGTTGTTTCCGGTCATGCTACTGGTTATGTGGTTGGTTCTTTTGATGTTGGCACTCATGTTGGTGTTCCTTTTGGACCTGGCACGCCTAGTGGGACTAGGATCAAATTCAAATTTAGAAGACCCCCCACCTTGGGTGTAACAATTCTAGCATGCCCGGTGGGACTAGGATCAGATTCAAATTCAAAAGACCCCCCACCTTGGGTGTAACAATTCTGACATGCCCGGTGGGACTAGGATCAGATTCAAATTTAGAAGACGCCCCACCTTAGGCGTAACAATTCTGGTACGCCTGGTGGGACAAATGTTGAAGTTCATTTTTGAAAAGATTATGCTATCTCTGATATACTGACTGCATAATACAGGCTTTTAGAAATTTTCTATCAAGTATATCTAGCGACTCCACTGATTTCACAGATCCAGGCTAATTTGTTCAAAGTTTATGAGAAATATTGAGACTAGAAGCTCAAAGCTTACCAAATTTTTAGAGTTTCCCTTAAGAAGAGGCTACAAAGGTAGATCAACTCAGAGAACATCCCCTACAAGGAGAGTACAGTCTACACCTCCGAATACTTTAGAAAGGACACCTTTTCCCTTTCATCTCAAAAGAAGAGGAAGATCTCTAACTAGAGATCTAGAAGAAGATTCAAATCAAGCATCAAATACAACTCACACAGTTGTCACTCAGCAAGTTTTAGTCCCTACAATGGCTAGATAGTTTTCTTTTACACATTTCAACCAAGGGAGTCCATTAGACTTTGCTCAATATCATGATGTGCCCTTGGTGGCACTAAAGAGTCTGCCTGACTTCACAGGTGAAGGACAAACTATTGCCTTTGAGCATATAAGATATGTGACTACTATTTGCAGCGTACACAATATAACTCAAGAAGATGTGGCCACCAAATTATTAGTAGCCTCTCTAAAAGGTAAGGCTCTTGAATGGTTTAGAACTTTAACTATTGGTTCTATTACTTCATGGGATGAACTAGGGGATGCATTAAGTAAACATTTTGAGGATAAATCAGACAACTTGTCTTTGGTTGAACAGTTGACAACCATTAAAAGAGACCCTCAAGAACAAATGATAGATTATAATAATAGATTCCTCAAGACATGGAATAGAATTCCAGTCTCTTTGAGGCCATTAGTTGATCATGCTTTCCTATATTTCCTACAAAGTTTGAATAGCCAAATTTCTATCATGATCCAATCCATGGGTGATACCTCTTTACCCCAAGCTTTTGACATAGCTGTTAGGGCTGAAAATTGTTTAATCTAGCCAGGCATGATAGCTAGGAGGCTACCCATGCCCATCTTTCCTAGCCTTCAACCTATTGCACCTGCACAAGTACCCCCATTTACTCCTATTCCTACCAAATTAGCACGTCAAGCCAGTACTAGTGGTCAAGAGTTAAAGGCAAGTTTCTCTCAAGGGTTGCAAGAAATAAAGAATAGCCAACAAACTAGTCAGCAAGAAATGACAAATTTGCTGCAGACTTTGACTAAAGAGGTCACAAACCTAAAGAGACAAGGGCAAGGAATCAAACCACCCTTTTAGTCACAAGGCTGAAGTCCTAATCAACAATATCAAAATTAGGGATAGTCGTATCAATAAAATAGGCCACCATACCAAGGAAAGTATTAAGGGAAAAGACAAAACTTTAATCAAAGACCATTCCAACCATACAACCCTGCACCCCTTAATTCTGCAAATCCAGTCAGGGACATGGTTCCTAGTCAAAATAATATGGCTATGGACAATGAATGGTGTTTCCCTTGTAATCAACCTCACAATCAGGCTACATGTTCAAATGGATGGATGAATCAAGCTCTGATGGTTCAAAGTGCCTCACAAGCTCAATTAGAGGCTTCTTCCAGTGGATCAGTTCCTCAACAATAACCACAAGATAGTGAGACTGCTCTTTTCAATTAGGAGTAGTAGGACTTCAATGGAGTTATTGGTGAGCCTTCCATTGCTGCCAACACAAGGTCAAAAAGAAGAGCTCAAGACATGGAGCGAGAAGACTCTGGTACCAAAGCTACTACATCTGCAGAGCTAATACAACAAGCTACTCCCATCATATTCAAGAAGGTTCCTATCATTATAAGCAAAGAGGGCCATGCTCTCAAGGAGGTGGAGCCCATCATAATAAAAACACAACAAAGAGTACACACTGTAGCACCTTTCAACATTGTAGACAACATGAAGAAGGTGAACATTACTATGTCTATGTGGGACTCTTTAGCTATTCCAGGGCAACCTGAGATTTTGAAAAAAGCTATGACCGAAATGACAACTCTTCAGCCTACAATAGAAGCTGCAAAGCTAGTGTTGGTCAACACTAATCAAGAAAAGGAGGCTCCAAATTGCAACTCCAAGGCCAATACCACTCAAGGTAGGAACTCAAAACCACCTCCCTTTTATGTATCCTTAATTATTGGAAAATCCTTAGTACATAATTGTATGGTAGATAGTGGAGCTACTAGTACTGTAATGTCTAAAAAAGTGGTTGACCAATTAGGACTCAAATATGAACCCCTCCAAAAGGAGGTTACACAACTTGATGGATCCTCAGTTAACACTATAGGTGTGGCTAAGGATACCAGTCTGATCCTTCATGCTAGTCCTAATTTCTCTATCCTACTTAATATTTACATCATAGATCTCCCTGCTTTATTTGTCATATGTCTTTCAAGGGAGTTTACAGCCAAAATAGGAGGCTATCTTTCTTCTGATTGGTCTCACATGCTTTTCCACACAAGATATGGTACCAAGGTTACCATTAAATCAGAATCATTAGCAACACACCATATAGAGCCATATGTATCCAATACCATCAATGTGAATTGTCCTATATTTGATGATAGCGATTTCCCAACTATCAGAGAAGCAAGCACTAAAATAGAAAGTATCCCTGATATTTTCTTAGATGAACTAGAATCAAAAAATGCTTTTGAAGCCCAAGAAAATGTTATTTGGGATGTTGGTTTGGGAAGCTATTTGATACAAGAAGGTGGATCTATAGAGCCAAGTCTTCTCAAGGAAGACACTAATTCAGAGGATCAGAGCAATCAAGTTTGGAAATTGTTTTTTGATGGAGCTAGAAGTAGACATGGTTCTGGTGGTGGTGCTATGCTAGTGTCCCCAAAGGGAGAAAGATATTATATAGCTTTCAGATTTAGTTTCTCCTATACTAGCAACACTGCAGAATATGAGAGCCTTGTGAATGGACTGGAGTGGACTAGAAAGAGAGGGCTTAAGGCCTTAAAAGTTTATGGTGATAGTGAATTAGTAGTCAGTCAAGTGAGAGGGATAAGTGCAACCAAAAATGACACCTTGAGAGCATACAAACATAGAGTTTGGGATGTAATTGAAGACTTTTGTGCTTTCAATATTGTTGTTATCCCTAGAAAACTAAATCAAAATGCAGATAGATTAGCTGCTGTTGGGTCTCAATATGACATCCCCAATAGCATTTCAAAAGAAATAGACCAACAACATATCAAAGTGATTGTCAAAACTTCTATCCCTGATAATAATACTAATTGGCAAGTGTTTGACAATGATGAACAAATTCTGCAATTCTTGTTTGAAGAAGATGTCTTCTCAAAACATAACCAAGATAGGCTATTGCAAAATTATGGTGACCAAGTGATACAACTTAAGTCTAATAAGATGCCTAAAGGTCTTGTCACCTTAGAGACTTTCTTCAATAAGGATGATCAAGTTAAGAAGAATAAAGCTAGCCTAGTAGTTCAACAAGAACATTTTGTTGAATTAGAGTTGGAACCAAGCAAAAGTTTACAATTTGGAAAGGTAAACACTGACTTGGAAAAGCAAGCTTACACCCAATTATTTGAATAATTTAGTGATGTTTTTGCATGGAAATATGAAGACCTCAAAGGTTTTAACCTAGCCCTTGCTCAGCACACTATTGAATTAGAGCCTAATGCCAAGCCAGTAAGATAAAAGCAAAGGCCTATTAATCCCAAGCTTGAGCCACTTATGCATAAAGAGGTGCTCAAATTAATAGAAAGTGGTATCATCTACCCCATCAAACATACTAGTTGGGTTTCCAGCCTTGTTCCTATAAGGAAGAAGAATGGGGAGTTGAGGCTATGTGTTGACTTCAGGGATCTTAACAGAGCTTCATTAAAGGACCACCATCCATTACCCTCTATGGAGAAAATTTTACAATGTGTCTCTGGATCTGAGAGATTTTCATTATTGGATGGCTATTCAGGATACAATCAGATCTTAGTCAATGAAGAGGATCAATACAAGACTGCATTTACAACCAAGTGGGGAACCATGGCATATCAAAAGATGCCCTTTGGTTTGTTAAATGTAGGTGCTACATTTCAAAAGGCAATGGATATGACCTTTAAAAGCCTCATGTACAAGTTTGTATTGGTCTACTTAGATGACATAACTATCTACTCTAAACATGCAACAGACCATATCAAACATCTAAGGAAAATCTTTGAAAGATGTAGAGAGTTTGGGATATCTCTTAATCCCAAGAAGTGTGTATTTGCAGTCCATGAAGGAAAATTGCTAGGATATATAGTATCCAAGAAAGGAATTACAGTAGACCCTGAGAGGATTGTAGCCATCCTAGAGCTACCATTGCCACATCATAAGAAAGGTCTCCAATCTTTCATAGGAAAGATTAATTTTGTTAGGCGTTTCTTGGCTAATATTGTAGATTTATTGAAGCCTTTAACAACCATGTTAAAGAAGAGTTCAACTTTCAGCTAGACTAAAGAAGGAAAAGCTAATTTCCAAGCCATCAAGGAAGCATTGACTGAGGCCCCTGCTCTGTTAAACCCAAATTTTAGTAAGGATTTTATCCTTTATGCTTATGGAGGTCATGATGCTATATCTGCAATGTTGACTCAAGAAAATTCAGAAGGGTTAGAGCAGCCTATTGCTTACTTTAGCAAAGGTTTAGAAGAATATGAACAAAGATACTCCTTTGTAGAGAAACATGTACTTGTTGTGGTAAAGAGCCTTAAGAAGTTCAGATATCTATTGACCCATAGCAAGGTACACTTAAAGGTTACTCATCCAAGTGTCAAAGAATTTTTTCTTTCCAAAGACCTGAATGAAAAAAGAGCTGGTTGGATCACCAAGGTAATGGACTATGACATTGATATCCAAACCACCAAGCTGGTTAGAGGAAGAGGTCTTTGTGAGCATTTGGCAAGGGATGAAAGTTCAAAGAAAATAGAACAAACAAATGCATCTCTGGTTGTGCATTCTATAGAGGAACATACCAAGGCATCAGGTTGGTTGCCTAACATGATGCATTACTTAAAAATAGGACAATGTCCTGTAGGCCTAGATTCAGTAAAGAGAAGATATTATAGATTACAATCTATTCCCTTTGTGCTGATAAATGAGGTTATTTTCAGGAAGGATCACAATGGTGTCCTTTTAAGATGTATTGATTCAGAAAAGATAGCTGATGTCCTATTTGAATTTCATGATGGACCTTCTGGAGGTCACTTTTCTCCTAGGACTACTGCTTTTAAAATCATGAGGGCTGGATACTATTGGCCATCTATCTTTAAGGATAGTCATGATCATGTGAGAAATGTATCAAATGTGCCATGTTTGCAGGAAAAGAAAGGCTTGCAGCTTTACCCCTATAGCTAATCAGAACATAGCAACCTTTTATGAAATGGGGTATAGATTTTATTGGCATGATTAATTCTCCATCTAGTGCAGGCCACAAGTGGATAATCACTGCAACAGCCTATTTCACTAGATGGACAGAGGCAATTGCCTTGAAAGAATCAAATGAGAGTGTTGTCTTAATTTTTTATGATGATATAATTCATAGATTTGGCACTCCAGACTCTATAATATCAGATAATGCATTGGCATTCATAGGCCTTAAAATCTTAGAATGGGCAATCAGAAATGGCATTTATCTGAACACAAGCTCAAATTATTATCCCTAGGGCAATGGTTTAGCAGAATCAACAAATAAGAACTTGATTAGGATAATCAAGAAGACCCTGCAGGATAACCAGAGAGATTGGCATACTAAATTGAAGTTTGCCTTGTGATTAGATAGAATTACCCCAAAAAAGATCATTGGGAACTCTCCTTATGTATTAGTGTATGGTAGAGAGGCTAAGTTGTCCATCTCAACTGAGTTACCAGCTTTGGACTTGGCTACTCAATATGTCCTATTTGAAGAAGGAGATCCCTTACAGGTCAGGTATGCTCAGCTCATAGAGTTAGAGGAATTCAGAGATAAGTCCATGAAAGACATGGAATTTCACCAGATATAGACAAAGAGAAGTTTTGATAAAAGAGCTAGGGCCAAAAATTTCAAAGTTGGAGATGTGGTTCTCAAATGGGATGAATTCAGATCCAGACCTGGCAGACATACAAAATTTGATTCACTCTGGGGTGGGCCATTTGTTATAACAGAATGTAAAGGATCTAATGCTTTTTAACTATCAACTCTTGAAGGAGATGCCTTGCCTATATCAGTGAATGGTTTCCACTTGAAGCCCTGTTTTGAGGTTAATCCATCTCTGTAAATATTTGTAATTATTTTTTCCCTGCTTTCTTCCAGTTTTCCTAGGTTAGTTTCCTTCTTTTCAAAAAGTGCTCGCACATAGTTTTTTGTTCCTCAATTCCAACTTTACCTCTCTGTCAAAAATTTTTATGCTCAGGAATTGACCCCATGCCCAATGGATTGCATCAAGGTCACTGGTTTCCATGTCTAGCAGGCTGACATCTAGTATAAATCACCAAAATGTTACCCAATTTCTCCTGTTCCATGCAAATTTGGCTAAGCTCCATCCAAAGGTCTATGTTTTAACCCTGCCAAGCACCTTGAGAAAATTTCATGGCTTTATGTCCTATCCTCTAGCCTCTATAATTCTTTAAACTCCCTGGTCTACAGGTCCAAATTTTGAAAATCTAGTCGTTGGAGCCAAAAAACCCTAAAAACCCTAGGCCATGTTATAATCCTTCGTTACCTTTTTTGGCCACTTAAAGTTCCCATTCCAGCATGTGCGCTTTATAATTCCTTTGTTCGCCAATTCTCTTATTTTCCCGGTGGTTATCTTTTCCTTTTGGTGAACTGGCGAATGCAGTGATTCTCATAATCGCTTAATACCTGGCAGTCATCCTTTCTTATTCGGCGATTCGGAAAATGAATTGTTCTCATGGTCGCTTAATCCCTAGCAGTCTTAATAAAACATCTAGCAACCCAACATAACAGTTTACTTTCCCTTTAGTCATAGAATAGCCAGATAGAAGCATGACTTAAATCAGATTCAAGTGGACCCAGTTGTTAGAGGATGGTGATGTGCTTACATTTTATTGGCCAAAGGATGATGATGTGGAGATGTGTCAGTGAGACCAATGTCAAAAAATCTACAAGGGTGCCAGCGTGAAATAAGATCGACAATTGTCTTATGATCTCATGGAATCTTCTGAGCCTATGAGATCATACACCGACCGTTGATTCTACTTTATTGCCAAGTTCTGTTAGGTGGGTCCATGCCAGGTCAGGATGACATGCCAGTTTTTGATTGGCTGAGGTACAAAGACTTGTCAGTGGGTCCAGTGCCACGTATTTTTGATGTGTTTGCATGTGATTGGTTGCCAAGTGATGACGGGGTTTGCAATGGGTCTATGTGTCAGTGGGGTCCCAGTTAATGAAGATCTACGGTGGGCGTATGATCTGAAAGAATATTTGGGGGCTATGAGATCATACACCCACCGTCCGATGTGAATCAATTTTGTAGTAGGTCCATTGTCAGAAACTTGCTGAGGTGTTTTCTAATGAAGTGGTTAGAGCGAATGAAAATGTGACATGTGGCAGCTCTGGGCCCATGGTTAAGGAAATACTCTGTGAATCAGCGACTAAAGGTTTGTCTTTTGTTCGCTTGACTTAACCGGGGTCAATTTAAAGATTCAACAATTCTAGGAACAAAGGGAAAAGAGAGTTGAGGTGAACTTGAGGTTAATTTTGCAGTCAAAGTGGTGTCGAGTAAACAAGAAGATATAACGACCACGTTTTAAAGTAAGATTGAATTTAAATGTCAACTGTCGATGGAGGAAAAGTATGGCATCGCCTGCTAGCCGTTAAAATTTAAATTCAAATATATCTCTATAGGGTTTTGCTAGGGTTTTGATCCAACAATCGGTTGTGACAAAATGGGTAGCTCGAATAGAATTCTTCAGGACAATTGTAGTTGGGAGGATGATTAAAAGATCTGATGACCATCTCCTGAGATTTCTCAGGTACCATGTTGGTATTCTCGCACCAAAGAAACATTAAAGGTGATGCCACCTGTGGCCTTCTCTACATAAAAATTACAAATCAAGCCTGGATTAGATTTTGAGCATTCATAACAGAGTCTGAGTTACAGAAGGGTAGATAGATCAAGGTGGCTTGTCTGCAGGCAAATTCAATATAGGCATGGGCATGCAAAGATAGTTTTGATCTGATCGGTCAGATATGCTCAAAGAAATAATGATGCATTTACGTTTAGACTTGATAGTTTTAGGGTTTTTGATTATTTTATGTCAAATCATATGCAACCCTAATTAGGTTTTGACTCCTGCCTGCATGCAGGTAGGAGATGTATATATTGTTTTTGGGAGCTTTTGTGAGGAGGGATTTTTACATTTTGGTAAGAGTTGATATTCTTTAAGGAGTTGATATTCTTGTAAGAGGAGAGTTCTTCTTCCTTAGAAAGCTATCTGTGGCATTTTCTCTGCCCTCTGGTTTTCTACATTCTGTAATCTCCCATTGATAATTTAGATATTACAGAGGTATTTTGTGACATCCTTTCTATCCCTATGCTTCCTTGTCTAAATTCTCTCTTATTGAATTGAAGTATATGTATGTTTCCAGTGATATCTTAGGGTTCCTGATCCCTCTTTCTTTCTGCAATTCATGTGTATTCCTGTGGATGATCTGATTTGAATTCTCTTGTGGGTATACTTCAACCCCCTGACAGTCTATCTCATTCCTATACCCAATTGCAGAGGTGAATGTTTGTTTACAGGTTATAGATTGTGTCTAAGTTCTTGAGAGTGTTATTGCCTTGTGAAATTCTCTCTTTCCCTGCATAGCATTTCTCCATTACAGACCCTTCTATGAAATATTGATGCAAGCCTATTCAATGAGTTGTGATCTCCTAGACTTAAGATTGTGTACTAATTTCATTTTTTATACTACAATTCATACCATATTTTTAGTGTATCACCTGGTAGGATAGTTTGCTTTTCAGTCTTTTCCCTTTCATGTATTCCTTCTATCCCTTTCCCCTCAAAAATTTACTTTCCTGTCAAGAAGAAAATTAAGGTGATTATCCAAGAGGAACCATCCTAGAACTTGGAGGTCTCATCTCAGTTAGCATAGGTCCCACAACCTAAAGATGATTCCCATGTTATACTAGGTTATCAAGACCAAGAGAACTTGAAACAGGGTGCAAACTTAGTGTATAATAGGACCTACTACTGGCACTCTTGTTGTAGCTGTTGGTCATCAGCAACCTGCTCCTGCTCCTCTAGGTCTAGTTGGGTGTGTGGAGGATGCTTCCCTACCTCCCAAAAATGACGATCAGTTTTTGATGTCACCGGTGGCTACGGATGTTGGTTCCCTTGGTCCTTTGGTTAATTATGGGGAGAAATCCATTCCTAAGGGCTCCTCTCTGCGTAAAGCTCTTGTTCCTAAATAGGCTTTGGCTCTCGGACATAGGGGTGTGGCCCCTTTCCGTGTCTCTAACCCTCTGATTCTTTCTCTAGATGATGAGGTTGTGAAAGACATTGAACATGCCTCCTCTATTTTTTTAGAGCATGGTCTTATCTATAGGTTTAAGGGTTTATGGCTGAGTCTTTCTTATCTTCATGCTTGGATTAATCACCAGTGGGAACCCATCATTTTAGAAACTATTCACATCTTCCCTCTGGCTAGGGGTTTTTTCATTGCTAAGTTTGAAAATCCTCCAGATAGGAATCTAATTTTGTGTGATAATTTTTTTAGTTGGGATGCCCAGTTCATGCTCATGATGAAGCTTGGCATCCAGACTTTGATTTTTCTTCTAAAACTTTCTCCAAGGTTCCTACTTGGGTGTGGCTTCCCAACTTCCCTCTTCATTTTTGGGTAGATTCTCTGCTTGAGGCTGTGGGTGAGGCTCTTGGGGACTTCCTGATGATTGATGAGGAATCTAATGATATTTTTCATTCTACTTATGCTAGGATTTTTGTTGATTTGGATTCTTCCAAGGGTCTTCCAGAAAATATTATGTTGAAGCATCCTAAAGGATTTTGGATCCAATCCTTGGATTATGAAGGTCTCCTCTTTAGATGCAAGAGATGTTTTAAAACTAGTCACTTAGCTGATCAGTGTGGATCAAAAAAGGTTAATAAATATGATTCTTGGTGGAAGGGGGCCTCTTCCCAACATTACTCTATAGTGAAGGACTCGTCTATCAGGAGCTTTTCTCAGGTTGTTTCCTCTTCTTAGGAGATTGCTGAGGCCAATGTGCCTCTTGGGACTACTATTGGCTCTACTTCGGGTGTTGATTCCCCGTTAGGGAACCCATAAGCAATCAGGTCTTATGACCAAAAATTGTAACTAACAAATTTTTTCCTAACATTACTACTTCACATTTACATTCCTTAAGGTTCCCTTAATGAATTCATTTACTAACATATTTACATTACTTATCCAAATTGAATTTCATTTCCTTTCTTTACTTTCACATTTTAGAACTTAAGAGATAGGGTAAGAAAATAATATTTCATTTACAATTATATTCCTTACTTTATATACTAATTTCATTTCTCCTTCCTACACATTGAATAACTATTCTTTACAAATTACATTTAACCTTAGCATAATAAACATTTTCTTTCATTGCAACATAGGAGAGATAGAAAAGATAATTCAACATGACATAATATATTTCCACCTTTGATCTTTCAAATAACAACCCTTGAAACAAACCCTAGAACTATCCCTCCCAATGACATTGCTTTACTTTCCAATTAGATTTTTTTCTTATAATAGACCTTATTACAATAACAAGTACATGAATGGCCTGAAGGCATTACAACATATCTTTTCAATAATACATAATACAAAATAGAAATATCTACATCAATGCATAAAGTTGAATGCATCCAAGTCACGAACCACGAATAGAACCTCGAAAGATTTTTACCACCCAACCATGTGAAACTAGTGAAGTTTCATCCCCCATGCTAGGAGATAGAACCAAGACACTCATAAGGCCCTAAGCAATCTAAGGCTTCACAAAACCCTAATCTAAAAGAAATTACATAACATAACAATAATATATCACTTTACTAATCACAAGGGTTAGGTTCCTAGCATACCCTCTAGGTGAGTGTCATCACATATCCTATATTTTAGGATCCTTCCTGGCAACCATGTAACCCCGGTCCCCCCTTTCTGAATAGGGATCAATCCTAGTAGTTACCCATGGTTTCGATACTCCAACAGGATTATGTGGCCATTAATATATTTTCTTTCATTATCTTTTATTTTCCCCCTTTCCTAGATTCATTATTAGGTTATCACTTTTTACTAACCCACCCATAGGATCATCTGGTAACCACTTTAGGGTTCCAACACCTATGGTGAGCCACTCACCTAGGGTACCTAGTCCCCTACCCACACACACAAGCCATGAAAATATCAAGTACTTTCAAAACATCCATCTCACAGGACTAGGGAGCCCTCCGGTGCACTCAGGCCACCCGAACAAGTTCTAGCCTTATATTACAAACTCTACCAAAAGCCAAGTATGAAGAAAAGCTTATAATGCCAATCAAAACCATGTATAGAAATTCATAAGATACAACAGAAAACTTTCCACATGCATTTACACAACATTCCATTGCTTATTTCAAAATTTTAGGGAAATCTCATGTGCCTGCAATTTGGCTAAGTCTGAAATTTTCAAAAAAACCAAAAATCTAAAATTTGCATCTTAACTCCTATGAAGCTGAAACCTATCTCAAACATCCTGGAATGTATCTAATTTCTTTATACTTAAATGTTATGTTTGTATAAATCCTGTAAATTTTGAGCCCTTGAAACCCTAAAAACTCCAAATGAATTCATATAAAAGCCCATACAACTTTGTATGCATTCCCATACGACATAAATCCTGTAAATTTTGGGCCCTTGAAACCCTAAAAACTCCAAATGACTTCATATAAAAGCCCATATGACTTTGTATGCATTCCCATATGACATTTGACCAAGTGTCGTACGAGTATGAATACAATGTCGTACAAAACTACAAAACACTCTCCTAAAATCAAATTTTCAACTTCCTGAAAATACTAAAACTAATTTTTAACCCGTACAAAAATGTATGCATTCCCCTACGACATTTGACCAAGTGTCATACAAGTATAAATACAATGTCATACAACACTGCAGGACACTTTTACGAAAATAAATTTTAAACTTCCCAAAAACACTAAAAACTATTTTTTTTAGGCATGGAGAGTGCTTGGGAAAGGTCCCTAAGGTCAACCTAATGCAGAGACCTTAGCACCACATACATAGCACATACTCAACATTACCTAAGCCTCAAACTAAATTAATCAAAATAAAAGAAACAATTCACAAAGAGGCCAGAAAATACAACAATGGAGAAATATGACTGCATCACTTTCCTAAACCTCCAGGAAATACTTTACAACAAAAAAAACTATACAAGACTCATAAATTTAATACACAGATGCATAGTTTGAACACAAAGAAAACATAGAATTTCATTTTCCTTATAACTCCTAGTTTATCTATCATATTTAAATCCAATAACATAGCATATACATTCATAACACACACACACACATAGGAAGAATAGAGAATTCATCTCGAATTCACACCCTACCTGGGGTCCTGAGGAGAATTCTCTTCAAGCGGCTGGAGAATCTCTACAAAACTTCAAGAAATGATAGCCTCCTTGATGGATTTCCACTGTCAAGCAATCCTCCCTCCTCAGAGACAATCCCCACACTAGCACTCAAAAAACCAGAGAACTCTCAACCTCACAAAAACATCAAAACAAACGATCTTTCTGGAATGATATATGCAGACAACTTCCAAAATTTCTCTGAAAACATCTAATCTCCAAAACTCCCAAAAACACAAATATTTAATCTCCAACTATATGGTTGGAGGACTTTCTTTACGGGAAGCAACTTCTCCAACTTCTATAGTTGGTTGGAAGATCAAACTAATTGCTCCCGTAAACACTTTAACAAAGTTTTTAATAAATTTAATTAAAAAAAAACTTCAAAAGAAGACCATAACAAGAAAGACAAACAAATAGCTTCCGAGGAAAAACACATAGCACAATAGGAAAACAACTAGCCTAACTTCTAGGGGGTCTCGAGTTCAACTCCCTCCTAGATAGCTAGTTTTACTACAAAGAACATTTTCCTTTATTATTATTATTTTTACTTTTTATTTAATACATTCATTAAATATACTTTATTTAACTCACTTTATTTACTTATTATAAGTAACATACCATTTACACAATTAATAAAAACATACAATTATTATTATTATTTATATAAGCATGGATATATGCGCGTGCACCCACATATACACATACCTATATAAAATACAAACAATTATAACATAATTATTATACATATAAAACAGATTAATTGTAGCTCATAACATAAACTAAGACCAACATCAAATCAAGTCCACAACATATACTACATTCTACTTTCCCAACTAGGATAACTTCCTAAACATAATTCTAAGTCCATGGGTAACCTCGAGAGTAGCTTGGTTAAATCTCCACACAACAATAGTTCAAAGATTTTGAAGCCACGCTCAGACCTATGTAGCCAGGTGGAGATGATGTCGGGTACCTGCATCCTGCATCACCAACTGATATGCATATACATATATATATAAATATAAACACATAGTGGCAAACAAGGAGGGAGAGTGTGACATCGTGTGGACCTCCCATAGGAGTAACTATGACTGCCCCTCCTCATCCTGCACTCACATCAACCAGTGAACATCAAACCATAATAGGGTCAGTAGGGTTAGATCATAATATAAACATCATAACACAAATCAATGTAAAACATTTTACTGATAGTTCATTTCTAACCATTCATCATTAAATGCTAACTCATCTAATATTTACAAATAAACTGCAATAACCAAATATATATGCTCAAATGTCTCATAAAATGCTAACTAAATAATAATCATAGTCCATCATAAAATCCAAAGTGTCAAAGCAATAGTCATGTCAGTCTAACATAGGAAGATGATAGGGTGGGCATTACAGATTCCATCCTTGGAATGCCTCTTTCTACATATTTAGTTGTTCAGGGCTCTGATGGTTGTGAGGCTTCTGCCTCTTCTACTGCCATTACTTCACTGGTTCACTCTGGATTGGATGCTCCTGCTTCTTCTCCTGAATCAGCTTCTTTGGATACTTCTGGCCCTATCTTGGGACATTATTTTGTGTCTCAGAACATGGATGTCTCAGTTCTTGATTCATCTTCTTGGCAGGATTTGGCTAAGAAAGCGGAAGACGGGTGGACTTCTGTAAAATGAAAAAAAAATCAAAACATCTGCCTTCTTTTGATATGTCCCTTCATTCCCAGTCATGAAAGAAATAATTTTTCTTGGGCTTTTTCGTTACGGGCAGCTAGACCTTAATTGGATGTATTATTCTCTGTTGTCCATTGGTTATTTCAACGCTGCTAGGCTTAATTGTTCTTTTCTTTTTTGTAGAGGCTTTTCTTTTTCCAGGTTGTGGGAGCCTGTTGTAAAACCCTTGTTGTGGTCTTGATCTGTCCCATGTTTGTATGCTTTTTTGAATATCCTTTATGACCATTTTGTACAGGGTTCCGGGACCCCTTCAAAACTTATTTTTCCTTAATCAAAACAGTGAAGATATGAAAATCAGATTGAAGAGGAATCAGAGAAAGGGAGAGTTTTCAATATCTATTGCTGAGAACAAGACCCTATGGATGTAGGGAGAGCTTGCATGTAAATGTCTGTTATGTAATGTAGTGATTAAACATATCAAATATCAAGCTAGGGAGAGCTTACTGAGTTACAAAATTTACCTACATAGTTGTGGAATACATGTTTGGTATGTGCATGGCATATTTTATATTGCTTTTGTTGCCATCAATGCCAAAGAGAGAGATTGATGAACTACAACTGATTGAATACCTGAATGACTTGAAGATCAGTGATTAGAAATCACCGAGTTACTAAAATGATATGTAAGATAATTAAATCAGTCATTATGTTGTCATTGATGTCAACTAGTTGTGATAGTACTTATCATGTTAGTTACAAACATCTAAACATCTATAAATGAGAGAGAAAAGATGAAGAACTGAGATATCTACATGGAGAAAGATGGATATGACAAATGAGGATAAGGAATACTTTGGGTAACTTATTGATGAGTCTATGATCTCATATGGTTGACTTGATTGTGTTGCATTAATCTATTATGGAGAAGAAAGAAAAAATATACAAGACAGTGTGGTCGGTAAATGAAGACTTCAGTATACACCGAGCCAGTGTTGTGTATACCGAGTGACAGTATTAACCTAGCTTGTATTCACCAACATATTTTTTTGTTAACTGAGTATGGATGAAAATATTAAATGCTTAGTTTAGCCGACAGAAAATGATGAGCTGGAATTGTTATGATTTTGAGATTGAGGATAAAGTTTATTATGAGATCCATGACTGACAAAATTTGAAGAAGATCTAAAGGATGGAATTGAAACATGTTATTGACACAACCGCTGAGGAAGGTTTAAGAAGCAAAACATATGAAGAAGATTAAGCAGCAAAATCTAATGGTTGATATGAAAATGGTTTATCTGTCTATATAAGAGATATGAGTTTCTTTATTGAAACATGCCAAAAGAAAGAAGACTGTAGAGATTTTGTATGAATATAGATTCATGCATTCCTGATCAAACTGGTTGAAGGAGAACTGAACTGTAGAACAGTACCGAGCATTAGAGAGCTATTACCGAGTAAAAGTAAGTTGAGGAAGTGAATTGATATATTGATCAAAGGATTTGTATGGGCTTAGAATAGGTCTGAACATCTACAAATTGAGTTTTATTGTAATCAGATCAACTACTATTTCAGTTTAACCATTGATACAAAAAATCTCCTAACTGAGTGGACTTAACTGTCTTATGTTATTCCCCTATGCCATTCAAGGAATGTGCATTGTTATCTAATTGAACCCATAGTGAATATTGGTTAAAAGATAACTATTAGTCTTAAATCTTATAACAAGGTCACACCTAATAGTGTGTTTGTAACCTTTAATAGGGTTGGCTCTTCAACGAGCTCATTTCAGAAGAGTGAAAATTATTTTGGGTTAACAGTCCCGGGTGGTTTTTCCCTTAGCAGGGTTTCCACGTTAAATCATTGTGTTATGTGTTTCTATGATGATTGTTTGATTGTCATACTTTACATATTGCATATTTGATCTGGTTGGTAATCACAGTAAGTTAATTAATTGGTAATTGGTAAAAGGCACAGACAGTTTATTAGTTTATGTTACCAAGCTGAAGAATTTATTGAAATTATTTTGAGAGTTACATCTTTGTATTTAAGACTATGGCATAACTGATCTAACTAATTCACCCCCTCTTAGTTATTCTAACAAACCATTTGATGAGAATGAGCTACAATCATGTAACATACCATTTTGAGGTTGCAGATCACCAAATCGGTCAACCGTTCGATGAGAATCAACTACAATCACGTAGCAAAGTATTCTGAGTTTACAGATCACCAAATCTTTCAACCATTTGATGAGAATAAACTATAATCACATTAAAGATTGTTCTAAGGTTGTAGATCACCGAATCCATCAACCATTTGATGAGAATCAACTACAATTAGGTAACAAGTCATTCTGAGGTTGCAGATCATCAAATCAGTCAACCTTTTGATGAGAATCATCTACAATCATGTAACACACCACTCTGAGGTTGCAGATCACCGAATCGGTCAACTATTCGATGTGAATTACCTACAATCATGTAGCAAGCCATTCTAGGCTTACAGATCACCGAATTGGTCAATCGTTTGATGAGAATCAACTAAATCCTATAAAAGATCATTCTAAGGTTGTAGATCACCGAATCAGTCAACTGTTTGATGATAATCAGCTACAATAAAGTAACAATTTGTTCTAAGGTTGCAGCTTGCCGAATCGGTCAACCTTTTGATGAGAATCAACTATAATCGCATAACACGCCATTCTGAGGTTATACATCACTGAATCGGTCAACCATTCAATGAGAATCAACTACAATCATGTAACAAACCATTCTGAGAAAATAGAGCATCGAATCGGTCAACCGTTTGATGAGAATCAACTACAATCACATAAAAGATGATTCTGAGGTTGTAGATCACCGAATCGATCAACCGTTCGATGAGAATCAACTAACCGTTTCATGAGAATCACCTACAATCATGTTGATTTTTATTCTAAGGTAGTATATCGCAAAATTAGTCAACCTTTCCATGAGAATCAGATACAATCATGTAACATGCTTTCTGAGGTTGCAGATCACCAAATCAATCAACTGTTTGATGAGAATCAACTACAATCACATAGTAAGTCATTCTGAGCTTACAGATCATCGAATTGGTCAACCATTTGGTGAGAATGAACTACAATTGTATAAAAGATAATTCTAAGGTTGTAGATCACCGAATTGGTCAATCGTTTGATGAGAATCATGTACAATCACATAACAAGTTGTTCGAAGGTTTCAGGTCACTGAATCGGTCAACCTTTCAATGAGAATAAGCTATAATTGCATAATACAGAATTCTAAGGTTGCATATCCCTGAATCGGTCAAATGTTCAATGGAAATGAGCTACAATCATGTAACAAGCCATTTTGAGCTTATAGATCACCGAATCAGTCACCTGTTTGATGAGAATCAACTACAATCATATAAAAGAACATTCTAAGGTTAAAGATCACCGAATCGGTCAATTGTTTGATGAGAATCATCTACAATCTTGTAACAAGTCATTCTGAGGTTGCAGGTCACCGAATCAGTCAACCTTTCAATGAGAATTAACTACAATAGCATACCATGCCATTCGTAGGTTGCAGATAACCGAATTGGTCAACCATTTGATGAGAATCAACTACAATCACATAGCAAGCCATTCTGAGCTTACAAATCACCAAATCAGTTAGCCATTTGATGAGAATCAACTACAATCACATAAAAGATCATTTTGAGGTTGTAGATCAGTGAATTGGTCAATTGTTCGATGAGACTCAGCTACAATCATGTAACAAGTTGTTATGAGCTTGCATATAACCGAATCGGTCAACCATTCTATGAGAATCAACTACAATCATGTAACACAATATTATGAGGTTGCAGATCGCCAAATTGGTCCACTGTTTGATGAGAATTAGCTACAATCAAGTAACAAGCCATTTTGAGCTTATAGATCACTGAATCGGTTAACCATTTGATGAGAATCAACTACAATAGCATAAAAGATCATTTTGAGGTTGTAGATCACCAAATCGGTCAACCATTTGATGAGAATCAACTACAATCATCTAATAAGTCATTCTAAGGTTGCAGATCACCAAATCAGTCAACCTTTCGATGAGAATCAACTATAAATGTGTAACATGCCATTCTAAGTTTGCAGATCTCCAAATAGGTCAACTGTTTGATGAGAATCAACTAAAATTATGTAGTAAGCCATTCTGAGCTTCCAAATCACCAAATCGGTCAACCATTTCATGAGAATTAACTACAATCGTATAAAAGATCATTCTAAGGTTGTAGATCATCAAATCGGTCAACCATTAGATGAAAATCAGTTACAATCCTGTAACAAGTCATTTTGAGGTTGCAGATCATGAAATCGGTCAACCTTTCATTGAGAATGTACTACAATCACGTAAAATATCGTTCTAAGGTTGCAGATTGCCAAATCGGTCAACCTTTCGATGACAATTAGCTACAATCATTAACACACCATTCTGAGGTTGCAGATCACCAAATCCATCAACCATTCGATGAGAATTAGCTACAATCACATAGCAAGCCATTCTGAGCTTACAGAACATCAAATCGGTCAACCATTTGATGAGAATCAATGACAATCGCATAAAAGATCATTCTGAGGTTGTAGATCACTGAATTGGTCAATTTTTTTATGAGAATCAGCTACAATTGTGTAACATGTCATTCTAAGGTTGAAGATCACCGAATCGCTCAACCTTTTGATGAGAATCAGCTACAATTGCGTAACACACCATTCTAAGGTTGCAGATCGCCGTATCGGTTAACTGTTTGATGAGAATCGGCTACAATCATGTAACAAGCCATTCTGAGCTTACAGATCGACAAATCGGTCAACATTTTTATGAGAATCAACTACAATTGCATAAAAGATCGTTATGAGGTTGTAGATCACTGAATCGGTCAACCGTTCGATGAGAATCAACTACAATCGCGTAACAAGTTGCTTGAGGTTGCAAATCCTCGAATCGGTCAACCTTTCGATGAGAATCAACTACAATCATGTAACATGCCATTATGAGGTTGTAGATCATCGAATCGGTCAACCGTTCAATAAGAATCAGCTACAATCACGCAGAAAGCCATTCTGAGCTTACAGATCACTGAATCGGTTAACCATTTGATGAGAATCAACTACAATCACATAAAAGATCATTCAGAGGTTATAGATCACTGAATCAGTCAACCATTCAATGAGAATCAACTACAATCATGTAACAAGTCATTTTGAGGTTGTAGATTACCGAATTGGTCAACCTTTCAATGAGAATTAGCTACAATCACATAACACACCATTCTGAGGTTGCAGATCACTTGATCAGTCAATCGTTCAATAAGAATTAGCTATAATCACGTAGAAATCCATTCTGAGATTACAGATCACTGAATCAGTCAACCATTTGATGAGAATCAACTATAATCGCATAAAAGATCATTCTAAGGTTGTAGATCATAGAATTGGTCAACCATTCAATGAGAATCACCTACAATCATGTAAGAAGTTATTCTGAGGTTGCAAATCACCAAATCAATCAACCTTATGATGAGAATCATCTATAATCATGTAATAAGCCATTTTGAGGTTGCAGATCGCCAAATCTATCAAGTATTTGATGAGAATTATCTACAATCACGTAACAAGCCATTCTGAGCTTACTGATAACTGAATCGGTCAACCGTTTGATGAGAATCAACTACAATCGCATAAAAGATCATTCTAAGGTTGTAGATCACTGAATCGGTCAACTGTTCAATGAGACTCTACTAATCATTCGATGATAATCAGCTACAATCACATAGTAAGTTATTCTAACATTGTAGATTGCCGAATCGGTCAACCTTTCGATAAGAATCAACTACAATTGTGTGACATGCTTTCTGAGGTTGCAGATCACCAAATCGATGAACCGTTCAATGAGAATCCCCTACAATCACGTAGTAAGCCATTCTGAGTTTGCAGATTACCAAATCAGTCAACCATTTGATGAGAATCAACTATAATTGCATAAAAGATTATTCCGAGGTTGTAGATCACCGAATCAGTCAACCGTTCGATAAGAATCAACTACAATCGTGTAACAAGTCATTCTAAAGTTGTAGATCTTTCAATCAGTCAACTTTTCAATGACAATCAGCTACAATCACATAACACACCATTTTGAGATTGTAGATCATCGAATCGGTCAACCGTTCGATGAGAATTAGCTACAATCATGTAACACACCATTCTAACATTTTATATCACTGAATCGGTCAAACTTTTGATGAGAATCAGCTACAATCGTGTAACACGCCATTCTAAGGTTGCAGATTGCTGAATCGGTCTGATGTTCAATGAGAATTAGCTACAATCATGTAACAAGCCATTATAAGCTTATAGATAACCAAATCAGTCAACCATTTCACGAGAATCAATTATAATCACATGAAAGATCATTCTAAAGTTGTAGATCACTAATTTGGTCAACCGTTTGATGAGAATAATCTACAATCATGTAACAAGTCATTCTAAGGTTTTAGATCACCAAATTGCTCAACCTTTTGATGAGAATCAACTACAATCATGTAACATGCCATTTTGATGTTGTAGATCACTGAATCGGTCAACCGTTCGATGAGAATCAAGTACAATAATGTAACAAGCCATTCTGAGCTTATTGATCATCGAATCAATCAACCATTTGATGAGAATCAACTACAATCAGATAAAAGATCTTTCTAAGTTTGTAGATCATCGAATCGGTCAACCGTTTGATGAGAATCAACTACAATCATGTAAAAAGTCATTTTGAGGTTGCAGATCATCGAATCGGTCAACCTTTCGATTAGAATCAACTACAATCGCATAACACGCCATTCTAAGGTATAGATCACTAAATTAGTCAATTGCTCAATGAGAATCATCTGCAATGACATAGCAAGTTGTTCTGAGCTTATTAATCATCAAATCGGTCAATCGTTTGATGAGAATCAACTAAAATCATATAAAAGATGGTACTAAGGTCGTAGATCATAGAATTGGTCAACCGTTTGATGAGAATTAGCTACAATCGCATATATAGTCATTCAGAGGTTGCAGATCACCGAATCAGTCAACCTTTTGATGAGAATCAGCTCCAATTGTGTAACATGCCATTTTGAGGTTGTCGATCACCAAATCTATCATCTATTCAATGAGAATCAACTACAATCATGTAGCAAGCCATTTTGAGCTTACAAATCACTAAATTGGTCAACCATTTGATGAGAATCAACTACAATTGCATAAAAGATCATTATGAGGTTGTAGATCACCGAATCAGTCAACCATTTGATGAGAATCAGCTACATTCACATAAGAAGTCATTCTGAGCTTGCAGATCACCAACTCAGTCAACCTTTTGATGAAAATCAGCTACAATCACTTAACATGCAATTTTGAGGTTACAGATCACTGAATTGGTCGACCGTTCGATGAGAATCAGTTACAATCACGTAGCTAGCCATTTTAAGCTTACTGATCACTGAATCGTTCAATTATTTGATGAGAATCATTTACAATCGCATAAAAGATTGTTCTGAGGTTGTAGATCACCAAATCAGTCAATTGTTCGATTAGAATCAGCTACAATCGCATAAAAAGTCATTCTAAGGTTACAAATCACCAAATCGGTTAATCTTTCGATAAGAATCAGCTATAATCATGTAACATGCCATTTTGAGGTTGCACATTGCCAAATCAGTCAACCGTTCGATGAGAATCACCTACAATCACATAACAAGTCATTCTGAGATTGCAGATTGCCGAATCAGTGAACCTTTCAATGAGAATAGCCTACAATTACGTAAAATGCCATTCTTAGGTTGGAGATCACTAAGTCAGTCAACTGTTCAATGAGAGTCAGCTACAATCATGTAGCAAGTAATTCTGAGCTTACAGAGCACCGAATCGGTCAAGCGTTTGATAAGAATCAACTACAATCGCATAAAAGATTGTTCTGAGGTTGTAGATCACTGAATCGATCAACCATTCGATGAGAATCAGCTATAATTGCGTAAAAAGTCATTGTGAGGTTGTAGATCACTGATTCAGTCAACCTTTCGATAAGAATGAGCTATAATCATGTAACACACCATTCTAAGGTTATAGATCATCGAATCAGTCAATCGTTCGATGAGAATTAGCTACAATCATGTAACAAGCCATTCTGAGCTTATAGATCACTGAATCGGTCAACTGTTTGATGAGAATCAACTACTATCGTATAAAAGATCATTATGAGGTTGTAGATCACTGAATCAGATATAATCGTGTAACAAGTCATTTTGAGGTTGCAAATCATTGAATCTGTTAACCTTTCGATGAGAATAAACTATAATCGCATAACATGTCATTCTGAAGTTATAGATCACCAAATCGGTCAACCGTTCGATGAGAATCAACTAGAATCACGTAGCAAGCCATTCTCCACTTAGATATCATTGAATCAGTCAACCATTTGATGAGAATCAACTACAATCGTATAAAAGATCGTTCAGAGGTTGTAGATCACCGAATTGGTCAATTGTTCAATGAGAATCAACTACAATCATGTAACAAGTCATTCTGAGGTTGCAGATCACCGAATCAGTCAACCTTTCAATGAGAATGAGCTACAATCATGTAACATACCATTTTGAGGTTGTAGATCATTGAATCGGTCAACCGTTTGATGAGAATCAACTACAATCATGTAGTAAGCCATTATAACCTTACAGATCACCAAATTAGTCAACTATTTGATGAGAATCAACTATAATCGCAAAAAAGATCATTCTAAGGTTTAGATCACCAAATTGGTCAACCATTTGATGAGAATCAGTTATAATCACACAACAAGTCATTCTGAGGTTGCAGATTGCCGAATCAATCAACTGTTCGATGAAAATCAACTATAATCTCGTAACACAATATTTTAAGGCTATAGATCACTGAATTGGTCAATCATTCGATCAACTTTTTTATGAGAATCAGCTACAATCATGTAGCAAACAATTTTGAGCTTACAGATCATAGAATCGGTCAATCATTTGATGAGAATAAATTATAGTCGCATAAAAGATCATTCTGAGGTTGCAAATCACCAAATCGGTCAACCTTTTGATGAGAATCAGTTATAATCACGTAACACTCTAGTCTGAGTTTGCAGATTGCCGAATCGGTCAATCTTTCAATGAGAATTAGCTACAATCATGTAACAAGCTAGTCTAAGCTTACAGATCACTGAATCGGTCAACCATTTAATGAGAATCAAGTACAATCACGCAAAAGATCATTCTGAGGTTGTAGATTACCAAATCGCTCAACCATTCGATGAGAATTAGCTACAATCGAGTAAGAAGTCATTCTAAGGTTGCAGATCACCAAATTAATCAACTTTTGAATTAGAATCAGCTACAATCATGTAATATGCCATTCTGAGGTTACAAATCACCATTTCGATCAACCATTTGATGAGAATCAGCTACAATCATGTAGCAAGCCATTCTACACTTAGAGATCATCAAATCGGTCAACCGTTTGATGAGAATCAACTACAATCGCATAATGGATTGTTAGAGGTTATAGATCACTGAATCGGTCAACTATTCGAAGAGAATCAACTACAATCACATAACAAGTCATTCTGATGTTGCAAATTGCCAAATTGGTCAACCTTTCAATGAGAATAAGATACAATCATGTAACACGCCATTCTGAGGGTACAAATCACCGAATCGATCAACCATTTCATGAGAATCAGCTACAATCATGTAGTAAGCCATTATGAGCTTACATATCACTGAATCAGTCAACCGTTTGATGAGAATCAATAAAAATTGCATAAAAGATCATTCTGATATTGTAGATCACCAAACCGGTCAACCGTTCAATGAGAATCAGCTACAATCATGGAACGAGTCATTCTGAGGTTGCAGATCATCGAATCAATCAACCTTTCGATGAGAATCAACTACAATCACATAACACACCATTCTAAGGTTGCAGATCACCGAATTGGTCAACCGTTTGATGAGAATCAACTACAATCATGTAACAAGTCGTTCTAAGGTTGCAGATCACCAAATTGGTCAACCTTTCAATGAGAATCGAATACAATCACGTAACACACCATTATGAGGTTGCAGATCACCGAATCGGTCAAACATTTGATAAGAATCAGCTACAATAATGTAGCAATCCATTCTAAGCTTACAGATCACCAAATCGATCAACTGTATGATGAGAATCAACTATAATCACATAAAAGATCATTTTGAGGATTTAGATAATTGAATCGGTCAACCATTCGATAAGAATAAGCTACTATTGCATAACAACTCATTTTGAGGTTGCAAATTGCCGAATCATTCAATCTTTCAATGAGAATCAGCTACAATCACATAACATGCCATTCTAAGGTTGCAAATCACCGAATCGGTCAACCGTTCGATCAAAATCAGCTACAATAATGTAACAAGCCATTCTGAGCTTACAAATCACCAAATCGGTCAACCATTTGATGAGAAGCAAATACAATCCTATAAAAGATCATTTTGAGGTTGTAGATCACCAAATCTATCAACTATTTGATGAGAATCAACTACAATCCCGTAACAAGTCATTCCAAGATTGCAGATCACCGAATCAATAAACCTTTCGATAAGAATCAACTATGATCGCGTACCCCACCATTTTGAGGTTGCAGATCACTGAATCGGTCAACCATTTGATGAGAATCAACTACAATCACATAGCAAGCCAATCTGAGCTTAAAGATGACTGAATCGGTCAACCGTTTGATGAGAATCAACTCCAATCATATAAAAGATCATTCTGAGGTTATAGATCACCAAATTCATCATCTGTTCGATGAGAATTAGCTACAATCATGTAACAAGTCATTCTGAGGTTACAGATCACCGAATTGGTCAACCTTTTAATGAGAATCAGCTACAATCATGTAACACGCTATTCTGAGGTTGCAAATCACTGAATAGGTCAACCATTCGATGAGAATCAACTAGAATCACGTAGCAAGCCATTCTAAGCTTAGAGATCACTTTATCAGTCAACCGTTTGATGAGAATCAACTACAATTACATAAAAGATCATTCTAAGGTTGTAGATCACTAAATCAGTCATCTGTTCGATGATAATTAGCTACAATCATGTAACAAGTCATTCTGAAGTTGCAGATCATCGAATTCATCATCTATTTGATGAGAATCAGCTATAATCGCATAACAAGTCATTTTGAGGTTGTAGATAACCTAATTGGTCAACATTTCAATGAGAATCAGCTACAATCATGTAACACACCATTCTGAGGTTGCAGATCACTGAATAGGTTAACCATTCAATGAGAATCAGCTATAATCATGTAGCAAGCCATTCTAAGCTTACAAAATACCAAATCGATCAACCATTTAATGAGAATCAACTACAATCCTATAAAAGATCATTCTGAGGTTGTAGATCACCGAATCAGCCAACCGTTCGATGAGAATTAGCTATAATCACGTAAGAAGTCCTTTTGAGGTTGCAGATCACTAAATCATTCAAACTTTCGGTGAGAATCAACTACAATCGCGTAACACCCCATTCTGAGGTTGCAGATCACTGAATCGGTCAATCGTTCGATGAGAATCAGCTACAATGATATAACAAGCCATTATGAGCTTACAGATCACCAAATTGGTCAACCGTTTAATGAGAATTGACTACAATCACATAAAAGATTGTTCTGAGGTTGTAGATTACCGAATCGGTCAACCATTTCATGAGAATCAACTATAATCGTGTAACAAGTCATTCTGAGGTTGCAGATCACCGAATCAGTCAACCTTTTGATGAGAATCAGCTACAATTGTGTAACATGTCATTCTGAGGATGCAGATCATTGAATCAGTCAACTATTCGATGAAAATTAGCTATAATCACATAACAAGCCATTCTGAACTTACTGATCACTGAATTGGTCAACTGTTTGATGAGAATCCACTACACTTGCATAAAAGATCTTTCTGAGGTTATAGATTACCGAATCGGTCAAACGTTTGATGAGAATTAACTACAATCATGTAACAAGTCATTTTGAGGTTGCAAATTGCCAAATTTGTCAACCTTTTGATGAGAATCAACTATAATTTTGTAATACACGATTCTGAGGTTGCAGACCACTGAATCGGTCAACTATTCGATGAGAATCAACTACAACCACATAACAAGCCATTCTGAGCTTACAAATCACCAAATCGGTCAACCATTTGATGACAATCAACTACAATCGCATAAATGATCATTCTAAGGTTGTAGATCATCGAATCGATCAACCATTTAATGAGAATCAGCTACAATCGCGTCACAAGTCGTTATGAGGTTACAGATCGCTGAATCGATCAACCTTTTAATGAGAATCAGCTACAATTTGTAACATGGCATTCTAAGGTTGCAGATCACCGAATTGGTCAACTGATCGATGAGAATCAGCTACAAACATGTAAAAAGTCATTCTAAGCTTGTAGATTGCCAAATTGGTCAACCTTTTGATGAGAATCAGCTACAATCACGTAACACACCATTCTGACTTTGTAGATCACTAAATCAGTCCACCGTTTGATGAGAACCAACTACAATCACATAATAATCTATTCTGAGCTTATAGATCATTGAATCGGTCAATTGTTTGATGAGAATCAACTACAATCGCATAAACAATCATTCTGAGGTTGTAGATCACCGAATCAGTCAACCGTCTGATGAGAATCAGCTACAATCACGTAACAAGTCATTCTGAGGTTGCAAATTGCCAAATCGGTCAACCTTTCGATGAGAATCAACTACAATCACGTAACATACAATTCTAAGGTTGTAGATCACCGAATCGGTCAACCGTTCGATGAGAATCAACTACAATCACATAATAAGCTATTCTAAGCTTACAGATTACTGAATCGTTCAACCATTTGATGAGAATTAACTACAATCGCATAAAAGATTGTTCTGAGGTTGTAGATCACCGAATCGGTCAGCTATTTTATGAGAATCAACTACAATCATGTAACAAGTCATTCTGAGGTTGCAGATCATCGAATTGGTCAACCTTTTGATGAGAATCAGGTACAATCACATAACATGTCATTCTGAGGTTGCAAATCACCGGATCGGTCAACCATTCGATGAGAATCAACTACAATCATGTAACAATCCATTCTGAGCTTACATATCACCCAGTCGGTTAACCATTTGATGAGAATCAACTACAATTGCATAAAAGATCATTCTGAGGTTGTAGATACCGAATCGGTCAACTGTTCGATTAGAATCAGCTACAATCATGGAACAAGTCTTTCTCAAGTTGTAAATCACTGAATCGGTCAACCTTTCAATGAGAATCAGCTACAATCATGTAACACACCATTCTAAGGTTGCAGATCACTGAATCGGTCAACCATTTGATGAGAATTAGCTACAATCATGTAACAAGCCATTATGACCTTACATATCACCAAATCAATCAACCGTTTGATGAGAATCAACTAGAGTAGCATAAAAGATCATTCTGACGTTGTATATCACCGAATCGGTCAACTGTTTAATGAGAATCAGTTACCATCCCGTAACAAGTCATTCTAAGGTTGCAGATCACCGAATCGATTAAGCTTTCGATAAGAATCGGCTACAATCATGTAACACGCCAACCTTAGGTTGCATATCACCAAATCAATCATCTGTTCGATGAGAATTAGCTACAAACACTTAGCAAGACATTCTGAGCTTACAGATCACTGAATGGGTCAACCGTTTGATTAGAATAGACTACAATCGCATAAAATATCATTTTGAGGTTGTAGATCACCGAGTCGGTCAACAGCTCGATGCGAATCAGCTTAAATCACTTAACAAGTCATTATGAGTTTGCAGATCACCGAATCGGTCAACCATTAGATGAGAATCAGCTACAATCTCATAACACCCCATTTTGAGGTTACATATCCTTGAATCAGTTAACCGTTCAATGAGAATCAACTACAATCACGTAGTAACCCATTTTGAGCTTACAAATCACCGAATCATTCAACCATTTGATGAGAATCATCTACAATCGCATAAAAGATCATTCTTGTTAGCAATATGAGTTGTCATTAGTGTATTTCACAAACACCATTTACACCGGTAAAGGGTCACCAATCACTTACATTACTCTAGACACCACCGGTAGACTGTGAACAGAGTGTATGCACCGGTTGACCATATCAATAGATACACTGGTAGACCGAACCAAGTACACAGTATCGGTCTTATATTGCTTACAAGAACAAACCGGGTATAAAGGGTATACCGGTCTAACTGCAAGAAAGATCCGATCCAAAATTTATGGATCAGTTTAAGTTAAAAGCCTGATTATACGGGACATCCACCACTCAGAAGCGGAGTTATCTTTTTAACAGGAGTTAGCTTTATTTCTATAGATGATCTCATGGTAAACTCCAGATCAGATTGCATAACTTTTATGTGTTGCATGATTTATGGTTAAGTTTATAGCCTAGTGGTTCTATGAGTCAAGAGGTTCACTCTTGTATAAATATAGGTCATAGGATGCAAGAAAGTTGTTGTTGATTGTTGGTGATTGCATAGAGCAGAGGAGAGACATCTTCTAAGAGAAGAGCTACAGACACAGAGGTAGCAGAGATCAACAACCAGGCAAACTAGGAAGAGGTGTGATCTAATCAAACATTTAGTGTCACAACAGATCATTGCTTTTATAATTAGTTAAAGCAAATTGAAATCCCTTAATTAGGGTGGACCTAATCGGTTCATTGTAAAAATCCCCTAACAGGGTAACATATTCTTGATGTTCGAAGTCCTGTAACCAAGTAGCTCCTAACAAGGTTTAGATCTTAATAGATCTCTTGTAAAATCCCTTAACTAGGTAGCACCTTAACCAGTGCTTTGTAAGATCCTAACAAGGCGCCTTCATTCTACAGTAGTGAATTTGTGAGCTCTATCTCACCATGGTTTTTTTCCTTCTAACCAAGGGTTTCCACGTATAAATGCTTGTGTTGATCTATGTGATTTCTTCATGCTTGTAACTGTTTGATTTATTATGATTATCAGTTAAGGATAATGTAACAAATTTTTAATTACACACTGTGAAGAAGTATTTACTGATTCACCTAACGCAAGGCAGGGATGCAAGAGGGGCCAATGGATGGTGCGCCCTAATGATCCAAGCCTACAACACACATGCAAAAACAACAAAGAACAAGAGTGAGAGAGAGAATGCCAGATCCTTTCATATATTATCATCAATTTGAATCATACATGCCAGGCTGTAAGGCCTTCCTGGCTAGGGCCTAATATTACAGAAGTCCTCAAACATGCAAGGATCTGCTACAAATCTCTAATCTAATGCCTTCTATCTTCTTACTGAACTCCCTCCTAAACTACCACCAAACATCTACATTTATACAAGAAGCTACCGAGCTGAGTCAGCCTTCAGATCCATAATTAACAGAAGTAACGATCAATTATGGGACCACACGCTTCCCAATGATGGATACAAACATTAATTCCATGATCCAATATAAATGCACAAGTCGGCCACAATAGGAAATGAAACTAAACATGTCGGTAAGTAGGATAACCGAGCAGCAGACAGGCAATGCCAAGCGCCAGTGAATTAACCGACCGCCCAGGAGATAACTGACCACACTCAGTAACCAAAGGAAACCGACCAACTTGGTTAAAGCAAAAATCGAGCAACACATACAAACTCCAAATTCTTTTTAGTGACATAGGATTGCTAAGGACCCAAGATGCTCCTGCATCAGACACCTGGGGTTATTTAGAAATGATTCTCAGAATCATTTGGTAGGTTTGGTCTGAGCTACATCCAACCCAAACTGTGAAATCCATGAACTGTCTTCCATCAATCTATTTCTCCACTTAACCAGATATTCCATGTACTATTTTCCTCTTGTACTTTTGCCAATTCTTCCCTTCAAGATCTATTCAACTTCATCATTTTGCTTCTTAGGATATTCTGTCGATACTGTCACTTCTTTATCAGGTTCATGATACTCATACAAATCAGCAATGTTGAAAATTGGTGATATGTCCGTGTCATCAAGTAACTCAATCTCATATGCAATTCCACTGTCAAATTTCCTCAGAATCTTGTAAGGTCCAAACTTTTTCATTTTCAGCTTTCCATGTGTTCCAACAGGAAACTGACCTTTCTTCAAATGAACCATCATTTCATCACCAACATCAAAAGTCTTATGTCTTCTTGATCTATCAGCTCTGTCTTTGTATTTTTGATTACTGTCTTCTAGCTTCAGCTTCACATCTTCATGCAATGTCTTCATATATTCAACAAACTTTACTCCTTCAGCACTTCTCTTTTTCTCATCAACAATGTCTCTCAAATCAGATATTCCTCTTGGTTGTGTGCCATTCACAATCTCAAATGGTGTCTTTCCAGTACTCCTATTCATTAAATTTTTATATGCAAACTCTGCTTGTGCCAACACAGAATCCCAATTACTTGGTGTGTCTCCAACTAAACATCTCAAAAGATTTCCCAAAATTTTGTTCACAACCTTAGTTTGTCCATCAGTTTGTGGGTGAAATGTAGAACTATATTTCAACTCAGTGCCAAATTTCTTCCAGAGTGTTTTCCAAAAATATCCAACAAATTTACTATCTCAATCAGAGATAATACTCCTCGGTAATCCATGCAATCTAACAATTTCCTTAAAGAAAAGATCTGCTACATGTACTGCATCTGATGTCTTTCTACAAGGTATAAAATGTGTCATCTTAGAAAATCTATCCACAACAACAAATATAGAATCATTACCTCTTACTGTCTTCGGTAAGCCAAGAACAAAGTCCATATTGATGTCAATCCAAGGTTTCTCAAGAACAACAATCAGTGTATACAATCCAGTATTTTGACTTACTCCTTTTGCAACTTGACAAATACCACAACTTTTCACAAATTTCTAAACATCTCTATACAACTGTGGCCAATAGTACTTCTCCTTCAGTAAATTCTATGTCTTATCAATGCCAAAATGTCCAGCCAAACCACTACTATGTTTCTCTTTTATCAAATTAGATCTCATTACTCCTCTCGGTATACACAACTAAATACCTTTAAACAACATACCTTCCTGAATAAAATATTCATCCCATTTAGTGTCTTCTTGATCTTGAATAGGTGCTCAGTACTTTCTCCATGGCTCAAAAAAATCAGGGTCATTTTCATACAAACTCCTCATCTCATCAAAACCAAGAACTTCAATTTTCATCTCGATCATCAAAGATCTTCTACTCAATGCATCAACAACTCAGTTAGTGACTCCACTCTTATGCTTTATCACAAATGTATAACTCTGCAGATACTCAACCCATTTCATATGTTTTTGATTCAACTTATTCTTACTACCCAAATATTGTAAAGCCTTGTGATCAGTATAAAACAAAAATTCACTCGGTATCAAATAATGTCTCAATTTCTTCAGTGCTTGAACAATAGCATAGAATTCTTGATCATACACAGAATATTTCCTTCTAGCATCATTCAACTTTTCACTAAAGAAAGCAACAGGTTTACCTTCTTGACTCAACACAGCTCCAATTGCACTTCCACTTACATCACATTCTACTTGAAATACTTTACTGAAATCTAGTAATGCCAAAATAGGTAATTCAGCAACCTTTTGCTTCAGAGTCTCAAAAATTTTGTCAGCTCCATGTGTCCACTTGAATTCTCTTTTGTCTCCTCTCATAGTCTCAGTCATAGCATTACAAATTGAATTGAAATTCCTTATGAACTTTCAGTAAAAACTTTCCAAACCATGAAATGATCTTACCTCAATAGCATTCACAGGTGTAGGCCAATTCAAAAAAGCTTCAACCTTTTCAGGATCCATCTTCAAACCATCAGCTAAAATAACAAATCCCAAATACACAATCTCTTCTTTCATGAATGAACACTTTTTCAAATTTATCAACAACTTTTCCTCTTTCAATCTCTACAAAACTTGTCTAACATGCAACAAATGTTCTTCTCTGGTCTTACTAAATATTAGAATATCATCAAGATACACAATCACAAATTTACCCAAGAATTTCTTTAAAACTTCATTCATCAGCCTCATAAAAGTACTCGGTGCATTAGTTAAACCAAAAGGCATAACCAACCACTCATACAAACCTTCTTTTGTCATGAACGCAGTCTTCCATTCATCACCTTCTCTGATTTTGATCTGATGATACCCACTTTTCAAATCAATCTTTGTGAAATACTTTGCTCTAGTCAAACTATCCATTATGTCATCCATTCTCGGTATAGGAAACCTATACTTCACTGTTATCTTATTGATTTCTCTGGAATCAGTACACATTCTCCATTCTCTATTCTTCTTCGATGCCAATATAGTAGGTACTACACAAGGACTCAAACTTTCTCTGATCAAACCTTTCTCTAGCAACTCTTGAATCTGTCGATTCAATTCCTGATTCTTGGTAGGTTTCAACTGATGAGGTGCCTTATTCGGTAAACTAGCTCCAGGGATTAGATCCATACAATGATCAATGCTTCTTTTCAGTGGCAAACCATCAAGTATATTATCAGAAATGATATCACTGTACTCGGTGAGTAACTTATCAATCTCCTCAGGGACATTATCCTCTATTTTCTTACTCGACTTATTAGGAATCACAGCAAAACATACATCATTCCTCTTCAAAGAGTTAACAAACTTCCTTCCTTCCATCAAGCAAACTTTCACAGATGTGCAAACATTACTAACAGGTTCTTCCATCAATGGTAACAAGATTTGTTTCTTTCCATCAACCACAATAGTATACTTATGCAATCTCCCATCATATATATCATGTCTATCATATTGCCAAGGTCTACCCAGCAAAATATAACAACAATCCATAGGCATGATATCACATAACACCTTATCATAGTACTTTCCAATCTTCAAATTCACATAACATTGATCACTTACCAGGAGTGTATGCTCATCTTTGATCCATGAAATCTGATAGGGCTTCGGATGTACCAACCTTTCCAACTACAATTTTGTGACCATCTCTTCAAATGCCAGGTTCTCCGAGCTACCACTTTTAATGATTACCTTCCAAACTTTGTCAAAAACTCTACATCTTATCTTGAACAAACTTTTCCTTATCAGATCTTCCTTCTTGCTTTCATTCCATAGTGCTCTTCTTACCATCAAGTTATTTTCCTTCTCAAGTTCATTCGGTGACTCTTCTTGCACCAAAGCATTTCTACTACTACCAGCCTTCTTACTAGCTTGTGTACACTCAAAAGATCTATGTTCTTCTTCTCCACAGTTATAACAAGTTCCTCAAAAACTTCCTCTGCCATAATCACCTCGATAGTTACTGCCTCTGCCTCTAGAACTTTCACCTTTCCACTCGGTCTTGCCTTTGTCCAAATTTGTCTTTTTTGGTTCAGATCTACCATTTTCACCATTAGATCTACCTCTTCCTCTAGGGAATCTACCACCTCGACCTCTTTGTCTTTGCCCATGTCTTTTGTTTAATTTCTCCTCGGCTTTCAAAAAAAATTGATAAGCCTCTTCAATGTTCTCCAGTTTGACCATACTAATTTCCTCTTGGATGGAAACCCTCAAACCATTCAGGTATATGCTCATTCTTTCCACATCATCTTCATCATGTCCAGATCTGATATCCAATTTATTGAATTCCTCAATATAATCTTTTACCAAGCTATCTTTCTACCTCAAACTTTGCATTCGCCGAACTAGGTTAATCTGATAATCACAGGGTAAGAATTTTCCTTTCAATTTATTGACCATTTTACACCATACCTTGATTTTGTCTTTTCCTTTCCTCTTTCGATCCAATTGCAGATGTTCCCACCATAAGGATGCATGACTTTTCAAATTTGTGCTTGCAATCTTTACCTTCTTATCCTCAAGGATATTTTCATATTCAAAATAATTTTCCATCTTAGTGATCCAGTCCACCAATTCATCAAAATCCAATTTTGCACTATACTCAGGGGGATTGAAATGTGGTGTTGACTTTAGACTTTTCTAAGCCTTCAAAAGTCTTTCTTCACCTTGATCCATAACAGGAGCAGGTTCTGCATTCTCCTATTCTTCTTCAATTTCATCATCACTAACATCTTCAAGATGTCTGCCTCTTCTTTGGGATGTCTCCACTGCTTCTAATCTAGTAGCAATCTATCTTAGCATATCTGCCAATCTTGGATCTGCATCTTGCCTCCCACGAACCATCTTGACAACCCTCTGCAATTACAGGTCAGAGCGCAATCTTCTACCCAACAAAAATTCACTAGGGCTTCAAGAGGAACCTGCAAACCTAGATCCGCAGACCAAGATCAAGATCTCACCTCGCTCTGATTCCACCTAATGCAAGGTAGGGATGCAAGAGGGGCCAATGAATGGTGTGCCCTAATGATCCAAGCCTACAACACACATGCAGAAGCAACAAAGAACAAGAGTGAGAGAGAGAATGCCAGATCCTTTCATATATTATCATCAATTTGAATCATACATGCCGGGCTATAAGGCCTTCCCGGTTAGGGCCTGATATTACAATTAATTACAGAAGTCCTCAAACATGTGAGTATTTGCTACAAATATCTAATCTAATGCCTTCTATCTTCTGACTAAACTCCCTCCTAAACTACCACCAAACATCTACATTTATACAAGAAGCTACCAAGCTAAGTCAGCCTTCAGATCCATAATTAACAGAAGTAATGGTCAATTTTGGGACCACACGCTTCCCAATTATGGATACAAACATTAATTCCATGATCCAATATAAATGCACAAGTCAGCCACAATAGGAAACAAAACTAAACCCGTCGGTAAGCAGGATAATCGAGCAACAGACAGGTAATGTCGAGTGCCAGTGAATTAATCGACCACCCAGGAGATAACTGACCACACTCGGTAACCAAAGGAAACTGACCAACTACCGACCAACTCGGTCAAAGCAGAAACCAAGCAACATAGACAAACTCCAAATTCTTTTTGGTGACACATGATTGCCAAGGACCCAAGATGCTCCTGCATCATCACCCCCCCTCTCAGTAACCGATTTAGTATTAACAATTGGTATCAAAGCCAAGTTTCTCATATATAAAGCCTAACCTCTTGAGAAAAAGATCATGGAGGGTTACCGGTATCAGAAACAGCTGGAGGAAGCCAACGACATTATTACCTCTCTAGAGAATAGATTGAGGAGATCCCTCGTAAAAAGAAAGTAGCTAGCTATACATCTCAATGAGAGAAATGAAACTATTGATGAGCTCTTTGGTCAAAGCGGATCTGACAAAGAAGCAGTCTCTGAACTTATGGATAAGAACCAAATCCTTATCGGTTAGATTGCCAATTTCAAAAGGGAGCAAGCAGAGAACGCCTGGAGGATGACAGAACTGATCAACAAAAAGGGAGAAGCTGAAGATGAAAGGAACATAGCAGTCAGGTCATTAAGAGCCACTAAAAAAGCACGAAACTGGGTAGAGGAAGTTGCAGGGGCAAGTCAACTTATCATTTTGCAACTTCAAGAAGATATGTTGATTGTCACCCAAGAAAATGCCAATATGCACAAAGCATGGCTGGATAAGGATGATGCATGCAAAAGATTGACAATTGAATTATATCAACTCAAGGAACAAAAGAAAGTCCTTGAAGAAAGGAATAAAACCTTGAGAAGATACAATGGAAGTTCTGTCAAGATTGTTGAGCAACTTAAAGCTCAAAAAAGGCAGAAAGACCAAACCGGTCTTGGATTCACCAGTGAAATCGCCAAAGAGAATGGTGAATCTTCTAGAGCCAAGACAAGCAATAAAGAAAAGAAGAAGCTATTGGCACATAAAGACAAGAATACCTCTAACCTATCTTGAAACCATCGTGGGAAATTGGATCATAAAACAAATGACTACAGAAAAGCACCGGTAAGGCCCAACAATAGCTACTGCAAGAACTGTTGTAAAAATAGCCACAAGCCCAATGAATTTTGGTCCAACCCCACATCAGTGTTTAGTGAAATTAGGGGAAGCTTCAAGGGCTACTACTATGCCTGCAATAAATTTGGACACAAGGCTGAAGAATGTAGATCGAAGACTATGGCATTCAGGTCTCCAAAATGCATATTCACCAAGAAAAGTAAGAACCAGAACACAACTAATTATGCAAACAATGGGATGCATGGCAATAGTAATTCATGGAGAAAATCACCCAATCCAAGAAGGATGAACCCATGGAAGACAACCGGTATAGTTTGTTATCACTGCAAAAGAGTCGGTCACTTAGCAAAAGACTGCTGGAACCGAACTAGGAACAAAGGTAAAGGATCAGCCAAACCAGTGGTGAAGACCTTGACTTCTGATAAGAAGAACAACAAAAGTAAGGAGACCAAGAAAGAGATAAATAAAATATGGTTCGTTAAGGAATCAAAGAGCTCTGCTAAAGAGAAAATAGAGGTAAGATCATCATCTCAAGATGGTGACATTTCTTCTACAAACTGAGCTTTCAAGGCTTAGGGGGAACTAGTAGTGCAAGTACCATTCCCAGTAGAACTGGTGAGTTTCAATTTCACTCAGTCTACAAGTCAGATCAGAAAGGTATGAGATGATCAATCGAGGCATGCCTAATTGAAAAAAGTCAGACTACCGGTTAGAAAAAGTGGCAAGAAAGGTTAGGTAAGGCATTTAATGTTGTAGTCATTTAACAATAGTTACCATTTGGTAATTACCGTTATGCCCTAATCCTATAAAAGAAAAGAAGTATTAATCATTTACTCTTACCTTGTGATTTTGTCTCTATCTATTTTCTACTTGAGTAATAATCTTGTGAATTAATCATCGAGCCAGATTATCTGAGAAAATGATCAATCATCTCTCTAGTAACCAATTGAGAGAAATGGCATCTTCATCTTATGTCACAAAGCTAGTTCCAGAAAATCAAGCAAATCATCCTCCATATGATACTACCTTCAATCAAAATAGGGAGAACGACATAGCTAGTGCGCTCTCCTCAGTGCCTAATGGAATACTCCTAACAGAAGATGTAATTGAGTTCATCCATGCAAAACAAGAAGAATTGGGTGAGACATACATACAAAGCGAGTATCGCTCGCTATGCAAAGATGGAAATTATCTGAATGGTTATGCAAAGCTAGTATCATCTTGGATTATCAATGGAGTCTCATATCCAACCATCTTCTGACCAGAATGGATTCAAATGGTGGTTAGCCGAGTGCACGAACCAGGATTCTGGCTCACGAAAGGAGTCTACACTTTGATCATGAAAGATGATCTTTATAGGGTAACCGAGTTCAGTAATCAAGGGGAAGCCCTAACCCTAAGAACCATATCAAATGCAGTAGTGGCCAAACTGACTAAATCCAAATCTGACAAATGATTGATGATCACAACTGATATTGAAGATCCAATAGTTTGGTTCACATCTGTTGTAATAGGTTAGAAAATATATTAGTCCAGTAACCTAAACAACATATCTGGTGGAGGCATACATGCGGCTCACCAAATAATACATGATAATGCATAGTATGATATGTGCGGAAGGCTAAGAGGATAGATTTTTGAGAATATGAAGAAGCTAGGCATCGTAAAAAAGAAATCACTGAAATTTGACACACTTTTGATATGTCTCTATTTTTACTATTCTAATTTCTTCCCTAGAATAGGAAAAGCGACATGGGCGACAGATAAAGCGGTCATGATGCAAATTAGTGATATGGATAACAAAGTGGGAGACCTTCTAGACAAGGCAATGACTGATGCATGCCAAACAAAGAATTTTGTCAAGTATTGTTGAACTATACAAAGAAGAGGTATGTTTTCTGGTATCAACTGACTTTTGCATCATTCAAGTAGTAGAACCAAGAGAAGAGTATGCACCAGAGCTTGGTTATGAGATCACCGCAAAGACTGCAAGGGCATATGTAGAGGCTCTATAGGAAGCACACCTGGATCTCCATACTCAACGGTTTGGAACCTATGAGGAAATAGAGAAAAATCTAAAAGGGGAACCAATAAAGAAGGTTTATGTGAAAAGAACACCTACATTGGAGAAGAAACCGGTGACTGCACCACCTACAACACAAAAGAAGAAAGCTCAACCAATGGTGAGCACACAAGGAGAAGAAGCTGAAGAAACTGATTCTGAGGACACAATTCCTTTAATCAACAGGAAGAAGGTTTTAAGAAATCCGGTGAAGGAGCCCGAAGTAAGATCAAAAAGGCAAAATATCAATGAATTTGTAGAAGGAATAAAGAATACAAGAAAGTTAGGACAAGTGGGTAGAAGGCATGATTTAAGCAATGACAAAGATAGAAGAAAGATTGAAGAAGGTATAGTTTACTGCATGTACAAGTTTAATCTTTCTCCTTCTGAGATTCAAAAGGTTGTATCAAAAGACCTACATGAGATACTTGAAGCCAGATGGGAAGCCTCAATGAATAAGGAAAAAGAGCTTCAAATTTGCGCTTTGTTGGAAGTGCAGAATCACCTCACTCTGGATGAAGCTACTCAGCAAGCTCATCTTCACAAACAAAATTTTCTAACAAGGAGGAGGATCAGTCAAGTGCTTATTGGAGAGGTAGATAAGGTTCACCAAGAAGGTGTGTCTACCTAGACCAAACTTCTCCAAACTTAGCAACAAGAAGAGGAAGCATGCCAAAGATCTACAGTTCCACCAGTTCCTGACACTAGGAAAGGAAAAGGTGTCCTCGAAATAGAGAAACCAATCATTTTTTACATTAGTGATGAACCAACCAATCCAACACATCTAGTTTCTCCAGAAAAAGGTAAGGCTTGCACCATGACTGTCGATGATATTGTAGCTGAAGTTACAAATTTTGGAGAAATAGATAATGCAGCCAAATGGTATAGTGTATTAGCTGAGGAGGACAAATAGGAAATTGAAAAATCTCTTGTTGAAAGTATACTACATTTCATCAAAACTCCTAGGGATTATAGGGGCAAGTTTCCTCCTGAGTTAAATAGTAAGCTTTAAACAAAATGGACAATCGGTCTAGAAATAATCAAAGATCAATAGGGAAGAACTAGAAAAAGATAGACCTAGTCTAAGTGACAAAAGAGTAAAGCTTCTATTAGAAGAATCATCTATGAATCTGGATACAAATTACAGAGTTGCCAAGATTGTCAATGGATATGAGAATGAAGTCTTTAAAGAGACTTTAGATTTCTGGAAACAGTATGATTTCAATACTCTTGAAGCAATAGGTCCTCAAAATCAAATAGTAATAGTAAAAGAACCACTTGTTCAGTTCACTACAACTCAAGATCCAATAACTTGTCAACAGGAAGTTCCCACAGGAATGTTCACTTCTGGTGAATCTGTCAATTGGAGAAATCTTTTGATATTCCAACTAACATATCACTTGAAGGTAATGAAGGAATTGTTGTAGGTGATCTTCATATGACTGAAGAATAGCAACAAACGCAAGTCTGACCGGAAGGGCACTCACATCAAGAGGAAGATGCTATGGCTAAATTAGAAGTGCAACGGGAAGGGGAAGTTCCACAACAACAAACAAGACCGGAAGAAGTTAACTTAAAAAGAGATGCTGAAATTAAGGAATAGGAAAAAGAAATTCCTGTACAAACCGAGCAAGCTCAACTGAAAAAGGAGACAAATAAAAAGGAGACATCAGATGTTCTAAGCTCCTCCTCATCTAAGAGAAATCTATCATTTTCTGAGGAAAAGGAAGACAAAAGGAGTAAGGTCACCGATACAGTGGTAAACATCAACAAGATGTCAACAAGGCAGCTCAAGGAGCTAACTAAGAGAAAATAGGATATGGTTCTTACCAAAGTAAAGGACATCCTATACAAATTTGTACCAAATGCTAACATTCATGAAGATGAACCAGTCATTGATCAGCTGGAAGTATTGGCAATAGCTGTTGGTAATGATTTGACCGATCCAAAAACAGTGGCAATTGATCATTATGAGAAGAAGAGAATTGAAATTCTCAATAAACTGATTACAGATTCAAAGGCAATAGTATCAACCACTTTAAGTATTCTTCAATAGCAGTTACAAGTTGGCAATAATTTGATGATCAGTACTTCAAATTTGAATACATTCATGCAAGATCTAACAGAAAGATCAGCAAAGGCTACAGAAGACATAAGATCTTTGTCTTCTCAATATGACATCAAGAAAAGATCTGCAACAAGCTACAACAAAGAAATGGCAGGTCCTTCTCTCATTCTGAGAAAGACTTCTGAGGAACAGACTAAGAGAATCCAAGAAATCATTGGATTTTAGTTGTATCTAGCTCCTACCCTAGACTTAATGCAAAAATCTGCAAAGAATGCTAAGAATCTCATCAGAGAACTTGAACATACGACTATTGAAGATATGGAGAACATTATTGTTTCTCTACAAGTAGCTCAATCAAATTTAGAGCATGTAATCGGTCAGTGGCACACTTTTCTTCCACCTACAAAAGTCACTTACAAAGACATTTTTGCTAAAATGCCCATTTAAACCCTTTGTCCTATGGAGGCAAAAAGGGGAAAAAGAGAAAAGAGAAGAACAGGAATGGAAAACAAGAGTAGAAAAGAGGAAAGGACAGGAAAAGAAGACAAAGGAAAGTGCAGAACATTCACCCAAAGCACTCAGACAGGGGAAGTGTTCTTTAGATAAAGAGCAGTCTACAACAACCAACGTATTATCCATTTTTTGTATGAATGGTTATGTGTATGATTGTATGATTTTTCCATCAATGATAAAGGGGAAGATTGTTAGCAATATGAGTTATCATTAGTGTATTTCACAAACACCATTCACACCGGTAAAGGGTCACCAATCACTTACATTGCTCTACACACCATCAGTAGACTGTGAACAGAGTGTATGCACCGATTGACCATATCAATAGATACACCAGTAGACCAAACCAAGTACACAGTACCAGTCTTATATTGCTTACAAGAACAAACTGGTTATAAAGGGTATACCAGTCTAACTGCAAGAAAGATCCGATCCAAAACTTGTGGATCAATTTAAGTTAAAAGCTTGATTATACGGCACATCCAACGCTCAGAAGTGGAGTTATCTTTTTAACAGGAGTTAGCTTTATTTCTACAGATGATCTCATGGTCTCATGGTAAACTCCAAATCAGATTGCATAGCTTTTATGTGTTGCATGATTTATGGTTAAGTTTACAGCCTACCAGTTCTATGAGTCAAGAGGTTCACTCTTGTATAAATATAGGTCATAGGACACAAGAAAGTTGTTGTTGATTGTTGGTGATTGCATATAGCAAAGGAGAGACATCTTCTAAGAGAAGAGCTACAAACATAGAGGTAGCAGAGATCAACAGCTAGGCAAACCGGGAAGACATATGATCTAATCAAACATTCAGTGACACAACAGATCATTACTTTTATAAGTAGTTAAAGCAAATTGAAATCCCTTCATTAGGGTGGACCTAATCAGTTCATTGTAAAAATCCCATATTACGGTAACATCTTCTTGATGTTTGAAGTTGTGTAACCAGGTAGCTCCTAACAGGGTTTAGATCTTAACAGATCTCTTGTAAAATCCCTTAACCGGGTAGCACCTTAACCAGTACTTTGTAAGCTCCTAACATGGCACCTTCATTCTATAGTAGTGAAGTTGTGAGCTCTGTCTCACCGTGGTTTTTTTTCCTTCTAACCGAGGGTTTCCATGTATAAATGCTTGTGTTGATCTGTGTGATTTCTTCATGCTTGTAAGTGTTTGATTTATTATGCTTATCAGTTAAGGATAATGTAACAAATTTTCAATTACACACTGTGAAGAAGTATTTACTGATTCACCCTCCCTCTCAGTAACCAATTTAGTATTAACATATTCATTTCCTTTTGGGGCTGACTTGTGCATTGAATTATGGTCACGGAGTTAGCTTTATTTCTATGGATGATCTCATGGTAAACTCCAGATCAGATTGCATAGCTTTTATGTGTTGCATGATTTATGGTTAAGTTTGAAGTCTGGTGGTTCTATGAGTCAAGAGGTTCACTCTTGTATAAATATAGGTCATAGGATGCAAGAAAGTTGTTGTTGATTGTTAGTGATTGCATAGAGCAGAGGAGAGACATCTTCTAAGAGAAGAGTTATAGACATAGAGGTAGAAGAGATCAACAGCCAGGAAAACTGGGAAGAGGTATGATCTAATCAGACATTTAGTGTCACAACATATCATTGCTTTTATAAGTAGTTATAGAAAATTGAAATCCCTTCATTAGGGTGGACCTAATCAGTTCATTGTAAAAATCTCCTAACAGGGTAACATTTTCTTGATGTTCGAAGTCCTTTAACCAGGAAGCTCCTAACAGGGTTTAGATCTTAATAGATCTCTTGTAAAATCCCTTAACCAGGTAACACCTTAACCAATGCTTTTTAAGCTCCTAACAGGGTACCTTCATTCTATAGTAGTGAAGTTGTGAGCTCTGTCTCACCGTGGTTTTTCTCCTTCTAACCGAGGGTTTCCACGTATAAATGCTTGTGTTGATCTGTATGATTTATTCATGCTTGTAAGTGTTTGATTTATTATGCTTATCAATTAAGGATAATGTAACAAATTTGCAATTACACACTATGAAGAAGTATTTACTAATTCACCCCCCTCTCATTAACTGATTTAGTATTAAAAGTTCTAAGGTTGTAGGTCAACAAATCAGTCAAACGTTCGATGAGAATTTACTATAATCATATTAGAAGTCATTCTTAGGTTGCAGATCCCCGAATTGGTCACCCTTTCGATGAGAATCAAATACAATTGCATAACACACCGTTCTAAGGTGGCAGATCACTGAGTCAATCTACCGTTCGATGAGAATCAGCTACAATCGCGTAACAAGTCATTCTGAGGTTGCATATTGCTAAATCTATCAACAATTCAATGAGAATTAGCTACAATCAAGTAACACACCACTGAGGTTGCATATCACCGAATCAGTCAACCCTTTGATGAGAATCAAATGCAATCACATAGCAAGCCATTGTGAGCTTATAAATTACCGAATCGATAAACTGTTTGATAACAATCAACTATAATAACATAAAAGATTATTCTAAGGTTGTAGATCACTGAATTGGTCAACCGTTTGATATGAATCAACTACAGTTGTATAGCAAGTTATTCTTAGGTTGTAGATCATTGAATCGGTCAACCTTTGGATGAGAATTAGCTACAATCATGTAACACGCCATTTTGAGGTTGCAGATCACCGAATCGGTCAACCATTCGATGAGAATTAGCTAAAATCATGTAGCAAGCCATTTTGAGCTTACAAATCACTGAATCAGTCAACTGTTTGATGAGAATAAACTATAATCGCATAAAAGATCATTCTGAGGTTGTAGATCATTGAATCGGTCAACCGTTTGATGAGAATCAGATATAAGCATGTAACATGTCATTCTGAGGTTGCAGATCATCGAATTGGTCAAGCTTTTGATGAGTATCAGCAACAATCACATAACACACCATTATGAGGTTGTAGATCACCGAATCGGTCAACCGTTCAATGAGAATCAGCTATAATCATGTAACAAGCCATTATGAGCTTACATATCACCGAATTAGTCAATTGTTTGACGAGAATCAACTACAGTCGCATACAAGATCATTCTGAGGTTGTAGGTCACCGAATCGGTCAACCGTTTGATGAGAATTAGCTACAATCATGTAACAAGTCATTCTGAGGTTGCAAATCGCCAAATCAGTCAAAATTTTGATAAGAATCAGGTACAATCATGTAACCTACCAATATGAGGTTGCAGATCACCAAATCAATCATCTATTTGATGAGAATTAGCTACAAACACATAGCAAGCCATTTTGAGCTTACAAATCACTAAATCGGTCAACCATTTGATGAGAATCAACTACAATCACATAAAAGATCATTTTGAAGTTGTAGAAAACCGAGTCGGTCAACTGCTTGATGAGAATCAACTTAAATCACGTAACAAGTCATTCTAAGGTTGCGAGTCACCGAATTGGTCAACCATTCGATGAGAATCCGCTAGAATCACACAACATGCCATTCTGAGGTTGTAGATCACCAAATCGGTCAACCGTTCAATGAGAATCAACTACCATCACATAACCAATCATTTTGAGGTTGCAGATCACTGAATCGGTCACCCTTTTGATAGAATCAACTACAATTATATAACACACCATTCTGAGGTTATAGATCACCGAATCGGTCAACCGTTTGATGATAATCAACTACAATTACGTAACAAGTAATTTTGAGGTTGCAGATTGCCGAATTAGTCAATATTTTGATGAGAATTAGCTACAATTGCATAACACTCCATTCAGGTTGCAAATTGCCAAATCGGTCAACCCTTTGATGAGAATTAACTACAATCACATAGCAAGCCATTCTAATCTTATAGATCACCGAATCGGTAAACTATTTCATGACAATCAACTACAATCACATAAAAGATTGTTTTGAGGTTGCATATCACCGAATTGGTCAACCATTTGATATGAATCAACTACAGTTGCGTAACAAGTCATTCTTAGGTTGCAGATCGCTAAATCGGTTTACCTTTGGATGAGAATTAGCTACAATCAACTACAATCACATAAAAGATCATTCTGAGGTTATAAATCACTGAATCAGTCAACCATTCGATGAGAATCAGCTACAATCATGTTACAAGTCACTTTGAGGTTGTAGATTATTGAATTAATCAACATTTCAATGAGAATCAGCTACAATCATGTAACACACCATTATGAGGTGACAGACCACCAAATTGGTCAACCATTCAATGAGAATTAGCTACAATCATGTAGCAAGCCATTATGAGCTTACAAATCACTGAATTGATCAACCGTTTGATGACAATCATCTACAATCGCATAAAAGATTATCTTGAGGTTGTAAATCATCGAATCAGTCAACCAGTTAATGATAATCAACTACAATCACGTAATAAGTCATTATGAGTTTGTAGATTGTCAAATCAGTCAACATTTCGATGAGAATCAACAACAATCACATAACATACCATTTTGAGGTTACAGATCGCCAACTCGGTCAACCGTTTGATGAGAATTAGCTACAATCATGTAACAACCCATTCTGAGCTTATAGATCACTACATCAGTCAACTGTTTAATGAGAATAATGTATAATCTCCTAAAAGATCATTCTGAGGTTGTAGATCACTAAATGGGTCAATAGTTCGATGAGAATTAGCTACAATCATGTAACAAGTCATTCTAAGGTTGCAAATCGCCGAATCGATCAACCTTTCAATGAGAATCAACTATAATCCTCTAACACACAATTTTGAGGTTGCAGATTACCGAATCGGTCAACCGTTCGATGAGAATCAGCTACAATCATGTAGTAAGCCATTCTAAGCTTACAGATCACCGAATTCATTAACCATTTCATTAGAATCAACTACAATCACATAAAAGATCATTCTAAGGTTGTAGATCACTGAATCGGTCAACCGTTCTATGAGAATCAGCTAAAAATGCATAACAAGTCATTCTCATGTTGCAGATAACTGAATTAGTCAATATTTTGATGAGAATCAACTACAATCATGTAACATGCTATTCTAAGGTTGCAAATCACTAAATCGGTCAACCATTCGATGACAATCAGCTACAATCATGTAACAAGCCATTCTGAGCTTACAGGTCACTGAAACGGTTAACCGTTTGATGAGAATCAACTACAATCACGTAACATGCCATTTTGAGGTTGCAGATCGCCGAATCGGTGAATCCTTTGATCAAAATCAACTAAAATCATGTAGCAAGCCATTTTGAGCTTACAGATCACCAAATTGATCAACCATTTGATGAGAATCAACTACAATTGTATAAAAGATCATTTTGAGGTTGTAGATCACCGAATCAGTCAACTGTTCAATGAGAATCAGCTACAATCATAACAAGTCACTCTGAAGTTGTAGATCACCGAATCAGTCAACCTCTCGATGAGAATCAACTACAATTGCATAACATGCCATTCTAAGGTTGTAAATCACCGAATCGGTCAACTATTTGATGATAATTAGCTACAATGATTTAGCAAGCCATTATGAGCTTATAGATCACCGAATCGGTCAACTGTTTGATGAAAATCAACTACAATCATATACAAGATTATTCTGACAATATAGATCACCCAATCAGTCAACTGTTCGATGAGAATTAGCTACAATTGCGTAACAAGTCATTCTAAAGTTACAGATTGCTGAATCAGTCAACCTTTCAATGAGAATCAACTACAATCACGTAACATGGCATTCTGAGGTTGCAAATTGCCAAATCGGTTAACTGTTCGATAAGAATTAGATATAATCACTTAGCAAGCAATTATGAGCTTACAAATCACCTAACCAGTCAACCGTTTGATGAGAATCAACTACAATCACATAAAAGATCATTTTGAGGTTGTAGATCACTGAATTGGTTAACTGTTCAATGAGAATCAGCTGCAATTATGTAACAAGTCATTCTAAGGTTGTAAATCCATTCTAAGGTTGTAGATCACCGAATCGGTCAACCGTTCGATGAGAATCAGCTACAATTATGTAGCCAACCATTTTGAGCTTACAGATCACCAAATCGTTCAACCATTTGATGAGAATCAACTATAATCACATAAAATATCATTATGAGATTGTAGATCATTAAACCGGTCAACCGTTCGATGAGAATCAACTACAATCACAGAACAAGTCATTTTGAGGTTGTAGATCATCGAATCAATCAACCTTTCGATGAGAATCACCTAGAATTTCATAGCACACCATTCTAAGGTTGCAGATTGCAAAATCAGTCAACTATTTGATGAGAATCAACTACAATCACATAGAAAGACATTCTGAGCTTACAGATCACCGAATCGGTCAACCATTTGATGACAATCAACTACACTCGCATAAAAGATCATTGTGAGGTTGTAGATCACTGAATCGGTCAATCGTTTGATGAGAATAAGCTACAATCACGTAACATGTCCTTATGAGGTTGCAAATCGCTGAATCTGTCAACCTTTTAATGAGAATCAACTGCAATCGTTTAACACACCATTCTGAGGTTGCAAATCGCCGAATCGGTCAACTGTTTGACAAGAATCAGCTGTAGTCATGTAACAAGACATTCTAAGCTTATAGATCCTAGAATAAGTCAACCATTTAACGAGAATCAACTTCAATCACATAAAAGATCATTCAAAGGTTATATATCACTAAATCGGTCAACTGTTCAATGAGAATCAACTACAATCGCGTACCAAGTCATTTTGAGTTTGTAGATCACCGAATCGGTCAAACTTTTGATGAGAATCAGCTATAATCATGTAGTACACCATTCTGAGGTTGTAGATCCTGAAATTGGTCAACTATTCCATGAGAATTAGCTACAATCACGTAGCAAGACATTCTAAGCTTACAGATCACCGAATCGGTCAAGCGTTCGATGAGAATCAACTACGATCGCATAAAAGATCTTTCTGAGGTTGTAGATCACCAAATCAGTCAACTGTTCTATGAGAATCAACTACAATCACGTAACAAGTCCTTATGAGGTTTCAGATCACCGAATCAGTCAACCTTTCGATCAGAATCAACTACAATCGCATAACATGCCATTCTGAGGTCATATTTTGCTGAATCAATCAACCGTTTGATAAGAATCGACTACAGTCACCTAACAAGCAATTCTTAGCTTATAGATCACCCAATTGGTCAACGATTTAATGAGAATCAACAACAATCGCATAAAAGATCATTCTATGGTTGTATATCACCGAATAAGTCAACCGTTCGATGAGAATCAACTACAATAGTGTAACAAGTCATTCTGAGGTTGCAGATCACCGAATCAATTAACCTTTGGATGAGAATCTACTACAATTGTGTAACCCGCCATTCTAAGGTTGCAAATCACTGAATCGGTCAATCGTTCGATGAGAATTAGCTACAATCATGTAGCAAGCCATTATGAGCTTACAGATCACCGAATCGGTCAACCGTTTGATCAGAATCAACTACAATCACATAAAAGATCATTTTGAGGTTCTAGATCACCAAATCGGTCAACCATTTGATGAGAATCAACTACAATCGTGTAACAAGTCGTTATGAGGTTGTAGTTCACTGACTCGGTCAACCTTTCGATGAGAATAAACAACAATCATGTAACATGCCATTCTAAGGTTGCAGATCACCCAATCGGTCAACCATTCGATGAGAATCAACTACAATCATGTAGCAAGTCATTCTAAGCTTACAAATTATTGAATCAGTCAACCGTTTGATGAGAATCAACTATAATCACATAGAATATTATTCTAAGGTTGTAGATCACCAAATCGGTCAACCATTCGATGAGAACTAGATTCGCATAACAAGTCATTCTGAGGTTACAGATTGTTGAATCAGCCAACCTTTGGATGAGAACCAGCTACAATCACATAACATGCCATTCTGAGGTTGTAGATTGCCAAATCGGTCAACTTTTTTATGAGAATCAACTACAATCATGTAGCAGACAATTCTGAGCTTACAGATCACAGAATCGGTCAATCATTTGATGAGAATAAATTATAGTCACATAAAAGGTCATTCTGAGGTTGCAGATCACCAAATTGGTCAACCTTTTGATAAGAATCAGTTACAATCACATAACACTCCATTCTGAGTTTGCATATCGCCGAATCAGTCAATCGTTCAATGAGAATTAGCTACAATCACGTAACAAGCCATTCTAAGCTTATAGATCACTGAATTGGTTAACCTTTTGATGAAAAATCATCTACAATTGCATAAAAGATCATTTTGAGGTTGTAGATCACCAAATTGGTCAACCGTTCAATGAGAATCAGCTCCAATCATGTAACAAGTCGTTCTGAGGTTGCAGATCACTGAATCAATCAACCTTTCGATGAGAATTAGCTACAATCACGTAAGATGTCATGCTGAGGTTATAGATCACTAAATCAGTCAATCGTTCGATGAGAATCAACTACAATCATGTAACAAGTCGTTCTAAGGTTGCAGATCACCGAATTGATCAACCTTTCAATGAGAAACAACTATAATCACGTAACATGCCATTCTAAGGTTGCAGATTGCCAAATCGATCAACCATTTGATGAGAATTAGCTACAATCATGTAGCGAGCCATTCTGAGCTTACAAATCACTGAATCAGTCAACCGTTTGATGAGAATCAACTACAATCACATAAAAGATTGTTCTGAGGTCATAGATCACCGAATCGATCAACCATTTGATGAGAATCAGTTACAATCGCCTAACAAGTCGTTCTGAGGTTACAGATTGCCAAATCGAGAAACCTTTCGATGAGAATCAGCTACAACCATGTAACATGCCATTCTAGGGTTGTAGATCACCAAATCCGTCACCCATTCGATAAGAGTCAGCTACAACAACATGGCAAGCCATTCTGAGTATATAGATCACTGAATTGTTCAATCGTTTGATGAGAATTAACTACAATCGAACAAAAGATTGTTTTGAGGTTGTAGATCACTAAATCAGTCAACCGTTCGATGAGAATTAGCTACAATCACATAACAGGTCATTTTGAGCTTGCAGATCACCGAATCGGTCAACCTTTCTATGAGAATCAACTAAAATCATGTAACATGCCATTCTGAGGTTGTAGATCACTGAATCGGTCAACCGTTCAATTAGAATCAACTACAATCACATAACAAGCCATTTTGAGCTTACAGATCACCAAATCGGTCAACCTTTTGATGAGAATCATCTGCAATCGAATAAAAGAACATTTTGAGGTTGGAGATCACCAAATCGACCAACCATTCAATGAGAATCAGCTATAATCACGTAACAAGTCATTTTGAGGTTGCAGATCCCTGAATCAGTCAACCTTTAAATGAGAATCAGCTACAATCATGTAACACACCATGTTGAGGTTGCAGATCACTGAATCGGTCAATAGTTTGATAAGAATCAACTACAATCACGTAACAAGTCATTCTAAGGTTGTGGATCACCGTATCGGTCAACCTTTCGATGAGAAACAACTAAAATCATGTAACACACCATTCTGAGGTTGCAAATCATTGAATCGGTCAATCATTTGATGAGAATCATCTACAATCACGTAGCAAGCCGTTATGAGCTTACAAATCACCGAATGAGTCAACCATTTGATGAGAATCAACTAAAATCAAATAAAAGATCATTCTAAGGTTGTAGATCACCGAATCAGTCAACCGTTTGATGAGAATCAATTAGAATCACCTAATAAGTCATTCTGAGATTGCAGATCACCGAATCGGACAACCTTTCGATGAGAATCTGCTACAATCATGTAACACACTATTCTAAGGTTGTAGATTGCTGAATCAGCCAACTGTTTCATGAGAATCAAGTACAATCATGTGGCAAGCCATTCTCAACTTACAAATCACCAAATTGTTCAACCGTTTGATGAGAATCAACTACAATCGCATAAAAGATCATTCAAAGGTTGTACATCACCGAATCGGTCAATCATTTGATGACAATCACCTATAATCATGTAACAAGTTGTTTTGATTTTGCAGATCACTAAATCGGCCAACCTTTCGATGAGAGTCAGCTACAATCACGTAACATGCCATTCTGAGGTTACATATCACCGAATCGATCAACTGTTCAATAAGAATCAACTACAATCACATAACAAGCCATTCTGGGCTTGCAGATCATCGAATTAGTCAACCTTTTGATGAGAATCATCTACAATCACATAAAAGATCATTTAGATGTTGTAGATCACCAAATTGGTCAACCGTTCAATGAGAATCAGTTCTAATCGCGTAACAAGTCGTTCTGAGGTTGCAGATTGCCAAATCAGTCAAGCTTTTGATGAGAATCAACTACAATCACCTAACATGCCATTCTGAGGTTTCAGATCACTGAATCGGTCAACTGTTCGATGAGAATCAGCTATAATCACATAACAAGTTGTTCTATGGTTTCAAATCACCGAATCGGTCAACCTTTCGATGAGAAACAACTGCAATCGCATAACAAGCCATTCTCAAGTTGCAGATGGCCCAATCGGTCAACCATTTGATGACAATCAGCTACAATCACATAGCAAGCCATTTTGAGCTTACAAATAACCAAATCAATCAACCGTTTGATAAGAATCAACTACAATAACATAAAAGATTGTTCTGAGATTGTAGATCACCGAATCAGTCAACCATTCGATGAGAATCAGTTACAATCGCGTAACAAGTCATTCTGAAGTTGCAGACCACTGAATCAGGGAACCTTTCGATGAGAATCAACTATAATCACATAACACACCATTCTCAAGTTGCAGACCATTGAATCGGTTAATTGTTCAATGAGAATCAGCTACAATCATGCGGCAAGCCATTCTGAGCTTACAAATCACCGAATTGTTCAACCGTTTGATGAGAATCAACTACAATCGCATAAAAGATTATTTTGAGGTTGTAGATCACTGAATCGGTCAACCATTCAATGAGAATCAGCCACAATCATGTAACAAGTTGTTTTGAGGTTGCAAATTACTGAATCGGTCAACCTTTCGATGACAATCAACTACAATCGCATAACATGCCAATCTGAGGTTGTAGATCACCAAATCGATCAACCGTTCGATGAGAATCAACTACAATCACATAGCAAGCCATTCTAAGCATACAGATCACTAAATCAATCAACCATTTTATCAAAATCAACTACAATTGCAAAAAAGATTGTTTTGAGGTTGTAGATCATCAAATCAGTCAACCGTTCGATGAGAATCAGCTACAATTATGTAACAAGTCATTTTGAAGTTGCAGATCACTAAATCGGTAAACCTTTTCATGAGAATCAGCTACATGTTGGATACTACTAATGCATGGGTGGTGATTGAGACATTTAATATATTTAATCACTACGTTACTAAATAGGCACTCATATTGTTGTCATTTGTGTTTTGTCACTGATGTCAACATATGCTTTTATGAAGAAACCAAACTGGTAATCACAGTGTACAAAATGTGTACGGACGTTTCAAATGTTGCGAAGTCAGAAGAGAGTTCAGATGGATGTTGTGATCTTATATCTAAGATCGCATCATTAATGGATGCACATTAAGAAAGATACAACTGTTTTGGTAAAGACTAGTCACTGGACTGTGACAGTGAGAACTGACAAAGTTAGTCTCTGAGTTTCTGGTATAGATTTCAGAGGGATTGGATTCAAGGTATGTGATCTTGAAGGATGATGGTAGAGGTACTGACAGATGTTCATTGTTTAGCACAAGGTACGGAATGATTGGTGACATCATTTGTGGCGTGTGATCTGGCGATGGCTTATTGTGAAGCCGACTCAGGGAATGAAGCATGTGTTTTGTTTGGCAAGCATAATTCAAGGATGTCGGTCCTTAATTGTTGTAATGTAATCATTGTAAACTTCTTTGTGATACCGTGTGTATCTTAGCAAGGGCCTATGTAATTGTTTGTAATTAGGAAAGCCTTATGGGCCAACCTATGCTTGGTAAAATGTAATAAGGTATAAATAAAAGGTCTTTTCTTTGGAAGAGACAAGAATGTGATAAGTGTGATATAAGGAGGTTGTGAACTTGTGTCTGTTGTATGCAGAGCAGAGGATTATTGGTGGACTTCATTGGAACTGATCAAGAAAAGACAATTGCTGGCAAATAGTTCAAAATATTGTGTATTTCTTCATATACACTTGTTGCGAACTAGTGAGTTCAGAAGATGGACTTAACCTTCTTTAGGCAGTGAGCCTTCTTTGTTCTTGACTCCTAACAAGGTTTGTCCTCTAACAAGGACTATGTACTGTAATGTTTCAATAAGCTCCTAACAAGGCTATATCTTCTAACAAGGATTACTATACTCTCAATACATCATTAGTGGGTGCTAATTCCCACAGGGGTTTTTACCTTTAACAGGGTTTCCCCATAACCAAAATATTATGTTATTATGTTGGCATTCATTGCATTCATTCGATCTGATATTGATAAGCTTAAAGTTTAAAGTTTAATATTCTATCATACAACCGATTCACACCCCCCCCCCTCTCAGTTGTATTGTGGACTGTTAATCCTAACAATTGGTATCAGAGCTTGTGGTCCTCATAAAGAAAGCTTAACAGCTTGAGGTGATCTTGGAAAATGGCATACTATAGAAAGGATAGTCCTAAGTTTGATCCTGAAAACTTCGACAGTTGGAAAAATAAGATGCGAACACATTTGCTATGCTTGGACATAGACTATTGGATGATTGTGAAGAAGGAAACCTTGAAAGCTGAGAATGACATAGAGTTAGCCACTAATGATGAAAAGAAACTATTTTCATGCAACATGGTTGCAAGAGAAGCATTGATCAGTGCACTATCTGAAGGTGAGTTTACCGAAATTAAAGATCTGGATTTGGCACATGATATTTGGAATAGACTAGAGTCACTCTACGAAGGAGACAAATATACCAAACAAGTAAAATTGCAGAACTGGAAGACAAAAATGGAGAAGCTACAAATGAATGAAGATGAAACCATTAGAGCCTATGTCCAAAGGGTTACAGAAGCTATGGTTGGAATCAAAAATTTTGGAGGTATTTATGATGAAGATGACGTCATTACAAAGATTCTCAGATCTCTAACCCCTACTTACAAATTCAAGGCAATGTCAATTTAAGAAACTATACCCTTCACTCCAAACTTTACTAGAGAGATGTTGATTGCAAAGTTAACCACCTTTGAAGTTGCAGAATTAGGAGAAGCTGCTCCTAAAGTTGAATCTGCATTTAGGGCATCTGCACACAAGAAAGTATTTGTACTTCTGAGTACAAGAAAAGAAGACCTAAGAGAAGAACTTGGTGAATATGCTGAGGAGTGGGAGAAGATAATGGATGAAGAAAAGATGGAAGAACTTGTTGCACTAATAGCTAGAAGAGAGAAAAGAGGTAAGGGCAAATTTGAAGGCAAATTATCTTTGAAATGTTTTTCATGCAATAAGGTAGGTCATTTTGCATCTAGATGTCCTACAAGAGTTCCTAAATACAAACCTGATTATGCAAAGATTAGAAGAGATAAATAATGTTATTATGCTAGTGAAGGAATCTTTGATGATGATGATGATTTAGACAATGGAGAGATTGGATTTGTTTCTATTAAAGATGAACCAATTCATGAAGAAAAATCCTTAGTATCTCATGTTGACAAGAAGACTGAATGGATAATTGACAGTGGATGTTCTCATCACATGACTGGTGATAAGAACAAATTTGTTAAATTAGTAAATTATGATGGAGGTGTTGTAAGATTTGGGGATAATCTCCCAAAATCCATCATAGGAGTAGGATCCATCACTTTGGATGGAAAGACTAATACGGACAATGTACTACTTGTTGAAGGACTGAAACATAACTTGTTGAGTGTTGGATAGTTAATGGATAAAAACTTTTAGTTAAGTTTTGTGGATGGTAAGTGCTTTATTAGAAGCAAGGAAGGAAAATTGATTGCCACTGGTTCAAGATCTAGAGGTAATGTATTTGAACTAAACACATTTGGAGCCTCTTGTTTTGTTGCAAAGGTAGATGATAGTTGGTTATGGCACAGAAGATTATGTCATGTTAACTTTGATAACATTGTGAAAGCAAGTATGGCAAATGCAGTAAAAGATCTACCGAAGATTGTAAAACCTTGTAACATTGTATGCAAAGAATGTGTTATGGGAAAGCAAACTAAAAATAGTCATCAAAGCAAAACATATGCATCAAAAGGAAAGTTGGATCTGGTACATACAAATCTATGTGGGCCTACAAGAACAAAGTCATACTATGGTCAAAGGTATTTTATACTCTTTGTTGATGATTTTTCTAGAATGATGTGGGTGACTTATTTGAGAGAGAAATCAGAAGCATTTGACAAATTCAAGTTGTTTAAAGAAAAGGTAGAGAATGAATCAGGATTGAAAATAAAGTGTTTAAGATCAGACAGAGGTGGAGAGTTTACATCATATTTATTCAATTCATACTATGAAGAGCATGGGATAAAAAGACAAACATCTGCTCCTAGAACTCCACAACATAATGGGATAGCAGAGCGAAGAAATAGAACTATACTTGATGCTACCAGAACAATGTTGATTGAAGGGAATGTATCTCATGTACATTAGAGAGAGGATGTTGGAACAGCAGTATACACATTAAACAGAATTCAAATCAGAGATGGTACAAGACTCCCTATGAACTATGGTGTGATCATACTCCTATAAAATATTTTAGAATTTTTGGTAGAAAATGTTATATCAAGAGGGATGATGAGATAGGAAAGTTTGATGCTAGAAGTGATGAAGGTATCTTCCTTGGTTACTCTGTCAAGAGTAAGGCATACAAATGTTTCAATCTAAGATTAAGGAAGATGGTTTAAAGTAACAATGTAAGAATAGATGAGAAATTTCAAATACAAGAAAGAATGTATGACAACAGTCAAATATCAAAAGTAAAAGAAGCCACTGCTATTACTGAAGAAGAATTTGTTGAGGAAGGAAGCAAAAAAGAGGCTTGTGATGACATAAGAAAGACCACTGAAACTCCTAAAACCCCAAGGTATGTAAAAAATAACCATCCTGAAAATCAAATTCTTGGCAATACAAGTCAAGGAGTGCTAACTAGATCTAAAGTTAGATAAGAAATTTGTTTAATTTCTCAAGTTGAGCCAAAGACTACAGATGAAGCCTTTAAAGATGAATCTTGGATAAATGCCATGAAAGAAGAATTAGATCAGATAAAGAAAAATAATACTTGGGAATTGGTGCCAAGACCTAAAAATAAAAATGTTATAGGAACAAAATGGGTCTTTAGAAACAAAATGGATGAAGAAGGAACATTTGTAAGGAACAAAGAAAGACTAGTGTGTAAGGGGTACTCATAGCAAGAAGGGATAGACTTTGAAGAAACATTTGCTCCTGTTGCTAGAATAGAGGCAGTAAGATTATTTCTATCTTATGCTGCACACAAAAACTTCAAAGTGTATCAGATGGATGTTAAATATGCATTTCTGAATGGAGACCTTGAAGAAGCGGTATACATAGAACAACCAAAAGGATTTCTTCTATGTGAAGACAAAGACATGGTGTGCAAGTTAAAGAAAGTACTGTATGGGTTGAAGTAAGCTCCTAGGGCTTGGTATGCAAGGTTGGACAAGTATCTACTTGGACTTGGATTCATAAAAGGTAATGCGGATAGTAATCTGTACTTAAGAACTACTGAAGATGGAATCCTGATAATAGAGGTATTTGTGGATGACATTATCTTTGGAGGTAATGATGATCTGTGTAAGAATTTTGCTAAAGAAATGGAAAGTGAATTTGAGATGTCCATGATAGGTGAAATGAAATTATTTCTTGGACTACAAATAACTTAGAATGAGAAGGGTATTTTCATTTTCAGACCAAGTATCTCAAAGAATTACTTAAGAAATTTGGTGAGGAAGATTGTAAACCAATAGGAACACCTATGGTGACTGGAAACAAGCTAATAGTTGATGATGAATCAAAATATGTTTTCAGACATTGTATAGATCAATGGTTGGAGGGGTACAATATCTGACTCACACAAGACCAGATATTTCTAATGTTGTTGGAATTGTGGCTAGATATAAGGCAAAACCCAAAGAGACTCATCTAGCTGATGTTAAAAGGATACTAAGGTATCTCAGAGGAACCATAGACTATGGTTTATCGTATGACAAGAATGATAGCTTTGAACTTCATGCTTATACTGATGCTGATTGGGCAGGAAATATTGATGACAGAAAAAGTACAAGTGGTGGTGCATTTTTCCTTAGGACAAAGTTGGTTTCTTGGCTAAGTAAGAAACAAGATTGTATAGCACAATCTACTATTGAATTAAAATATGTTGATGCTACTATAAATTGCACTCAAATTTTTTGGATGAAACAAATGCTGATAGACATTGGAATAACTTTTAATAAACCTATGGTTATCCATTGTGATAACACCAGCATAGTAAACATGTCAAAGAATCTGGTGATGCACTTTAAAACTAAACACATTTCTATCAAATATCACTTCTTAAGAGACAAGGTGGCAGAAAAAGAAATCAATCTTGAATATATCAATACAAAAGAGAAGATTGCATACATATTTACTAAGCCACTACCGAAAGATACCTTTGAATATCTCAGAGGTATGTTAGGGGTTCAGGCCCTTCCTAGTCAGAACAAAATGATGCAGAGATGCATCAGTCCAAAAGTGCTCAGAGCCTCATCATTTTCTGGACTGAATGTAGGGATCTACTCCTCACCAGGAGTGATCATGGAAGAAAGTTTATCTGTGAAGGTAGTTGGAACCCTTTGCCATTATTGTCAAAGGGGGAGTGTTGTTATGACAAAATCCTCACTGTTTGGGGAAATTGATCTGTGGAAGGACTTTTGGGTTGATACAACTTTGGGATAAGATTTCCCATATGTTGACATCAATGCCAAAGGGGGATATTGTTGGATATTGCTAATGCATGGGTCATGATTGGGACATTTAATATGTTTAATCACTATGTTACTAAATAGGCACTCATACTGTTGTCATTTGTGTTTTTTCACTGATGTCAACATATGCTTTTATGAAGAAACCAGACTGGTAATCACAGTGTACGGAAGGTGTACAGACATTTTAGATGTTGTGAAGTCAAAAGAGAGTTCAGACGGATGTTGTGATCTTATATCCAAGATCACATCATTAATAGATGCAAATTAAGAAAGATACAATTGTTTTGGTAAAGACTGGTCACTGGACTATGACAGTGAGAATTGACAGAGGTAGTCTCTAAGTTTCTGGTATAGATTTTAGAGGGATTGGATTCAAGGTATGCAATCTTGAAGGATGATGATAGAGGTACTGATGGATTTTCATTGGTTAGGGCAAGGTACAGAATGATTGGTGACATCATTTGTGGCGTGTGCTCTGGAAATGGCTTATTGTGAAGCTGACTCAGGGAATGAAGCATGTGTTTTGTTTGGAAAGCATAATTTAAGGATGTCGGTCCTTAATTATTGTAATGTAATCATTGTAAACTTCTTTGTGATACTGTGTGTATCTTAGCAAGGGCCTATGTAATTGTTTGTAATTAGGAAATCCTTATGGGCCGACCTATGCTTGGTAAAATGTAATAAGGTATAAATAAAAGGTCTTTTCTTTGGAAGAGACAAGGATGTGATAAGTGTGATATAAGGAGGTTTTGAACTTGTGTCTATTGTATGTAGAGCAGAGGATTATTGGTGGACTTCATTGGAACTGATCAAGAAAAGACAGTTGCTGGCAAACAATTCAAAATACTGTGTATTTCTTCATATACACTTGTTGCAACTAGTGAGTTCACAAGGTGGACTTAACCTTCTTTAGGCAGTGAGCCTTCTTTGTTCTTGACTCCTAATAGGGTTTATCCTCTAACAAGGACTATGTACTATAACATTTCAATAAGCTCATAATAGGGCTATATCTTCTAACAAGGATTACTATACTCTCAGTACATCATTAATGGGTGCTAATTCCCACCGGGGTTTTTACCTTTAACAGGGTTTCCCCATAACCAAAATATTATGTTATTATGTTGGCATTCATTGTGTTCATTGGATATGATATTGATAAGCTTAAAGTTTAAAGTTTAATATTCTATCATACAATTGATTCACCCCCCCCCTCTCAGTTGTATTGTGGACTATTAATCCTAACACTACAATTGCGTAAGACACCATTGTGAAGTTGCATATCACCAAATTGGTCAACCGTTCAATGAGGATCAACTACAATCACGTAGCAAGCCACTCTAAGCTTACAGATCACCAAATTGATTAACTGTTTGATGAGAATCAACTACAATCGCATAAAAGATAGTTTTGAGGTTATAGATCACTGAATCGATCAACCGTTAGATGAGAATCAACTAGAATCATGTAACAAGTCATTCTAAGGTTGCAAATCACTGAATCAGACAACCTTTTGATGAGAATCGGCTACAATCATGTAACACACCATTCTGAAGTTGTATATCATCGAATCGGTCAAGCTTTGGATGAGAATCAGATACAATTGCATAACACAGCATTCTGAGGTTATGGATCAGCAAATCGGTCAACCGTTCGATGAGACTCAACTATAATTACATTAACAATAATTATGAGGTTGTAGATCACTGAATTGGTCAAGCGTTTGATGAGAATCAGCTACAATCACGTAACAAGTCATTCTGAGGTTGCAAGTCACTGAATCAATCAACCTTTTGACGAGAATCAACTACAATCATGTAAAATGTCATTCTAAGGTTGCAGATCACCGAATCGGTCAACCGTTCGATGAGAATCAACTACAATAATGTAACAAGACATTCTAAGCTTACATATCACCGAATAGGTCAACCATTTGATGAGAATCAATTACAATTGCATAAAAGATCATCCTGAGGTTGTAAATCACTGAATCAGTCAACCTTTGGATGATAATTAGCTACAATCATGTAACACACCATTCTGAGGTTGCAGATCACTGAATCGGTCAACTATTTGATGAGAATCAGCTATAATCACGTAGCAAGCCATTCTGAACTTACAGATTAGTGAATCGGTCAACTGTTTGATGAGAATCAACTAGAATTGCATAAAAATATCATTTGAAGGTTGTAGATCATCGTATCGGTCAACTATTCGATGAGAATCAGCTACAATCACATAACAAGTCATTATGTGGTTGTAGATCACCGAATCGATCAACCTTTCAATGCGAATCAACTACAACCGTGTAACATGCCATTCTGAGGTTACATATCACTAAATTGATCAACTGTTTGATAAGAATCAGCTACAATCACATAGCAAGTCATTCTGAGCTTACATATCACCGAATCGGTCAACCATTTGATGAGAATCAACTACAATCGCCTAAACGATCATTTTAAGGTTGTAGATCACCGAATCGGTCAATCTTTTGATGAGAATCAGCTACAATCATGTAACACAATTTTGTGGTTGCAAATCGCCGAATCGGTCAACTGTTCGATGAAAATTAGCTATAATCAAGTAGCAAGCCTTTCTCAGCTTACAAATGACCGAATCGGTCAACCATTTAATGAGAATCAACTACAATCTAATGAAAGATCATTCTAAGGTTATAGATCACTGAATCGGTCAACCATTCGATGAAATTTAGCTACAATCACGTAATCAGTCATTTTGAGGTTGCAGATTGCTGAATCGATCAACCTTTTGATGAGAATCATCTACAATCATGTAACATGCCATTCTGAGGTTGCACATCATCGAATCGGTCAACTATTCGATGAGAATCAGCTACAATCACATAGCATGCCATGTTGAGGTTGTAGATCGCTAAATGGGTCAACCGTTCGATGAGAATCAACTACAATCATGTAACAAGCCATTCTGATCTTACAAATCACCAAATCGATCAACCGTTAGATGAGATTCAACTATAATTGCATAAAAGATCATTCTAAGGTTGTATATCACCAAATCGGTTAACCATTTGATGAAAATCAGCTACAATTGTGTAACAAGCCCTTCTGAGGTTACAGATTGCTGAATTGATCAACCTTTCGATTAGAATCAACTACAATCACATAACACAACATTCTGAGGTTGCAGATTGCCGAATCGGTCAACCATTTGATGAGATTTAGCTACAATCACGTAACAAGCCATTATGAGCTTACAAGTCACTGAATCGGTCAACCATTTGATGAGAATCAACTACAATCACATAAAAGATCATTCTGAGGTTGTAGATCACTGAATCAGTCAACCGTTTGATGAGAATCAGCTACAATCACGTAACAAGTCATTCTAAGGTTGCAGATCACCTAATCGGTCAACCTTTTGATGAGAATCAGCTACAATCGCATAACATGCCATTCTGAGGTTACAAATTGTCGAATCAATCAACCATTCAATGAGAATGAGCTACAATTATGTAGAAATCCATTCTGAGCTTACAAACCACCGAACCGGTCAACCGTTTGATGAGAATCAACTACAATCGCATAAAAGATCATTCTAAGGTTTATATCACCGAATCAGTCAACCGTTCACTAAGAATCAGCCACAATCATGTAACAAGTAGCTCTGAGGTTACAAATCACTGAATCGGTCAACCTAACAATGAGAATCAACTACAATCACGTAATAGACCATTCTAAGATTGTAGATCACTGAATCAGTAAATCATTTGATGAGAATCAGCTAAAAAATGTAACAAGCCATTCCAAGCTTATAGGTCACTGAATCGGTCAATTGTTTGATGAAAATCAACCACAATCACATAAACAATCATTCTGAGGTTGTAGATCACTGAATCGGTCAACCATTTGATGAGAATCAACTACAATCACATAACAAATTGTTCTGAGGTTGCAGATCGCCGACTCGGTCAACCTTTGGATGAGAATCAGCTACTATCACGTAACACACCATTCTAAGGTTGCATATCACCGAATTGGTCAACCATTCAATGAGAATCAACTACAATCATGTAGCAAGTCATTCTGAGATTACAGATCACCGAATCAGTCAACCGTTTGATGAGAATCAACTACAATCACATAAATGATCATTTTGAGGTTGTAGCTCATCGAATCGGTCAACCTTTTGATGAGAATCAACCATAATCACATAACACACCATTTTGAGGTTGCAAATCACCGAATCGGTCAACTATTTGATGACAATCAACTATAATCATGTAACAAGTCATTCGAAGCTTATAGATCACTGAATCGGTCAACCGTTTGATGAGAATCAACTACAATCCTATAAAAGATCATTTTGAAGTTGTAGATCACCGAATCGATCAACCGTTCGATGAGAATTAGCTATAATTGTGTAATAAGTCATTTTAAGGTTACATTACCAATTGGTCAACCTTTCAATGAAAATTAGCTACAATCACCTAACATGCCATTCTAAGGTTGCAGATCACCAAATCTGTCAACCATTCGATGAGAATCAGCTACAATCATATAGCAATCCATTTTGAGCTTACAGATCACCGAATCAGTCAAGCATTTGATGAGAATCAACTACAATCACATAAAAGATCATTCTGAGGTTTTAGATCTCTGAATCGATCAATCGTTCGATGAGAATCAACTACAATCACATAAAAAATCATTTGAGGTTGTATATCGCCGAATCGGTCTACCTTTCGGTGAGAATCAACTACAATCACATAACACACCATACTAAGGTTACAGATCTTTGAATTGGTCAAACATTCAATGAGAATCAACTAGAATCATATAACAAGCCATTCTGAGCTTTCAAATCACTGAATTAGTCAACCATTTGATGAGAATCAACTAAAATTGCATAAAAGATCATTTTAAGGTTGTATAACACCAAATCGGTCAATCATTCAATGAGAATCATCTACAATCACATAACAAGTCCTTCTAAGGTTACAGATCACTGAATCGGTCAACCTTTCGATGAGAATTAGCTACAATCGCATAACACACCATTTGGAGGTTGCAGGTCACCAAATTAGTCAACTATTCGATGTGATTCAGCTACAATCACGTAACAAGCCATTTTAAGCTTACAAGTCACCGAATCGGTCAACCGTTTGATGAGAATCAACTACAATCGCATAAAAGATCATTCTGAGGTTGTAGATCACCGAATCGTTCAACTGTTCAATGACAATCAACTACAATCACGTAACAAGTCATTCTGAGGTTGCATATCACCGAATCAATCAACCTTTCGATGAGAACCAACTACAATCGCATAATTCACCATTATGAGGTTGTAGGTCACCGAATCGGTCAACCATTCAATGAGAATCAGTTACAATCATGTAGCAATCCATTTTGAGCTTACAAATCACTGAATCGGTCAACCGTTTGATGAGAATCAACTACAATCACATAGAAGACCATTTTGATGTTGTAGATCACCGAATCGGTCAACCATTTGATAAGAATCAGCCACAATTGCGTAGCAAGTCATTTTGAGGTTACAGATCACCGGATTGGTCAACCTTTCGATGAGAATTAGCAACAATTGCATAACACACCATTCTGAGGTTGCAGATCACCGAATCAGTCAAATATTTGATGAGAATCAACTATAATCATGTAAGAAGCAATTCTGAGCTTACAGGTCACTGAATCGGTCAATCGTTTGATGAGAATTGAGCACAATCGCATAAAACATCATTCTGAGATTGTAGATCACTGAATCAATCAAGCGTTCGATGAGAATCAACTACAATCACGTAACAAATTGTTCTAAGCTTGCAGATCGCCAAATCGGTCAATATTTCAATGAGAATCAGCTGCAATAGTGTAACACGCCATTCTGAGGTTGCAGATTGCTAAGTCGATCAATCATTCGATGAGAGTCAGCTACAATCATGTAGCAAGCCATTCTGAGCTTACAGATCACTGAATCAATCAACTGTTAGATGACAATCAACTAAAATCACATAAAAGATCATTCTTAGGTTGTAGATCACTGAATCGGTCAACCGTTTGATGAGAATCATCTACAATCGCGTAACAAGTCATTCTGAGGTTGCAAATCACCGAGTCGGTCAACCTTTTGATGATAATCAACTACAATCACGTAACACATCATTTTGAGGTTGTAGATCGCTGAATCGGTTAACCGTTCGATGAGAATCAGTTGCAATCACATAAAAGATCATTCTGAGGTTGTAGATCACTGAATCGGTCAACCGTTTGATGAGAATCTGCTACAATCATGTAACAAGCCATTATGAGGTTGTAGATCGTCCAATCGGTCAACCTTTCGATGAGAATTAGCTACAATCATGTAACACACCATTCTGAGGTTGGAGATCACCGAATCGGTCAACCTTCTGATGAGAACCAAGTACAATTGCGTAACCCACCATTATGAGGTTGTAGATCGCCGAATCGGTCAACCATTCAATGACAATTAGCTACAATCACATACAAGCCATTCTAAGCTTTTAGTTCACTGAATCAGTCAACCGTTTGATGAGAATCAAGTACAATTGCATAAAAGATCATTCAGAGGTTGTAGATCACTGAATTGGTCAACCGTTCAATGAGAATCAACTACAATCACATAAAAAGTTATTTTGAGGTTACAGATCATCGAATTGGTCAACCATTCGATGAGAATGAGCTACAATCATGTAACACGCCATTCTGATGTTGCAGATCACTGAATCGGTCAATCTCTTGATGAGAATCTGATTCAATCGCGTAGCAAGTTATTCTGAGCTTACAGGTCACCAAATCAATCAATCATTTGATGAGAATCAACTACAATAGCATAAAAGATCATTCTAATGTTGTAGATCACTTAATCTGTCAACCGTTCGATGAGAATCATCTATAATCATGTAACAAGTCATTCTGAGATTGCAAATTGCCAAATCGGTTAACCTTTGGATGAGAATCATCAACAATCACGTAACACATCATTATGAGGTTGCAGATTACCAAATCAGTCAACTATTCGATGAGAATCAGCTACAATCATGTAGCAAGCCATTCTGAGCTTACAGATCACCAAATCGGTCAATCGTTTGATGAGAATCAACTATAATTGCATAAAAGATCATTCTGTGGTTGTAGATCACCGAATCTGTCAATCGTTTGATGAGAATCAACTACTATCACATAAAAAGTTGTTTTGAGGTTGTAGATCACTGAATTGGTCAACCTATCGATGAGAATTGGCTAGAATAACGTAACACACCATTCTCAAGTTACAGATCACCGAATCGGTCAATCATTCGGTGAAAATCAGCTACAATCACGTAGCAACTCATTTTGATGTTGTAGATTTCTGAATCGGTCAACCTTTCAATGAGAATCATCCACAATCGTGTAACATGCCATTCTGAGGTTGCAGATCACCAAATCGGTCAATCATTTGATGAGAATCAGCTATAATCACAAAGCAAGCCATTCTGAGCTTACAAATCATCGAATCGATCAACCATTTGATGAGAATCAACTACAATCACGTAACAAGTCATTCTAAGGTTGCAGATCACTGAAACAATCAACCTATCGATGAGAATTAGCTACAATCACATAACATGTCATTCTAAGGTTATAGGTTGCCAAATCGGTCAACTATTTGATGAGAATCAGCTACAATCACATAGCAAGCCATTCTAAACTTACAGATCACCGTATCGGTTAATTGCTTGATGAGAATCAACTACAATCACATAAAAGATTGTTCTGAGGTTGTAGATAGCTGAATCGGTCAATCGTTCGATGAGAATCAGCTACAATCATGTAACAAGCCATTATGAGGTTGCAGATCTCCAAATCGGTCAACCTTTTGATTAGAATCAGCTACAATCACCTAACATGCCATTCTGAGGTTGCAGATCTCTAAATCGGTCAACCTTTGGATGAGAATTAGCTACAATTATGTAACACATCATTCTGAGGTTGTAGATTGTTGAATCGGTCAACCGTTCAATGAGAATAAGCTACAATCACGTAGTAAGGCATTCTGAGCTAATAGATCACTGAATCAGTCAAATATTTTATGAGAATCAACTACAATTGCAAAAAAGATCATTTTGAGGTTGTAGATCACCGAATCAGTCAACCATTTGATGAGAATGATCTACAATCAAGTAACAAGTTGTTTTGAGGTTACATCACTAATACATTTGGGGTGACATTGCGACGGCCATTTGCGACGGCAGGCAAATGTCATGTGGTTTTGCTCTTTTTTTTTCAAATATAGCCCGACACCATCGCAATTTGCGACGACAATACATTTGTAACTGTCGCAATTGCGACGTTGTCGGGATATAAGCGCAAAATTTAAAAGGAACGTTGTCATGTGTGTTTTGAACAGCGCCGTAACCCTCTGCGAAATCACATCACGATATAACGGCAAACAAAATAAGAACGTTGTCATTTGTGTTTTCAACAGCGCCGTAACCCTCCGCGAAATCACATCGGGATATAAGGGCAAAAAAAACAAGAACGTTGTCATTTGTGTTTTCAACAGCGCCGAGAGAGATTCCCTCCGCGAAATCACAGCTACAATTTCTGAGTACGTTGGGTTTATTTTTCTTTTGTCATTATTATGTAATCTGGTATTCAGCTGTTAGAGAGCTAAAATACCCAGAAATGAGGACATATCTATGTTGAATTTATTGTTAGCGGCTTTGGTTATTTAGAAGTTTAATTTTATTTGTTCATCTTTCAAGCACAAACGTTTTGTGGACTGTAACGTCTTCATTGTTTCGGGTATGCAGTGAAACAGCCCTAACTTGCAATTGTGATGTTGTTGGGATATAAGGGCAAAAAAAAAAAGGAACGTTGTCATTTGTGTTTTCAACAGCACCGTAACCCTCCGCGAAATCACATCGGGATATAAGGGCAAAAAAAACAAGAACGTTGTCATTTGTGTTTTCAACAGCGCCGAGAGATATTCCCTCCGCGAAATCACAGCTACAATTTCTGAGTACGTTGGGTTTATTTTTCTTTTGTCATTATTATGTAATCTGGTATTCAGCTGTTAGAGAGCTAAAATACCCAGAAATGAGGACATATCTGTGTTGAATTTATTGTTAGCGGCTTTGGTTATATAGAAGTTTAATTTTATTTGTTCATCTTTCAAGCACAAACGTTTTGTGGACTGTAATGTCTTCATTGTTTCGGGTATGCAATGAAACAGCCCTAACTTGCGACTACCTTCACGGTACTTGTGTACATTATCATGTTGTCTTTACAGTGACTGTCCTCATTCAAGTGGGAATTACACAAGGGACAGTCACTGTGAGATGTCCTCATTTGTGACAAGGACAGTCACACTTAGGACATCTCATAGTGATATTCCCTTGTGTAATTTCCACTTGAATGTATTGCTATTGAACCACATTAATGCTTTTCTTCTTCAACAAATGAGGACAGTCACTGTAAAGACAACATGATAATGTACAGAATTACCAAAAAATGATCTTGTTAATTGATGTAACACTTTTTCTTGCTCACTCCCTATCCTTCACTAGGGTCTCTTTAGGCCAATGTTTTGACTTGATAGGGTACTTAACTATCCCTACACTCTTTAGGTATCTCTACCCAAGATCCCACTCCTTCAACTAGTGCACACCAACAAGAAATACAACAAACTCTGCTCAATACCAATCTAGCTACTAGGACACTCCTAGTCTTGTCTTCACAAATTGAAACACATTCAACTAGAACTTTACTCCATGGAGAGGCTGGCCACTAGGACCTCTATTGGTTTCAATATTACTCCTTCACCTATACTTTTCATCAGTACTTCAATCCGGTTCATCAAACCATGCATGCCAATTGCACCCAAAAATAGGCTGCTAGCAATTAGGCCTTTGTCAAGCCTTTTTGTTTATATTAAGCCACCTAAAGGGCTTAGGATTCAGATGCCCTTTATTGAGAACTCCAAGATATCTAAGGTCTTCTCCTCCTAGATTTTTTGTACACCAACTGCTACAGCCATGCCTGAAAACAAGTATTTTGACACAACTTGGACAGTCTGACTAAGAGTTTGTTTTCTTAGTAGCCAAAGAAACTCACCCAATCTTCTAATTTGACTTGGGGCTTCTTTAGATGTGTGTCTACCTCTCCATGAGATTTTAGTTGAAGCAACCAATGCATTCAACTTGTTGTAATCTTCTTGTAATGATTTGTCATCCATAACTGTGCTCAACTGACTCACCTAGGACATCATTGCAAACATAGAAAATGAGCTTCCCAGGGCCCCTCCTTCCAAACATATAGTACATGGAGTCTCCTCACCCATTCCAAGAGCCCGTACAAAATTGACAATGGAATGATGAGCTAAGACTCCATTTGTTCAACCTGCCTGGTTCAAACCAATGATAGGGTACTTAACAAAAGAATTAACAAACTAGTTGGAATGCTTCAAAACTCAAAAAAAACACAACACAGAATAAAAAAACAACTTGTACTAACTTTTCCAATAGACACTGCGAGCTATCTAATCCATTAATCAACTGAAAACAAAGAAACAAAAAAACTCAAGAATTCACTAAAACCGTGTTACTCTACAAATCTTCTTAATTCCAAATGTTTTTCCCCCCAACCTTTTGCACAGATCGATGGAGGCCTCTTATAGTTGATCTGATGCCTAATTCAATGGTTTCATATAGTTACATAACCATCTTACTCGAAAATGCTCCCTTGCACAAATGTTGTCAATGTTGTGAATGACAACATTGACAACTTGTTACAACCTTTGGGATTTTGGTTCAAAACTTATTGTTCAAACACCATAAGACCCTAACCATGACTTAGTTAGGCTATTTAGACCTCACATAGGCCACTTATACACTTCTTTGCCCAATTTGACCCCTAAATGCTTCATTCCCACTTTTGCCACAATATTGGTAACTTGGGTACAAATTGGCACTTGCCTTCACAAAGGTCACACATGAGGACATCTCACAGTGATCGATTGTCCCTTGTGTAATTTCCACTTGAATGTATTGCTATTGAACCACATTAATGCTTTTCTTCTTCAACAAATGAGGACAGTCACTCTAAAGACAACATGATAATGTACACTCACTGTAAGGACAGTCACAAATGAGGACATCTCACAGTGACTGTCCCTTGTGTAATTGCCGCTTGAATGTATTGCTATTGAACCACATTAATGCTTTTCTTCTTCAACAAATGAGGACAGTCACTCTAAAGACAACATGATAATGTACACTCACTGTAAGGATAGTCACAAATGAGGACATCTCACAGTGACTGTCCCTTGTGTAATTGCTGCTTGAATTACACAAGGGACAGTCATTGTGAGATGTCCTCATTTGTGACAAGGACAGTCACACATGAGGACATCTCACAGTGATTGTCCCTTGTGTAATTTCCACTTGAATGTATTGCTATTGAACCACATTAATGCTTTTCTTCTTCAACAAATGAGGACAGTCACTCTAAAGACAACATGATAATGTACACTCACTGTAAGGACAGTCACAAATGAGGACATCTCACAGTGACTGTCCCTTGTGTAATTTCCGCTTGAATTACATAAGGGACAGTCATTGTGAGATGTCCTCATTTGTGACAAGGCTAGTCACACATGAGGACATCTCACAGTGATTGTCCCTTGTGTAATTGTCACTTGAATGTATTGCTATTGAACCACATTAATGCTTTTCTTCTTCAACAAATGAGGGCAGTCACTCTAAAGACAACATGATAATGTACACTCACTGTAAGGACATGTCACAGTGACTGTCCCTTGTGTAATTGCCGCTTGAATTACACAAGGGACAGTCATTGTGAGATGTCCTCATTTGTGACAAGGACAGTCACACATGAGGACATCTCACCGTGATTGTCTGTAATGTCCCCTTTTTGGCTAACTTGGAAAACAGGAACAATTACTCCACTTCTCAGACTTACTCTATCAGATACTTACAATTAAACTAAGTAATGGAGGTTACTTAAGATATCAACTGCTATTTCAGATTCAATCACAATATGTGTGCAAGATGATATTGATACCAATATGTTTAATAGCACTGTCGGATATAATGATATGAAATATGCTATGAATATGATGTTTCCTATCACTTATAGTGATAGTATAATGATGGTATGTCTGATATAAACAATATCGATATACAATCAATAAGTATTGCTTACAGCAATGTATTTGCTGTGTCTGATATGATGATGTAATTATGCAAATGTGTAATATCGCTATGAGTGATATGTTGCTATTTCAGATTCTGAATTATATGCTTGCAACTTCAAATATTGATGTTGTTTCTGACTATCCTTTCTATCTGTGCAATCATGGTGTTGTCTCTGATCTGCAATGATAAACTTGAAACCAAACTGCCAAAGGCAGATGCTCTATTGAGTATATCCAAATATAGATAAGTAAATAAAGTTCTAATGATGCCTTGAGTGACTGACGAGAATGCATTCTTATATTGTCTTTAACAAATGAAGAGATGCTATGAATGAGACGTGTCTTGTTTCTTCCTCCATGTCCCTTTGTTAAGCACACCTTTCCATAATCCGACAGTTCACATAATATTATTTCATTATTTTCTGATCATAGATAACTCCCAGATTGACTCAATATCAAATCTTTTTATGAAGGTAATCTTCCCTAATTGGTAGTGCAACCAGTAGTTAACATCCATTGTGTTTGTATTAGTTTGGTCTAACTATCATTAGTATTTAGTCAATCGATATTAACTCTTGCCTTATCCCATATTGTTATGATGATATCCAATCTTTCTACTCTGATATAAGTCGATATCATTTTCTGATAATTGTCCATTTATTGGTTGATTGCTGGTAATGGAGTTTGATCTTCAAATTGACTTCCATTCCTGTTAATACTTAAGGATACATTGTACTTATTATCCATGACTGATGCCTCATTCATCAATAGCTTGTGATATAATCACTGATGCTTTTGTGGTTCTACAAGATGTGGTTTATCTCAGACAATCGATAATCTTTCAATCCTTTAGTCGATATCCTCCTATGTGGTGTCTATTGATATAGATAGTAGAATTCAATCTAGTTTATGTTATTGTCATGATAACATAGGAAGTGATGGTGCATATTTGCTAGCGGGTCTTCATGTTTGATATTGCTTTATCGGATATGTCATTGTCTAAACTTGTGCAATTAATGATTATTTATAATATATGAATGGTTATCCTTCTTTCTTATCAATACATCTTCTGAAACCCATAGCGACCTATCCCTTATTCATATCATGTTGATCTTGACTTCATAGTATTTGGTTCAGTAATCATCCTCTCATGGTATCGATGTGTAATGACTAGTGATTGTTGTATCACTTCTTCGTTCCTCATCGTGATAGATAATGCAGATGTTTAATGTAGATGTATATCGATTACAGATATTCGATATTGCTTTAAACGTTATTATTATTATTATTATATTTATTAATGTTATTGTTATTATTAAATAATATAATTAATGATGTTAGTAATATTAATAATATTATAATAAATATTATTATAGTGATAACATATTGTTTTATATTGAGAGGTTTATTAATATTATTTATATATTAAAATTATTATATCAATAATTGATTTAATATTATTACTTAATATATTATTATAATATAATATATATAATTTATTAATAATTATTTATTATTAATTTATATTATAATTATAATCATAATTATATTATTTATTAATATTTTAATATTATTTAATTAACATATTACTTATTATGCTAACTATATATTATTATTATCTTTTGATAATAATTATATATTATTGTTATATACCGTTAATAATAGATTATTATATATCATCTAATCATTTTATTATTATACTAAGTTCAATATGTCACGGCTCATGACATTGTCCCTTGTGTAATTGCCACTTGAATGTATTGCTATTGAACCACATTAATGCTTTTCTTCTTCAACAAATGAGGACAGTCACTCTAAAGACAACATGATAATGTACACTCATTGTAAGGACAGTCACAAATGAGGACATCTCACAGTGACTGTCCCTTGTGTAATTGCCACTTGAATTACACAAGGGACAGTCATTGTGAGATGTCCTCATTTGTGACAAGGACAGTCACACATGAGGACATCTCACAGTGATTGTCCCTTGTGTAATTGCCACTTGAATGTATTGCTATTGAACCACATTAATGCTTTTCTTCTTCAACAAATGAGGACAGTCACTCTAAAGACACCATGATAATGTACACTCACTGTAAGGACAGTCACAAATGAGGACATCTCATAGTGACTGTCCCTTGTGTAATTGCCACTTGAATGTATTGCTATTCAGCCACATTAATGCTTTTCTTCTTCAACAAATGAGGATAGTCACTCTAAGGACAACATGATAATGTACACTCACTGTAAGTGTACATTATCATGTTGTATTACAAATGGACCTTATGTTGGTCGGGATATAAGTGCAAAAAAAAAAAGGAACGTTGTCATTTGTGTTTTCAACAGCGCCGAGAGAGATTCCCTCCGCGAAATGAAGCGGGTTATCATTTGTGTTTTGAACAAAGCGGGTTGTCATTTGTGTTTTGAACAGCACCGAGAGAGATTCCCTCTGCAAAATCAAGCGGGTTGTCATTTGTGTTTTCAACAGCGCCGAGAGAGATTCCCTCCGCAAAATCACAGCTACAATTTCTGAGTACGTTGGGTTTATTTTTCTTTTGTCATTATTATTTAATCTGGTATTCAGCTGTTAGAGAGCTAAAATACCCAGAAATGAGGACATATCTGTGTTGAATTTATTGTTAGCGGCTTTGGTTATTTAGAATGCTTCCTCACAATACTTAATTACACAAGGGACAGTCACTGTGAGATGTCCTCATTTGTGACAAGGACAGTCACACATGAGGACATCTCACAGTGACTGTCCCTTGTGTAATTGCCACTTGAATGTATTGCTATTCAGCCACATTTATGGGCCCGTTTGGACCACGACACACAGTAGCATCTACAGAGAAGAATATCCCAGGTGTAACAAGTTGTAAGAATATACCAACAGTTCTAAGAAGTTCCCTAGCACGTAGTAGCATCTACAGAGAAGAATATACAACATGAGGGCAGCCACTGTAAAGACAACATGATAATGTACACTCATTGTATGTGTACATTATCATGTTGTCTTTACAGTGACTGACCTCATTCAAGTGGCAATTACACAAGGGACAGTCACTGTGAGATGTCCTCATTTGTGACAAGGACAGTCACACATGAGGATATCTCACAGTGACTGTCCCTTGTGTAAGCCACTTGAATGTATTGCTATTCAACCACATTTATGGGCCCGTTTGGACCACAGCACACAGTAGCATCTACAGAGAAGAATATCCCAGGTGTAACAAGTTGTAAGAATATACCAACAGTTCTAAGAAGTTCCCTAGCACATAGTAGCATCTTCTAATTGTCTATACCACTTCACAAGGTATTGTTTGCACACATTGTTTTTGGTTCTTTTGATGACCCTTGTTTTGAAATTGCTATTAGGCCTTGTAGCTTATATGTTTTGACTGCTGGAGAGCTTCTAAAGCTAAGCAAGAAGACCATTGCACGAGTTATAGCCGCGCGCTCAGGTTTGAAAATTGTATATTTTTTAATCTAATGTATATTTTAATCCTTTTGCCATGTCATGTAATATGTCTTGCCTTGTAGCTTATATGTTTTGAAATTGCTGTTAGGCCTTGTAGCTTATATGTTTTGATTGCTAGAGAGCTTCTAGAGCTAAGCAAGAAGGCCTTGTAGCTTATATGTTTTGTGTACTTTTGACAATTTTGCTTAGTCACTGAAAGTTGTAGACCGAAGTTTTCATAGCCCAATTTTTGCTTCCTGCGAAGAACGATCATGTCAGATAATATAAGTGAAGAACAAAATAGGGAGACAATCGCTAGATTGTGGTCTAACTTGAAAAGAAAAGGTGATGGAAAATGTTATTGTCCCTGCAAAATTTGTAAGGGCTTAAACCGTAGAAGATTGCTAATCAAAACAGTTAAGAGACATTGTAGGGAGAATGGTCACATTGAAGGGGGGCATGACTATCATCCACTGGTAAGTTGTTCATTATATCATTTTAACAATTTATATACATATGAAATCACTTGATGATGAGTTGAAGATCATGGTTTATTTATGTTAATCAATTTTATATAGGTTGATCTCCCCAGGGAAGTACATGATATGGAGGAACATGGGGGTGCGAATATCCAAGGTGAAGATAATGATCCCATGGAAGATGACGATCATGCGCCAGAAAACACAATTGAAGATGATGGTATAAATACATTGATCCATGACACATTTAGTCCAAGCGGATCTGATCATGATGATGATGATAGCCTTGATGTACCTCTACTTGAGAAGGCATACGAGCCCCTATACAAAGACTCCCAAACAACTCTTCTCTCTGCTGTATTGTTGTTGTTGAACTTGAAGGTTATGAATGGTTTATCCAACATAACAATGTCACGTATGTTAAGGTATGTCATATATGTCTTTATAGTTAACAAAGGGTGAATAATGTACCACTAATATTGTTTATATTAACAACTTATATTTTTTGCTGTAGATTGATAGGCGAGTTTTTGTTACCACCATCAAATATTCTACCTCGCTCATATCGAGAATTATCTGCTATTATGAAAGATATTGGAATGGAGTATCAAGCAATACATGCTTGTCCCAATGATCATATTATATATTATAAAGAACATGAATTTGCAACACAATGCCCTGTATGTCATACGAGTAGATATCAAACAGATCGAATAACAAAAAAGGTGCCTCACAAGGTTCTTCGTTACATCCCCATTATTCCACGGATGCGACAATTATTCAGGTGTACTAGCTTGGCACAATTTATGGATTACCATGCACGCAATAGAAGTCGAGATGACATTATTCGAATCCCTGCGGATGGTTCGGCATTTATGCACATAGAGGAAAAGTGGCAACACTTCAAAGAAGAACCTCGTAATCTCAGGCTTTCATTGGCAGCGGATGGTGTCAATCCATTTGGAGAGATGAGATCTGTTTGCTCGGTGTGGCCTGTTTTTGTTATCAACAATAACATTCCTCCGTGGATGTCAATAAAGAGGGAGCACATTATGTTGGCAATGATTGTTCCAGGTATTTTATCATTTGATAGTTATTAATTTACATGTACTTACAAATCTTACAGTAAAATGGTCACAATAATTATGTAATGTTACTGTTCATTCAAGTAGGTAAATATCAAGTTAAAGATATGAATGTATATATTGAGCCTCTTATTGACGAGTTGGTGGAGTTATGGAACGGTGTCACTATGTATGACGTGTCTAGACCAATAGGACAAAGACAATTTCAATTCCATGCAATACTTGTATGGACAATACATGATGCCCCAGGGCTAACACATTTTTGTGGTATGTTATAGTGAATTCAAGTTGCGCATGATAATTCTAATTATAAAAATCAACATATTTAATAATCCAATTATATCATTATCTTGTAGGTCTTCAAACAAAGGGAAAATTTGCATGTCCAGTTTGTGGTCCAAAGATGAAATCTCGTCATTCAAAAAGTTTAGGAAAGCATGTGTTTGATGAGTACAGACACTTCCTCCACAGGAATCATAAGTATCGAAGTATGGAAAAACATCTTTTCAATGGGAAAGAAGAGACTACATCAAAGCCACGAAGAATGACACCTCGCCTATGGAAGTTGGAATATAATAGAATTAATCGTCGAGGTAATGTCGTTCCACTTAATGGTTTATGTTTGTAATTTATATATTTCTATTGTGATTTTTGTTTACTAATTATGTAATTGATGATCGTGAAGGTCGTCAAGGCACTACTGACAACCTTCCAAAGGGACTAAAAAGCTATCCCAGACAATTTAGTAGGTTGCCCTACTACGAGGACCTACAAATTGTGCATTTGTTTGATCTTATGCATGTTGGAAAGAATATAACAGAGACATTGTGGAAAATACTGGATGGAAGGCGTGACAAAGAAAAAATTGTCAAAATTTGTAATGACATTCATGAATCCAATCATGCACTGAAGAATTTCATTCACTCAAATAGCAATAGAGATCAGATTAATATAAGTGCCCTTCCTTGGTTATTAACGGAGCAGCAAAGTGATGCCATAAAAGAAGTCATACGAAAAATTCGATTTCCCACAGGATTTGCTGGGAACATAAGCAATCTCATATCAAAGAAAAGTGAATTTGGGCCAGGGCTCAAAACGCATGATTGGCATACTTTCATCAAGGTAAGTTATGTTCTTCTATATTTACAATATATTCATAAACTACGTGTACTATTCATTATGTTATGTTAGAAAATAATGAAATGATTGGTTTATAATTACTGCAGTACGTGCTACCTCTATCTCTCCCAGAGCACTTCAACAATAACATCAAACAAGTGATATATGATCTTGGAAAATACATGAGGTAAGCAGTAATATCTGTTCAATTTGTTGTATATATTTATTATATTCGCGATTTGTTTTTCTTGCTATGTAATCTATTGTATATTATTTTGTAAAGTCTCGTATTTATATATTTTTTGTGACTTGAATCTCTTAATGTAGGTGGTTGTCATCTAAAAAAATCCATAAAGAAGATATAAACTATTGGAAGAGAAGAATTCCTCATTTATTGTGTGAAATGCAAAAGTGTCTACCTCCAACTTTTTTCAATGCACAAGAACACTACCTCATACACCAAGTTGAGGAGATTGAATTGTGTGGACCTGCACACACTAGGTCAATGTGGATGGTTGAGAGGCACTTGAAATCTTTGAAGGCTTTGGTTCGACAAAGAGCACATCCTGAGGGTTCTATGGTAGAGGGATACATGGTATACCAGACTATGGTGTACATTACTGAATATCTTCCTAAGTTTGCTTCAAATATCCATGTAGATCGCATTTGGGATCTCGACCCTTTTAAAAAATTCAAAGGGGAGTACTTGATGGGGAAAGGTAGATTGAGGAAAGTGACAGGTAATAAATTATAAGATGTTATTGTAATAAATTATTTCTTAATCTTCAAAATAAATCGGTTGTAAGTCGTCTATTTTTTTTTTGTACAGTTGCTCGAGAGTGGGATGCACTACATTTGTATATTGCAAACAATCTTGATTGGATGACGGTATGGATTGAACGATGTCAACATTCTGGTCACACATTAACATGGGGGTGTATCTTCATTGGTTAAAGAAGCTCATCGTAATGGAGATTCTAATGTTACGCAAAGGGAAATAGATTTAGCATATGGTTTAAGAGATTTCCAGGTACGTACAAAATTATTAATCACCCGTATGTTTATCAACTCACGATATAATAATTTTGACATGTTTCACATATTATTGCAGGTTAAACACCACAAGGGTATGTTCTGTAATGGTCAAAAATTTCGCGTCAAAGTGTTGGATGACACGAAGAAAACTTGTGATTCTGGAATAACTGCAGTCTTTCAAGTGACTAATATTTCATCTAGAAATGACTTAGATCCTCAAGAGTCTAAAAATCAATACTATGGCATTTTGGATGATATACTTGAGTGCGACTTTAGTTCCTTCAAATTAGTACTCTTTGTTGTCAAATGGTACAGGCTACGACTTAATCCAAATGATCCTAATAGAACTGTTATTGAACATGATAATGGATTTACAATGGTTAATACAAGGTCGTTTGAGCCAGTTGGGGATGAGCCCTATGTTCTTCCAAGCCAATGTGAACAGGTATTTTACTCAGAGGTTTCACATAAACCGGGTTGGTCATTTGTTGTTAGACATGAACCGAGAGGAAGGCCGATAAAGTATAATGCGATGGAAGAAGAAGATACCGAAGAAGTAGAAGATGATGTAGATGATGATCACGATCGACAATTATTGGATGATGTTCCTGAGACAAATTTTCATGAAGAAGAAGAAGAAGATGATGCTGCTACTGATGATGATGATGAAGATGATGTTGATGTTGATGATGATGATGATGTTGATGATGACGACAACGACGAGGACGACGAGGACGATGATGATGACGACGATGACGACGATGATGATGATGATGATGATGATGAGGATGAGGATGATGATGATGAAATTTAAAGGTATGCCATCAATCCTTAATGTATTTAATATTCATTTCTTGATAGAAATATATTTGTCTTAAATGGTTACATAGTTTATTCATTATCTATTTAAAAGCTATAAGTGTTATAATGTGTACGTTTTAATGTTTTTAATTTTTATGTGATGCTTATGATGGATGTGATTATGATTATGATGTGATTATGCTCACGATAATTGAATTACATTTGCAGGAAATTGAACCCCTTTCAAGAGCATCCCGCACAGTCTCATGGATCGACAGGTATAAGTCAATACACCTTATAGAAAGTCTATTTAATACACTTATCAATAGTAAGATTGATGTCTTCTAAGATCTCTCCCATTTGCAGGTACCAGCAAATAGGTATTTGTCAGAAGTGTCTTCCTCGAGTGAGGGAAATATAGGAATAGAAGAGGAAAGTGAGACATGCAGTTTATCTAGAATAGGGAGATTAACTAGAGGTCAAAGGACTAGAAGGAAATTCAATAAACACATGAAATTTTTCCTTGCTCAAGGGGGGTCATGTTCTTATGATGATGAGACGAAAGGCGACATCGAGGTGCCCTTGAGGTACCAACATCTACAGAAACATTGGGTACCCAAGGAACTTCCTCCAATAAACATTGATTTTTGTGTTAATGAGAGGATATATCGCATAGCACCATCATCATTACATGGTTTGGGCCTATTTTCTATGGATGGCATAAAGGTGTCTTACAACAAAGTTTCTGAATTGATGGAGTATGTTGGACCATGTTACGATTACAAAAGTTGGATGCATATTGTTCAATATAAAAAAAGTATGCGTAGGTATGCACTCTCGGCAAATTATATACAACAGCAAGACAATAATCAAAGTAAAAGTGTGGCTATATACATTGATGGAAGGCCAAAAGCAACAGGGAATATTGCGGGTTTTATAAATAGTACACGACCTGGGTCAACTATAAAGCAACCCAATTGCATATTTGAGGCGCGTGAGGGAAATCGTGTATTCATCTATGCGATAAAATCAATACGTGCAGGGGAAGAGCTGCTTATTGATTACAATTTGAACCGCATAGATACAAACGAGGCTACTATCATGGGGGTGGTACATACTATTAAACCAACTTCTAATCAATGACTCCAACATACCATTTAGTTATTAAATTTTTGGCTAACATTTTTATACTTGATCTTTGACACAGGGGCACAATATGGAGCAACCGCCCGAAGGTGATGGTGACGATATTCCTAGCTCATCTACACATGAGCAGGTAAAATTCATTGTAATTGTGCAAACTAGATAGAAGCAAAATGTTATTTTTTTTAATGTTATTTTCTTCATTGTTTTGGAGTAATTTTGATAATACTAATACTATTGTTGTCACAGAGGGCCGGTGGTCGGAGAGAGGGAAAGCAACCTGCAGTCCCTCAGGAGTCCCCCCTTGTGGACCCTTTTTTTATTGATTTAGCAGAGACCGATGACCCGATCGGTTCCATTAAAAAGCTGCTAAAGAAAATTGGGAAAGAACTTCTACGTTTGGTATCCATACATCCTCAGACTCAGGAAATAAAAGACAGGGCAGCTGAGTTGTTGCGCACTTCTGAAAACTTTAAAGTAAGTATTAATGAAATTTTTAATTATTACAAGAGTTCAATAATGGTTTTTATGTTATGCTCTTTTATGACATTAATTAAAATATGGATGCATTGTCTTTACAGAGTTATTTGCGTAATTTTGAACCCCATTCCCATGATGAGGCCGGTATTGCAAGTGGTTCGGGTAGATCACATGTTCCATTCCCCACTTGTGTTTTCCACTGAATATATATAGGAATGATCATAATCATTGACAATACATGCTCGAACAATCTTTTTTTTTAATGCTCTAACAATCTTGTCCATGCTAGTCCACGCGTTCTATATTTATGCATGCTCTAACAATTTTATTCTTTAGCTCCTTTCCATGATGATATGACAACGCCGCCTCCATCCAGGACAGCCACAAATGTCTTGCCGACTGCCATGTCAACAACACACAGCCTAAATGCACCAATTGTTGCACCATCTACTGGTACACAAATCCCTCTTTTTCTCTCTTTTGTTATGTGTTTAAGTGTTATGTGTTTACGATGTAGATCCCTTGATTGTGTTTGTGCCATGGGTGCTCTGCACCAATTTATTTCCCTTGAAGTATTATTTCTTGGAGGCATTTGATAATGGTTTTCATTTTTTGCAATAGGAGATGCAACAAGTCCCGATGCAACATCATTTCCTGGATGTTCCCATGTTCCTAGTACGGGAACGGTGAAGGATTGCGTATTGATCATCAGCGACGATGAAGGCATTCCCTTAAAAGTATCCAAACTTCCAGGCACTTTAAAGTTATTATTATTCTATAGTGATATAATAGTAATTTAGTTTTTGATCACTCTTCATCGACTAATGATCCCATGATTATTTTGTAGGGAATGATATTTTTTGGCGAAAACTTGGTGACGAGTGTTTGCGGATATTCGGGCCCACCATACGTACATGGTGGAACATCATATCCTAACTAAAACCCCAAACCACTATTTTGATTTCATATCATTGCTAGAATAGTTTTCCTTTTCATCAATTTCTTGAACTATATTAAAGGTAGCTTCTCTTCATTTATGAGTCTAACATGTTTTTTTTTACTTAAAAGGTGGAATAACCAAGATAAAAAGTTGAAGAATGATCTTGTAGATAGTATGACCCAGCTTTTTGGACCTCGTGCATTCGAGAGAAACAAGCTCCTTGAAAGAGCTGGTTTATGTTTGAAGTATATTAGGGACCAGTACAGGAAATATTTAGAGGTTAACCCAAGGCACGAGCGTCCGCCCTGTGTTCTTGAGGCTGAGTGGCAGGGTTTGATTTTGGATGGAAAGTATAAAGCCGACATGAAAAAAGGAATTACGCCAGTAGAGAGTAGAGCAAGGTATGTGATACTTTTGAGAATGTAATTATGTACTAATTAACCTCTAAATTTTTCCTATATTGGTCTCTAACATATTTCAAACTTTTCATAGATTGCCTGACACATCAAAGGCAACAAAGGCAAGATTAGAAAAGCACGGGACACACAAGCTCGGCTCTGGTGGTTTTTCCAAACTTCAAGCACGAGTTGTAAGTATTAGTAAATGAAAACTTGTATCAATTTTTTTATATATTGCAAGGAAATTTTTTTTGATCAAACAATGCAAGTAAAATTCACCATACCAAGAAAAAATGTAGGGGTCAGAGTTCAATAGATGCCTCACAGAAGAGGACAAGAGAATTGGCTTCCAACAAGGCTATAGAGCCGTGGCTGAATGGCTACGAGCTGAAATCAGTGTGCAAGGTTCAAATAATGATGCATCTGAGCCACAGGTAAATAATCTAAATGAAATTTATTTCAAATTGAATACTTTACCAATTAGTCTATTTGATGTTAAGTTCTAATATAAAGTGAGTATATCTGTTTTAAGAAAGCAATGATAACAATGTGTAGGATATTGGAATGCAGCCTGACAATCCTTCTACACAATCTATGCATAATGAAGGTTCGCATGATGTGCATCCTAGTGGTGGAGGTATACATTTGCTATTAAAATTTTTATATGTAATTACAATTGGTGTTTGGATTAATGTAACATTTTGTATAGCAACTGTAGAGGATCGAGGGGTCGGTGCTCATGAGCATGTTGAGGTTGAGTCTAGACAAAATGATGTGGCCAGATCAGGTAATTAAAGAGCGCCACAGTTATGTTCTTTAAAATAATTAAATACTTGTAACAATTATAATTAAATATTTTAAATTTAACTCTTTTATTTGTTATTGTAGAGGACCCCCCTTTGCAGCAGCATAGGAATTTGAGATCATCAAGAACAAAGAACAAAACAACTGATGAGGGGGGTATTGATGATAACACTGATGCTCCTCTTAGAGCTTACATAGAAAAAAAAATTAGAAAGAGAAAAAAGAAATGATTGTCATCTAAATACCTTAATTGATAATGACTGAATTTTATGTCTCAATGAATTTAATTATGTGCTAATGAATGTTCATGAATTATGTGTTTATTTTCATATTGATGAATGTTGTGTGTTAACGAATCTAATGTGTTAATGAATGTTATCATGTGATATTGATTGAATGTTACATTTTATTAATAATTGAAAGAATGAATGAATGTTAGATGTTAACGGAGAATGTAGAGTGATGTTAGGGGGAGGGGGGTGGGGCCAAATGAGCTTCCACCTTCACGTGGTTGGCCCTGTTTAGTAGAGAATATTAAACTATATTCTCGAAACAAAGTGAAGCTCAATAAGATACTAAATGAGTCAAAATGGTTATCAAGGTCCTCTATCCATAAGATACTTGTAGTCAAAATGGTTATTAATAAGATACTTGTAGTCAAAATGGTTATCTAGGTCCTCTATCCATTCCATAAGTTCTTCACCATTCAAACTTCCTCCATAACAAGGAATGTGCTCTAGGTTAGTCATGAAGCCTAGCATGGACTCTCTGTCAGATAGAGCCACTATTTCAGAGCCTTTTTTGTGCATTTCCTTCAAGCACTGTACAGTGTACGGATGTGAAAGGGAGGGCAGACCAGTGTGGAAGTTAGAGTATTTATATCTTATGCTTTGAGAGTTTATTTGGTAGATTCAAGACACATTATATCAAAGTTATTCCTTTTTCTTATCTGTTGTTCTGTCAAACCCTCATTTTTTGAGTTATTGCATTCAAATGGCCTTAACTTGCAAATAAACCATAGGATATCCTCTGTTCTTTGTAAAATGCAAGTTAAGGGGGTTTATTTTCATATTTTAAAAGCTTTGGAACAGGATACTAAGCCAGAGAATTTCAAGAGCAAGCCCTAGGTCAAGAATCTCAATGTTCTTGACTAGGAGTTGATGGATTATGCAAGATCAGAGGGTAGCGGCAAGTAAAGGACCTCAAACCTTGTTGAATCTAGATCTTTAGAGCATGGTGGACATCTTCAAACTCTGATCTTGGTTTCATGCACCCATTTTCAATGCCTTGTTTTGGAACCCACACCCAAAGGCATGCATTAGGTCTGCGGACTCAATAAGGACATTGATATGCTCTGGAGTGGAGTCAAGGTCTGGGAGTTGGAGGATTGTTAGAACATCAAAAAGGGTACTCAAAAAACATATAAGTTCATAAGGTCCTTTGTCAAATTGAAGAGTTATTGCTGCAGAACAGGTTTTGGAGACCTACTAGAGTCACTAGGTCTATTTGGACCCGTTTGGACCACGACACACAGTAGCATCTACAGAGAAGAAGTTTGGTATGCAATGGTCTTGAAACCTCCTGAGAAATTCTTGGTATGCATTTGTGTGGTGCAAAAGCTTCGTTGAAAGAGAAAAAGAAGAAAAGAATAGAAATGATTTTTTTTCTTTTTATGTCATATACTGTAACCAGCTACTTATAACTTGCAAAAATTATTATAACCATTTGAAATTGAAACTTAGTTTAATGTGAAACTGAGAACTGCTTTATTAGAGCTTTCTGTGATTTAGATTCAGACATCAAGAACATTGTTTGCCTAATATTGTGATTAATGTTTATTTATTAATATCTCATACTGACAAACAATTGATAATTGTAGGGAAAACGTCATTGGGGGTCTTTGAGGATCCACCAGAAGCCAAGGAGAAAATGTATTCAAATGCTAAAGATGGTGTAACAGTCCTTACAGCTGTTGAACCTTGCTGTGTACTTCATCTCCGATTCTCCAAGTTCAACAGTACTGTGGTATTCCTTTGGATACTTCTAATGGTAAATTTCAGACATCAAGTTCTTTTCGTATGAAACTACTACATTTGTAATCTGTAGTTTTAAACTTTTAGTTTATAAATGTTCATCAGCTTTAGTTCGTATGCTGCCATTTCAAGTATGATTAATGAAGTTACCTTTATCACAGGATGAAAGTGAGCAGTCAGCATACTGGTACGGAGCTGGCAGCATTGATACGGTGACTAGGGCATCGTTTAATGGTGGTATTGTGTTTTCCCGTATTTAGGGCATCGGCCTTTTGAAGCATTGCCTTCATCTTTCTTAACTCTGAGTTTTAAGTTTGTTTATCTCTCTCGGCGCTGTTGAAAATACAAATGACAACGTTCTTGTTTGTTTTGCCCTTATATCCCGATGTGATTTCGCGGAGGGTTACGGCGCTGTTGAAAACACAAATGAAAACACAAATCCCTTGTGTAATTGCCACTTGAAGGAGGACAGTCACTGTAAAGACAACATGATAATGTACACTTACAGCCCGTGTACATTATCATGTTGTCTTTAGAGTGACTATCCTCATTTGTTGAAGAAGAAAAGCATTAATGTGGCTGAATAGCAATACATTCAAGTAGCAATCACACAAGGGACAGTCACTGTGAGATGTCCTCATTTGTGACTGTCCTTACAGTGAGTGTACATTATCATGTTGTCTTTAGAGTGACTGTCCTCATTTGTTGAAGAAGAAAAGCATTAATGTGGTTCAATAGCAATACATTCAAGTGGCAATTACACAAGGGACAATCGATCACTGTGAGATGTCCTCATGTGTGACTATCCTTGTCACAAATGACTATCCTTGTAAAGACAACATGATAATGTACACATACAATGAGTGTACATTATCATGTTGTCTTTACAGTGGCTGCCCTCATGTTGTATATTCTTCTCTGTAGATGCTACTATGTGCTAGGGAACTTCTTAGAACTGTTGGTATATTCTTACAACTTGTTACACCTGGGATATTCTTCTCTGTAGATGCTATTGTGTGCCGTGGTCCAAACAGGCCCATAAATGTGGTTGAATAGCAATACATTCAAGTGGCAATTACACAAGGGACAGTCACTATGAGATGTCCTCATGTGTGACTGTCCTTGTCACAAATGAGGACATCTCACAGTGACTGTCCCTTGTGTAATTGCCACTTGAAGGAAAAAAGCATTAATGTGGTTCAATAGCAATGTATTCAAGCGGCAATTACACAAGGGATAATCACTCTGAGATTTCCTCATTTGTGACTATCCTTACAGTGAGTGTACATTATCATGTTGTCTTTACAGTGACTGTCCTCATTTGTTGAAGGAAAAAAGCATTAATGTGGTTCAATAGTGATGCAGAGTAGTCAGGGCTTTTAGAATATACAAATATACATCCTTAACTCTCATTCCACCAAGGAAGAAGGAATTCTAATGGTTGAAACGTGAGTTAAGGTCTTTACATCAGTCAAACCCTGAAAATGAGGGTTTGTAAACAATGCACAGAAAATTTGAAATAACTTAGATATAAAACAAAGAGAATCAATCAAACCAACTTCCAAAGCATCAGATGTCACTATTACAACTTCCAGGCAAATTTTATCATCCAACCACCATCCGTACAGCCGTACAGAGTTCGTTTTTCACCAGAAATGCACTAAAACAGGGTTATTTTTATTTTTTATGAAAGCAAAATGATTACAATACTGGTTCTCTGTCTGTCTTCGACCATTTGAAGCCTAAAATAGGCTCTCCAAACGTTGGTTCAACCATCTAGGTGGTTAGAACAGTTTATCCAACAAATGTCAACTTTGCTAAGCAACTTTTAAAGTTGCATTACAACTTTGCAAACAACTTTGCCGAGAAGGTTAAAAATGTGTTGTGAAACTTTAGGAACCTTATTAAAGTTATTTTGGACCTTCAAACTTCTTAACAACATCTAAAAGACACCTAATAAACACTTACTATGCTCATTTCATCCAAGGACTCAAAAGATGCCCAAGGTTTATAAGTCACCAAGGGGTCTTGTGTCCAACAAGTGGATGTTTATAAGGAGATAAGATCAATCCTTAATATTTATTACAAACCAAGAAAACATCTAAAACTCCTATTCTAATTTATTGTCATTCAAAAAGACTCTGATTTGTCATTCAAAAAGACTCTGATTTGTCAATCAAAAGGACCTTTCACCAGTCAATCCTTCAAACCTCCAAGGTGAAAATCTTATGTTCCAATTGATAGGATTTGACTCCTTGGCTTCATGGCAACTTCCTTCAATCATGGTGTCTTTGGCTTGCATTAGGGATGCCCCTGCATCAAATAGCAATGCATTCAAGTGGCAATTACACAAGGGACAGTACATGCCCATTAAAGTTGGTGTTTTGTTATCCAGCATGACAATGGAGACAACATACTCTGTGTCAATTTTACTGATCAAATTTCCCTCCGCCAGGCAAAGCAACAATCTGGGTATGATAAGGTGAAATTTTGTAGTCCTTTTGGGTATGATAACAGTTCCAGTTTCCAATAAGATGGTTCATTTTTATAATCTAGCTTCAATTTCTCTTGTGAAAATCTTTTTTTCATTTTATGGGTGGTAAAATATAATTATTATGCTAGAGGTGTGTACTTATGGATGATAATGAAACAAAATGATAAGATTTAAGACTCTTGTTTTTTTTTTAAATAGCAATTTAAGTTTCCTTCTATTATAAATTACTGTTTTTCTATTTTTTAATGTATCTTTCCAAATCTTTTATATCAATTTTATTTATGAAATATAAATATATTAATAATGTTTTAGTGTTTTTAGGATTAGTTTATATCAATTCTATGTATCATCATTCGTCATTCAATTGTCAGTATTATTAATTTAGACTGTGCAATTGTAGAACTACTCGAATATGGGTTGGATGGATACTCAAGCAGGGGAACCCTCCTCAAATATCTCAAGCAGTGAACTTGGAAAAATGTGTCCTGAAGGAACCCTTTCCATCAGAGAGATAAAAGTACAAACAAGTAAAAGAAGCAGGCTCTGCAAATATGTTTTTGAGAAGAAAAATGATAGATTATTCGAGTATGGTTCATGAGGTATATCTAAAAAGACATTTTTTTTCTTATTATAATAAAAGAGGAAGTTGTGAATGTCAAAGTTGAGTGAAACAAAAATTATTTTCATCAAATTTTATTAGGCTTTCTTTTGGGAATAGTTTCTTACAATATTGCTATTAAGATTTTTATTGTGTAGTTTTTAGATTAGGTTTATAAAATTATATTTCATGAGTAGTGATTCATATTAATCAATTAACGATACTTTTGGAAGGTATTTTCAATGTGTCAAATTTTGATATTTTTACAAGAATTAGATTGTGTAATTTTTTTAATTAAAGTCATTGACTCATATTTCATAAATAATAGTTCTCATGAATCCATCTCTTATAAGATTAAATAGTCTATTTAGGAAGTATTTCTGATAGTATGTCAAATTATGATATTACTATTACCATTAGATTGCATGGCTTTGAAGTCAACCTCGTTGACCCATATTCTTCTCTATAGATGCTACTATGTGCTAGGGAACTTCTTAGAACTGTTGGTATATTCTTACAACTTGTTACACCTGGGATATTCTTCTCTGTAGATGCTACTATGTGCCGCGGTCCAAACGGGCCCATAAATGTGGTTGAATAGCAATACATTCAAGTGGCAATTACACAAGGGACAGTCACTGTGAGATGTCCTCATGTGTGACTGTCCTTGTCACAAATGAGGACATCTCACAGTGACTGTCCCTTGTGTAATTTCCACTTGAATGAGGACAGTCACTGTAAAGACAACATGATAATGTACACTTACAGCCCGTGTACATTATCATGTTGTCTTTAGAGTGACTATCCTCATTTGTTGAAGAAGAAAAGCATTAATGTGGCTGAATAGCGATACATTCAAGTGGCAATCACACAAGGGACAGTCACTGTGAGATGTCCTCATTTGTGACTGTCCTTACAGTGAGTGTACATTATCATGTTGTCTTTAGAGTGACTGTCCTCATTTGTTGAAGAAGAAAAGCATTAATGTGGTTCAATAGCAATACATTCAAGTGGCAATTACACAAGGGACAATCGATCACTGTGAGATGTCCTCATGTGTGACTATCCTTGTCACAAATGAGGACATCTCACAATGACTGTCCCTTCTGTAATTGCCACTTGAATGAGGACAGTCACTGTAAAGACAACATGATAATGTACACATACAATGAGTGTACATTATCATGTTGTCTTTACAATGGCTTCCCTCATGTTGTATATTCTTCTCTGTAGATGCTACTATGTGCTAGGGAACTTCTTAGAACTGTTGGTATATTCTTACAACTTGTTACACCTGGGATATTCTTCTCTGTAGATGCTACTGTGTGTCGTGGTCCAAACGGGCCCATAAATGTGGTTGAATAGCAATACATTCAAGTGGCAATTACACAAGGGACAGTCACTGTGAGATGTCCTCATGTGTGACTGTCCTTGTCACAAATGAGGACATCTCACAGTGACTGTCCCTTGTGTAATTAAGTATTGTGGGGAAGCATTCTAAATAACCAAAGCCGCTAACAATAAATTCAACACAGATATGTCCTCATTTCTGGGTATTTTAGCTCTCTAACAGCGGAATACCAGATTAAATAATAATGACAAAAGAAAAATAAACCCAACGTACTCAGAAATTGTAGCTGTGATTTTGCGGAGGGAATCTCTCTCGGTGCTGTTGAAAACACAAATGACAACCCGCTTGATTTCGCGGAGGGAATCTCTCTTGGTGCTGTTCAAAACACAAATGACAACCCGCTTTGTTCAAAACACAAATGATAACCCGCTTGATTTTGCGGAGGGAATCTCTCTCGGCGCTGTTGAAAACACAAATGACAACATTCCTTTTTTTTTTTGCACTTATATCCCGACCAACATAAGGTCCATTTGTAATACAACATGATAATGTACACTTACAGTGAGTGTACATTATCATGTTGTCCTTAGAGTGACTATCCTCATTTGTTGAAGAAGAAAAGCATTAACGTGGCTGAATAGCAATACATTCAAGTGGCAATTACACAAGGGACAGTCACTATGAGATGTCCTCATTTGTGACTGTCCTTACAGTGAGTGTACATTATCATGGTGTCTTTAGAGTGACTGTCCTCATTTTTTGAAGAAGAAAAGCATTAATGTGGTTGAATAGCAATACATTCAAGTGGCAATTACACAAGGGACAATCACTGTGAGATGTCCTCATGTGTGACTGTCCTTGTCACAAATGAGGACATCTCACAATGACTATCCCTTGTGTAATTCAAGTGGCAATTACACAAGGGACAGTCACTGTGAGATGTCCTCATTTGTGACTGTCCTTACAGTGAGTGTACATTATCATGTTGTCTTTAGAGTGACTGTCCTCATTTGTTGAAGAAGAAAAGCATTAATGTGGTTCAATAGCAATACATTCAAGTGGCAATTACACAAGGGACAATCAATCACTGTGAGATGTCCTCATGTGTGACTATCCTTGTCACAAATGAGGACATCTCACAATGACTGTCCCTTCTGTAATTGCCACTTGAATGAGGACAGTCACTGTAAAGACAACATGATAATGTACACATACAATGAGTGTACATTATCATGTTGTCTTTACAGTGGCTGCCCTCATGTTGTATATTCTTCTCTGTAGATGCTACTATGTGCTAGGGAACTTCTTAGAACTGTTGGTATATTCTTACAACTTGTTACACCTGGGATATTCTTCTCTGTAGATGCTACTGTGTGCTGGGGTCCAAACGGGCCCATAAATGTGGTTGAATAGCAATACATTCAAGTGGCAATTACACAAGGGACAGTCACTGTGAGATGTCCTCATGTGTGACTGTCCTTGTCACAAATGAGGACATCTCACAGTGACTGTCCCTTGTGTAATTGCCACTTGAATGAGGACAGTCACTGTAAAGACAACATGATAATGTACACAAGTACCGTGAAGGTAGTTGCAAGTTACGGCTGTTTCATTGCATACCCGAAACAATGAAGATGTTACGGTCCACAAAATGTTTGTGGTTGAAAGATGAACAAATAAAATTAAACTTCTAAATAACCAGAGCCGCTAACAATAAATTCAACACAGATATGTCCTCATTTCTGGGTATTTTAGCTCTGTAACAGCTGAATACCAGATTACATAATAATGACAAAAGAAAAATAAACCCAACGTACTCAGAAATTGTAGCTATGATTTCGCGGAGGGAATCTCTCTCGGCACTGTTGAAAATACAAATGACAACGTTTCTCTACATTATCATGTTGCCTTTACAGTGACTGTCCCTTGTGTAATTGCCACTTGAAGGAGGACAGTCACTGTAAAGACAACATGATAATGTACACTTACAGCCCGTGTACATTATCATGTTGTCTTTAGAGTGACTATCCTCATTTGTTGAAGAAGAAAAGCATTAATGTGGCTGAATAGCAATACATTCAAGTGACAATCACACAAGGGACAGTCACTGTGAGATGTCCTCATTTGTGACTGTCCTTACAGTGAGTGTACATTATCATGTTGTCTTTAGAGTGACTGTCCTCATTTGTTGAAGAAGAAAAGCATTAATGTGGTTCAATAGCAATACATTCAAGTGGCAATTACACAAGGGACAATCGATCACTGTGAGATGTCCTCATGTGTGACTATCCTTGTCACAAATGAGGACATCTCACAATGACTGTCCCTTGTGTAATTCAAGTGGCAATTACACAAGGGACAGTCACTATGAGATGTCCTCATTTGTGACTGTCCTTACAATGAGTGTACATTATCATGTTGTCTTTAGAGTGACTGTCCTCATTTGTTGAAGAAGAAAAGCATTAATGTGGTTCAATAGCAATACATTCAAGTGGCAATTACACAAGGGACAATCGATCACTGTGAGATGTCCTCATGTGTGACTATCCTTGTCACAAATGAGGACATCTCACAATGACTGTCCCTTCTGTAATTGCCACTTGAATGAGGACAGTCACTGTAAAGACAACATGATAATGTACACATACAATGAGTGTACATTATCATGTTGTCTTTACAGTGGCTGCCCTCATGTTGTATATTCTTCTCTGTAGATGCTACTATGTGCTAGGGAACTTCTTAGAACTATTGGTATATTCTTACAACTTGTTACACCTGGGATATTCTTCTTTGTAGATGCTACTGTGTGCTGGGGTCCAAACGGGCCCATAAATGTGGTTGAATAGCAATACATTCAAGTGGCAATTACACAAGGGACAGTCACTGTGAGATGTCCTCGTGTGACTGTCCTTGTCACAAATGAGGACATCTCACAGTGACTGTCCCTTGTGTAATTGCCACTTGAATGAGGACAGTCACTGTAAAGACAACATGATAATGTACACAAGTACCGTGAAGGTAGTTGTAAGTTACGGCTGTTTCATTGCATACCCGAAACAATGAAGATGTTACGGTCCAGAAAACGTTTGTGCTTGAAAGATGAACAAATAAAATTAAACTTCTAAATAACCAGAGCCGCTAACAATAAATTCAACACAGATATGTCCTCATTTCTGGGTATTTTAGCTCTGTAACAGCTGAATACCAGATTACATAATAATGGCAAAAGAAAAATAAACCCAACGTACTCAGAAATTGTAGCTGTGATTTCGCGGAGGGAATCTCTCTCGGCACTGTTGAAAATACAAATGACAACGTTTCTCTACATTATCATGTTGCCTTTACAGTGACTGTCCCTTGTGTAATTTCCACTTGAAGGAGGACAGTCACTGTAAAGACAACATGATAATGTACACTTACAGCCCGTGTACATTATCATGTTGTCTTTAGAGTGACTATCCTCATTTGTTGAAGAAGAAAAGCATTAATGTGGCTGAATAGCAATACATTCAAGTGGCAATTACACAAGGGACAGTCACTGTGAGATGTCATCATTTGTGACTATCCTTACAGTGAGTGTACATTATCATGTTGTCTTTAAAGTGACTGTCCTCATTTGTTGAAGGAAAAAAGCATTAATGTGGTTCATTAGCAATGTATTCCCAGCATCTGTACCTGCATCTCTCTTATATACTACAAGTTACTTGCCATCAGAAATTGCAGTTCCCTCACGTGACATTGATGGTGAAGTGTTCTTTTCAAAACCATCATCTGTGGTTACCAATGCTCCTGTTTTAGGCAATAAGTTTGTTGCATTCCATGAGCCATTGGTCAAGTTTCTTCTACGAGCTTCTGATGCCTCAAAATCTAAGCAGCGCCTACGCATGCCTCGTTGTGGTTGATTATCATTCTGTACATGAATTATAATGAGTAATCAGTTTTGGGCCTTGGAATCTTGTATGTAACATGCACAGGCATTTCATGGCTAAATGAATCTATTTAAAAGCATCAACTTTTCTTACATGATGCTGGATACATAAGTAGAACAAGCGTATATCAAATTGGAAGCAATCAGAACTCCACAATGACATATTATTTAGAGTACTCTTCAGTTTAAGTAATAATGCATATATTGACACTGTAAAGACAACATGATAATGTACACTCACTGTAAAGACAACATGATAATGTACACTCACTGTAAGGACAGTCACAAATGAGGACATCTCACAGTGACTGTCCCTAGTGTAATTGCCACTTGAATGTATCGCTATTCAGCCACATTAATGCTTTTCTTCTTCAACAAATGAGGATAGTCACTGTAAAGACAACATGATAATGTACACTCACAGTGAGTGTACATTATCATGTTGTCTTTACAGTGACTATCCTCATTTGTTGAAGAAGAAAAGCATTAATGTGGCTGAATAGTGGCAATTACACTAGGGACAGTCACTGTGAGATGTCCTCATTTCTGACTGTCCTTACAGTGAGTGTACATTATCATGTTGTCTTTACAGTGGCTGTCCTCATTTGTTGAAAGAAAAAAGCATTAATGTGGTTCATAAGCAATGTATTAAATTAATTTTTTTTTTTTAATCCACCCACGGGTGTCGCAATTGCGACGGAAACCCGTCGCAAGGTGATGCAGGCGCCCGTCGCAATTGCTTGGGAGGTCCGTCGCGATTGCGACGGCCCTCCGAAGCCATGCGATGGGGGGGCGACGGCCATGCCACTTCTTAAATCTTAGCCACATTGCGACGGATAGGTGTCGCAATTGCGACGGATACCCATAGACGTCGCAATTTGCGACTAAAAAATAGCGACGTCTATGGGTGTTGCTATTGCGACACATAGCTGTCGCAATTGCGACACATAGCCGTCGCAAAATGGCCCAAAATGTATTAGTGCATATCGCTGAGTCGGTCAACCTTTTGATGAGAATCAACTACAATCACATAACATGTTATTCTGAGGTTGCAGATCACCAAATCGGTCAACCATTCGATGAGAATCAGCTACAATCACGCAACAAGTCATTCAGAGATTATAAATCACCAAATTGGTCAACCATTTGATGAGAATCAACTATAATTGCATAAAAGATCATTCTGAGGTTATAGATCATCAATCAGTCAACCGTTCGATGAGAATCAACTACAATCACGTAAAAAGTCCTTATGAGGTTGCAAATCACTGAATCAGTCAACCTTTTGATGAGAATTAGTTGCAATCGCATAACACACCATTCTAAGATTACAAATCATCGAATCGGTCAATTGTTTGATGATTATCAGCTACAATCACGTAGCAATCTATTATGAGATTACAGATCACCAAATCAATCAACTGTTTGATGAGAAACAAATACAATCACATAAAAGATCATTCTGAGGTTGTAGATCACTAAACCAATCAACTGTTCGATAATAATCCACTAAAATCCTATAACAAGTCATTATGAGGTTGCAGATCGTCAAATATTTCAACTATTTGATCAGAATCAGCTACAATTGTGTAACATGACATTCTGAGGTTGCAGATTGCCGAATCGGTCAACCATTTGATGAGAATCAACTACAATCACCTAGCAAACCATTGTGAGGTTAGAGATCACCGAATCGATCAACTGTTTGATGAGAATCAACTAGAATTGCATAAAAGATCATTTTGAGGTTGTAGATCACCGAATCGGTCAACCATTCGATGAGAATCAACTACAATCGCGTAAGAAGTTGTTCTGAGGTTATAGATCTCTGAATCGGTCAACCGTTTAATTAGAATCAACTACAATCACGTAGCAAGTCATTGTGAGCTTACAAATCACCAAATCAGTCGACCATTTGATGAGAATCAACTACAATCACATAAAAGATCATTATGACATTCTAGATCACCGAATCGGTCAATCTGTCGATGAGAATTAGCTATAATCACATAACAAGTCATTCTAAAGTTGCAGATCACCGAATTGGTCAACCTTTCAATGAGAATCAGCTACAATCATGTAACACGTCATTCTAAGGTTGTAGATCATCGAATCGGTCAACCGTTTGATGAGAATCAGCTACAATCACCTAGCAAGCCAATCTAAGCTTACAGATCATTGAATCGGTCAACCATTTGATGAGAATCAACTACAATTGCCTAAAACATCATTCTAAGGTTGTAGATCACCAAATTGGTTAACCGTTCGATGAGAATCAACTATAATAATTTAACAAGTCATTCTGAGGTTGTAGATCACTGAATCGATCAACCTTTCAATGAGAATCACCTACAATCACATAACATGACATTCTGAGTTTGCATATCACCGAATCAGTAAACTGTTCAATGAGAATCAGCTATAATCACGTGGAAGGCCATTTTGAGCTTACAAATTACCGAATCAGTCAACTGTTTGATGAGAATCACCTACAATCCTATAAAAGATTATTCTGAGGTTGTAGATCACCAAATCAATCAATCATTCAATGAGAATCAGCTACAATCATGTAACAAGTCATTTTGAGGTTGCAGATCACCGAATCGGTCAACCTTTCGATGAGAATCAACTACAATCACATAAAAAATCATTCTGAGGTTATAGATCACTGATTTGGTCAACTATTCGATGAGAATCAATGACAATCACATAACAAATCATTCTAAGGTTCCAAATCACCGAATCGATCAACCTTTTGATGAGAATCAGCTACAATAGTGTAACACACCATTCTGAGGTTGCAAGTTGCTGAATCGGTCAACTATTCGATGAGAATTAGCTATAATTACATACCAAGCTATTCTAAGCTTACAGATCACCGAATTGGTCAACCGTTTGATGAGAATCAACTACAAGCACATAAAAAATGGTTCTAAGGTTGTAGATCACCGAATCGGTCAACTATTTGATAAGAATCAACTAAAATCATGTAATAAGTCATTATGAGGTTGTAGATCACCGAATCGGTCAACCTTTTGATGAGAATCGGCTACAATCGCGTAACACACCATTCTAAGGTTCCAGATCGCCAAATCTATCAATTGTTCGATGAGAATCAACTATAATCAAGTAGCAAGCCATTCTAAGCTTATAAATCATCGAATCAGTCAACCGTTTAATGAGAACCAACTATAATCTCATAAAAGATCATTCTAAGGTTTTAGATCACTAAATCAGTCAACCGTTTGATGAAAATCAACTACAATCACGTAACAAATCATTCTGAGGTTGCAAATCGCCCAATCGGTCAACCTTTTGATGAGGATCAGCTACAATCACGTAACACACCATTCTAAGGTTGTAGATCACCGAATCAGTCAACCATTCGATGAGAATCAGCTACAATCACGTAGCAAGCCATTATGAGATTACAGATCACCGAATCGGTCAACTATTTGATGAGAATCAACTACAATCGCATAAAAGATCATTCTAAGGTTGTAGATCACCAAATCGGTCAATCGTTCGATGAGAATCAACTACAATCATGTAACAAGTCGTTCTTAGGATGCAGATCACCGAATCAGTCAACCTTTTGATAAGAATCAACTACAATCATGTAATAAGCCATTTTGAAGTTCTAGATCACCGAATCGGTCAACCGTTTGATGAGAATCAACTACAATCACGTAACAAGCCATTCAGAGCTTATAGATCATCAAATCGGTAAACCGTTTGATGAGAATCAACCACAATTGCATAAAAGATCATTCTGAGGTTGTAGATAACCGAATCGGTCAACTATTCGATGACAATTAGCTGTAGCCACGTAACAAGTCGTTCTCAGGTAGTAGATTGCCAAATCAGTCAACCTTTCGATGAGAATTAGCTACAATCCATTAACATTCCATTCTGAGGTTGCAGATCACCGAATCGGTCAATCGTTCGATGCGAATCAACTACAATCACGTAGCAAGCCATTTTGAGCTTACAGATAACCGAATCTATCAACCATTTGATGAGAATCAACTACAATCGCATAAAAGATCGTTCTGAGGTTGTAGATCATCAAATCGGTCAACCTTTCAATGAGAATCAGCTACAATCATGTAACACACCATTCTAAGGTTATACATCGCCGAACTGGTCAACTATTCGATGAGAATAAGCTATAATCATGTAGCAAGCCATTCTGAGATTATAGATCACCGAACCGGTCAACCGTTTGATGAGAATCAACTACAATCTCATAAAAGATTGTTAGGAGGTTGCAGATTGCCAAATCGGTCCACCTTTTTCTGAGAATTAGCTACAATCACATAACACACCATTCTAAGGTTACAGATCACCAAATCGGTCAACTGCTCGATGAGAATCATCTATGATCACGTAGCAAGATATTCTAAGCTTATAGATCACCGAATCGGTCAACCATTGGATGAGAATCAACTACAACCACATAAAAGATTGTTCTAAGGTTCACTAGTACAAAAACAACAATATATGACCAAATAAACTACCAAAAATTGTAGATAAATGACCAAATTTGGTCACGTGACCAGTGGTAGTTTATTGCCGATCATTTATCTCGTGACCAAATTTATGACTAAACTATTTTAGTCATTTATTTGGTCATTGATTTGGTCATATATTTAGTCATTTATTTGGTCGTTTATTTGGTCATTTAGTAGTTTATTTAGTCATTTATTTAGTCATTTATTTGGTCATTTATTTGATCATTTATTTGGTCATTTATTTAGTCCTTTATTTGATCATTTATTTGGTCGTTTATTTAGTCATTTATTTGGTCATATATTTAGTCCTTAATTTAGTCATATATTTAATCATTAATTTAATCATATATTTAGTCATATTAGAGCACAATGAAATCGAACCATCATCCTCCTACTTGTAAAGTAGGTGTTCTTCCATTGAGCTAGTACCCTTTAAAGAATAATCATACCATGTATACTAGTACTTTCCACTAAACATGATTTCAAATTTTTCCATTTGTAGTTAAAGAGTTTTTTTGTTCATTATGACTTCAAATGGAGGTGACTTCCTTCATGCATTGAGTAGAAAATTCACATGATAGTGAGATGAAAAGGAGGTCTATTCACTATTTTCTATGCTCTATTCAATACTCGAAAGATTCAATCTCTGTTATCATATAATGCAACCACTAATAGTTGATAGAAAGGAGTAAAATCACTAAGGTTAATGACATTGATGTATCAGAGACCCATAGCACTAATCTATGCAATGAAGATAAAAAAGAAATGATTTTTATTCACTGTCATAATCACTAGAAAGAACACTTGACTACTAATATTCACTGTCATAGTAGTAGGTCATAAAGTTTATAACAGTCACCAAGAGCACCAATATCAAAGCAAAGGCAATATGTGACCATGCACCAATGAAAAGTAGTGATGTTAATGAAAAAATAAAGAACATGAAGGACACAGAATAATAGACATCAGAATAATGATCAAAAAGCATCAAAGATACATGGGAAGAATGTAGTCAAGTACAAAGAAATGAGATAAGTAGCAATGTACAAGAGAATGAGAGGAGATTATCACAATGTTTGGGGATGGTCTTAGTGATACTGACCATCAAAGGAAAAAATGATTCCATATTAAAGTTGATCCCATATTTGACCATAGTTACAGATCTCAAATTTTGCCTCAAATGTTGATTGGGCTCTTGACTTCATCTTTGAAAGGACTCATTGCTAAGGCCATATTATGGGTTCTACTCCAAGACATCTCACTTCTCAAACCTTTCCCTTGACCAAAATTTACCTAAGTGTAGCATCTAGGCATTACAATTGACTTACATCCTTGCAACTAAGGACATGACTTGCCTCTGAAACTAACTTCCCCAACCCTCTAAGCTTCAGAGAATGCAGCCACACTAAGACTAAGACCAACAACTACTAACCTAGCAAGAAAAAGAGGGGGTCCCCATTTGCAATAGGGTGATGGTGTGAAAACCTCACAACACATCCCAATCACTGTTGCTCTCTCACCTTCACACATCAATACTTTGGAGATCAATAAGTGTGAGAATTTGTGCATTTTCATCATAAATTTGTAAAAATTAGAAAATAACAATCGGTTTTGGAATATTACAGTAGCTAGCTATAATAACTTTATCTGTTAAGCAAACTTGTTTGCTACACAGTTTACTATTTTCTTAACTGAAATACTTAGACAACAACAAGGATAGTCAACTACTAGAATTATCATTAAAAAACCTCATGACAGGGAAATAACTATGGAATTTCTAGTCTAGATACAGTATCACTTCACCATCTAGTGTTAGTGAAATTTCACTACTGTTTCTGCAATAACACCATAATTATTATGTCACCAAGGATGTAGAAAAGACACAACTGCACATAAACTTTTTTCTTTTCTAATGACATGGGTTAGCAAAAAAAGTTTTTTAAGAAAAATAATACATGTATCTCACTTGAACATCTGACAAAAAATTATACACAAATTCAGATGGACTTTGGTAAAGGGAATCTTTTTTTGGTTGTCTTATTTTCTGGGTATTTCAAGTGATTTTTTGCCAAGCTGATGTAATTATCATGATCTTTGAAGTAATAAGATGCGACTCTTTGCAATAGACTCGTCAAAATATAAGCATATTTAAAATATGTAAATCAAGACACAATAGATACCTGTACCCAGATCTGCAATGCATAGCATAAGCAATGGCTACAAGAGATCTACCATCTTGAGGATAGATATGAGAAAAACATTTTCCCAACCACATAATTCGTCCTTCCCAAGCATCTGATTTTTCCATCCCCATAGCTCCAAAAATCTGATCACTATTATCTTCCACACACATAGTAAATGCTAATTCGAGTGCTTTTTCTAAAAAAAAGTAGGATAGCATAGCCATAGAATGCTGCATGACTTGCAATTGTGCCTGCTTGTATTTCTAGCCTGCATGAAGTGATAACTGAGCCCTTTTCTAAACTGCATGTAAAATTACACTGAATAGATCACACTTGTCATAGTGTAAAACATGACACCTTTTTGTAGTATTATAGAAACACTATACCATAAAAAGAAAGTAAACCTATTCAGAAGTGTAAGGCCCACCCCATTTCCACCTTTGCCTCGACACTTCGATGTCGGAGGATTAAGGGGTTTTGTAGTATCTGGATGATTGGTAAATCCCTAATGAAATTGTACCTTCATATCAGTACCTATCAATTAAGTGTTGCTATGACAGAGGAGATATCTCTAGGTTATTAATTGTGTAAGTGAATCTTGGATGCAGTATGTTACCCTGCAGATCATAGATCCAGCTAGACTATTAAGGTTTCATTGAGTACTTTTGTTGAAAGGATTAAATTAATAAGTTGATGTGATGATTCTAGTAACTCCTACGAGGAGAATGAGTAATGTTTTGATGATGTATTATATGGTTATACCGTAGTAATGTTTTGGTGATATTATTAGAACCCTGAATAAGGATTTGTTAGATCCTAGACTAATAGGATTATTCTGCATTTTATTTTCAGACATTAGGAAATTTAATCATACTTGTGATAAGAATTTTATAGGACCTGACTATTATGGTTACCCCTTACTGATGTTGAACCATCGATTTATCTTAAATACTATGCTAAGGAAAATTGAGAATCTTTGGGATTATGAGTACTATGGAGTTATGCAATCGAAATATTGAATTGAATTGAAATAATGAATGTATTCTATATGTTTGCAAGTATGCTTTTGGATTATGATCTATATGAGGGCACTATACTTTATGTGACTTTGATTACATAGTAGAAATAATAACTTGTGCGTATAAAATTATATGCATTTGAATTATGCACTATATGAAAGTGATTAGACGTATGCATCGAATTATGAATTATGAAAAAGTGATTGTAAGAATGCAATTGAATTCTATGTTGCAAATGAATATCATGTTAGACATCTTCATTGCATTGAGGTTATGAGTAATTGATGATTACCTTATGAAGGTGTTAAATTATTGATGATTATGATTTCAATTGAATTGCGAGATTAGTATGCATTAAAAATGCAATTGAATTATGCAATTGAAAGTGTATGGATTTGATTATTGTACCCTATATGATCATATGCAGTTGGATTGGGATTATAGTAGGGATGTTGTATTTATATATTTAATTATATTGGTTTCTTCCTTGAATTACTGATGCTGCATTGAGGTTTTGCAGGTGGAAGGACCATGGCAATATATTCGGGGAAATCACATTGAATGCTTGTGCTATCAGTAAAGCCAAGGCCCCGTCTAATGAAGAGACCAGGGCCTCGTTGTGAAGTGTTTTATTTTGTAACCGTAATGTGAATGTATGTGTAAGATTGTTAAGTGTTGTAATATGTTGGACATACCTTAATTGTGATGTTAATTATGTGAGTGTCACCTGACACTAGAGTTATTTGTTAACTAAGGTATGTCGTGTGATTGGAGTGCGAGAGCAAGTCCTAAAAGCTTCCTTGAGGGGGTATTCTAAGTGCATCCTCTTGTCTTAGGACCCCTAAGTGAAGTCATACCTTACATTTTCGTGCATAAACTGAACCATGGTTTTTGGAGGGTTAAATGGGACCCTAGAGGGTAGTTTCATGCATTTTTAGGTAGCCCATTCCTTGTACCCATAGGTTAAGGGTAATTTTAGCATGGGAAAAGCCATATTTTGACCTTTTGTCCCCTCCAATAGTGCCCATTTAATCTTGAACGAATTTTGCAACTTGCATCATGGACCCAGAAGTACTTCCTAGGACCATCTTTATGAAGGTTGTGGAGAGTTGGTAGGGGGTCCCTTTTTAGTAGAACTTTTAGAGGGGTTTGGGTTGTACACCCACTCTCTACCTTTAGAGACCACAAAAACTTGGAGAAGGAAAAAGCTAGGGATAGAAGAAGGAGAAGGCTCAAAACTTCATCATTTTGCATTGGATCATAGGTTGGAGGATCTTGCTCTTCATTTCTCTCATTTTTGTTGTAGTAGTTGTATGTGTTGAGTAGTTCTTTGGCTCCCCATGGTTGGTCATGGAGGAGGCTTGCATTTCTTATTTGTTGTGTTTTAGCTCCCCATGGTTGGTCATGGTGAGAGCAAGCAGGTATTGTGTTTTTCTTGTAATTGGATTTGGGGTTGTTTTACTCTTGGATTCACTCACCCTTGGGAGGGAAGAGCAATCAAGAGGGGGTGTGAGAAATGGAGGCAACTCCATGTGTAGAGTCTCCTCCATGTGTGGGGAAGGATGAAGCTTGGGTGAGTGATTTTCCCCAAGTAACCTTGCATATAGCCCATGAGGCATTGGGGGTATAAGGAGGGAAGATTGGCCACGTGAGCCTTGTTATGATAGTGTGCTTATTTGGGTCCATGTGTGGCCTTGTTTTAATGCAATGGTTATCTCCATGGGTTGTCCACCCACACCCCACAAAGGAAATTCTAGGAATTCCTTAGTTATTACCTTGAGGGAATTTGGGTTTTGTTTAATGAATGTTTTCTTGTGAGTGTTTGAGTCTGAGTGTATGTATCCCATTTGATGTGGTTTCCCCAAGCTCGGGGGTGGCCTCATGAGAGGCCTAGGATGGGAGGTGAGCTCCCATGGTCTTTCCCTTGCCTTGTATATATTTGCAGATTTTTGGAAGCTCAAAGAGGAGCTATCATGGAGGTTTTCATCTTTTGGATGGTTGTGAGAAGACAACCCGTTCATTCCTTTGTGAAATCTCTCTTTGTATTTGGACTTCTATTGATGTAAAAGAGTTAATGTAATGCTTTTTACATTGGAGCTATTGTGAAGATGAAATAGATGAGACATTGTCATTTCTTGATCTTTCATTGTGTGGTATTATCCTTTGCAATGCTTTCTTGTAACTATGAAGATGTAACTGAATTTGATGTATTTGTGTATGTATTGAAATGTGTAAAGTGTAATGGTAAGAGGAATACTATTCTACTCATATGAAGATGAAAGATAAATTATGTTGTATTTTGGTTATTTCAAATAGAAGAGAGTTATCAATGCATTGTAGAATTTACATGGAAAGCATTGAATATATATGTTAAATGAATTGCAAACAAAGATTAAGATTTCTATCTCTCCCTATTTTTTTTCAAGGAAATTTGATAAGCTTGATATTGCATAATGTTTCAAAAGCAATAAGTTTAGTTGAGTATTTGATCAATTCTATCATTAAAATTCAATTCATTAGAGACTATATGTTTCAAATATATAAATTGATATAACAAATTCTATCACAGTCTATGCATCTAAATCAAACAAGTTAAAAAATGAGACATGTAGAAATGATAATCAATAAAGAAAAGTGGTAAAGATTGTAGTTTTGCAAAAGACATTTCTAGAATTTTAGAGCAAAATAACTCTCTGGAATTTATATGGGAATGATAATATTCCCATACCACAAAGAATATTCTGCTCATTATATTAAGTTCCTAATTAAAATTAACTTAAGCCTTAATTTATATACTAACTTATCTTTTGGACACTTAATTGCTATTAATATAAGCTACTAAACTTAGTCCTAAATACTTACCCCATTCAAAGTAAATGATGGGACCCACGCAAGATTTGATGTTATTTCAAAACAAAATAGACAAAAAAAAAAAGTACTATCTCATTACCCCTACGTTGGACTTTGGGAATTGCAAGTGGAGGGCATTAAAGTGAGCTTGCATCAAATATTAAGTAAGGACAAGGCTGCCCCCAAAACTTGCGCCCATACTCCTCCTTGTCATGTTGTCATTTATGATTTTTTGGTAAGAATTGACCACCCACTTCCATGCCTTCAAACTCACGCAGGCTTTTGGGTTTGTTTTCTTTGAAAAAAGATTTGGAAAAGAATGTAATAAATGTCTTAGCTTTGAAGTCTTAGTCTTGGGATATGGTAGACCCCACAATATTTCCCTTTTACTTGCATATTACATCTTCTCATAAGCATGCACCTATTTTTTTAGGGTGTTAGTATAGGAAGTACTTTTTGATGTTTAGTTTTATTTAATGATTTTAGTTTTTAGTTTGTTTATTTTTAGACGATCATTGATAGTAATCTTATAATATGTATATGTTATTAATTAATATCTTATAATTTATTAATTAATTAATAGTTATAATAATTAATTAAAATATTATAATTATTAATTAATTATATATATATATATATATATATATATATATTGTTTAATCATGATTATTGTTTGTATATACATCTATTTAATTATGGCCATTTGTTTAATTGATTATTTATTTTTATATTCGATATGTTTTTATTGTCATTCTAATTACTATAAATCTTTTGACAATAATATATATATATATATATATATATATATATATATATATATATATATATATATATATATATATATATATATATATATATATATATATATATAAGAATATTATTTTAATGAATATTCTTGGTAGTATTCTTTCACTCTCTATTAATCTATATGACTAATAGATTGACGCTTCACAAATTGTTCGAAAATTCGATTAACGAAACCTCTTAACATTGAATTGCTTTTAGTATCATAGTTAAAATAAGTTATGATAATTTGACCTTTCTAGTTCGAAATCTAGAAGTAACTAGTAAGGTGATCAAATCTTGTTTTGACAAATTTTAATTAATTCATTTTTAGTAGAGAATCATTCTTATTAACAAGTTAGTGATTTGTTAACCTGTAGAGAATTTGAGATAAACCTCGTAGACATCTCCGAAGGTTAATTATGATTTGTTCATCCTAACACCTTCGACACTCGGTTTCCACTTCTCTCCCTAGAATGGATTCCTCATTAAAACTAAGTCAGCTAGTAACCCTTGGGAACCAACGATGAATAGAATTGGTTCTTCTGACTCTTTTGAGACTTTGTCATAAACACCTTTTACCCGCATCATAAACGTGGAAACTTTTACCCTTAAAAAAAAATTTGTTGGTTGTGTTTTGGCCTGAACTTTTGAGCATTACAAGAAGTCTTCTGACAACAAAAAATGGAGAACCAAAGAAAGCACCTCCAAAAGATTGAGCTTCTTGCATGCGATCAAGCAGAAGCTTTAGAAACATATCTTGATATCTAAGTAATTGGGGAGATATGTAAACAAGGACAACAATGGTTCTGGCAAAGCTGCCATTTATGCATGGCTATAGTTCCAAAGTTAGTTACCTGTAAAGGCAAAGAAACACAAATTCTATCCAACCCTTTTAGCTCAGACATAGTTTTAGAAATTGGTCAATTAAATGGTGTTCTGAACATGCAAGGAATATGGGCTTACCATAACAAATATAACAAATAGGTGAACCCAACACAAAGGACTCAAAATTTGACAGCTCAGAGTCAAAGGAGTTGAAAATACTTGACTGTAGAAAACTCCACTATTCAAGTAGATAGCAATAGAAAATCAAATGAATTTTCATCATAACAAATTATAAATACAATATTTAGTTAGGCAAATGCTTCCATAATTTATCCTTTAACATTTATTTCCCTCTAGCCCTCTAGGAGAGTTCAAATCCTTTGCTGAGACATTCCAAACTATAGAATTTCAATTCAGCTTGATCTTTCTACTGAGACACATTAGAATGCATCAAAACAGACTTCAACTTACCCAAACAAAACTGGCCCTCACTGGTTACCATTTTAGCACAAGAAACATAACTTATTGAAAATTGATGAAAGAGGAATTGGATAACAATTTCCAGATGCTACTAGATTCTCGAAGATAAAACCCAGCCAATTACAGCACCTGAGCTACCCTTGGAGGTTTGTGAGCCCAAGTCTTCAGACTAATGTAGAACATAAAAACACTACAGTGATGATGAATGATGATTTCTATTATCTTTTCTAATAGCTCCATTTGGTGTTCAAAGTCTAGATCGTTTGGTATGTTCTACATACAGTTTCAGAAAACTAAAGAAAAGTTTAAAAAATATGAAATTCTCAATTTTACCTAGTAGTTTCAAATAAACAAATACCAAAAGAATTAGCATTTGAACAGAGCACATTTAGCTCAGTTAAAAATTGAAATCTATTTACAGAGTTAAAACTGGCTTTCCATGTTTGGAACATATATAGATCAATTTCTAGCTTTGGGTTTATTTGAAATTTTGTGAAGTTCATATTTCAACATTTATAGCACCAAGTACAATAGCAAATTCTTGTTAATGGTAAATGTTAACCGTCATTCAATATTTTTAGCATTTTCAACTTAACAGTAATATCACTTAAACTTTCAAGCCTTGTGAGCAAGCACCAATATTATGGAGAGGGTATTGCAAATGGAACCAAAAAGTAAAATTAAAATTTGTCAAACATTCTACACAAAGGAGTACAACTTCTAGTACAAATTTTGAGTGGATCTAGAAGAGCTGTCATGAATAGTATGACATTATACCAGAGATGGTCTGAAATATGAATTCATACAAAAAGATGTCAACATACATGGGATGCTATAAGATCTGTTACTCGATTTCTTGATGCAAATTGAAAATATAAAGTTGAAAGACTGAATTGGTAAAGCTAAAATAATTCTTAAATAACATTTTCTAATAAGCAGTCCACGTAAAGTCCAAATTAGAATTCAAAAGTTCCAAATGCAGAGATAGTGGAGGGATTATCCAAAAATTGACTTTCAGTCTACATATAGTACTTTCAAAAATTACAATTAATGCCAGACAGATTTTTGGCCTCTGTTTTTAGTTTGAAAATTATTAACATAAGAATAGAACAAGAATTAGAACTGACCTGATTAAGCTCCATTTTCACTTGAGGTATATTTGTGGAATCCAGTAGTATTCTCAGATTTAGAACAGTTACAAATTTATGGAAGACTTTAATGAGAAGATCATTTTAGATCTATTTCACAATTTCAATCAAATTTTCAAAGTTAGAACATCCACAAATCCATTTCATTTGTGAACCTATCTTAGGGATTTCGGCATTTTTTTTCAGATCCCGACATCAAATGTAGCTCATCAGCAAATCTACTTCATTTGTTGGACCTATATAGGGTTTTTAAATTCAGATTACAAGATTTATTTAAGTAAGAGATTTCCTGTCAATAGTAGATTCCTACATTGATAATCATTGAATCAATAATTTTGTCAAATCTTAGGTGCTGAACTTTTTCCAGCTATGACAACACATTTATGATTTTCTCCATCATTATCCTTAAAAAAACAATGTTTTTCTCCATCATGTTTGTGGTACCTGCATGTGAAGACCTCTTGGACATTGCACATATAGCCCACAATTAGGTTTCCATTTCTTTTTTATTAAATAAACTAAAGATTGGTGCTTATTGAATATCATTTCGTGGCTGCTTTCTGGAATTTTTCAAGGCTTCCATAAAAAGTGTGAATTTTAATTTGTAGGATTGATTGCCTTTTCTTTTAGTTCTTCAGTTCATGTCCACTAATGTTAGATGTTGTTGTCTAACCTAACATAGCTTCTTTAACAATTGACACAACACATGGCATGAAAGCTGTTGCTTTTCCTTCACAATGTCTAATGCGAATTCCAGAGATATTCAATTGACAATACTTCAAACTGCCAGTATTTAGATGTATTATAAACAAAGGCAAACTACATTAAAAAAAGCCATATATAGAAAGAGAATTTGTCCATTAAAAAAAATAGAGATATAGGAGCAAAAGTGCTTTTACTGTCTGACTATTTTTTGAGAGATGAACAAGCATGCCTTCTTTCCCAATTAAGAAAAATCATCTTCATACAATGATATGCAATGAGAAATAAAAGAAAACATCAATGGAAGATGGAAAGTTCACCTTCCAGTGCTTACTAGGATAGTGCTAGAAAGGATATGTCTTAAGTAGTTAACAAGATTAAATCATGGCATTTAAGCAGTTATCTAGGTTCAGACTAAAGCTATTAGATTTCCATAATCCATAATAATGTTGCTGTAGTTTCTGGATTCGACTGTGTAAGATTTTTTAACATTGACATTTTAGATCACACTCTGTGATCCATTATCAGGATGTAGTATGCAGTATTATCTCAGAATTTCCAGATCTTAACCCTTTTTCTGTTTTACTTTTTAAAAACCAAATCAAAGTGGCCTTCCAGACAACCAGACCAACAAAGTCAATCCACACAATGTGCAATGCTCATCCTTAGTAGTTTTCCCAGAAATAACAAAGTAAGGTCTTTATCCAGATTTGCATAAATCTTCAAAACTTAAGGGGAATGTATATGGGTAATGTGTAGTGGTTATCTTATTCTAGTGTAACTTTCCTTTAAAATCAATATTGAATATATGTCGCAACCAACAATCTGAATCTGAACCCCTAATGACTATGTTCAAATTTTTTTTTGTCTTATGTTTGTTCACATATTTAAGCAGGGAACTCTCTAGGTTATGAGGCATCTTTGCATAAACCTTCTAAACTTCTAATGACTGTTGCTTTCTATGTTGTCAGGAGCCTTTGCATTAATCTTCTAAACTTTTTCTTTGCATTAATCTTCTAAAATTTTTAATTAGCATCACAACCAACAATTTGAACCTGAACCTTCAACCACCATGGTTGTATTATGTTAAGTTTTTTGACATATTTAAATAGATAACCTTCTAGATTGTGAGACATCTTTGCATAAATCTTCTGAACTTTTGATGAGCATGTGTAATGGCTTGTAGGTAGCATGTTTATTTCCCACTCCTCTTCCTCCACTAACACAATCTTTGGTCCCTATTTCTCCTGTAGATTTAATGATGATGTAGCTTCAGTATCAGACTAAAGTATTTTTGCTCAACTATACTTTTGTTTCATAATGTTGTGTTGAAGTTGTGCACAAAAAACAAATGGGGTGCTTCAAGGAAAATGCACAATGTTACTAGACTCGTCCACATAATTCTGACATCTGAAACACATCAACAACATAGCCGAATGAGGCTGATGTCTATTCTCCAAGCCCAAAATCTGTTGAATAAACACTACTTCCATCTCTTGCTCATCTTTCTCCTTTAGTTCCTGATCTGAGAAATATGCAGATTGTGAACAGACTAATAGTTCATTCCTAGTTTTATTTTGATCGATTCCTCAGTGTCAGACACTTTTCTGCACGTTCACCCTGCCACAGACATCCATGTTTTCATTAAGGAAAACAGGTGTGAGCCACAGCACCAAAAAAAAAAAGAGAGGATTTATCAGAGTTAATGTTTTGAGACACCCTTACCTTCCTCCTAAGACTCTATTCCACCTCTCTAGACCCTATCCAAACATACCATACTTCTTCCATCCATTAAACACAATCTTGGAAACAAATACTCAAAATATACCTTCTTGCTGTCTCCTGGATAGACCCGCACACATAGGTGTATAACTTTTGATGCAGATAAAAAATCCTCAATCTCTCGGGTGAGGATGGCCATAATTATGTTCTTAAAAACATATTAAATAATTAGCATGATCCAACGGTTCAAATGAAAGTTAGGCCCCCCACATCAGAGTGCATTTTTCTGCAATAGTTATTCCTTCAACTGACTGTCATTCAGTGATCTTCAAACACAACTTCCTATATCCCTGCATTAGATTAGTATAAGACAAGGATTATATGATACATTTTTATGCTCTCCCACCAAATACAGGAACCACAGAGGGTGGGAGAGTTATCTCATTCAGAAAACTTCAAAACAAAAACAGGCTGACTGTGTCTAACCAGTCACTGGTTTGAGTACACCAGTCCAGTATTCTCCAACTACAACATGATGGAGTATTAAAAAGAATGTAAGAAAAAGTGAATAACAACTAATTCAATGCCCTACTACATTCTTAACCCAAGATCATACTTCAAACTAAAATTGCAACACATTGTTTCTGACTGTACCATGAGACAGAGAAAGGATTTGCAGAGAATAGTTTAGTTTTATTGATTTAAGACTTCTCTACAATGCTTTTTCAAGTATCCACCATCCCTCCATACTTCCTACTCATGCCTACTACTCCTCTATAAAGCCTTACAAGGCTAGAGATCCTCTACCCATCCGTAACAGTCAGTTACATGACTGTTACCAATTGGTTACAATTAGAAATTATTGAGGATTTGTTGTCTAGTTGACACTAAAGTGTCAACTTCGACAACTTATAATCATTTATGCCTTTATTACATCGCACTAACCTTTTTAAAGGTTTATTTATCCGAAGGGTGTAGGCATGCCAACATCCATGCTTAGAAATTCTGATATGTCCTGCCCAGGAGTAAACCCCATGATGAGAACGAACGTGATTGTGGAGAACACAAACTGTATAAAACATTGGAGGCACAGGGGAAGTATAGGACCATCCACCACATTAGTAGTTTTTGCTCCAGTGCAAGAATACTTGGCTTCCATCAAAAGCCCTCGAAAAGCATATCCCTATAAATAGAAAAGGGAAAAGCAACCACAAACCCACCATCCTGCAAATGAAGAGAGCACCATAGATGCATCTCAAGGATGATTCTTTCACAGGCAACACCTCTGTGATACAGGGGAGAAACATCTTGTCCCAATCCCACCATTCCGAGGAATATCCTCATTCATGAGGTCTTGGGGAGGAACTGGGAATGAGAATCAGGGTCATGATAGATAATTCCAAAATACTGTTCAAAGATGTGTGAAAAAAATACTAATAGAATACACAAGTTTGCAACAGATCTTTACTCTATCACAAGTCCAAAATAGTTCAATTGAGACAAATGAGGAAAATTGTTGTCCCTATCTAAGTAGGCCTAGGTTCTTAGCCTGTAACATAATGACACTTGATACAGAGTCTAAAAAAATTATGCAGTCACCATTAATATTAAATTATTAATTTACATGGAAATAAAAGTCAAAAAATCACTGGATTTAAAAAATGATGTAGATTCCAATGTAGACTACAGTGTCAAGATATAGAGATCTAACACTCTTAGAGTGGACTGCCAAAGCTTTTTATAAAGAAGTGCTTATCCTTGTTGGACCTTCAATAATTTCAAAGCTATGCTCCCCATCATTTATTGGTTCTATTCATATTATTCTAGTACAATGTCATAGAAACAAATATCTTCTCAAGAATTCCTGGGCATACAAAAGATGAATATATTTTCAATTTTTAGAAGAATTATCAAGAAAAAACTGGAAAAATATCAAGAACCCCAAAAATGTGGCAATTTTTTTTACATTTAGAATTTTAAAGCCATCCTAATTGCATATGCATAGAGAATATAAGACTGAAGGGAAACAAGAGAATGATACTTAAAGTAAATGACAGTATACACCATGAATTTTGAAATTATATGAAATTTTCTCATTAATTTTGAGATTGCTGATTGCAGATAATTATAATACAAATATCTTTAAAAATGTTAATAAATAACTCTGACAGAAAGATAATGAACTCTTAATGCGATAAAATACCAATAAATTATAAGGTAACCTATCAATCATACCATTCTCCTCAACTATCAAGTCCAAGAGACTAATCTATACACAAAATAGTAACTACAATTGACAACAATAGTCTACCTAACCTCTTCAAAATATCTCTTAATTTGATAGTAGCAATGATCATGCCCGGCATTTCATGACAGCAATGTCTTGTCTTAGCAATATTTTATAATTATCATTCTGATCAACAATATTTCCTATAATGTTGACAACAGTAATGACACCCGTATTAATTCAACCCAGTACTAACAATGATTCAGATCCAATAATGACAGAATGCTACTGATCAGTGATCATAGTTATGTCAAAAGACAATAATGATGTCAACAATCTCAACTGGTAAAAAATTATTATCAAATTACTCATTTTGCAGTTTGCCAATGTCTTTCGAGGCTTGGACATGAATTGGAAAAGTTAACTCATTGCAAGACACATGTCTAATCTAGTGGTATTAAGATAAGTCAAAAATACATACAGAGTGATGATAGATGCACTCAATAACTATTGTGGAAAATCAGTGTAAGTTAGAGTGTTTAATCTTAAATTCAATAGGCATAGGCATTGGACTACGTTTTGTCATCCTAAACTTTTCTAGAAGTGAACATATCATATTTTTGGAAATAACTATGCAAAATAAAATGACAATTATTTTTTCAAATATACTTTTTTGCTCATTATATGGATTGTGGAAAAATCATGGCTCTTGTAGAAGTGGCTTTTGCATCATTCTTGAGATTGTTTTGAGTCAAATGTGTCTCCATTGTTAGATCTAAAAGCCTTTATTTTATTACTTGTGTGTTTCTCCACCAAGCCTTTGCATGCAACAAAATGAGAAAAACATATTGACTGAATTTTCAAAAAATAGACCACATCATCAACCAACAGAAATATTTTTCCATAGATACAAAAGGCCTCTTCACTGACCGTTAGAAGCCAGCAAGTACCAGATCGAAGAATCCAGTGGCATGCAAGCTTTCTTAACTCCTTATTTTCCTACTATGTCTGTACTTACTGTTTTATCTCATTCATATCAAAATGGTCATGTATGTTCGTGAAAAAAACCTAAATTGACTATAATGTCTTTTTCTGGGCATCTGTTGCCCGATTTGGATTCCAACTTATTCTTAGGGACTATAAATATTGAATTTATTACCTATAGCATGAAGTTGTGTATGAAATAGTGGCATTGGAGCAGAATAAAACTATAGTGAATCTTTCATACATAATAAGTTTAATCCATAAAAAGAAAAGTAAAATACAGGCGTGACTACATTAGGGCCAACAAACCCTACCTTTTCTCTTTGAAAACTTGTTGCCATTTGTGTTTAGTAATTGATCCCCTTCTCACATTTCTTTAAGCTACCCTTGACTAGTCCTCTTGAACTTATACAATGTTGTTACGCCACAAATCTCTTCTATGTTCACAGATCACTGACTTAATCAGCGATATCAACTCCCCTGTGTGCCCACCGAATATTCACATTGTGTCTATATTCACCATGCTATTTTCTTCCAAGTCCACGAGCAGAGCTAGGGTTCAAATTTTTCACCTCAACGTTGACTGCGGGTTTAGCTCTGTGGGATTAAAGAAAGTATTCTAATTTAACTTTCCCTCCAAATATGAAAATGCAACTCGAATAATTTATCAATGTGAAAAATACAAACTCACCTGAATATTTTTTCTTAATTTTTTATTTAAGAAAATTTAAAAAGTGTTCATTTTTAATTTAAAATAATAAAAACAATACTTTAAGTTTTTAAGATAAAGTATTGAATAAATGTCTTTAGTTTTTTCAGTTTTTATCTTTAACAAATGTCTTTAAGTATTCTCTTATGTAGTGATGGATAAAAGTAAACATTCTAAGAGAAACTATTGTAAATTAATCTTCATTTGCTTAATATAATCTTGCAAGGAATATATAAGAAAGGGTAAAGTATTAATTCTATGGAAATTCGTCTATGCAATATATTGGTTCTTGGAAGATGTGAGCACACTAGATTATATTATCTTACTTACATTACTAAAACATTTACCTACTATCGTACACTTTTCTAATGTCTTTTTGAATTAGTAGATTTATTTCTTTTTGCATCTCGTTTAATATGAGGTGATAAATTTTTAAAGAACTTGTTAGTGATAGAAAGTTAATAAAAAAATTCAAAAAAATTTAAATTAGTAATTAATTATATCTAGTTAACACTACAAAATAATTCAACTCAAATTAATTTAATAAACATCATCTAAAGAATTAATAAAATCATACTAATCAAAATATTGCATAATGACAAAACAAAAACATACTACACACTCAGTAAAATAATATATTAAAATACAAAAATTATAAAGGTTAGTCTAAGAGAGTCGTGACAAATAGAAAAGACAAATGTAAGTCCTAGGTAAATTTATGAAAGAATTGCATCTGCGCCAAAGGAAACCCAAAAGAGAAATAACAAATTGAACAAAAATTTTGAAATTCCAAACTAGAAAGGAACAAATTATGACATGGAATAATAGCTCAATACCATATGCACTTTAAAATCTAAGGAAAAAAAATCAAATCAAAGCTATGCAATTTTAGTTGTTAATTAAAGTACCCTGCAGAGATTTAAATGCTTCCCCTCTTGATAGCTACCACAATATAATAAACAATCTACTACCACAAATAACACTTTAAAAAACTTTGATAATGTCTATGAATTATATGCACCTGATCTATATAAATTCTAATTGCAAAACGCTTAGATGAATTTTAAATATAGTTATCATTTAGAGATATTGGCAAATACTGGCTGGAATAATGTTCACACAATAAGTCTATTGGTGAACGCACATTATTCGTGAAATGTAACTTCTAAGAATATAAGTATATGATATTATCAAATGTTAATGTGTAAAGGAGTATTAATCATTCATTTAGTCATTTTTATTAGGGTAACTAATTATTTAGTCATTTTAGTTGTGATTTTACCCGATGACCAAATTGGTCATTTATTTAGTCATTTACATTTGTAGAACATGATCAGTTTAGTCACGTGACTAAAAATTTTAGTCACCTGACTAAAAAAATGGTAGAATATGATCAATTTTAGTCATGTGACTAAAAGTTTTAGTCACCTGGTCATTTATTTCCCAAATTCTACTAGTGGTTGTAGATCACTGAATCGGTCAACCATTCGATGAGAAACAACTACAATCACCTAGCAAGCCATTTTGAGCTTACAAATCACCGAATCGGTCAACCATTTGATGAGAATCAACTACAATCACATAAAAGATCATTCTGAGGTTGTAGATCACCGAATCGGTCAACTATTCGATGAGAATCATCTAAAATCACGTAACAAGTTGTTCTGAGGTTACAAATCACTGAATCGTTCAACCTTTCAATGAGAATTAGCTACAATCGCATAACACACCATTCTGAGGTTGTAGATCACCAAATCAATCAACTATTTGATGAGAATTAGCTACAATCATGTAGCAAGCCATTTTGAGCTTACAAATCACTAAATCGGTCAACCGTTTGATGAGAATCAACTACAATCGCATAAAAGATCATTATGAGGTTGTAGATCACAGAATTGGTCAATTGTTCGATTAGAATCAACTACAATCATGTAACAAGTTGTTTTGAGGTTGCAGATCACTGAATTGGTCAACCTTTCGATGAGAATCAGCTACAATCATGTAACATACCATTCTAAGGTTGCAGATCGCTGAATCAGTCAACTGTTTGATGAGAATCAGCTACAATCATGTAGGAAGCCATTCTGAGCTTACAAATCACCAAATCGGTCAACCGTTAGATGAGAATCAACTACAATTGCATAAAAGATCATTCTAAGGTTATAGATCACTGAATCGGTCAATCATTCGATGAGAAGAAACTACAATCGTGTAACAAGTTGTTCTGAGGTTGTAGATCACTGAATCGGTCAACCTTTCGATGAGAATCAGCTATAATCACGTAACACGCCATTCTGAGGTTGTAGATCATCGAATCGGTCAACCATTCGATGAGAATCACCTAAAATTACGCACCAAGCCATTCTGAGCTTACAAATCACCGAATCGGTCAACCGTTTGATGAGAATCAACTACAATCATATAAAAGATCATTCTGAGGTTGTAGATCACCGTATCAGTCAACCGTTCGATGAGAATCAGCTACAATCATGTAACAAGTCATTCTAAGGTTGCAGATCACTGAATCGGTTAACCTTTTGATGAGAATGAGCTGCAATTGCATAACATGCCATTTTGAGGTTGCAAATCACCAAATCTGTTAATTTTTTGATGAGAATCAACTACAATCACATCACAAGCCTTTATGAGGTTACAGATCACCAAATTGGTCAACTGTTTGATTAGAATTAACTACAATCACATAAAGATCATTCTAAGTTTATAGATCACCCCGAATCGGTCAAGCATTCGATGAGAATCAGCTACTATCATGTAAAAAGTTGTTCTGAGGTTACAAATCACTGAATCGGTTAACCTTTCGATGAGAATCAGCTACAATCATGTAAGACACCATTCTGAGGTTCCAGATCACCGAATCGGTCAACCGTTCAATGAGAATCAACTACAATCTTGTAACAAGCCATTATGAGCTTACAGGTCATCGAATCAATCAATTGTTTGATGAGAATCAACTACAATCGCATAAAGGATTCATCCTCAGGTTGTAGATCACTGAATCAGTCAACAATTTGTTGAAGATTTGCCAACATGCCAGTACTGACTATATGTTTGTCGTTATGACAACATATGGAAAGTATCATGTGTGGATGACTTATGCAGTAAGCCTTAAGTATATGTAGCATGGACATGATATCATGGGCACAGAGGTTAACTGTTAGATAGACAGTTATATAGCAGTTAGTGTCAGCAGTGTTCCTGACAGAGCAACAGGCAATGTTCTGTGTATGGTTGTTCGTCCAGTTATCATGGAGCCTTGTGCACTTGGATATATGATGAAGATACATTAGTAATGTTATGTTCATGGATGCAGAGTCTGATAATCAGTAGAAGTGAAGTTATGTAGTCGCTATTCACTAGTAGCAATTTTTTGTGTTTGTTTAGAAGAGCCGACAGAGATTATATTGGTTCTGGAGTTGTGCCTATCATTATGGTATATACCCTTGGAATTAAGCTTAGAGAAGAGTTAGTGATGTCTGGTTAAGAGCACATAAAGTAATTCAGCTTGAGGAGAAAGATCCAATTGTTTTGGTAGAGCCGACAGTGTGTAGCATGCGTCTACAATTATCTTATTAGACAGGTCCCAGAATGTGGTGTGTGCTTAGTAGAGCTGACTGATTGGTTATTGGAGTTTGTTATGGTTTCTCTAATATGATTTCAAGGTGGTTCTAATAGGCCGACTTGATTATATCATTTAGAGGAAAGATATTTATAGGCAGTCATTTGTGATTACTTGAGTGTGGTTCATGGTTGAGAAGAAGAGCAGAGCAGAGTGTGCGAAGTGTTGAGCCATCAGAAGAAGGTCTACATGACCAAGTAAATTATTTGTGCTATACATTGGAACTGATCTAGATAGTAGGTCTAAATGCAGTTCACCAAGATCTAGATATAGTGTATATCTGCCATTTAGAAGGTTGTACTTCACCACTTTGAGAAGTGAGCTCTTGGACAATGCATCCTCTCCCCTAACAGGGACTATTGTAAAAGACTCCTAATAGGGTCCGACCCTTGACTAGGTCTACTGTACTAAATATATTGTAAAGCAACTCCTAACGGGGTTAAGGATCTTCTAGCAAGGATCATAATACACTAGTGCAGAATATTAGTGGGTGTCAATTCCCACTAGGGTTTTTACCTATTTGGGTTTCCCCGTAACCAAAATATTGTGTTGTGTTCAAGTGTTCTTTCATTGTGTTTATGCTTTATGTTTAAGTATACTTAATTGGATAAAGAATTGAAACTTGTAGATAACTTATTCACCCACCCCCCCCCCCGCTCTCAGTTATCTCTTGGGACTATTCCTAACAATTGGTATCAGAGCCAAGTGCCTCAGAGAGAAAGTTTAATAGCTTGAGGTTGATCAGATGACATACTTAAGAAAAGAAAGTCCTAAGTTTGATGGAGAGAATTATCTTGATTGGAAGAACAAGATGGTGACTCATTTGCAGTGCATTGCTTTTGAAGTTTTTGATGTAACTATCAAAGCAGTCAAGATCCCTTCCTTGGAAGACCTTGCAAAGGATGGTGCTACTGATAAGCAAAAGGAATTATTTCATCAGAATGCAATAGCCAAAGAAGCCCTTATTAGCACCCTATCTAATGGTGAGTTCTCAGAAATAAAGAAGGTAGATACAACCCATAAAATATGGAAGCACCTAGAAGACATATTTGAAGGAGACAAACAAGCAAAAGATGCGCGCAGAAAGACATGGAAGAAAAGATACAATGCATTAGAAATTTTACCTGAAGAAAACATTAAAGCCTACAATCAAAGGATCAATGAAGCAGTTGCTGGAATCAGAAACAACGGTGGAGAGATTTTAGAGGACATTATGGACAAGTTAATGACTACTCTCACTCTTGAATATGAAAGCAAGATCAACATCCTTGATGAGACCATGCAGCTTACATCAAATTTCAAGAGAGAGACCTTGATCAGCAAAATCTTAGCTTTTGAGATTTCAAGATTGAAGACAAAACCCAAAAGCGAGACAGCCTTCAAAGCAACAATTCATGGTAAGAAATCTGCAAACACTTATGGTAATTTTGATGATGATGATGAAGAGAAAACTTTAGATGATTTCATTGCTATGATTACCAAGAGAGAAAAAAAAGGAAAAGGAAAGTATGGAGGTTAATTACCATTTAAATGCTTTTCATGTAATAAGATTGGTCACTTTGCATCTAAATGTTCCTTAAGAGCTAGAAAGTTCAAAAATGACTACAAGCCTAAATTCTCTAAGGAATGTTACTATGTTGTAGATGGAGTTTCAAATAATGATTCAGCTGAAGAAGAAATTGGATTTATAGCTATCATAGAGAAAATGAACAATAAGACAGATCATGAAGATAAGAAAGAGAAACAAGAGCTAGCATTAATTTCCCAAGCTGATATAAGGACAGACTGGATTATAGACAGTGGTTGTTCACATCACATGACAGGTGATAAAAACATATTTGTTCATCTGGACAAATACAATGGTGGCATGGTTAGATTTGGAGATAAAACACTCCTAAACCCATAGTTGGTAGAGGAGCCATCACCTTGGATGGAAAGAATAGTACTGATGATGTTCTCTATGTAGATGGTTTGAAACATAACCTTCTTAGTGTTGGACAGTTACTTGGAAAAGGTTATCAGTTGGAGTTCAAGGATGACAAATGCATAATTAACAAAAAAGATGGTGTTATGATTGCATCAGGCTCAAAGACTAGAGGTAATGTTTTCCAACTCAATTCAGAAGCAAGTTGTTTTGTTGCTAAAGTTGATGACAGTTGGTTATGGCATAAAAGACTATGTCATAACAATTTTGATAACATAGTAAAGATAAGCAATGTAAAAGCAGTAAGAGATCTACCTAGCATAGCAAAGCCAGTTGATACTTTATGCAGGGAATGTGTGATGAGAAATCATGTGAGAAATTCATTCAGGAGCAAGCAAAATTCAGTAGAGAACAAGTTGGATCTGATTCATACAGACCTATGTGGTCCAACTCAAACAAGATCATACTATGGTGAAAGGTATTTCATTTTGTTTGTTGATTATTATACTAGGATGATGTGGGTTGTGTTCTTGAAAGATAAGTCAGAAGCATTTGAGAAGTTCAAAATATTCAAAGCTAAGGTTGAGAATGAATCTGGACTAAAGATAAAATGTTTGAGATTGGATAGAGGAGGAGAATTCACCTCTGACGGATTCTATGAGTACTGCGAAGAACATGGCATAAAGAGATAGTTGAGTGCACCTAGAACCCCTCAGTAGAATGGAATTACAAAGAGAAGGAATAGAATCATCCTTGATACAGCGTGCACCATCATGATTGAAGGAAAAGTTGCACACACCTATTGGAGAGATGCGGTCAATACAACAGTCTACACCATCAATAGAATTCAATTGAGGCCTAGCACTGACAAAACACCATATGAGCTATGGTTTAGTAATGTTCCCATAGTGAAATACTTCAAAATCTATGGAAGCAAGTGCTACATCAAGAGGGATGAAGCAGTAGGCAAGTTTGATGCAAGAAGCGATGAAGGTATTTTCCTTCATTACTCTACTAAAAGTAAAGCCTATAGATGTTTCAATTTAAGATTGAAAAAGATCATTGAAAGTGCTCATGTTAAGATTACTAAAAAGTTTATGGTTCAAAAAAGATATCATGATTACTCACCCATGATTGAAGAAGAACCAAGACCCTCCACTAGTGAAATAGTTATTGAAGAAATATTTGATAGTATTGATGTGTTATTCAATGACCCTAAGACAAGTGAAGAAGAAAATCCTAAAGCTGATGAGTCAGCATCACCTAAAGTTTCAAAGTTTACATGTAGAAATCATTCCAAGAAAGACATCATTGGAGATCAGAGCAGCAAAGTCTTAACAAGATCCCAAGCAAAGAACTCAGCTAGCAGTGAAGCGGTATGTTTACTATCTCAGATTGAACCCTTAAGTGTTGAAGATGCTTGTAATGATTCAAATTGGCATGATGCTATGAAATAAGAACTTGATCAGATTATTAAGAATGATACTTGGGAACTGGTCCCAAGACCTAGTGATAAGAATGTGATTGGAACAAAGTGGATATTCAAAAACAAGATGAATGAAGATGGTACAGTAGTAAAAAATAAAGCAAGGTTAGTATGTAAGGGATATGCGCAAAGAGAAGGCATTGATTAGTCAGACACATTTGCACCAATAAGAAGATTAGAAGCTATTAAGTTGTTTCTAGCTTATGCTACAGTCAAAAACTTTAAGGTTTATCATATGGATGTCAAGTCAACATTCTTGAATGGAGATTTGAAAGAAGAAGTATACATTGAGTAGCTAGAAGGATTCACCTTATCAGACAGACCTGATATGGTATGTAGATTGAAGAAGGCCCTCTATGGACTTAAGCAAGCCCCTAGAGCATGGTATCAGAGACTAGATGGATATCTAACAAAGATTGGATTCAAGAAAGGTGCAACAGATTATAATCTATTCATTAGAGAGACATCTGAAGGTCTACTACTTGTAGCTATATTTGTTGATGACATTATCTTTGGAGGTAATGACAAACTAAGTGCAAAATTTGCAAAAGAAATGCAAAATGAGTTTGAGATGAGTATGATTGGTCCTATCAAATATTTTTTGGGACCAAATGTGCAGCAAACATAAAAAGGAATTTTTATTAATCAGTCCAAGTATGTGAAAGAGATACTAAAGAAATTCAAGATGGATGATTGCAAGCTAGTAGGAACACCTATGATCACTAGATACAAGCTTACAAAAGAAGATGACTCACCAGCAGTGGATACAACATTGTACAAGTCTATGATTGGTAAATTCATATATCTTACTCAGACTAGACCTGATATTTCCAATGCAGTTGGCATAGTTGGAAGATTTGCAGTAGAACCTAAGCAAATTCACCCCATGGCAGTAAAGAGAATATTCATATACTTGCAGGGCACTATAGATTATGGTCTATGGTATCCTAATTTAGAAAATGTTGAGCTTCATGTATACACTGATGTTGATTGGGCAGGATGCGTAGATGATAGAAAGAGTACATCAGGTGGAGCAGTGTTTCTTGGTGATAGACTTGTCACTTGGACAAGCAAGAAACAAAATTGTATTTCTCAGTCAACAACAGAAGCAGAGTATGTTGCAGTAGCCTTGAATTGTTCTACAATTGTTTGGATCAAATAGATGATAAAGGATTTTGGAATTCAGATTGATTATCCTATTGTTATTCACTATGATAACACTAGCACTATCAATATGTCGAAGAACCCTATGATGCATGCAAAAAAAAAGCACATTGAGATCAAGTATCACTTCCTAAGAGAGAAAGTGGCAGAGAAAGAAGTCAAGTTGGACTATGTGAGTACTAAAGATCAGTTGGCAAATATAAAAGAAAGAAGCAAAGGCATCAGTCCTCAAGGACTGATGGAAGGTTGACTACTCTACCTCAGGAGTAGTACCAGTGCTTAAAATGAATTGTGCCCTTTACCATTGATGTCAAAGGGGGAGTAATATACAAAGTCGTGAAAAAAAAAAGCAAAGAAGGAGAAGTATACTAAGGGGGAGTAGTATTCAATCTTGGAAGCAGTTCAGTTGAGGAAATGGAGAATATTGAAGATTAGTGCAGCAAAAGGAGGATTCATCTTTGGGGGAGTTTTTGAAGAGGAAATGGAGAATGTTATAAAATTATTTCTCATTGGATTGGTGGTGGTATTTCATTCCACATGTTGCCATCAAATCCAAAGGGGGAGATTGTTGGAGATTTGCCAGCAAGCCAGTACTGACTGTATGTTTGTCATTGATGAAAACATATGGAAAGAAGCATGCATGGATGACTTATGTAGTAAGCCTTAAGTATATGTAGCATGGACATGATATCATGGGCACAGAGGTTAACTGTTAGTACAGATAGTTATATAGCAGCTGGTGTCAGCAGTGTTCCTGATAGAGTAATGGGCAGTGTTCTATGTATGGTTGTTCGTCCAGTTATCATGAAGCCTTGCACGCTTGGATATATGATGAAAATACATTAGTAATGTTACATTCATGGACACAGAGGCTGATGATTAGTAGAAGTGAAGTTATGTAGTAGCTATTCACCAGTAGCAGTTTCATGTGTTTGTTCAGAAGAGCCGACAGAGATTATATTGGTTTTGGAGTTTTGCCTATCATTACGGTATGCACCCTTGGAGTTAAGCTTAGAGAAGAGTTAGTGATGTTCGGTTAAGAGTGCATAAATTAATTCATCTTGAGCATAAATATCTATTTGTTTTGGTAGAGCTGACAGTGTGTAGCATGCGTCTACAATTATCTTATTGGACAAGTCCTAGAATGTGTTGTGTGCTTAGTAGAGCGGACTGATTGGTTATTGGAGTTTGTTATGGTTTCTCTAATATGATTTCAAGGTGGTTCTAATAGGCTGACTTGATTATATCATTTAGAGGAAAGATATTTATAGGCAGTCATTTGTGATTGCTTGAGTGTGGTTCATGGTTGAGAAGAAGAGCATAGCAGAGTGTGCGAAGTGTTGAGCCATCAGAAGAAGGTCTATGTGACCAAGTAAAGTATTTGTGCTATACATTGGAGTTGATCTAGACAGCAGGTCTAAACGCATTTCACCAAGATCCAGATATAGTATATATTTTTCATTTAGAAGGTTGTAACCTTCGCCCCTTTGAGCAGTGAGCTCTCGAACAATGTGTCCTCTCCCCTAACAGGGACTATTGTAAAAGACTCCTAACATGGTCCAACCCTTGACTAGGTCTACTGTACTAAATATATTGTAAAGCAACTCCTAACAGGGTTAAGGATCTTCTAGCAAGGATCATAATATACTAGTGTAGAATATTAGTGGGTGTTAATTCCCACCAGGGTTTTTACCTATTTGGGTTTTCTCGTAACCAAAATATTGTGTTGAGTTCAAGTGTTCTTTCATTATGTTTATGCTTTAAGTTTAAGTATACTTAATTGGATAAAGAATTGAAACTTGTAGATAACTGATTCACCCCCCCCCCCTCTCAGTTATCTCTTGGGACTATTCTTAACACAGTTTGATAAGAATCAACTACAATCATGTAACAAGTCATTCTGAGGTTGCAAATCACTGAATCAGTCAACCTTTCAATGAGAATTAGCTACAATTGTGTAACATGCCATTTTGAGGATGCAGATCATGGAATCGGTCAATAGTTTGATGAGAATTAGCTACAATCATGTAGCAAGCAATTATGAGCTTACAGATCACTGAATTGGTCAATCGTTTGATGAGAATTAGCTACAATCACATTAAAGATTGTTCTAAGGTTGTAGATCACTAAATCAGTCAACCGTTTGATGATAATCAGCTACAATCATGTAACAAGTCCTTCTGAGGTTGCAGATCACCGAATCAGTCAACCTTTCAAGGAGAATTAGCTACAATCGGGTAACATGCCATTCTAAGGTTATAGATCATCGAATCTGTCAACTATTCAATGAGAATTAGCTACAATCATGTAACAATCCATTTTGAGCTTACATGTCACTGAATCGATCAAGCATTTGATGGAAATCAACCATAATGACATAAAAGATCTTTATGAGGTTGTAGATCACCGAATCGGTCAACTGTTTGATGAGAATCAGCTATAATCACGTAATAAGTCACTTTGAGGTTGCAGATCACCGAATCGGTCAACCTTTAGATGAGAATCAACTACAATCGCATAACACACCATTCTGAGGTTGGAGATCACCGAATCAGTCAACCATTCAATGAGAATCAACTACAATCACATAGAAAGCCATTTTGAGCGAACAGACCACCAAATTGACCAACCGTTAGATGAGAATCAACTGCAATCACATAAAAGGTCGTTCTTAGGTTGTAGATCACTGAAACGGTCAACCGTTCGATGAGAATCAACTCCAATCATGTAACAAGTCATTATGAGGTTGCAGATCACTCAATTAGTCAACCTTTCGATGAGAATCAACTACAATCATGTAACATGACATTGTAAGGTTGTAGATCACTGAATCCGTCAACCGCAAGGTAATCTTTAAGAAACCCCCCTTCAAAAAAGGTGTAAAAAATTGGTGAAAGGTAGAAAACTACAGAGGAAATTATTAATTTTGTTGGCGAAATTTTTTTCTTTTCAAAGAAAGAAAAATAATCTCAATTGGTGAATCATTCATGCTCCCTGAAACTATGTGGAGAATCTTGGTGAATCATTGATGCTCCCTAAAACTATGTGGAAAATATTGGCGAATAAAAAATAGTATTTATAGTATAAAATATATATATTGGCAAATATTCAAAATATAGTGATAAGACTACATGTCAAGTTGGGTGCTACGTGTCATTTACAGATGACGAGTTTGTGAGGACAGCTTGCGTAGCTTCGACAGGTTAAAAGGAGAGTCGATGGCTAATGGGTATGAAGATACGCAATGGTCATGTTGATGGTGTGCATGACTTCGACTATTATGTTGGTGGTTTAGAGTTGTAGGCCACGAAGATATGAAAAGGTCAAGTAAGTTTGTGGTTGATAGTTTGGCATTTGTGTAGCTTTGACACAGTTTGTGGTGACTAGTGACAGTGTGCGTAGCTTTGACAGGCTAAAAGGAGGGTCAATGTTGATAGTTATGAAGATACGTAATGGTCAGGTTGATGATGTGCGTGACTTCGGTGGTTATGTTGGCAGTTTGGAGTTGAAGGCCACGAAGATACACAAAGGACAGGTTAACAATGTGTGTGACTTCAGAAGTTATGATTGCAGGTAGGATATGGGAGTTCTGAGGCCACGTTGGCAGTCTTCTTAACTTAGCCTCGAAGTTACAGTGACATTGAACACTGGAGTGCAATTAATGAGACATATCGATGACAAGATTTTGATTAGACATTAAAAATGGATAATTTGTACGAGATATGAGCTGTGATTCATAAACATTCATTATTTTTCTTTTCAGAGCCAAGTCACCTTACATGCCTTCAAAATTTAATGTGGCTGCCAAGTTGTCAGTTCAAAATTTAAAATTGCAACTAGGATATGGTGGTTTCAAGGTGGCAGTCTGCGTAACTTGAGTAGTACATAATCTAGGCCAAGATTTTGATTCGACATTAAAAAGGGTAATTTATGGGATATGAGTTGTGATTCATCAACATTCATTATTTTTCTTTGCGACTACGGAGCCAAGTTATGTAGGATACAAGTGTCTGCAAGTTTTCTTTATCGATATTCATTAATTTCCTTTTCCGAGGCAAGCCACCTTACGTGAAACATTCTTTCAAAATTTATTGTGGCTAGCAAGTTGGTGATTATTTTCTTTATATACTCCTCGGTAGTGGAATTGCAGAACACATGGCGCTTTCTAAATTTCTAAATTTGGAATCTTGGATGACATAATGGGTTTTCCAATAGCTAACGAATCATCAAATGAGAACCCAGAACCTGTTATCCAACCAAATGGAGGAGGAGATTTAGCAGGATGTCCTCAATCATCTTATGTCTGCAACATGGGATCATGCTACCAGTTATCTCAGATACCAAAGCGACATGTTCAAACTCAAAGTAGAACATGACAAGGCGGAGATGCTTGCCACTTTTTACAACCATGGCTTTGACTAGGAGGGGTTCCAGGAGGAGATGATCTGGTTATTTGTTGGTCTACGCATCGACTAATCTTTTTTTCTTTGTGGATAGTATTATTATATTATACTATAACATATTAACAAATTACTATTAGTCTATTAGTATTAGGATATGTAGGAGTCGACTATCGGACTGTCAGCCTAGGCTTTTGTAATTTCTTATAAAGTTCAATGGATCTTAGGAAAAATTTTGTTACTTGTAATTTGTAAATACAAAATTTGAATGTACTTTTCATTTTGGTTTTGGAAACGGTTGGAAGCTTGTCTCTTCTCCTTCTAGGGAAACCACAACCATTCAGTGAATCAGTGATTTAGTTACCAGTATTATATATACCAGTTTTTGAATTTAATAGTAATATTGTAGTCTATATACATATGAGAAGACTATTTTTCAAATAGTGTTACTATTTTTAGTTTTACAGGTTATTTGCTAATACTTCAAATTTCAATAGTCTATACAATAACATGTTACATGAATCATGAAATTGAACAATAGTTTTATTATTTATAAATTGAAAAATATGTAAATTATAATTATTAATTAACTTGAATTTTGAAGTATCTGTGAGTGTGGACTGTGATTTTGTATAAAATTATAAATACCTATTTGTATACACCCTAAAATGGTCGCCTAAACTTTGGGCCCCAATCTACAATTTATCAAATCCCTGAATCAATATTTTCAAAAATCAACATTTTTCAATTATATCAATTTTCTTGATCAAATCATAATCAATTCAATATTTCCTAAGGTTTGAGCCTTATTTAATTTAAAAGAGAATAAAAAATAAAAATCTTATTTAATTAAAAGAACATGCTCCCTTTTAATTAATTAAAAATATCTTTTAATAAATAATAAAATCACTTTATCTTAAGCTTTTATTTAATTAAAAGGAATTTCCTCCCCTTTTATTTAAATAAAAAATCTCCACTTTTCCTCTTATCTTATGTTGCACAAATAAAATATTTAATTCTTATTTATAAAGAAAAATAAAATAAAAAATAAAAGAAAAGTACTTTTTGTCTTACATGGACATAAAGTAAATGCTCAACATAAAGTAAATGCTTCTAATTTTTTTATTGGAGGATATTTGTGCACAAGGATCAAGCTTCTATTTTTCTCCATCGTTGATTAAGTCTTTTGCCTCTTAATCTCGATCGTCCATTGATTTCTCATTCTCTATAAAAGAAGAGCTCTCTTCTTCATTTTGCATATCTTAAGTTTTTATGCTATTGTTATGCTACAGGTTTTCTAAGTCATCTTGAAGCTTTTGGAGACATTCTTGCATCAAGTTTTGAAGATTTGGAGTATCATTGAGATTCATCTTGCATCTACATCACATCCTAGCTTGCATCATAGTTGAATCATCATGGTATCATTTCCTTTCATGTTTTAGATTAATCTCACATAGTCTAATTAGAGAGTTTGTAACTCTCTCATTTCCATTTTCATAGCCTAATTAGCATAGTTTGCATGCTCATCTTAGATTAATTTGCATTCTTATATAGATTTTCATAGCATTGCATTCATTTAGAATCTCTCATTGTGTGGTTGACTAGCAAGGTCATGAGTTTATAGCTCTAGCTTAGAGCAATTTTACAAATCTTGCAACTCCATGCATAGAGAGCTATGGATAGATTTGTGAGGGCTCATTATTGAGTTTTCTTGCATGTAAGGATTCATAGAAGTGTGACAACATTTTAGCACACATTTTTGGTGCCCACCGTGGGGCAACCCACTTTTTACATGCTGGTTTTGATTATTTTTGGAGCTAACCCTTGTGCAGATTTGTTTGGAGATAAAAAAACCCTAAATTTGAAAAATTTGATCATATCTCCCAAACAGATTAGTTTTTTGGTCTAAAATTTTTTTTTCAATTTTAAAACATATCAGAGAAGCTCCAAAAACAATTTTAGAACTTTTGGAGGTAATTTGTATTTTTTATGATTTTTTCTTGATTTTTCATAAAAAATCAATTTTTGACACAAATCAGCATATTTTTCAGAAATTTTTATATTTCTGGAAAGGTCTTGGAATTATATAGTGGGTCTATTCATTGTGTTTTTAATTTGGAAATCATATCATAACTCATTTGGTCAATTTATGAAAACTAGTCTATTTTGGTAAAATGGGTCTCTAGGGCACAAATGAAGAGATTTTTCTAAAATTTTTACATTTTTGGAAAGTTCTCTATTTTTTGATAGAGGCCTTTTTTTAACATTTTGGGTTTAGGGTTCGAATTCATGTGGTAAAAATTAGATCTTGTTGACTAGGTCAAATACAAAAAAAAAAAAAAAAATTGTGATGGGTATGCACTTATTTTTCATTGTTCAATGCATGATATGAGTTATCATTTAGATTATTTGCTGGTTATCATTGCTCCTAACAATTGATTTTCAGATCTAACCACTCTAGGGTTTGCATAAGTTGGATATACATTGCATATCTTATTTGCTTATTTTCTTGTCTTGTTCATTTGAAGGTGCATGGCTTGCTTTCATGAAAAATGCTTAAAACAAACAAAAAAAGGGTGAAATCTACTAAGTGTGTTGCATTGGACTTGAAGTATTTTGTTACAACTCTACAACATTTGGATCTTGGGATTAAAATTGAACCTCTCATGTGTTTGGCTTGAGTGTTTACATGCTTTCATAGAGCACATTTCAATTGATGCTCTTAATGGGAAATGAAAGAACATAGATTTGTTTTTCCAAGTTTGTGTAAGTGAATGCTTGTGTTTAAACGTTAAGTAATTCTTGATTTCAATATCAAATATCTCATTGAGTGATTGAGGGCATGGATTCATTCCTTGTTTACATAGGGAGTTAAATGCACCACTTTGGGGACTCACTCTATGTTTACTTGGAAAGTTAAATATTCTATTGATTCAACCCTTTGTCATTTGTGAGTAGTATTGATAAGCAACTTTAGATTACTTGTGATTGATCTAGATTGCTATTTTGGATTATTGGACTCGATAATCCGCCGGCTCCTCATTTTCGCCCCGTGGTTGCAAGATTAGCGCCACATTAAAGGGGAGGGGTCTACAGGAAAGAAGCATTAATTGCTCCACTGGGCAACCCTTTTGTGCTTTTTGGAACTCACTTATTTTCTAAGGTGTGGACTCACTTTGAGTTTGAGTGAGGAGTTAAATGTTCCACTTTTGGACTCACTTTGAGTTTGTGTGAAGGGTTAAATGTTCCACTTTTGGACTCACTTCACATTTACTCGAAGAGTTAAATGTTCCACCTTTAGTGCTTTAAATACTTTTGATAGTGAATTACTTAATTTTTATTTCTAGAAGGTCTGCTTGGGGACACACCACCTCAAGGGATGACCTTAACTCCTATCTTATGACGGAGTATAAATATCGGGAGGTGAATCCAAAAACACCTCTCTTGGGAATTGAGTTTGATATCACTTTTGGCTAAGCCTCAAAGAACTTTATACCTTTGAGAAGTGAAGGAGGAGATTTGGGTTACCGTCTCCCCCCAGTTGTGTGATTTTGAATTCTTCTCATCTACAAATTTGGGCCTCACGTACCTTGCAATATTGAGAACTCCTTTTAGAAAGCCACGTATATCCTTGTAGACATCTTGTTAAGGTGTTGTGTTCTAAGTGCCTGCTAAAACATTGTCAAGAACATACACAAGTAGAATCTTTAAGGAGTAGCATACTAAGTCACTATCTCTATTCATGTGCAAGGTTGCTTTGTCCCTTGTTCATTGCTTGAAGACTATTTGCTTGAACTCCCTGGTTTCTGTTCTATGTGCTTGATCATCATTGCAAAATCTTGTAAAAGATCTATTTGGAATATTGAAACTGAGTTCCATCCTGCTGTAGTGAGTTCTCCTTAGAAGCTTGGTCTTCCTTGGTCAGTCCAAATCTCAGATCCTAAGTGTTTTCATGTTGCTCAACATCTCAATGAATGTTATGGTATCAATTGCACAAAATGACTCTTAGTCTTCTTCTTTCTTCTCCATTTTCCATGTTCTTCTAAAGTCTTCTATTCCCATGGGAAATTCTTCTTCTTCTTCTTGATTATTTTCCTCTTACTATCTAGTCTACCTTCTTCTATTCATCTATTCATTTCTTCCATGCTTGATTCCTCCTCTTCTATAACCATGAATCTTGACTATCTGGTTTTGGAACTTTTATTAAGAATAGATGATCTTGAGCTCATTGACATATTCGAAAAGTGTTGTTCCTCCAAAATTCTCATGAGTGATGAATTTATAGCAAAAATAAAAGAAAAGATTAAATCAGATGCCTTTGCTAGAATCATAAACATGATCATATCATGATCTTCTTCTTCCAAACATTCTTCATCATCTAAATCTTCTCATTCTTCTTCACCTTCCAAGTCTTATCATGACTCTTCCAGACATCATTCTCATTTTTCATCTTCCAAATCTTATCATGACTCTTCTAAACATCATTCAAATTCCTCATCATCTAAGTATTCTTCTTCCACTAGGTCTTCACCTTCCTCTTCTTCATGATCTCATTCTTCTTCTACTTCTTCAAAGAGTCTTACTTCTCTTTAGAAGACATACCATAAAAAGCAACGTGATAGTCCTTATGATGTCTCTTCCACAAAGAGTGACACACCCACCTATGATGACTATGATGACTATGATGATGGACAATGTAGTGATGCCCATGAAACTTCTATTCCTAAGCATCATCCTTGTGGTACACTTGTGATTTCTAAGGGGGAGTCGTATTGGGTAGATTGTGATGGTGATCCATATGACTCTAAATTTGAAGAATTCTTTGATGATTTTTGTGAACAATATAATATTCCTACTAAGGAAGAGAAAATCTACCGCGCTGATTTCAAACGTCAAAATAATCTCTCCTCTAAAAGTTCTCATGCTGAAAATAAAGGTTGCACTCTCAAGCAAGATCATATTAATGTTGAACCTTTGTCTTGTGATGGTTCCCTTCCATCCTCTACTTCCTCCAATTCCCATACATTTCTTAAAGCTTCTGAGTCTTCCAAATCTGTCACAAATCTTTCATCCAACAAAGATCCTAATGTTTTTCATGCAGTTCCCTATAGTTATTCTCAAGGGCCACCTCTTAAAGATACTCAAGCTAACCTTCGCTTGGCTACAAATAATTTCAATGATGCTAAACCTAAAGAGCCTAAGACTTCATGTGCTATAATGCCTACTTCAATTAGTCCTTCACCATCTCTTCCAAAGTCTTCCATACAATCCCAACCTGCTTCCTTGTCCTTAGAAGTGGCTCCATGTCAAGAGGACTCTAAAAATGATAAAGAAAATAACATAAAAAAATATCAAGATCAAGAACCCTCCATGTCATCCAATTCTCTTCATGATGTATCTCCTCCATTTCATGGTTCTTTTGATCCTCTACAATCTTCCACATTCATTCCACTATCTCCTAAGCAAGATCAAGCTACTACTCACACCGTTGAGCTTATTGAAAATAAAAACAACCTTACTACACTTGCGCTTTCCAAAGATGATACTTTCATTAAGATTATTAAAAATGGTGTTGTTACTTCTGATATAAAGCCTATTAAAAATCTAGAAAAAAATGATGTGCTTATGCTATCCAACGATACTTGTCAAGATCAAAGTATTTCATTTTCTTGTTCTACCGCTCCATGTTCACTTCCACTTTCTTCTCTTCCTAAATCTTTGCAAGCTTTGAACAATCCTATCAAAGAAGGTGCTCCTATTCAAGATGTGTAGGATCTTATTGAAAATTTTAATGCTCGCTCTAAAGATGCTGATATCCTTGGTTGTGATATAGATGCTGATGAACTTATTGATTATCCTTTTGCATATTCCATGTCCATCCTTGGACCTCCTCCACCAATATTAAGGGCTTCATGTCTTCCTTCCATCTTGGGTCCTTATGTCCCTTCACTTTCCCCTCCTAATTCTCTTAATTCATCATCTATTTTGGGTCCTTACATCCCTCCATCTCCTATCTTTTCTCAAGATCAACATAGATACATACCCTTGAATCCTTTTCATCCATCCACCCATCTAAACCAGTCATATCATCCTTCTTCTTCCATAAGTCCTAAGTCTTTTGGAAGTAACTTGAATGTTCAATATAAGAAAAAGAAGCAATACAAGAATCCATAAAAAAAGAAGATCACCATGTCTCCTCTAATCGACATGGAAACATAAAGTCAAAAGAGATATCTAAGAAGAAAACTACAAGACAAGTATGGGTTCCAAAATCCATCATTGAAGATATTCTCTCTAAATCATCAAAAGAAAATAAAAAGCCTAAGGCTATATGGATTCCAAAGTCTCTCTTGAAAGAGTCTAAAATTGAACAAAAAGTGAAGTTGACATTCAAGCTTCCAAAAGCTTCCACTTCATCTCCTTCCAAAAATATTTTTCAATTCTATGTGCCTGAACCACAACCTCTGCTAAACATTCACCATATTCCTTCACGTGTTCTTTCATTCACATTTCCTCCATCCTCTCACCACCCTTCAAGGTGTGTGTTGACGTTGATCTTGCCTTCCTTTTTATCTACCCTTTCACAATCCTTCCATTCATTATCCTTCTACCTTCTATCATTTTTCCTCTTTTTCCTATTCCTCCTATCTTCCAACCTCACTCGCTTTACATAAAACTTTATCCTCCATTTTTCTCTTCCATTTTCTTTTCCCTATCAGCATCTTTGAGCATATCATTTTGAATTCTTGGCATATTATGGTTTATCCTTTCAAGGAGCATTATCTAAAAAACTTGTCTTCTTCCAAAAAAAAGAAAAAATAAAATTATAAAATTAAAAAAAAATAGAAAAATTCAAAAAGAAAAGAAATTTTTTTTTTTTGAAAATGTGCCTTGGTGAAAACTTGAAAACAGGCACCTTGGTAGCAAAAGTAAAGAGAAATAAATTCATCCTATGGTAAAAACCACTCCCTTGTGGTGCCTTGGATAAGTACCATGATGAAAACCTAGCAATCAGGCATCATGCGTAGTTCTTCTACATGTTTCATCCATTCCATTCCATCTTTGATCTTGACAATGTTGACCTATACACGAACATTTGGCTATCTTGTGAGCTATCTTATGATGATCTTGCTTTCATTCCATTTATGTCTAGCCTTCATATTCATTTTCCTCCATTCATTCTAGCCTTTCTCTATCATTTTCCCCCTTGGTCTTGATCTAATAAAAAAAGTAAAATACGATGCTATGAAGTCTTTTGACATGTCTACTCCTTTGGACTACATCATTTCCTTCTTTTGCAGTGCACTTTTGTGACTTATCCTATGCTAGCCTTTCATTGCTTATCCAAATGTGTTTTACATGACAATTTTTTTTCCCTAGCTTGGGTACTCTTGAGGAGTTTGACCTTGAGGATTTCTTCCCTCCATTCACTTTCATTCTCCTTTCCTCCATCTCTTCCACCAGCTTGCTAATCCCTCTTGTTCTCCACCTTGTTTGACATTGGAACCTCACGATGTGATCTTGCTCATGAGTTTGATGCCCATTCTGTCTGGGGCATCCTTTGTACATATTTTATGATCTTCAAAAAATGCCAAAAAAATTCATATATGATGCTGAAAAAAATTTTAAAAACATATAAAGTCCTGAAAAAATATTTTTAAAAAAAAAAGCAAAAAATTTTTAAAAAATAGAAAAAGTGCCTTGGTGAAAACTTGGTAACAAGTGCCTTGGTACCAAAAATACAAAAAAATTAAAAAAATTGCAATAAAATCCAGGTGGTGAAAACTTGGAAACAGGCGCTACTTGAGGCCTTTGCACCCCTATTTGTTAGCATGCATCCTCGACACTTAGCCACTTTCCATCATGTCTTGACCTTATTTGACTTGGTCTGGAATTGGTCTTTGTCTTTGTCTAAGGGGCATACCTATTAGCATAGGTCTTTTAAGTGCGTTTGTCTCTTGGGGCATTTCACAACAGGTGTTTTTCAACACCACCCTAGACAGTGTTTTTCAACACTACCCTTGCGTCGAGTGTTTCTTAACACTTATCAGATGTCTTACCCAATAGTCTAGTATGATGTAATATTTCTCATTAGCAGATGTGATAACCAGAGTCTGACTCTATGACCAACACACACGCACTTAGACAATCAACTTGTTGAGATATGTTGACTTTATTTTTCTTTGTGTGCTGTCTATGAGGATTTCTTTGATGAGTGGTCTCTCCCTGAGAAGTTTTCGATGATGCATAGCTAGAAGACTGAGGGTATGAGAACATGTTTTATTTCTTGATCTACTTGTGGGTATATTTTGTTGATCTTAATTGTCATGAGCATTTATGCTGGTCTTACTTGACACTATGGATTGACAAGGTATTATCCTTGACTGTTTTGCGAGTGCATGCTTCTAGTTATCCTAACTTTCATGTGTCTTGATACAAGTATAATCTCACCATATCAAACTTAGGTAATCTCACTGCATTAGTCATCTTGACCTCCATGTCTTTGATGCCTAAGTGGGATTTCCACATTTCTATCTGATAAAGATCATATTCATATTGACATAGTCATACTAGTGTGTATTGTATGATCTTACGACGCTACCAATAAAGCTCGATGATGATAATTAGATGTCTATAAGCATTGTGACCTTGCAAGTCAACCACTTTCATAGTAGCTTGCATTCTTAGGTTCATCATAGTTTAGTTTTTGCATCTTGCATATGGAGAGAGCTCTCATTTTTATCATCTATGGACTAGTTGGTCAACTGTGCTCATCTTCTGATTCTTTTTTATCATATCTTTCATTTTTGGTCTTTCATATTACATCATTTTCTATCCATTTTCGGACTCAAAATCAAAATCTGAGTCGCGTTTCCAAATTTTCTCATTCTTCTACGCAGTTGACTAACCTTTTGAGGCATAATTCTTCGATCTTTGATGGAATTTCTTCCTTTTCATGTCTTCCAAACTTCTAGTCTTTCATTCACCCCTTTCGCTTCCTCTCTTTGAGGTTTGACTTAATCTTTATCCTATATCTTTTTTAGTCAAACCTCGTCAACCTGGGGCATATCTTCACTGTTTGATGGTTATCTTATCATACTCCATCCTTCAATTATGGTTTATTGTGACTTGATTAGGTTTATCAATTTTTTGTTCTCCTCTATCTGATTTCGATTTCGATCCTAAGGGGGTAGTACCTATCAGCTTTAATCTTTGATTCAGCTTGATCATTCAGCTCAGCTTGAGATTCTTATTTTGAGACTTGATTATCACCTAGCAACGATAGTGGTGATTTTGTCTTTTAATTTTTATCTCCTATTTTTCAGACTTGATTATTGCCTAGCAACGACGGTGATAGTTTTGTCTAAGGCTTGATTTGCACCTAGCAGCGACGGTGTTGGTCTTGTCTTTCAGCTTTTGCTTATTTTTGTCCTGATGTGTTCCCAAAATGAACACGCATCTGGGTTATTTTGTGATCCCAAATCGATCTCACATTTCAATTCTTCTTTGACTGCATGTGTTCCTGAAATGATCACACATTAGTCAAAGAGGGGCAAATGTATACACCCTAAAATGGTTGCCTAGACTTTGGGCCCCATTTCTGCAATTTATCAAATCCCTGAATCAATATTTTTAAAAATCAACATTTTTCAATTATATCAATTTTCTTGATCAAATCATAATCAATTCAATATTTTCTAAGGTTTGAGCCTTATTTAATTTAAAAGAGAATAAAAAATAAAAATCTTATTTAATTAAAAGAACATGCTCCCTTTTAATTAATTAAAAATCTTTTTTAATTAAATAATAAAATCACTTTATCCTAAGCCTTTATTTAATTAAAAGGAATTTCCTCCCTTTTTATTTAAATAAAAAATCTCCACTTTTCCTCTTATCCTATGTTGCACAAATAAAATATTTAATTCTTATTTATAAAGAAAAATAAAATAAATAAAAAAATAAAAGTAGTTTTTGTCTCACATGGACATAAAGTAAATGCTCAACATAAAGTAAATGCTTCTAATTTTTTTATTGGAGGATATTTGTGCACAAGGATCAAGCTTCTATTTTTCTCCATCGTTGATTAAGTCTTTTGCCTCTTAATCTCGATCGTCCATTGATTTCTCATTCTCTATAAAAGAAGAGCTCTCTTCTTCGTTTTGCATATCTTAAGTTTTTATGCTATTGTTATGCTACAGGTTTTCTAAGTCATCTTGAAGCTTTTGGAGACATTCTTGCATCAAGTTTTGAAGATTTGGAGTATCATTGAGATTCATCTTGCATCTACATCACATCCTAGCTTGCATCATAGTTGAATCATCATGGTATCATTTCCTTTCATATTTTAGATTAATCTCACATAGTCTAATTAGAGGGTTTGTAACTCTTTCATTTCCATTTTCATAGCCTAATTAGCATAGCTTGCATGCTCATCTTAGATTAATTTGCATTCTTATATAGATTTGCATAGCATTGCATTCATTTGGAATCTCTCATTGTGTGGTTGACTAGCAAGGTCATGAGTTTATAGCTCTAGCTTAGAGCAATTTTACAAATCTTGCAACTCCATGCATAGAGAGCTATGGATCAATTTGTGAGGGCTCATTATTGAGTTTTCTTGCATGTAAAGATTCATAGAAGTATGAAAATATTTTAGCACACACTATTAACTGATTCAGAATGCTAAATCATGATTCACTTCAATAACTGAATGAGAAGTCTGATGCTTCTAAAATATAAATCCCACATGGCACATGGAAATTTGGAACCCACTCCAAGCTCTGAAGTTAAGCATGGTTGTTTCATAACTTCTCAATGGTTAATGTATTATGATGGTGATCGGTTACGAATAGCTATTTTGTAACTTCTCAACGGTTAAGTTTTTATGATGGTTAGGGGTTCAGAAGTCCCGACTAACTTTGTGCATAACTTTTTAAGGTGTTGAAAAGTGAGAGACTGAGAGTAAGTTGCATGCCACATGGAAAGTGCTAAAGAATGGAATGTTTGCAGAGATTCGGTAGGGTTTCTTGGCCATTTGTGATGGTGGTTATGAAGTACAATTGTCATGCCAGGTTGTGTCATAACATCTCAAGGTTTCATTTTCCTGGTCAGTTCAACAGTCCCGAAGTTTCGAAAAGGTGTTGCATGACTTCGCAAGTCTCAAAGTTTTAGGATTTCAAATTCAAAGGGCCAAGGCCCCTAATATGAAGGTAGCAATTTAGCAAAGTTGAGATAGGTATTAGGGACCTAGGGTTACATGTACCATTAGCATAACTTCGGTAACACGCCAATTATTTTCTCTTGGATCATCGCCAAATCTATATTGGAAGTGACAGTTGACAATGAAACTTTTCTTAAAAAGGTAATTACTAATTTCATGCATGTGCGCTTGATGAGATTTTAATCTTTAATAGAGTAGGTGGCCTAGTGGCTGGTTGTGAGTTTCTTGTTACTTGTTATTTATTAAAGATAGTTCACACTTCATAGAGCATCCATAATTTCTAGAGTTGAAGAGCAATAGAGAGTTGAAAACTTTGGCTTTAAGTGTAGAAAAGGAGCTTATTGCTTAGAGTTTAGTATACATAAATAATGGAAGAACAAGGATCTCTTGATGCTGTTGTAGTATCGAGAAAGAGTGTGGTTGTGCATTCAAGAACAAAGAGTCCAAACATATACGCTGAAGAATGGATGAAGTTGTTGCCTAGATCCTCAAATTTGCAATCAACTAACGCTTATGAATGGAGGGACCCTTATGCATTTTGTAGGGATGTTGTCTGCCCAAACATAACTGGGTATGAGCTCTTCATGTATTTCTATAAGAATAGGTTGAGAGGCCCTCTTGTTTCAAACCCATGGGATAGGAACTTGGGAAAGTTGACAATACCCCAGGTATTTTTCGATGTAGACCTCATGAAAGTGCTAATTCAAGCATACAATCTAGTGACACAATCTTTCCACAAGCATGACAAGTCTATACTCTGCATGTTAGACAAAGCGAGTTTTATTCAAGCTTTCAAACTTCAAGAACCTATGAGCGTGGATATTGACCTAGTAGAAGAGGAGGCCCCATTTAATAAATATAAAAGTTACTACACTAGAAGGGTTATGATTGTATACACCTAAAAATGGTCATCTAGACTATTAGCCCCTTTTGCTAAATCATCAATTGCTTATTCTTGATCAAATCCTAGTTCTATCATTTATTCGATTATTTTCTATGGGCTAACCATCTTATCCTAAGTTTTTATTTATTTAAAAGGAATTCCCTCCCCTTTTAATAAATAAAAAGCCCCCACTTTTCCTCTTATCCTAAGTTGCACAAATAAAGCATTATTCTTATTTTATAAAAAGGGAAAAAGCACTTTTTGTCTCATATGGACACAAAAGTCAACTCTTATTTTCCTATTGGAGGATACTTGTGCACATGGATTTCTCCTCTTTCAAGCTCCACCGTTGATTAAATCTTTTGCCTCTTAATCTCCGTGGTCCATTTCTCCTCATTTCCTATAAAAGAAGAGCTCTCTTCTTCATTCTAGATCCCCAACTTTTTATGCTAACTTTATGCTGCAGGTTTTCTAAGTCACTTTGGAGCTTTTGGAGATTTGGAGCATTCTTAGCATCTACATCTCATTCTTGCATTCTACATCTCATTCTTGCATTCTTAGCTTAGCTTCATATTTATGCTTTCTTAGATTAGCTTTATTTCTATGCTCTAGATTAGCTCACATAGATTAATTAGCTTGGGTTGTAACACTTGCATATTTCCTTTCATAGCTTAGCTTGCATTTCCATTTCTAGCATAGCATTGCATTGCATTTTCATTCTTGATTCTTGAGGATATTGGCATTCTTTCCCTTGTCTTCATTGAATCTCCCATTGCATGGTTTACTAGCAAGGTTATTGGCTTAATAGCTCTAGCTGAGAGCATTCTTAAAAACCCTTGCACTCCATGCCTAGGGAGCTATGGATCGATTTGTGAGGGCTCATTCTTGAGTTTCCTTGCATGTAATGATCCATAGAAGTGTGACACATTTATAGCACACATTTTTGGCACCCACCGTGGGGTAGAGTAGATAGACTTTGTCCTTTAAATTCTGCATTTTCGTCAATTTTCGTCAATTTTTCGGCAAGTTTTTAGCTTAATTTTTAGTCTCTGGTTTTTTGTCTCAGACTATCGCGTGATACTTTCCAGAAGTATCGCGTGATATACCTCTATATGTGCACGCGATACTTCACCTGTCATAAGAAGTATCGCGCGATATACCTCTGTATGCGCGTGCGATACTTCACCTGTCAGAAGTATCGCCTGGCTATAGTAGAGAATATCGCCTGGTGTCGGGCGAAGCATCGCCTGGTATAAGGCGAAATATCGCGCAAACTAAAAGTATCACCTGGTGTCGGGCGAAGTATCGCGCGATACTGTGTCTATACCTGGCAGTGAGCTATTTTTGGGCTATTTTATCTATCTTGCAAGTTTCAGGTTCTTAGCTATTTTTTTGAAATTTTTTGAAATTTCCAGCGTTTTCAAATCCATGCCTCTGGAAAATGGTGCCCATTTTTTTTTTGAAATTTTGCAAATGGTATCAAAAGTTTAAGTGTGATATATCATTGAAAAGGTCTTTCTAAGCCTAATCCAACCATGATGGTTTCATTTTCAGATTCTATTATTTGATCAGTTATTTTTGCACATTATCTGATTTTTTTCATGTACTAATCATTGTTAGATTTTGGATTTTGATTCTCTTAACTCTTGTTGGTCTAACAAGTTGTGGTTGTAGGTGCTTCTTGCTTGAAATTTGCTAAAATCGCATGTCAAAGAGGGCTACTAATGGTTTTTGCAGGGCTGCCCTAAGCATAAAAACCAAATCAAGTGCTTGTTTAATTTCTTTCTTTATTAAGTGCGGCATATACTAGTTGTTTCATTAGGCACTTAATACTTTGTGAAAAGAATCTTGGGGTGGTAGGAGAAGTATGCTCTTCACCTTTAGGTGAATTAGAAAATCTTGACCCATCTTGAGGTTTTGGAAGCAAAGGGGTAATTGGATCTTGTTTGGTGTGTTTGGGAGAAGTTTTTGAGATAGAGGAGTATGCTCTTCACCCTTGTGGTGAATCAAAAACCTTGAACCTCAAGAATTAATCCACTCTTTGTTTAGTTTAGGATCCTTTAGCGGGCCTGCTCTTGAGCAATCAAGAGGAATGACCCAAGTGGGGACAACCTTGTCATCATTTTCCTTGGTGGCGAGTGATTCCAACTCACTATAATCTCAAGGCTATCGAGGACACAAAACCTTGGTAGACATAGTACTTATCTTCGCTTGATGTGAGTAACTTGTGGGATTGTGACCATGAGGAAAGCATTAAGCAAGAATGCTTAAGGTACTCTTGAGGCCACGAGGTCCTAGTCCTTTATGAGGAGCAAGAGGGGTGCTATGAACAGAAACCCTTACTATGAACCATTAAATAGAGGCCACCTTATTTTAGCCGCTTAGCTTCTTGGTGCAAGGATTGATCCAAGTGGACTTACCCAGATCACCCCAAGATACTCACCATATGTGCTCCTTTGGTTGTGTTTTTGACACCTCCATGAAAATGCCAATATCTCTTGTGGGCAACCACTTGGTGTGAGGCAAGGGAGCATCAAGTTGTGGGCCAAGTTGTTAAGTAATGAGCCTTGTCCTTCTAGGTAGTAATTGCTTGAATTGTCTTCGATTGTGCTATACCAATGTAAACGTTCTCAACATTCAAACAAATGGTAGCATTCATAAGGTTCCCGATTTTGATATCACAAGTGCTTGTCTTGGCAAGGTTGCTTTTGCCCTTGTTTCAAGTGTTTTATGACATGTTTGATCCCATACTGTTTGCAAACCTATCTTTTATCTATTGCTACTGCTTGTCAAACTGAGAAATTGCACTGTTCAATCTACAAATTTGGTCCAAGCGCTTCAAAACTGAGTTTTCCACGTTCACTGGTCAAGAGTCATATGATATTGAAGTATCCTTGCATACCCTCAACCAAGAATCCTGAGTTATTTCTACTGTCCTGTCATTGCTACAATTCAGAGTTGCTAAACTTGCACTTTAACCTGTTGTAGAGTGTCCTTTTCTGTTCTTACCTGAAATTGGTTTGTTACTTACATGTTTAGATTTGTTCTAGACTGAAACAAATGAGCTAAAACTATTGGATTTGAGCTTAACAAATGCTACTCTTGATCACTTGTCGCATCACGGTTACCTCTCTAGCTACTTGCTTATTGAGCTTCTTGCTCGCTGCTCGGCTTTAGTCAATTGATTGCTGTAAGTGCTTGAGCACTTTTGACGAGCCATCTCTCTATTGTTCTACTTTGACAAGTGATCTTTATTAGCTTTTCTTATTTCAAATCTAAGAAACTTTGTCTCATTCTATTAGTCAACCAACATCTCTTTTCATGCCGGTTACAACTCGGTCTCAATTTGAGCAGGAGAGTCATCCTCCGTTCAATTATACACAGTTACCTTCTCCAACTAGATGTTCAAAAGCACCCATTAGCAACAACAGTTCTAGTTCTGACCAATTTGAGAATTCTAAGGCTACACCATGGTATAAAGGAGGTTTCCTCTTTTCCGCATTCAAGACCCCCAAAAACACAGACAGTGTCTCACTCACTTTGACTGAACAAGAAAAGTTTCAACTCTTGCAAGAACACTTTGAGCGTAAGGATAATCAAGCGTGCTTAGACAAAGAACACAATCAACAAAGGATGGATGCTACTAGGCGCATGGCTTATAGAGGGACATTTCATGAGCAACCTGAGACTAGTAATCATGAGCATAGACCTTTTTTTAACAATGGCAACAATGGCAACAACATGCCACCAAGATCTCCTCCAAGGCCAACTTTTGCTATGCCTTCTTCACCACTTAGACCTCCTCCCTCTCAACATGAGGCAGAGGCTAATGATGAGATTTCTAGTGAGGATCTTATGAGATGTGAACAAGGTGTGGATTTCCAACGAATGATGCATAAGCTTTTAGAGCGTAATGGCGATCAATATTTTCAATATATGACTTCTAGAGGATACAAGCTTCCTCCCGGCTATGATGTCAGACAAATTGTCCAACAAAGAGTACCAACTGAATTGGAAGTCCTTCAAGAAGAATTACGTCAGACAAATCAACGCCTTACCCAAATGGCATTAGAAAGAGAGCCTCCAAAGGTCTCTTTTGTAGAATCAATTTGTGCTCTTCCTTTTGATAAAGATCTATACATGGTCCCGTTTCCTAAGGATATTGAGGTTCCTAAATATGACAAGTATGATGGAAATGGTGACCCTCATGACCATGTGCGTCATTTTTATGCTCTTAGTATGGACTTTCTTCATGAAGACACATATCTTCTACGCTTATTCCCTCGAAGCTTAAGAGGCCAAGCTTTGGAATGGTTTGCGAAATTGACACCACCTCTTAAGACTTTTGATGAGTTAGCTCAGCGATTTACCCAGCAGTACTCTTACAACATCCAACAACCTGTCACTGTGATAGATCTTGGTAATCTAAGACAACATCAAGGTGAGCCATTTGCAACTTACTTACAATGTTGGAGGTCATTGTATTCTCGATATCCTCGTCAGCTACCTGAAAGAGAAAAGATTGACATTTTCGTCAACACACTTGTGCCTGAGCTATTTTATGATCTAAGGAAGCAACTGTTCTCCTCCTTCCATGACATGGTTGAAAGTGCATATCAAATTGAGGATGTAGCTATAAGCAAAGGGGATATTGTTATTAATAAAGATGCTAAAGGCAATGGTAAAGACAAGAACAAACCTTGGAATAAGAACAAGTATGTTGTTAATGATGGGGTTGTTGATGCTCCTAAAGTTAAAGAGCCCGCTTTCAATCTCTCCAATGCTATCTATGCAGCAAAACAACAAGAAGCTGGCACTGCTCACAATGCTCCTAAACCTCAATATGCAGATAAGCCTAAGAAGTCATTTCGAAAGTGAGTCTATACCAAGTTGGCAGAACCTTACGATGTGATCCTTAAGACTTTGGTTGACAATGGATATCTTACGCTTCCTGATAAACCTGGTAACTGGGATCCGATAAATAAGCCTGATTGGTGGAGGGAGGATCATTACTGCCATTATCACAGAAACAAGGGACATCCAACAGACAATTGTTTTAGGCTTAAGGATGATATTCAGGATCTTATTGAGAACGGCACAATCTCCACTGATGGCTTAACTAAAAATTCTGATCACACAGCTTTCAAAGATCCTCTACCTAAGCATGATAAGGGGGAAACCTCTCAAACACATAAGAAGAATCATGATGCAAAGATCAATTACACATATCCTTCTAATACACCTGTGATCAACATGGTAGAGCCCGTTGAGAGCATTCTAATGATGAGGTCTCAAGATGATAATAAAGCCAATCATGGTAAGCCAAAGTTAGTCTTGCAAACACGTGGTAGTTCATCTTCCCGAAGTGAGACACTGAATGCTGTTACTAGGGGGCAAGCCAAGATTGTCCTTAAAACTGCGCAAGATCCCAAGCAAGCTTTGCCTTCCAAACATGCAGCTCCTTCAGCCACCCCTAGCTATGATCTTGTCCAACATTTGCAAAAGACACCAGCTCAGATATCTATCCTTGAGTTGCTTCGGTTATCCCCTTCACATAGAGAGATCCTTGATGAGGCTCTACGTACAACATGTGTTCCCAATGACATTGATTCGAATCAATTTCAGGCTATGGTCAACCACATTTCATCTCCGCTATCTGTCTCCTTTTCTACAGAAGATGACATATCTATTGCTCACCCACATAATCTAGCTTTACACATTGAAGTTCTAGTCTACAATACCCGAGTCCGCCGAGTCCTGATAGACAATGGTGCAGGGTTAAATATTGTTTCTTTCAATGTCATACAACAATTGGGTTTGTCAAAATTGGCTGTGGATTCCAAGAAGAAGATTACTATAAAAGCTTATGATGAAGTGGAAACATCTTCCAAAGGTCTTGTCACGTTGCATGTCTGAGTGGGCCCTATCATGAAAGATATTAGCTTCCAAGTATTGGACATCCCACTCACATATAACATTCTTTTGGGTCGCCCTTGGATCCATGACATGCAAGCTGTTCCTTCCACTTATCATCAGTGCATCAAATTTCCATACAATGGCACTGAAATTGTGATTCCTGGAGACCATACTATTGCTATTAATGCTCTTGCTGCTACTGAAAAATTTGTTCCTCACAATGAACCTACTGATGATCCTAGTACATCTCTAGTTGCTGCTGAGAAATCATTTAAGATGATGAGCCTTGGTATGGGTGAATATAAACTGGATTCCTTTGCTTCTATACCTGTTTCTCCTAGGTCATATGGGAGACCTTCTGATCACATGAAGCCTTCCACTTCTGCTATGGTGATCTTTGATACTTTTGTTCCTTCATCCATTCCTTTAGAAGTAGACAGAGAAGAACAAGCTATTCAAGAGTGGATCTATAGAGAGGATTCTAGAAATACTCCCATGCTCAGTAATTCAAACACAGATACAGATGAGTCACCACTACACACTATGGCTCACATGGGAGATGATCTTCCCTCTACTTCACTTCTTTGGGGAGAAAAATGTATATCTACTGATGATATGGATGTTGATATGGTTCATTCTTGTAGTAACCATCCCGACGTGGTTGATGGGTCTTGTGTGGGGTCTGATGAGTTTCTTCCTCGTATTGCCTTAGTGGACCACACTGGTTCGTCTATGACAAGTCTAGATCTAGCTACTTTTGGAGCTTACCCTATAGGCTTGACCTCTCTTGGCACCAGAGATGACATCCTTCACATAAATGCTATTGAACCAGTCACTTCATTTCATCTCACATCAACACCTGTTACTTCTTCCACCAAAGAACTAGCAACAAAAAAGGTTGAATCAGCAATCAAGTATCACAGTCATCAAGTCAAAAGAAAAGAGCAATGGTCGGATGGTGAAAACCACATTGTGGTGGTATCCGAACCTAAGAAAAGTAAAAATAAAAATCTGCTCAAAAATAATGAGTCTCAAATAAAAGATGACAAGCTGATTCTCTACAAAAAAATGGTGCACTACTTCAAGCATGATCTCATATCTGTTATACTTCAGCCCATTCCTGGAGCTAAGAATAAAGTTGCTAATGCCTTGATTACTTTGACATCCATCTTACAAATGAAAAAGCATAAATTTCATTTCAAGTTCCTGGTGGATGAATTATGCTATCCTGCTCACAAATCTTACAATCCTACCATCTTTTCATATCTTCCACCTCATATTCCTCTTGCAAATCCACCACGCCATTCCTTCCACCATCCCTTACACTTTGCCTTTGTCTCTGGTGACTTGTATAGGAAGGGTCTAGATGGAACTCTCCTTAAGTGTCTAGAAATAGAGGAGTCAGAAAAAGTGCTAGCTAAAATCCACAATGGCATATGTGGATCACATTCTAACGATCCTCCGCTAGCTCAGACATTGCTTAGGGCTGGTTATTATTGGTCGAACTGGTTGAGACCTCCTATTGTCACAGTTGCAGCATTTGGGCCTGGGGCCTATCAGTTCTCTACATCAGAGGAAGCAGATTCTTGATGCCCATTTCTGTCTGGGGCATTCTTTGTACATATTTTATGATCCTGAAAAAACTCCAAAAAAATTCATATATGATGCTGAAAAAATCCTAAAAAGCATAAAAAGTCTTGAAAAAATACCAAAAAAATTCATATATGATGCTAAAAAAATCTTAAAAAGCATAAAAAGTACTGAAAAAAATGAGCATCCTAGTGAAAACCTAGTAATAGGCACTTTGATGTCTCACCAAAAAAATCAAAAAATTCAAAAATACAAAAACAATTTATAAAAAGTCCTAAAAAAATTGCAATAAATCTATCAAGTGGTGAAAACCTAGAAATAGGTGCTACTTGAGACCCTCTGCACCTATGTCTATCAGTCTTGTGTGGTGCTCCTTCGCTCCACTTTTTGCTTTGTCTCTCCTAACCTGAAATTGATTCTTGTCTTAGTCTAGGGGGCATCCGTTGTTTTCAGCTTATCTTGGGTCTCTTTGTGCATCTGGGTTTCTTAGGCATCTCGCAAATGGTGTTTTTCAACACCACCCCAACTGTGTTTTTCAACACTTACCCTTGCTTCGGTGTTTCTTAACACTTATCAGATATCCTACCCACAGTCTAGATGATGCAGTATTTCTCACTGGCAGATGTGATACTCAAAGTTTGACTCTATGACCTACACACACGCACTTGACTTGCTGAGATTTGTTTGACTTTATTTCTTTGCATGTTGTCTATGATGATTTCTTTGCTAAGTGGTCTCTCCCTGAGAAGTTTTCGATGATGCATAGCTAGAAGATTGAGGGTATGAGAACATGTTTTATTTCTTTATCTGCTTGTGGGTATATTTTGTTGGTCCTCACTGTCATGAGCATTTATGTTGGTCTTACTTGACACTATGGACCTACAAGGTATTATCCTTGACTATTTCGCAAGTGCATGCTTATAGTCATCTTGACTTTCTTGTGTCTCGATGCGAGCATAATCTTGCTACATCAAACTTAGGTAATCTCACTGCACTAGTCATCTTGACCTACATGTCTTTGATGCCTAGGTGGGATTTCCACATTTCTATCTGATATAGATCATATTCAGATCCACATAGTTATGCTAGTGTGTATTGTATGATCTTGCGATGCTACCAATAATGCTCAATGATGAATATTAGATGTCTATTAGCATTGTGACCTTGCAAGTAAACCACTTTTCATGTAGCTTGCATTCTTAAGTTCATGTTAGTTAGTTTTGCATCTTGCATATGGAGAGAGCTCTCCTTTATCTTTCATGGACTTGTTAATCAACTGCGCTCACCTTTCCCTTCTTCCTAATCATGTCTTTCACTTCTTGTCTTTCATATCCCATCATTTTCCTTTCATTTCAGGATCGAAACCAAAATCCAAGATCACCTTGATCATCCAAATCACCTTTTCCCCCTCTTCCACGTAGTTGGCTAACCTTTTTGAGGCCTGATCCTTCGATCTTCGCTGGGGCATTCTTCACCTCTTCATCTCCATCTCTTTCAAACTTCCCATCTTTCATTCACTTTCAATCTCAAGTTCAAATTCTTCCCCCTCTCCATGGTGTTTTTGGGTTGAGGGACCGCTTGGTTCGTGCCCCGTGTCCCATGTGTGGGGCATATCTTCAATGCTTGATGGTTATTCTATTCTATTTCTTTGATTATGATTTCTAGTGATTTGATCATGTTGCTCTTGCTTCTGCTTTCCCTCTACTTGGATTTCGCTTTCAATCCTGAGGGGGTAGACACATCATATCTTATTGGCTATCACTTTCCTAAGTGTTCAGTACTGTCGCTACCAGGCTGACCATGCAGGATTTTCTATTTTTCTGCACTTCATTCTTTGGAGTCAGAATGCTATTTCTTGCCTTCTTGGCTATCTCTTGCTTTCTTGGCTGATCTGAGTTGCTTTGTGATCCCAAATTGATCTCACATTTCAACTTCATTCTTTGACTACATGTGTTCCTAGATCGATCACACATTTTTCAAAGAGGGGCAAATGTATACACCTAAAAATGGTCATCTAGACTATTAGCCCCTTTTGCTAAATCATCAATTGCTTATTCTTGATCAAATCCTAGTTCTATCATTTATTCGATTATTTTCTATGGGCTAACCATCTTATCCTAAGTTTTTATTTATTTAAAAGGAATTCCCTCCCCTTTTAATAAATAAAAAGCCCCCACTTTTCCTCTTATCCTAAGTTGCACAAATAAAGCATTATTCTTATTTTATAAAAAGGGAAAAAGCACTTTTTATCTCATATGGACACAAAAGTCAACTCTTATTTTCCTATTGGAGGATACTTGTGCACATGGATTGCTCCTCTTTCAAGCTCCACCGTTGATTAAATCTTTTGCCTCTTAATCTCCGTGGTCCATTTCTCCTCATTTCCTATAAAAGAAGAGCTCTCTTCTTCATTCTAGATCCCCAACTTTTTATGCTAACTTTATGCTGCAGGTTTTCTAGGTCACTTTGGAGCTTTTGGAGATTTGGAGCATTCTTAGCATCTACATCTCATTCTTGCATTCTACATCTCATTCTTGCATTCTTAGCTTAGCTTCATATTTATGCTTTCTTAGATTAGCTTTATTTCTATGCTCTAGATTAGCTCACATAGATTAATTAGCTTGGGTTGTAACACTTGCATATTTCCTTTCATAGCTTAGCTTGCATTTCTATTTCTAGCATAGCATTGCATTGCATTTTCATTCTTGATTCTTGAGGATATTGGCATTCTTGCCCTTGTCTTCATTGAATCTCCCATTGCATGGTTTACTAGCAAGGTTATTGGCTTAATAGCTCTAGCTGAGAGCATTCTTAAAAACCCTTGCACTCCATGCCTAGGGAGCTATGGATCGATTTGTGAGGGCTCATTCTTGAGTTTCCTTGCATGTAATGATCCATAGAAGTGTGACACATTTATAGCACACAATGATGAAGCATATTCCTAGAGAAAAGAAAGAGGCAGGTTGTTACCAAAGAAGGTTGCAGATTCATTTAATATTGAGCTTTTCTTTCCCTATTTCCAGAATACCATCTATGGCCTACACAAAGTTATTGGAATAGATGGAAGTTTGATAGTGTGTCCTGACATTTATGTCATGGCTACAGATGTTCATGACCTGTGCACCAATAAGGAGTTTGATTATGTGGGGCACATAATCAATGTAATTCACACTGCGTTGATGAATGCAAAGACTAATTTAAAAATCTTCAAGTTCAATCACTACTCCATGGTGATGCACCTAATCTTCTATTGGCTACATCAACCCAGAGTTCATTGATGAGACCAAGAATGCAAGAGGAATTGTTCCGCTTCATCTCTAGACGAGGTTATGGCATAGAAGTTACCATTTCTCTAATTCCATTTCTTTTTATACGGATTTTGTGGATACAATAATGAACATGTTAGGTATTGTGAGGGATAGATTTCCTTTACTTGTTGGAAAATTGCTTAGACCCTTAGCATTTAAAATTGACAATGATATTAAGCACAATTGGGGTGATTTGTTTGTTTTTGAGAATTTTACTATTATAAGAGTGTATGCTTGCCCTCAACCTCCACACATACTGCCAAAATTTATCCTAGAAAGATTGGAAATATTAGAATTCATGTGGTAGCTTATCATGATGGATAGAGAGCACTTAGGCCCTAAAAGACATAAGGGAACCTTTCTAGCAAGGAGATTCCAAATAGGGGATTTATCTATAGGTAAAGATGTTGTGGACCAAATCCATGAACTCTTGAGACAATTCAAATTCCCCTCTGCTAAAGCAAGGATGTATGACCCTTAAGACTTGGTTAGAGGAGCATTGAGAGAAATGAGGAATCACAATTTGGCTCTAAATCAACCTATGGTAGATGAGGATGTTATTAGAAATGTTTTCAATCAAGATATTTGTGAAGAGAGAAGCTGTAAATGAAAAAATATTGTAAGGGTAGAGGAAGAATTGAAAAAGGTAGACCCTACCTTCCTCAGTTTCTTTCTTGATCTCCAATACATGCTGAGAATTGACATGTATATAGAGAATTACAAAGATATTATGTCTAAATTGCCAGACATCCCTAAGGAGAAGGAGGAGGAAAGAATAAACTCTAAGTAAGTTGAACCTGATGTGGTGTTTATGGTAGAAAAAAACTAGTTGATCCATCCACATATGAGCAAGGGCCATCAAAGAAACAAAAGTTGATGACTGTACCACAAAAGGCAAGGCAAAAGGCAGCTAGATTGGATGACAAGGTCATCTAAGCTAAAGAGTAGATGAACTTGGCAGACATATTATTTTACTATATACACATGCATACAAACCCAAGTAGTGTTATCTACTATAGTAACTTCATCTATGGATAATGAAATAAATCTGGACTATTTTACTTTCTCCTGTAAATTTTTCTCTTCCACCTCAGAAAGAGAGTTTTCCATTTCCCATCCAACGTTTGTTGACCAATGTGACATAGGATAGTGAGGAACTTTCAAAAAAGATAATAAATTACCATATTCTGAGAAGTTTCTCATAAGACGCCCTTTGGACATAATATGAAAAAAAAATGCTCATCTGAATGGTCTTTGCCAAGTTTTCTTCATTGGCTACATGTTTAAACCCAACCTTGATTGGATTTTCACTACTAGCAATTACTACCATTCTCTTGTTATGCTCTTCATACTCTATGGCATACTTAACATGAAGATATTCTTCCTTTGATTTCCATCTCACTACTGATATTTCTTGTCCATCTATTGTCTATTTTTCATAAACCTTACCAATATGCTTTTCTATAGTGTCAAGCTTTAGCTGCAACTGCTTCTCTCTTTTATTTTTCTAGGTACAAATCTTACACCTACATTTTGTTGGTTGTTCATCATTGCTTAGGACTGGTTCAACGAACCAGTACTTTTCTACCTAATCAACCTTAAAATTTCTTGACATTTCCCACTCCCGCCCCATTTTTACTTCCCTTTTTTCTTTTCTTCCTACCAACATCATTATTATCTTCATTGCTAGCATTTTCATCCAACTGGTTCTGCGTATACCTTATAACATCTTCTCTTGTGCCACCATTTTTATCCTCATTTGATGCATTTTGATTTTCTTTTAACTCAATGAGAACCCCAGCTTGTGGTACTGGTCCTGGTGAGCTACTGTGAATGGCTTTTTCACTTTCAATTGCAGATGTTGATGGAGCAGAAACATTACCAACTCCAAAGAAATCCTTTATGGTAGTATCTTTAAGTTTTGGGCATTTTGATGGCCTCCTAGGACCTTCACTACCCTGAGGAGTCTTACCCTTGTCTAGATTTCCAATCTCTTCACTGCCCTAAGCATAGTGAGAAGATGAGTCTCAACCTCCCCTTATATCTGAATCTCTTCAGCACTAGAAACCTGAGGATACTCACTCTCAGGATAGTCACCCTTGTCTGACATCTTCACCCAATGACCTCTCACTAGTCACTAAGATTCTTGCCTCTAGGAATTAAAATTAATAGCAATACTATGAAATGTGAACAAATAATTGCATACCTTGGTCTTGCTTCCTCTGAATTCTGACTCTCTAAAATATTGAATCCTCTGTTTACTGTTGCAAGATTTTTATTTATAAATCTAGCCCTCCAAAAATTTGTAACGGATATGATAAGACTACTTTTGTAAATCTGATTTGAATTTATATCAATCCATGATTCCAAATTCTAAATTTCCAATTTTCATTTTTTTTAAATCCCTGGGCTTTTGGCGAAAATGTGTCGACCTGATCAATGTTGAATATAGGAATTAACAAAAGATTGGCAAAATATGTCGTGGCCAATAAAACAATTAATTAACAGGTGGCGAAATAGGTCGTGGTTAAGATAACAATATAAACCATTTGGCTATTTTAGATTTTATATGCAATTCATAATTAATACCCTTGGTGAATAAGAGACTATTAAAGAACCACGTCAAATTGGTTATAGGCAAATATATTGGTCAACGTCGTCAAAATAAAAATCTAATTGGTGATTCAAATGAATATTTACCAGTTACCGTGTCAAGATTGGGTGAATATGGGCCATCGCGAACCTACACAATTCACCAATTTTGCCAAACGTATTTCCCGAAATTCACCAAAAGGTGAATATTAACCACTAAAAATTACGTTGGTCAACCATTCGATGAGAATCAACTACAATCATATAGCAAGCCATTATGAGCTTATAGATCACCGAATTGGTCAACCGTTTGATGAGAATCAACTACTATCGCATAAAAGATCATTCTAGGATTGTAGATCACCAAATCGATTAACCGTTTAATGAGAATCAGCTACAATCACTTAACAAGTCATTCTGAGGCTGCAAATCACTGAATTGGTCAACGATTCAATGAGAATCAACTATAATCACGTAAAATTCCATTCTAATTTGCAAATCACCGAATCAGTCAACCTTTTGATGAGAATCAACTATAATTGCATAAAAGATCATTCTGAGGTTGTAGATCACCGAATCGGCCAACTGTTTAATTAGATTCAGCTACAATCATGTAACAAGTTGTTCTGAGGTTGCATATCACAAAATTGGTCAACTTTTGATGAGAATCATCTACAATAACATAACACACCATTTTGAGGTTGTAGATCACCGAATCACTCAACTATTTGATGAGAATTAGTACAATGATGTAGCGAGCCATTCTGAGCTTAGAGATCATTGAATCAGTCAACCGTTTGATGAAAATCAACTACAATCCTAGAAAAGATCATTCTCATGTTGTAGATCACCGAATGGGTCAACCACTCAATGAGAATCAGCTACAATCATGTAACAAGTCATTCTAAGGTTGTAGATTGTCGAATCAGTCAACCTTTCGATGAGAATCAGCTACAAAATGTAACACACCATTCTGAGGTTGCAGATCACCAAATCAGTCAACCATTCAGTGAGAATTAGTTACAATCACATAGAAAGCCATTATGAGCTAACAGATCACCAAATCAGTCAATCATTTGATGAGAATCAACTACAATTGCATAAAAGATTGTTTTGAGGTTGCAGATCACCAAATTGGTCAATCGTTCAATGAGAATCACCTACAATCACATAATAAGTCATTCTAAGGTTGCAGATCACCCAGTCGGTCAACCTTTTGATGAGAATCAGCTACAATCACGTAACACAACATTCTGAGGTTGCAGATTGCCGAATTGGTCAACCATTCGATGAGAATCAACTACAATCATGTAACAAGCAATTCGAAGCTTATAGATCATCGAATCGATCAACTATTTGATGAGAATTAACTACAATTATATAAAAGATCATTCTGACATTGTAGATCACCGAATCGGTCAACCATTCAATGAGAATCAGCTACAATTGTGTAACAAGTCATTATGAGGTTACAGATCACCGAATCGGTCAACCTTTCAATGAGAATCAGTTAAAATCATGTAATAGACCATTCTAAGGTTGTAGATCACCGAATCGATCACCCATTCGATGAGAATTAGCTACAATCATGTAACACACCATTCTAAGGTTGTAGATCACCGAATCAGTCAATCGTTCGATGAGAATCAGATACAATCACGTAGCAAGCCATTCTAAGCTTACAAATCATGGAATCGATCAACTATTTGTTGAGTGATGAGATAATTTATTGTCTCTATTTTGTTATAATCTTCATGCTTTGTTGACACTCTTTATGCTCTGATAAGACATTTCCAAAACATTTATGAACTTATACCTATGTGAACTTATGATAAGTACAACTATAGCCACAAAGTCTATGGGTAGTTAGAATGACATGTTTTGCTGACTATTATAAATATAATGCAGTACTTCATATAATTATTTTAATTTGTGTTCTAACATTTAAGTAGGAGTTGAAATGTTGACTTGCATATGTATACCGAATGTTACTAACCTTTCAGATAAATAAAGAGTAGTACAAGAGTCATGGCACAAAAATCTAGCATGATTCCTAGGATTATGCCACACCTAGAAAGGAGTTGTTGTTCGAGAGGATATAGGAAACAAGTTCTACTATATTTCCTCAGAGTTGTTATTATGTTATCTATAGTAATTGTAATATGTCTTAATTGTTTTATCTCCTCCTTATTTGGCGATATTTAATCAGACTTTTTTGTTATGTTTTCAATAAGCGTCAATCCTCTATATAAAGGGATTTGACTGATTTAGATAGGTAATGAGAAATCTTAGAATGTTGTGTTCAGTGTAACAGAGTTACTCTTTTCTATTTTTCATGTATTGTTCAATTACTATGTAATTAATTAAGGATAATATAATGGAAGAATGATTTTGAAGTATTTTTTGTGTTAGTAGTTAGCAGAAGCCAACCAAGGGGGCCGACTTGGGAGGTGGATTAGATTAAGATAGAGTATATTTTCTTCTTGCATTTTTTGTGCTTTCAAGTAGAGTTACTATTTTATTCTTGCAGCATTACTATTGTGAATGTTCCTCCAACACTTACAGAGATAGACATAGTGAATGTTTTGCGTTGGTTAGACAAGCTTAGAATAAGTTCACAAGCTTTCTGCAATAATTTCATTAAGTAGCCAAGTGTATTTACTTTCCTGTAGTAATAGCATAGGTTTCTTTCATGCATTTTATCTTCCTGCAGCATAGGTAGTCTGACTCTTAGAGGAACTTAGTGCACAAACTATGTTGTCCCATTTCAAGTCTACGTCCCTGGGTTGACAATCTAAATGCATTTCATGATGGGGAAATTAATCCTTAGTATGAATACATCAATCCTAAGAGAGACAATGGCATGATTATCATTACCTATTGTGAGACAGTTCATTTTTGGCACCGTTGCCAGGGATGGTGTCAAACTAGGAGCCTTAATGAGTCATTTATTTTTCAGACTAGTTTCCTATTTTTAGTCAATACAGAGTAGTTGTGAGCTTGCTTCACAATTTCATCAACTTACTTGCATGCATCAAAGAAGGCGAGATGTTCATGGCAGATTTATTCTAAAAGAACCTATTAAATTGAAAGAAGAATTTGAAGAACTTGAGTTACCATTTCTTAATGCAAGTCCAGAGTTTGTTGCATCATCTTTAATAGAAGGAGATACTCATGATCTATTTGACCTTCATCATTTTGTAGAAATATTATCTAGTTTTCTCAATAATTCCAATCCAGAACTACCTGTTGACTAGAACCTCTTGGTCAATAATACTTTCCAGCCACAATTTCATTATCCAACACCTTGAGTAATGGTAGCTCCTACATTTCCATTTCCTATTCCAAGTCTTATTAACAATCCTAACCTCAAGAACATACCTACTTTAGCCCTTCCAAAGTTATATGGCCTTATCACAGAGGATCCTGACACCTTTTTTTTTTATTTTGACATATTGTGTCAGAGTTTTGACTATAATACTGACAGTCATAAGCTTAAGCTATTTCTAGCAACACTGAAGGAGTCAACTCTCAGATGGTTCATGGGCTTAGGAGCAAATGCAGTAGCTGATTGGGTTGGGATGAGAGATTTATTTATAAGGAAGTATAAGGAATACTGCAAGGGAGGTGATTAAAAAGGAGATGACATCTTTCAAATGTCACAAAGGGAAGATGAGACATTAGAGGACTACATATCACGCTTCTTATATAACTTGCAAAAGAACCATCAACATACATTGCTGGAGGATTCACAAAAGCTGATTTTTCTAAGAGGAGTGAATGATAACTACCTAGAAGCATTGGACCTCATGGATGGAGTAGATATATCTCAATCTTCCTGGGATGACCTTCAGAAGATTTGTCTAAACTACTCCAGAGCAGCAATGAAGAAAGGAAGGGGATTTCTTCGAACACTGGCCAAAGGAAGTGGCTTTGGTATTTCAAAGATGGAGATTTCAAACCTATTGTCAGACTTCAAGAAAGACATCATTAATGATGTCACTACACACCTAGACACAATGACTACCAAGAAGAAGCATGCAGACGCAGAGGTGCATCTAGCTGAATATTGTCCTCATTGCCGCAAACAAAAGAAGGATTGTCAGTGAAAGTTGGTCGCAAACTTGGAGAATCAGCATCTTCCAACTGAATACTTAAAAATAGGAGAGGATGAGAAAATATTCTTTGTTGCTCAACATTGGCCATGGGCTGTGAGACAAGGTATGCCTCAAGACCCATTACAAATTTCAAATCCTTATAATAGTCAGTGGCAAAATTGGAATGTCCAAAGTCCTCCATAGTATAATCAACCCACTTGGAATAATGTCTGGCCAAATAGTCAATAGAATCAATGGTATCCTCCACAAAAAACCCAATGGCCACAATTTCCAAACCAATGGAAACAACCACAAGGGAATTGGTAGCCCACTAACTAGTGGAGAGGACCTCAGCAATAGCCTAACCCAAATCCGAGATATCCACCTTTGTAACCTCCAACAAACACACCTGTAATGCCACCACCTCCAAACATAGGTCCTCAAAAATAGACATAGCTACTTGCTCAACCTCAACCAAATCCCAATAGTCAACAACCATAGAAGAGAATGTATGCTACCGATGCTCAGCAGTACCCCGCCTATGCACTTAACATAGTTGATATACACTTAAGATCAGGTACTACCTTGCCTGCACCTGAACCACCTCTTATTACCAAAGTGCCAGAAACTCCTGCAGCATCAGTACCAATTCCAGAGAATGCTTTGCCAAATACTATTGCCCCAGATAATGTTTCCAATTCAGCTAATGTTCATACATCAGTTAAACCTCCTTTTCCTCAAAGGCTCAACCTGGAGAAACCTATACAAAAAGAAGACCATCCATTTGATATCCTGGACCAATTAAAGAACATGCATATCCAGATTCCCCTATTTCAAGAAATAAAGGATGTCCTTTGTATGGAAAGGCAATAAAAGAAGCTTGTCTTAAAAAGCCTGGAAGGAAGAAAAAGGAGCCTACAACAGTTCATGTTATAGGATAATTAGTTGATATTGTGCTAGGAAAACTAGTCATTCCAAAATATTCAGATCCAGGGAGTCCAATTGTGAACACCATCATTAATGGTCAGTCTGCTAAAAATGCATTAATAGATTTAGGTGCTTCCATTAATGTAATGACTAAGGATACTATAAACAAATTGAGCATAGAAGAGTTAAGAGCTACTCCAACAATATTGCAATTAGTAGACAGCTCTACTATCACCCCTGATGGAATGATAGAAGACATAATAGTTGCCTTAGATTCCTCAAAATACCTTGCTAATTTCATGATTCTATCACCAAAGGTCAATCTTGTTAGTTACCCAGTTATTCTAGGATGTCCATGGTTAGCAACAGCTAATGCAAACATTAGTTGTAGATCAAGAAAATGGAAATTTCAGATGGTCAAGCCACTAATAAACTAGCATTGTATCCTCCAGCTCAACCTTAGCTAGATTTAAGTACACCTATATGGCCAGATTTAGGAGATGGGGAAGAAGAATTAAACTGTGTGGTTCAGCTCATGATGTTACATAGGCAATGTTTTCTAAAACTGCAAGAGGAAGATGAAGTAATTTGGAGCATTCTTAATAATGACTATGTTGTAATCAAACATATATCTGAGAGTTCCATGTTAGAGTTAACTACATATGAAGATCATTTTGAGAACTGTATTTTACCTTTAGAATCTAATATTATCCATCAGTTGCTACCTTGTGAGGTAAATACAAGTCCTATCCCTAAAGTATCCATGCTTGACCTTACAACTACAGTTGAGTTTTCCAAGGGTCATAATCTCCATGTAAATAATAAGCTACCCTCACAATAGATGGAGCAACTAACTAAACTCCTGCAAACACATGAGAAAGCCTTTGCATGGGACTATGGGGACATGAAGGGATTAAGCCCCACACTCTATACTCATGGAATTTATATCAATGAAGGAAGCCTACCACTTTGTCAACCTCAAAGGAGGATTAACCCAACGTTAAGAGAGATAGTCAAAATAGAATTACAAAAATTGTTGGTTGCTGGCTTTATATATCCTATATCTGATAGTAAATGGGTATCACCTTTGGTTATAGTGCCCAAAAAGAGGGGTAAATGGAGAATATGTGTGGATTATAGAGAGTTAAACAAAGCTACCAAGAAAGATCACTTCCCATTGCCATTCATTGATCAAGTACTTGATACTTTAGCCGGTAAAAAGTATTTTTCCTTTCTTGATGGATATAGTGGATACAATCAGATTAGCATTGCTCCAGAGGACCAGGAGAAGACTACATTCACATGCCCATGGGGAACATATGCATACTCTATTTTACCATTTGGGTTGTGCAATACTCCAGCAACATTCTAGAGGGATTTAATTAGTATTTTTGATGACATATCACATGATTGTATGGAGATATATATGGATGACTTTACAGCATTTGGAGTGACATTTGAAGAGGCCCTGTAGAATCTTGAAAAAGTTTTGATCCAATGCAAGGAACACAATCTATCCCTTAATAGTGAGAAATGCTATATGATGATGAAAGGAGTGGTACTTAGGCATTTTATATCAGCAGCAAGAATTCAAGTGGACCCAGTCAAAGTTGAGGTAATACTCACATTACCTACCCCTACTATGCAAAAAGATGTAAGATCTTTCTTAGGACATGCTGGATACTATAGACGCTTTATTCAAAATTTCAGTCAAATAGCTAGTCCTCTATACACATTGCTCACAAAAGAGGCTAAGTTTATATGGACATTCGCATGTGATGATTCCTTCCTGCAGCTCAAGAACTTTCTAACAACTGCACCAGTCCTCAAAGGACCAGATTGGTCTATACCATTTCACGTCCATACAGATGCATCAGATTATGCCATAGGTGTTGTGCTAGGACAAAATTATAGTAACCTTGAGAATGCAATTTACTATATCAGTAAGAGTCTTCATGGACCTAAATTGAACTACACAATTACTGAAAAGGAACTCCTAGCTGTAGTTTATGCATTCAACAAATTCTGATATTATGTAACAGGCTATCCCATTTTTGTTCACACTAATCACTCAGCAATAAAATATTTGATGAACAAACCTCCTATAACAGAAAAATTGGCAAGATGGCTTGTACTATTATAGGAATTTGATATAATAATTGTTGATAAGCTAGGGAAGGCAAATGTAGTTGTTGACTATTTGTCTAGACTTCAAAATGTCGATGCAGATACTAGTCAGGTTGAAGATACATTTCCTGATGAACACTTGTTCCATATAGCAATAAAAAATCCATAGTATGCTGACATAGCTAATTATCTTGCCTCCAGTAAGATGCCCCCACACTTCTCACCCAAAGACAAAAGAAATCTTGCAGAGAAAAGCTTCCACTTTTCATGGATTGATAACAATTTATTTTATACTAGTCTAGACCAAATCATGAGAAGATGTGTGAGAGAAGATGAAATATATGAAATACTCCATGATTTTCATGATGAGCCATGTGGAGGTCACTTTGCATCAAAGAGAACAACCCTAAAAATCTTAACAATGGGTTATTATTGGCCAACACTACACAAGGATGCAAGCGGTTATAAAAAAAAATGTGATAAATGCCAAAGGATGGGTCGTCCAACAAAATCAAATGAGATGCCACTTAATCCACAAGTGGTGATAACACCCTTTGATAAATGGGGTATGGATTTCATAGGACCAATCTATCCTCCTTCAAATGGAAAATCTTACATCCTGGTATGCACGAATTATATGACAAAGTGGGTGGAAGTAAAAGCCATGCAGAATGCTAAAGATCAAAAATAGAAAAATTCTTGTATGAGGACATTTTTGTTAGGAATGGGAACACTGAGAGGGGGGGTGAATCAATGCTCACTGTATTTTATATTTTTACTTAATCTTAAACTGAACTTAAATGCTTAAGTACTAAAATGAACATCCACATAAACATTAAACATGAAATCAACACATAACACCAATATGGTTACGGGGAAACCCAAATAGGTAAAAACCCCAGTGGGAATTGACACCCACTAATATTCTGTACTAGTGTCTTATGATCCTTGTTAGAAGATCCTTAACCCTGTTAGGAGTTTCTTTACAATATGTTTAGTACATTAGACCTTGTCAAGTTTTGGACCCTGTTAGGAGTCTTTTACAATAAACCCTATTAGAGGTGTGGGTGCACTGTCCTAGAGCTTACTTCTCAAGTGGGTGAAGGCTACAACCTTCTGATCTCAGATACACACTATATCTGTTGGATGAACTGTCATTGTGACACTGCTTGTCTGATCAGTTCCTTTAATGGGTTGATGCTTTGACCTCTTGCAAAGATCTAACACATCTTATAGACTCTTCACACACTTCTGATATGCATATCTCAACTCTATTACAACTTCCATGCTAATTACAATGGGCACATCTCATATTTATATGCGCATACAAAACAAATAATTAGGTCATCCCTTTAACCAATTACATACAATGCTTCCAAGTGAATTGGCTCAAGCGTGTTTACAAATAACCATATTTACATGTCAAAAACCTAATTACAATGGGCTCATGGCATTTACATCATAAGATTATAATCGCAAATCAAAATACTAACAGTCGGCTGCTTACTCTGTTCTTCTCTGGCACACACTGGCTATGTAGCTTCAACTGTCTGTAACTTTGTCATACTTGCATATCTGATCATGCGCTCATAGACTAAGCATGAATATAGTCTAACCAACTTATCTTCTAGGGCGCATACCATAACCTAATCTTACACACGTGTGTTGATGCTCTAAGCTTCAGGTACTTTGTACATTGTCCAGTCTTCAACACTTAGCCGATTTCTGATCTTTTCATCAAGTGCACTGACTCCAAACTACTATATGAATTTTTTTCCATAATGAAAACACTATACTAAGTCATATACATCAATATAGCCAACTTGCAAACAATCTCCCCCTTTGTCATTGATGGCAACAAAGGAATATGGCCAAGTTGCTAACTGTTCCTTAATAGAAAAAACTTTTGTCTTATATCTTCTTATACATAAATTTCTATCTTATATCTCCTTATACATATCTGTAACCCATATTCTATACATACTCCCCCTTTGACATTAATGAAAAAGTTGCTTCAAAACTATATATAAAACTACTTACTGTGAGAGAACATCCGAATATGCAATCTGCAAGTTTTGGATCTCCTTCTTCCAAAATGTAATCAGTGAGTTTACAATTTTGAGATGGGCGCATAGTGCATATTGTAGCTTTTCCATCTTCTCCAAATTTGTGCTGGGACCTTGATCATAAGTTATCATGGTGGAGTCTATCTCCTTGATATTTTGATTGAGTATATCTAGTGAGGCTGCAAGAGCATTCCTTAGCTAAGTCTATCTTGCCCTTATCTTGGACATCTCTTTGTCAATCTTCTCAATCTTATCTATCTATCCTTGGTAGACATTGTTACACATATTCACATCAACGGATGGATCTTCCATTGATTTCCTTATGTTGTCTATCATAGCTTCAGCCTCTTGTACCTTCTTGTATAGATCACTAGTCAACTTGTCCTGGTTCATACAATCTACAATAATCTTTCTGCCCTTTGCTGCAAACTCCTTCAAGGATGCTTCACCAGTTTTTAGTGAGCTTAGGTCAAGTGCATAATTGCTAACCAATTCTTGGACATCTCTTTGTCTGTCTTCTCAATCTTATCTATCTGTCCTTGGTAGACATTGTTACACATATTCACATCAATGGATGGATCTTCCACTGATTTCCTTATGTTGTCTATCATAGCTTCAGCCTCTTGTACCTTCTTGTACAGATCACTAGTCAACTTGTCCTAGTTCATACAATCTGTAATAATCTTTCTGCCCTTTGCTGCAAACTCCTTCAAGGATTCTTGACCGGTTTTTAGTGAGCTTAGGTCAAATGCATAGTTGCTAACCAATTCACTAAGCCTTTTCTTCAAATACTTCTCTTCTACAACTAAGGATGTAGATTCTTCCAGGCTAGAGACATTACTCTTGAACTGTGAAATGACTGTACTCACATCATCAATGAAGTGTACCTTGGACACTTTCTTATCTACTAGTAACAAGTTGTTTAAGATGTTTACTGATTCTACAAGGAGGGGATTCCTCATTATTGTTTCTCCTTGGCTTTATCCATAGCTAAGACGCTGAACTTGATCAGTTCTTCTTCTCCCCAAGAGTCCAAACTAGTTGTGTCAAGAGTCAAACTTGAAAACAATTCTATTGAGGGTGATGGTGTGATGGGAGTTCTATCCACCATTTCTTATTTAACTCTTATTTAAACAGAAGGCTTATATGTTGTTTTATTTTCTTTTTCCTCTTCTTTCTTTTCTTCTTCTTTCTTTTCTTTGTTATATCCTCAATCAATACTTCTTGTTGATTGGGAGAATTGTTACCACATAAGATTTCAGCTTCTTGTGTGCTCACAAAAGCTTCTTCAAACTTGTCTAGATCTTTATCTATGGCCGCCATGGCTATCTCTACATTATCAATGATAATGGTGTTGTCCTTTAGTGACTCTGTCATTGGTGCAAACTTATCTGCCTCTGTATGTGTTTCTACTATAGGTGCTGAGCCCTAGGGACCTGTCATAGGTACATTAGCAATCTCTAACTCTTTTGCAATCATTGAGGATACTTGAGTTGTGGGTGCAGTAGCTGGATACATGTGCCTATTCATGAAAAACTTCTCAAAGGCTTTCTTTGTTTCCTTTGCAACCAATTCATAGTTCTTGTCCATTATGTGTAAGGTCCTTGACTTGGTTCTAAGATGTGGCTTTACCAAATCTAATAATAAGGATTTTTCCTCTAGAGAACAAATTGGCAAACTTTCATCTAAGATCTTCTCTCTTATTCTCAAATCCTCTTCAATAGCTTGTCTCTTTAGGAACTCTAATATGTTCCATACATTATCTGGAATCATAGTCTTTAGTTCTAGGACTGTCTTCTTAAACTTCAACATATGTTTGACAATCATTCCATGTATCTCTAATTTGTCAATCTCACTGTATTTCTCATAGAACTTTCCTACTTGATCAATTCTACCTTCATCAATGATTCTTCCACTCAACACACTGAGACTAGGTTTGAAACTTACTTTGGGAGGTGCTTGAGTGTTCTTCCTACTTCTTGTTGCTCACGAGGATGGATAATTGGTGCCAACCTCTTTCTTCCTCTTTTCCATTATCTTATACTCCGGAGGAGTAGTAAGATCAATAGTTATTGTGGGTGCAGAAGGAGTATCATCAGTTTTACCCTTCTTGTCATTTGATTTTTCTATTTTCACTTTCTTCAACTTAGGATCCTTATATTCTATCTTTGTTGTTGTGCTCTCAATTTCCAAATCAATCTTCTCTTCCCTTGCTTTGTCTAGGTCTACTTGAGACACTCCATGAATTCTCAAGATTTCTGAGGTAACCTTGGCAACCTTCCTCTTTGTTGTTGCGTTGTTAGAACAACATCAACTTCTTTTGTTTTGTCTTCATAGGTTCCCCATCTTGGCTCATTAGGGTCTTTGGGGGCTGAAAGAAATACTTGTGCATATGCTTCTAGGACTTGTTCCTCAACCTCATATCCAAGTGGATGGATCCACTTTGTCCTTGGTTCAACTTCCTCCATGCATGTTATGTCTGTCTCAACCATGAAGAAAATGGTATCTTTGTACTTATCAACTATTTTCTCTGGTATTCTATACCTCATCTACATTTTGGCCCTAAAAGTCTTCAACTCTAGTGTCATGTAGTCCTTCAATGTACTTTTAGTACATGCCTTGAGAGATATTTGTGGTATTGTGGGGATAGATTTGTCTAAGTATAAGTCTAACACCTTTCCAACAATATGGAAGTACATGTATATGATCAAATACCCAAATTTGAATATCTTGGTCTTGTCATGCTTGATAGCCTTAATGTTGTCAATTAACTGTGCGTGCAAGATCTCACATAGGTTAAACTTTCCATTCTCTTTCACAATTCTTATTGTTGCAAGAATTGTGGCCGCAGACACACTGTTCACCCTGTTGGTGTGTTGGAACCTATATCCAAGTATCATAGACATCAATTTGATGTCATCTTGCTCAATAGGCTCTATAGTCACTCCGCACCTATCACTTCTTGACTTACATGTTTGCTCAACAAGTTTTCTCACATCCTTTCCCGCTGGAAGAATAGTGTCTATCTTTGAGAGGCCTGTCATCTCATGAATTAGGTCACCTGTAATCCTGATCTGTACTTCACTTATCCAAAATAGGTCGTCATGAATCCTGCTAAGTAGAATCTTGATCCATTCCAATTCATAGAACTCATATGTCATAGCATACTCAATAATAGGATGATTATCCCACTGTGCATACTTATCCATGAAGGTTTTGTTTGGTTTCATCATTGTTTCCATCTGCGCCCTTAATCTGTCCAATCCTATTGGTTCTTTCTTATAGTGTATGCCCTAATGTCTTTGACATGCATAACACTCATAGGTGTGTAGGAGAATGCCCCTTCTAGGTTGTCAAGTGTTGATTTAAATGGATGCCTCTTAAACACATATTTTTTCTTCTTCGCAACATCAAACACAATAGGAGTAGCCATTACTTACTTGAAAAATCACTTTCTTAATGGCTTCCAAGATCTTCTGAATCGACATGATGATCTAGGGTTTTCGCAACTGATCAAATGCATAGCTAATCATTGATGAATCAATCTGCAATCCTTCACAATCAAATGCTAGGGCTCTTCTGCTCTCCGACTCTTCTGCTCTCCAATCACTCTGAATTCAAATGCAATGAGATATTTACAAACTTCTGTGAACTTTAAAGTGGAAATTCTGCCATTAATGCTAGTCACGTAAACCAGGCTATCACTTGAAAATTTCTAACTTTCATTTTGTAAATAATTAGCTAGTGCACTCTTGCACAAAGGTTTTTTTAGTCTCCAAAAGCTTAAGTCCAAAGGCGCATACTCTGAGAGTGAGTATACCAGCCATGTAGGGGTCTAGAGCTAAATTAGCTCCCCCTATGACCCTGAGGGCCATTCATCTAGATTTAGAGGGTGCATCCACTGTGGATGCATCCAATACATACTCATCAACCTTATCCTTCTTTTCTTCTAACCAAATCAAGCTTGCATCCTCTGAAGCTTTCACAAAATTTACTCCTCCAGGATCTAATACTAGTTCTTTGAGCTTTTTAGGGCTTTCCTGACCTTGCATCCTTGATCTACAAAACTTTGAGATGTGTCTAGACTTGTTACAAGAGTGAAAAATGACTGGAGGCCTTATATTCCTCGGTGCATTGACATGGGTCACCATTTTGTATTGCCTAGGTGAGTGACCATTATAGTTACATATCTGACATGTAACATTCTGAGAACTTCTTACATTTGACTGATTATGATTTCTCTGATTATACTGAGTCATGTTCTTTTGACTTGTCTTGCAATTCATAGCTCTATGACCAAATTTATTTCATGAATAACAGTAACCATTAAAAGGCCTTACCTCTGTACAGTTCCTTGCTCTATGTCCATGCTTGTTACATGCATAACAAGTGCGGTCTACTGGCTTGCACTCATTCTTAGGCAGTTCAATATGATCTTTAGTCTAACTTTCAATTTCTTTAGCATCTGGGGTTCCTTTTGGTGCTTTCATTCTTGCTCGCATGTTGTCAATCTGATTTTGTGCTTTATTGTATCCAATGCAGCTAGTATCTCCTTTAGTTCTTCTTGCATACAATTGAGATTCTATCAAATCAGAACTGGTGTGTAATTTATCAATGTGATTCTTTGCCTCTTTTAATTAAGATTCCAAGCTTTCCTTGTTGTTTCTTAGCTCCAAAATTTCCATGTTTTCTTGCCTTAATTCTTCATTGAGTTGAAGGTTCTCTTTGATCTATTCATTATAGACTTCCTTATTGTTAATCAGTTTATCATCAAATTATTCAAGTTGTTCTTTCAGGGATGAATTTTCTTCATTCAGCTTTTTGATCATTATCCCTAAATCACTAGTAGAGCATTCTTTCAAATCCTTTCTTAGCCTTTTGATGACTCTCTGAGCATCACTGACTTTTTCTTTTAGTTCTTTAATTTCTTTTTCAGATCTGTCCAGGTCTTCAAGAGCAGCTTCAAGATTTCTTTTTAGATGTTTCATTTCTGCTTTGTCCATGATCTCCTCAAGTGGTTAAACTTCTTTGTTGAGGACTAGAGCTCTAATACCAATTGTTAGGAATGGGAACACTAAGAGGGGGGGGGGGGATGAATCAATGTTCACTGTATTTTATCTTTTTACTTAATCTTAAACTGAACTTAAATGCTTAAGTACTAAAATGAACATCCACATAAATATTAAACATGAAATCAACACATAACACCAATATGGTTACGGGGAAACCCAAATAGGTAAAAACCCTGATGGAAATTGACACCCACTATTATTTTGTACTAGTATCTTATGATCCTTGTTAGAAGATCCTTAACCCTGTTAGGAACAATATGTTTAGTACAGTAGACCTTGTCAATGGTCAGACCCTATTAGGGGTGTGGATACACTATCCTAGAGCTCACTGCTCAAGTGGGTGAAGGCTAGAACCTTCTGATCTCAGATATAAACTATATTTACTGGATGAACTGTCACTGTGACACTTCTTGTCTGATCAGTTGCTTTAATGCACTGATGCTTTGACCTCTTGCAAAGCTCTAATACATCTTATAGACTCTTTGCACACTTCTTCTCTACTTATCTCAACTCTATTACAAATTCCATGCTAATTACAATGGGCACATCTCATATTTATATGTGCATACAAAACAAATAACTAGGTCATCCCTTTAACCGATTACATACAACGCTTCCAAGTGAATTGGCTGAAGCATGTTTACAAACAAACATATTTACATGTTGGAAACATAATTACAATAGGTGCATGGACTTTACATCATAAGATTATAACCGCAAATCAAAATGCTAATAGTCGGCTGCTTACTATGTTCTTGTCTGGCACACACTAGCTGTGTAACTTCAACTATCTGTAACTTTGTCATACTTGCATATCTGATCATGCGCTCATAGACTAAGCACAAATATAGTCTAACCAACTTATCTTCTAGAGCACATACCATAACTTGGTCTTACGCACGTGCATTGATGCTTTGAGCTTCAGGTACTCTATACACTGTCCAGTCTTCAACACTTAGCCAATTTCTAATCTTCTCATCAAGTGCGCTGATTCCAAACTACTATATGACTTTGTTACCATAATGAAAACACTATACTAAGTCATATACATTAGTATAGCCAACTTGCCAATAATTTTTACCCATTATGGAGTTCCAAGAGAACTAGTAACAAACCAAGGAGCACAGTTCACTTCAAATCTGATCAGTGAGCTAATGAAGGAATATAGTATAAGGCATTAGAAGTCTAGCCCTTACCATCCACAAGAAAATGGACAAGAAGAGGTTACAAATAGAGAAATTGAGGCCATATTAACAAAGAGAGAGCAATTATATCACAGGGATTAGAGAAGCCGATAAATTGAAGCAGTTTGGGCTTATCGCAAAACCTAGAAAACCACCATAAGATTCACACCATTTGAATTGGTATATGGAAAGGTAGAAATGTTACCAATAGAATTTGAACACAAAACATTGTGCACAACTCTAGAGTTGAAAATTAATCTTCCTGCAGCACAAACAGAATGCCTACTCCACCTTAACTCCTTAGATGAAATGTGAAAGTCAACATTGGAGAGAATAGAGCTAATCTAGAACCAAAGGAAGAGGTGGCATGATTCACATATCAAGAATAAGAACTTTCAAGTGGGTGATTAGGCTCTATTATATGATTCTTGATTCAAGGATATTCCGGGGAAGCTGTAGACCAAATGGTTGGGACCGTATGAAATAGAATATGTCTTTGACAATGGAGCAATCTAACTAACCACACTTGATCCAGTCCAATTTAAACTACTTATCAATGGACACCGCTTGCACCTGTATCACAAGCCACAAACCAAGGACAAATTCTTGTAGTAGTTTAGCACACAAAGTTTAATAGCACCTCAGGTATCAGTTCCTGCAGCAGAAGGTGAAAGCCTTCCTCCTGCAACCTCACCATAACATGCCTTCGGAAAATCACCATAATAAAACTTCATTTAATATGAGGTACATTTCTTCATTCACTTTTCTCTCTTCTTCTCTCCAACTCATCTCATTTATCATTCTTCCATCCACTCAAACACCACGTCACCCAAAATGTCTATTTCCAATGCTTTCAATAAATACCACGTCAGCACTCTTATGCAGCCGACAGAATTGACACTCTCATCAACTTGTGTTTGTGTGTACAGTAAATAATCACCAGGTACAACTATCTCAACCCTTACTCACTTTTAGCACACAAATTTTAATAATTATATCTAGTACTGCATTACATGTATAATATAGGCATTACGCCAGTTTCCCAATCTTGTGCTAAATATATCAAGTGAGGAAACTTGTTAATGTTTCGTAGGGGGCAGGGGAAGTGTAATAAATTCTAAATAACATTACTAAGCCATCCTAGTCACATCCATGTCACTTCAATGTTGTACTTAGGCTTTGTTCTATTAAATTATTTTATTCCCACACATTTGTCATACTTGCAAAATCCTGATTTTCTAAACTTGAAATGACTTGAAAGGACTATAATTAAATTATGTGGTAACTCACACTTAAGGATGTGATGTCCTCTGTAATCAATGTCATTATTATTGTTCATGTCAATCATAACAGAGGTAATGTAAGTAAGAAAATTGGTGTTTTCAAGAAATATATTGGGATTTTCAAGAAGAAGGTATTTGCAAAGCATAAGAGACCAAAGATTAGCAGTAAATTGGAGACTGGGTATTACTAAGATGGGTGGACAATTGCAAAGGCATGAACTAGTTCATCATGGCATTTTACTAGCAGATGTTGAAGCAGTCTGGAGATTTAATGCATGTGGCTGGTTGGGGTATTTTCTTCAGTTAAAAGAATTCAATGAGGAGGTAGCAGCAGAATTTATGGCCACTTTTGAAGAGGGACAAGCAATTGTGTGGGGTTTAACAGTTGTTTCCACCAAGGAAAGAATTGCAGAGGTCATCGGGTTACCAGTCATTGGAGATCACTATCCTAACGAGCATGATGTCAAGTCATCTCAAGCTCAATTCTCCTATCCTCCTCTGGAAATTACCATGCGGGGATGCAAGAGGCTGAATCTTCCTCCACCATTTCCAGAATTGGCGACCCACATTATTAGGTACTTAACTTGTGAAGGAAGATTCTCAAACTTGCATGCCCATCATTTTAAATTGCTTAGTTGTATAAGGCATAATCTTCAGGTCAATGTCCCTAATTTTCTCTATAATATGTTAAGCATTAGTGCCAAGGAGACATAGAAGGGTAATGCAAATTCCATAAGCCACCATGCCCTAATAAAACTTTTGGTTGAAAAATACCTTAGGGATGTCTCTCCCATGACATGGGCAGAATTTGTTCAATTTAAAACTTTGCAACCCTGAGTTAACCCTATTGCTCTGCCTCTAGGGAATGAAGTAGACTCTTATGAGTCTACTGAAGAAACAACTACAAAAGAAAAAGAGCCAGAATTATCCCTAGAAAACAAGTCTTCTGAGCCCACTCCAGAAAGTAATATTCCTACTTCTTCCACAAAGAAAGGCAAATGGAAAGTTGCAAAAGAAACCCCTGATTTAGAAGATGAAATTCAAAACCCTGCAGTTCAAATAAATAAAAGAAAAATGTCAAGTCCTATAGCATCTATTCCTGCAACATCTGCTCCTATAGCACAAAAGCCAAAAAGATCCCACCAAAATAAAATTGTAGTGGTCGAGGAAACAACTGTATGAAGAAGTCCTCGAATGCAAGGGCAAGTGTCTCCACCTTTGCTTGGAAATCCAAATGTTCTAACACCAAAACCTACTCCAGAACCCTCTGTTGAGTACATTCCTGATGACTCACCCAAGCAGATAGAACCTCAAAATATGGAGGAGTCTCCAAATGTGCAAGAACCTGGTGGTAGCATGCCACATGATGATTAGGGAATGTCTGAGCCAAGCCCTGATGTACCACAAGAGAGCATTCCTATGAATATTCAAATAAATCCTCCGCAACACCCTGTATATTCCAATGTCTCCATTGTACCCTACATATCAACATGGTTCACTGAGTATTTTCAGCAAGTTTCCAAAGAAAAGAAAAAGAAAGCTCAGCTGCAAGAATTTCCCTCACCAACAATACAGTCTATACTCTTTAATTTATACAATCAGTTTGTTTTCCAAAAGACCTAGTGGAAACAAGAAAGAAATAAAATGCAGCAAGAGATATTTGATAAGGATGAGGAAATTGAAGCTCTCAAGGAGCATATAGAGAAATAGAAACAACAAATGAACAAAGTCCTTAAACTAGCTGATCAGGTCATAGCTTGTAGACTGCCACCCAGGGTTTATGCTATTTGTTTAAAAGAGAAATTCCTCTTGTTTCAACTCATGATGAGCATGAAGGGTATAGATTATGAGTTCAAGTTAGCCCAAGAATTCTATGGACTATATCAAACTCTTCCCCCATGGCAGAAACATTTACTGTGTGAGCTATATTTGCATAACTTTATCATTCCATATGAGACAGAATGGAATCCTTTACTCTATATAGGGGATATCCATTTGAGAGCTTTGATGTCATAGATGCATAATGAAGGAAACTATGATAGGAAGTTGAACATTTACAGGGACTTAGAGAAATCTGAACCCTTACCCTTAAGGGCTAAATCACATAAGCCTGATGTCCTCTTGAGAGATTGGCTCAATTTAACCTATGGAAAACAAAAGCTTGAAATCAAGGAAAAGGTGTTTGCATTAAGAGATAGGGTCTATAGAGAATACCAGGGATTTCCCTACTTCTCATTTCAAAGAGGTCTTGCAGGGGTAAGGAGCCGGTCGAATAGATTACCAGAGGCCTTTAAGAAAATAGAGCCACACAACCCAATCAACTTTGTGGCAACAACAAACAAAGCACCCAGATATATACAGTTTGGCTATCAGGTCAGAAGGGAATTGTGGATGCCTTTGTCTTTCCAACCTCCTACACTCCTATGGCCCTTATATGACATCAATACTACCAGATTGGATCATTTGCAAGAGGAGCACCAAGGAGATTACTTGGAAAGAACAAGAGGATTTTATTACACCTTCAAGAGTGGAAAGAAGGGAAAGACAACTATCAATGATTTCAAGTCTATAGCCAGGAGGTGCAATGCTTGAGGACAAGCATTATGTTCAATAGGGGGCAGATGATGAGACAATTTATTGTCTCTATTTTGTTACAATATTCATGCTTTGTTGACACTCTTTATGCTCTGATAAGACATTTCCAAAACATTTATGAACTTATACCTATTTGAACTTATGATAAGTACAACTAGAGCCACAAAGTCTATGGGTAGTTAGAATGACATGTTTTGCCGACTATTATAAATATAATGCAGTACTTCATATATTTATTTTAATTTGTGTTCTAACATTTAAGTAGGAGTTGAAATGTTGACTTGCATATGTATACTTAATGTTACTAACCTTTCAGGTAAACAAGGAGCAGCACAAGAGTGGTGCAACTGCATTAAAGAAAGGAGTGTTAGAGGACCAGCCATGGTGGAAGAATCTAGCATGATTCCTAGGATTATGCCACACCTAGAAAGGAGCTATTGCTCTAGAGGATATAGGAAATAAGTTCTACTATATTTCCTTAGAGTTGTTATTATGTTATCTGTAGTAATTGTAATATGTCATGGTTGTCTTATCTCCTCCTTATTTGGTGAGATTTAATCAGACTTTTCTGTTATGTTTTCAATATGCGTCAATCCTCTATATAAAGGGATTTGACTGATTTAGATAGGTAATGAGAAATCTTAGAATGTTGTGTTCAGTGTAACAGAGTTATTCTTTTCTATTTTTCATGTATTATTCAGTTACTATGTAATCAGTTAAGGATAATATAATGGAAGAGTGGTTTTGAAGTATTTTCTATGTTAGTAGTTAGCATAAGCCAATCAAGGGGGCCCACTTGGGAGGTGGATTAGATTAAGATAGAGTAGATTTGCTTCCTACATTTTCTGTGCTTTCAAGTAGAGTTACTATTTTATTCTTGCAGCATTACTACTATGAATGTTCATGTAGCACTTGCAGAGATAGACATAGTGAATGTTTTGCGTTGGTTAGACAGGCTTAGAATAAGTTCACAAGCTTTCTATAATAATTTCATTAAGTAGCCAAGTGTGTTTACTTTCCTGCAGCAATAGTATAGGTTTCTTTCATGCATTTTATCTTCCTGCAGTATAGGTAGTATGACTCTTAGAGGAACTTAGTGCACAAATTGTGTTGTCCCATTTTAAGTCTACGTCCCTAGTTGACAATCTAAATGCATTTCATGATGGGGAAAGTAATCCTTAGTATGAATACATCAATCCTAAGAGAGACAATGGCATGCATCAACTAAAATCACATAAAAGATCATTCTGAGGTTGTAGATCACCGAATTAGTCAACCCTTCAATGAGAATCACCTACAATCATGTAATAAGTCATTCTGAGGTTGCAGATCACCAAATCGGTCAGATGAGAATCAACTACAATCATGTAACACACCATCCTAAGGATGCAGATAGCCGAATTGGTCAACCATTCGATGAGAATCAACTACAATCACATAGCTAACTATTTAGTGATCTATAAGCTCAGAATGGCTTGTTACGTGATTGTAGCTGATTCTCATCGAATGGTTCACCGATTCGCCAATTTGCAACCTTAGAATGGCATGTTACATGATTGTAACTAATTGTCATCGAATGGTTGACCGATTCGGTGATCTACAACCTTAGAACAACTTGTTACGTGATTGTAGCTGATTTTCATTGAATGGTTGACCAACTCGGTAATCTACAACCTCATAATGATCTTTTATTCGATTTAGTTGATTCTCATTGAACAGTTGACCGATTCGGTGATCTGTAAGCTAAGAATGGCTTGCTACATCATTGTAGCTAATTCTCATCCTATGGTTTACCGATTCGGCGATCTGCAACCTGAAAATGGTGTGTTAAGTGATTGTAGTTAATTCTCATCGAACGGTTGACCAATTCAATGATCAGCAACCTCAGAATGACTTGTTACATGATTGTAGTTGATTCTCATTAAACGGTTAACCAATTTAGTGATCTACAACCTCAGAACAATCTTTTATGTGATTGTAGTTGATTCTCATCGAACGGTTAACCGATTTGGTGATCTGTAAGCTCAGAATGGCTTGTTACATGATTGTAGTTGATTCTCATTAAACGGCTCACTAATTCAGCAATCTACAACCTTAGAAGGGCGTGTTACATGATTGTAGCTTATTCTCATCGATCGATTGACTGATTTGGCTATCTGCAACCTCAGAATGACTTGTTACGTGATTGTAGTTGATTCTCATCGAATGGTTGACCGATTCAATGATCTACAACCTCAAAATTATGCGATTGTAGTTGATTCTCATCAAACAGTTGACTGATTTGATGATTTGTAAGTTTAGAATGGCTTATTGTGTGATTGTAGTTGATTCTCATCAAATGGTTCACTGATTTGGTGATCTGCAAGCTCAGAATGGTGTGTTACACAATTGTAGCTGATTCTCATCAAACAGTTGACTGATTCAGTGATCTATAATCATAGAATGATCATTTATGTGATTGTAGTTTATTCTTATCCAATGGTTGACTGATTCAGTGATTTGCAAGCTCATAATGGCTTGTTACATGATTGTAGTTGATTCTCATCGAACGGTTCACCGATTCGGCAATCTACAACCTCAGAATGGTGTGTTACGTGATTGTAGCTGATACTCATTGAACGGTTGACCGATTTGGCTATTTGCAACCTTAGAATGACTTGTTACATGATTGTAGCTGATTCTCATCAAACGGTTGACCGATTTGCTGATCTACAATCTCAAAATAATCTTTTATGCGATTGTAGTTGATTCTCATCGAACAATTGACCGATTCAGTGATCTGTAAGCTCAGAATGGCTTGTTAACTTATTGTAGCTAATTCTCATCGAGACGTTTGCCGATTTGGTGATCTGTAAGCTTAGAATGTCTTGTTACATGATTATAGTTGATTCTCATCAAACGGTTCACCGATTCGGCAATCTCCAACCTCAGAATGACTTGTTACGTGATTCTAGATCATTCTCTTTGAATGGTTGACCGATTCGGTGATCTACAACCTTAGAATGACATGTTACATGATTGTAGTTGATTCTCATCAAATGGTTGACCAATTCAGTGATCTAAAACCTCAGAGTGATTGTAGTTGATTCTCATCAAACGATTGACTGATTCGGTGATTTATAAGCTCAAAATGGCTTGTTACATGATTGTAGCTGATTCTCATCAAACGGTTGACCGATTCGGTGATCTAAAACCTCAAAATGATCTTTAATGTGATTGTAGTTGATTCTCATCGAACGGTTGACCAATTCAGCAATCTGCAACCTCAAAATGACTTTTTACGTGATTGTAGTTGATTCTCATCAAATGGTTGACCAATTAGATGATCTATATACTCAGAACGATCTTTTATGTGATTGTAATTAATTCTCATCAAACAATTGACCATGAATTCAGTGATCTGTAAGCTCAAAATGGCTTGTTACGTGATTATAGCTAATTCTCATCGAACGGTTTACTGATTCGACAATCTGCAACCTTAGAATGGCATGTTACACGATTGTAACTGATTCTCATCGAATAGTTGACCGATTTGGTGATCTACAACCTCATAATGACTTGTTACATGATTGTAGCTGATTCTCATTGAACAGTTAACCAATTTGGTGATCTACAATCTTAGAATGATCTTTTATGCAATTGTAGCTGATTCTCATCGAAAAGTTGATAGATTCGGTGATTTGTAAGCTCAGAATGGCTTATTACATGATTCTAGTTGAATCTCATCGAACAGTTCATCGATTCGGCAAACTCCAACCTCAGAATGTCGTGTTACACAATTGTAGATGATTCTCATCGAATGGTTGACTGATTTTGTGATTTACAACCTTAGAATGACTTGTTACGCCATTGTAGTTGATTCTCATTAAACAGTTGACCGAATTGGTTATCTACAACCTTAGAATGATCTTTTATGTGATTGTAGTTGATTCTCATCGAACAGTTGACCGATTTAGTGATCTGTAAGCTAAGAATGGCTTGTTACATTATTGTAGTTGATTCTCACAAACTAATTCATCGATTCAACGATCTACAACCTTAGAATGGCATGTTACATTATTTTAGCTAGCTCTCCTCAAATGGTTGACCGATTCAGCAATCTACAACCTCGGAACGAGTTGTTATATGATTGTAGCTGATTTTCATCAAACGGTTGACCGATTCAGTGATATATATACTCAGAATGATCTTTTATGCAATTGTAGTTAATTCTCATCAAATGGTTGACCGATTTGGTGATCTATAAGCTCAGAATGGCTTGTTACGTGATTGTAGTTGATTCTCATCGAACAATTCACCAATAAGGCAATATGCAACCTCAAAATGGAATTTTACGCAATTGTAGTTGATTCTCATCAAACAATTGACCGATTCGGTGATCTGTAACCTCGGAATGTCTTATTACTTGATTTCAGATGATTCTCATCGAACAGTTAACCGATTCAGTGATCTATAACCTTAGAACAATCTTTTATATGATTGTAGTTGATTCTGATCGAACAGTTGATGGATTAGGTGATTTGTAAGCTCAGAATGGCTTATTACGTGACTGTAGATGATTCTCATTGAACGGTTTACCCATTCGGCGATCTATAACCTCAGAATGGAGTGTTACATGATTATAGTTGATTCTCACCAAGAATTTGACCGATTCTACAATCTGCAAACTCATAATGACTTGTTACGCGATTGTAATTGATTCTCATCGAACGGTTGACCAATTCAGTGATCTACAACCTCAGAACAATCTTGTATGTGATTGTAGTTGATTCTTATCAAATGGTTGACTGATTTAGTAATCTGTAAGCTCATAATTGCTTGTTACGTGATTGCAGCTAATTCTCATCGAACAGTTCACCAATTTGGTGATCTACACCTTCAAAATGGTGTGTCATGTGATTTTAGCAAATTCTCATTGAATGGTTGACCGATTTAGTGATCTGCAACCTCAAAACAACTTGTTCTACGATTCTAGCTGATTCTCATCGAACAGTTGACCAATTCGGTATCTACAACCTCAGAATGATCTTTTATGTGATTTTAGTTGATTCTCATCGAACGGTTAATGTATTCAGGGATTTGTAAGCTCAGAATGGCTTGTTACATGATTGTAGCTGATTCTCATCGAACGGTTCACCGATTTACCAATTTGCAACCTTAGAATGGCATATTATGCGATTGTGGCTAATTCTCATCGAATGGTTGACCGATTCAGCGATCTGCAACCTTAGAATGACTTGTTACATGATTGTAGCTGATTTTTATCAAAATGTTGATCGATTCGGTGATCTATAACCTCAAAATGATCTTTTACGCGATTGTAGTTGATTCTCATCGAATAGTTGACTGATTCAGTGATCTGTAAACTAAGAATGGCTTGCTACATCATTGTAGTTTATTCTCATCCAACGGTTCACCGATTCTATGATCTGCAAACTTAGACTGGTGTGTAATGCGATTGTAGTTGATTCACATCGAATGGTTGACCAATTTAGCTATCTACAACCTCATAATGATTTGTTATGTGATTGTAGCTAATTCTCATCGAACAAGTGACTGATTTAGTGATCTACAATCTCATAATGATCTTTTATGCAATTGTAGTTGATTCTCATCAAATGGTTGCAGACTGATTCAGTGATCTGTAAGCTTAGAATGGCTTGTTAAGTGATTGTAGCTGATTCTTATCAAAAGATTCACTGATTCGGTGATCTGTAAGCTTAGAATTGCTTGTTACGTGATTGTAGTTGATTCTCATTGAATGGTTCACTGATTTGGCAATCTCTAACCTCAGAATGACTTGTTACATGGTTGTAGTTGATTCTTATCAAACGGTTGACTGATTCAGTGATTTGTAACCTTAGAATGACATGTTACATGATTCTAGTTGATTCTCATCAAACGGTTGATCGATTCCATGATCTACAACCTTAGAATGATCTTTTATGCGATTGTAGTTGATTCTCATCGAACGGTTGACCAATTCGGTGATCTGTAAGCTCAGAATGGCTTGTTACATGATTGTAGCTGATTCTCATCAAATGGTTCACCGATTCTCATCAAATGGTTGACTAATTTGGTGATTTGTAACCTCAAAATGACTTGTTACACAATTGTAGCTGATTCTCACTGAATGGTTGACTAATTCGGTGATCTACAACCTTAGAATTATCTTTTATGTTATTGCAATTGATTCTCATCAAACGGTTGACCGATTCAGTGATCTTTAAGCTCAGAATGCCTTGTTACGAGATTGTGGCTGATTCTCATTGAACAGTTCACTGATTCGATGATCTGCAACCTTAGAATGGCATGTTACATGATTGTAGCTAATTCTCATTGAATGGTTGACCGATTTGGTGATCTGCAACCTTAGAAAAACTTGTTACGTGATTATAGTTGATTCTCATTGAACGGTTGACCGATTCGATGATCTACAAGCTCAGAACGATCTTTTATGTGATTGTATTTGATTCTCATCAAATGGTTGACCAATTCTAATCAAACGGTTCACCGATTTGGTGATCTACAACCTTAGAATTGTGTGTTACATGATTTTGGCTGATTCTCATCGAACAGTTGACCGATTCGGTGATCTACAACCTTAGAATGACTTGTTATGTGATTGTAGTTGATTCTCACTGAACAGTTGATCAATTTGGTGATCTACAACCTCACAATGATCTTTTATGTGATTGTAGTTGCTTCTCATTGAATGGTTGACCGATTCGATGATCTATAAGCTCATAATGGCTTGTTACATGATTCTAGTTTATTCTTATCGAACGGTTCACCGATTCGGTGATCTGCAACCTCAAAATTATGTGTTACATGATTGTACCTAATTATCATCAAACAGTTGATCGATTCAACAATTCTCAACCTCTGAACAACCCATTACATGATTGTAGTTGATTCTCATCGAACAACTGACTGATTCAATGATCTACAACATTAGAATGATCTTTTATGCAATTGTAGTTGATTCTCATCAAATAGTTGACCATTTCAAAGATCTGTAAGCTCAGAATGGCTTGTTACATTATTATAGTTGATCCTCATTAAACGGTTCACTGATTCGGTGATCTGTAAGCTTAGAATGGCTTGTTACATGATTGTAGCTGATTCTCATCGAATGGTTTGCCAATTTGGTGATCTACAACCTCAAAACACCATATTACACAATTGTAGTTGATTCTCATCGAACGGTTGACCGATTCGGTGATATACAACCTCTGAATGATCTTTTATGCGATTGTAGATGATTCTCATCAAGCGGTTGATGGATTTGGTGATTGTAAGCTCATAATGGCTTATTACATGATTGTAGATGATTGACACATGAAAGGGGAGGATGAAGGGCCAAAGGCACACCTTGATCACTACCCTCCTCATAGAGATCACACAATTACACAAGAGGGAGGAGAGAATGCAGAAAACTTCATTTATATTTTATCATCAAATTGATTCATACATGTTAGGTTGTAAGGCCTTCCTAGTTATGGTCAAATACATTCAAATATCAATTATAGAAATCCTCATAAATACATGAATCCAACTTGCTATCTCTATCTTATACCAGATCTACTTACTCTCGCCAACTACCAACTGATGCTTAAAACTATAACTAACAACTATATTTATACAAGAGGCTATCGAAACAAGTCATCCTTTAGATCCATTATTAGCAGAAGGAATGACCAGATCTAGGTCCACATGCTTCCCAATGATCAATAGCATCATTAACTCTATGGCCATAATTCAATGCACAAGTCGGCCCCCACGAAAGGAATATGTTAATACTAAATCAGTTACTGAGAGGGGGGGTGAATCAATAAATACTTCTTCACAGTGTGTAATTGTAAATTTATTACATTATCCTTAACTGATAAGCATAATAAATCAAACACTTACAAACATGAAGAAATCACACAGATCAACACAAGCATTTATACGTAGAAACCCTTGGTTAGAAGGAAAAAAAATCATGGTGAGATAGAGCTCACAACTTCACTACTGTAGAATGAAGGTGCCTTGTTAGGAGCTTACAAAGCATTGGTTAAGGTGCTACCTGGTTAAGGTATTTTACAAGAGATCTGTTAAGATCTACACCCTGTTAAGCGCTGCCTGGTTAGAGGACTTCGAACATCAAGAAGATGTTACCCTATTAGGGGATTTTTACAATAAACCAATTAGGTCCACCCTAATGAAGGGATTTCAATTTGCTTTAACTACTTATAAAAGCAATGATCTATTGTGACATTAAATGTTTGATTAGATCATACCTCTTCCCGATTTTCCTAGTTGTTGATCTCTGCTACCTCTGTGTCCATAGCTCTTCTCTCAGAAGATGTCTCTCCTCTACTCTATGCAATCACCAACAATCGACAACAACTTTCTTGTGTCCTATGACCTATATTTATACAAGAGTGAACCTCTTGACTTATAGAACTGCCAAGCTGTAAACTTAACCATAAATCATGCAACACATAAAAGCTATACAATCTAATCTGGATTTTACCATGAGATCATCTGTAGAAATAAATCTAACTCCTGTTAAAAAGCTAACTCCACTTTTGAGTGGTGGATGTCCCATATAATCAGGCTTTTAACTTAAACTGATCCACAAATTTTGGATTGGATCTTTCTTGCAATTAGACCGGTATATCCTTTTACCCGATTTGTTCTTGTAAGCAACATAAGGCTGGTACTATGTACTTGGTTTGGTCTATCGGTGTATCTATTGATATGGTCAACCAGTGCATACACTCTATTCATAGTCTACCGGTGATGTCTAGAGTAATGTAAGTGATTGGTGACCCTTTATCAGTGTGAATGGTGTTTTTGAAATACACTAATGACAACTCATATTGCTAACAATCTTCCCCTTTGTCATTTGTAGCAAAATAATACAATCATATACACAGCCATTCATACAAAAAATGGATAATACCTTGGTCGTTGTAGACTGCTCTTTATTTGAAGAACACTTCCCTGTCTGAGTGCTCTGGGTGAATGTTCTGCACTTTCCTCTATCTTCTTTTCCTGTCCTTTCCTCTATTCCACTCTTGTTTTCTATTCTCGTTCTTCTCTTTTCTCTTCTTCCCCTTTTTGCCTCCATAGGACAAAGGGTTTAAATGGGCATTTTAACCAAAATGTCTTTGTAAATGACTTTTCTAGATGGAAGAAAAGTGTGCCACTGACCAATTACATGCTCTAAATTTGATTGAGCTGCTTGTAGAGAAACAATAATGTTCTCCATATCTTCAATAGTCTTATGTTCAGGTTCTCTGATGAGATTATTAGCATCCTTTGCATATTTTTGCATTAAGTCTAGGGTAGGAGCTAGATATAGCTAAAATCCAATGATGTCTTGGATTCTCTTAGTCTGTTCCTCAAAAGTCTTTCTTAGAATGAGAGAAAGACTTGCCATTTCTCTATTGTAGCTTGTTGCAGATCTTTTCTTGATGTCATACTAAGAAGACAAAGATCTTATGTCTTATGTAGCCTTTGCTAACCTTTCTGTTAGATCTTGCATGAATGTATTCAAATTAGAAGTATTGATCATCAAATTATTGCCAACTTGTAACTATTGTTGAAGAATACTTAAAGTGGTTGATACTGTTGCCTTTGAATCTGTAATCATTTTATTGAGAATTTCAATTCTTTTCTTCTCATAATGATTAATTGCCACTATTTTTGGATCAGTCAAATCATTACCAACAGTTGTTGCCAATACTTCCAGTTGATCAATGATTGGTTCATCTTCATCAATGTCAACATCTAGTACAAATTTGTATAGGATGTCCTTTACTTTGTTCAAAACCATAGCCTATTTTCTCTTAGTGAGCTCCTTCAGCTACCTTGTTGACATCTTGATGATGTTTACTACTGTATCGGTGACCTTACTCCTTTTGTCTCCCTTTTCCTCGGCAAATGATAGCTTTCTCTTAGATGAGGAGGAGCTTGGAACATCTGATGTCTCCTTTTTCTTTTGCTCCTTTTCCAGTTGAGCTTGCTTGGTTTGTACACGAATTTCTTGTTCATGTTCCTTAATTTTGGCATCTCTTTGTAAGTTAACTTCTTTCAGTCTTGTTTGTTGTTGTGGAACTTCCCCTTCATATTGCACTTCTACTTTATCTATAGCATCTTCCTCTTGATGCGAATGCCCTTCCAGTGGAACTTGTGTTTGTTATTGTTCTTCAGTCGTATGAAGATCACCTACAACAATTCATTCATTACCTTCAAGTGATATGTCAATTGGAATATCAAAAGATTTCTCCAAATTGACAAATTCACCAGAAGTGAACATTTCAGTCAGAACTTCTTGTTGATAAGTTATTGGATCTTGAGTTGTAGTGAACTGAACAGGTGGTTCTTTTAATGTTACTATTTGATTCTGAGGACCTGTTGCTTCAAGAGTATTGAAATCATATTGTTGCCAAAAATCTAAAGTCTCTTTGAAGACTTCATTCTCATATCCATTGAGAATCTTGGCAACTTTGTAATTTGTATCCAGATTCATAGATATTTCTTCTAATAGAATCTTTACTCTTTTGTCACTTAGACCAGGTCTAGGTTTTTCTAGTGCTTCTCCATTGATCTTTGAGTTTATTTCTAGACTGGTTCTCCATTTTGTTTGAAGCTTACTATTTAACTCGGGAGGAAACTTGCCCCTATAATCCCTAGGAGTTTTGATGAAATCTAGTAGACTTTCAACAAGAGCTTTTTCAATTTCCTATTTGTCCTCCTTAGCTAATACACTATACCATTTAGCTGCATTATCTATTTCTCCAAAATTTGTAACTTCAACTGCAATATCATTAACAGTCATGGTGAGAGCCTTACCTTTTTCTGGAGAAACTAGAAGTGTTGGATTGGTTGGTTCATCGCTAATGTCAACAATCATTGGTTTCTCTATTCCAAGGACACCTTTTCCTTTCCCAGTGTTAGGAATTGGAGGAATTGGAGATCTTTGGCGTGCTTCCCCTACTTGTTGCTAAGTCTGGAGAAGTTTGGTCTAGGTAGACACACCTTCTTGATGAACCTTATCTACCTCTCCAATAAGCACTTGACTGATCCTCCTCCTTGTTAGAAAATTTTGTTTGTGAAGATCAGCTTGCTGAGTAGCTTCCTCTAGAGTGAGGTGATTTTGCACTTCCAACAGAGCGTGAATTTGAAGCTCTTTTTCCTTATTCATTGAGGCTTCCCATCTGGCTTCAAGTATCTCATGTAGGTCTTTTGATACAACCTTTTGAATCTCAAAAGGAGAAAGATTAAACTTGTACATGCAGTAAACTATACCTTCTTCAATCTTTCTTCTATCTTCATCATTGCTTAAATCATACCTTCTGCCCACTTGTCCTAACTTTCCTATATTCTTTATTCCTTCTACAAATTCATTTATATTTTGCCTTTTTTATCTTACTTCGAGCTTCTTCACCGGATTGCTTAAAACCTTCTTCTTGTTGATTAAAGGAACTGTGTCCTCAGACTCAGTTTCTTTAGCATCTTCTCCTTGTGTGTTTGCTATTGGTTGAGCTTTCTTATTTTTTGCCCTAGGTGGTGCAGTCACTAGTTTCTTCTTCAGTGTAGGCGTTCTTTTCACATAAACATTCTTTATTGGTCCCCCTTTTAGATTTTTCTCTATTTCCTCATAGGTTTCAAACCATTGACCAGGGAGATCCAGGTGTGCTTCCTATAGAGCCTCTACATATGCCTTTGCATTCTTTGCGGTGATCTCATAACCAAGCTCCAGTACATACTCATCTCTTGGTTCTATTGCTTGAATGATGCAGAAGTCAGTTGATACTAGAAAACATACCTCTTCTTTGTATAGGTCAATAATAGTTGACGGAATTCTTTGTCTAGCATGCATTTTTAGCTGAAAGGCCTTGAAATAATCGGTCATTGCCTTGCCTAGCAGGTCTCCCACTTTTTTAGCCATATCACTAATTTACATCATGATCGGTCGATCCATCACCCATGTCACTTTTCCTATTCCAGGGAAGAAATTAGAATAGTAAAAATAGAGACATATCAGAAGTGTGCCGAATTTTAGTGATTTCTTTTTTATGATGCCTAGCTTCTTCATATTCTCAAAAATCTTTCCTCTTAGCATTCCGCGCATATCATATTGTGCATTATCATGTATTATTCGGTGAGCCACATGTATGCCTCCACCAGATATGTTGTTTAGGTTACTGGACTGATATATTTTGTAACCTACTACAGCGGATGCGAACTGAACTATTAGATCTTCAATATCAGTTACGGTCATTAATCATTTGTCAGATTTGGATTTAGTCAATTTGGCCACTACTACATTTGATATGGTTCTCAGGGTTAGGGCTTCCCCTTGATTACTGAACCTGGTTACCCTATGAAGATCATCTTTTTTTATCGGAGTACAAACTCCTTTTGTGAGCTAGAGTCCTAGTTCGTGCACTCGACTAACCACCATTCGAATCCATTCTGGTTAGAATATGGTTGGATATGAGACTCCATTGATAATCCTAGATGATACCAGCTTTGTGTAACCATTTGGATAATTTCCATCTTTTCATAGCGAGCGATACTCGCTTTGTATGTATGTCTCACCCAATTCTTCTTGTTTTGCATGGATGAACGTAGTTACATCTTCTGTTAGGAGTACTCCATTAGGCACTGAGGAGAGTGCACCAGCTATGTCATTCTTCCTATTCTGATTCAGCACAATATAATATGGAGGACGATCAACTTGATTTTTTGGAACCATCTTTACGACGTAAGATGAAGATGCCATTACTCTCAATTAGTTACTAGAGAGATGATTGGTCAGTTTCTCAGATAATCTCACTCGATGATCAATTCACAAGAGTAATACTCAAGTAGAAAATAGATAGACACAAAATCGCAAGGTAAGAGTAAATGATTAATACTTCTTTTCTTTTATAGTATTAGGGCATAACGGTAATTACCAAATGATAACTATTGTTAAACAACTACAACATTAAATGCCTTACCTAATCTTTCTTTTCACTTTTTCTAATCGGTAGTCTGACTTTTTTTGGTTAGGCATGCCTCGGTTGATCACCTCATACCTTTCTGGTCTGACCTATAGACTGAGTGAGATTGAAACTCACCAGTTCTACGGGGAATGGTAGTTGCACTACCGGTTCCCCCTAAGCCTTGAAAGCTTAGTTTGTAGAAGAAATGTCACCATCTTGAGATGATGATCTTACTTCTTTTTTCTCTTCAGTGGAGCTCTTTGATTCCTTAACGAACCATATTTTCTTTATCTCTTTCTTGGTCTCCTTACTTTTGTTGTTCTTCTTATCATAAGTTAGGGTCTTCACCACTGGTTTGGCCGATCCTTTACCTTTGTTCCTAGTCTGGTTCTAGCAGTCTTTTGCTAAGTGATCAACTCTATTGTAGTGATAGAAAACTATACTGGTTGTCTTCCATGGGTTCGTCCTTCTTGGATTGGGTGACTTGCTCCATGAATTACTGTTTCCATGCATCCCATTGTTTTCATAATTAGTTGTGTTTCTGGTTCTTATTTTTCTTGGTGAATACGGGTTTTGGAGAATTGAATGCCATAGTCTTCGATCTGCATTCTTCAGCCTTGTGTCCAAATTTATTGCAGGCATAGCAGTAGCCCTTGAAGCTTCCCCTACTTCTACTAGACGCTAATGTGGGATTGGACCAACATTCATTGTGCTTGTGGCCATTTTGACAATAGTTCTTGTAGTAGCTATTGTTGGGCCTTACCGGTGCTTTTATGCAGTCATTTGTTTTATGACCTGGTTTCCCACAATGGTTGCAAGATAGGTTAGAGGTCTTCTTATCTTTATGTGCTAGAAACTTCTTCTTTGCTTTCTTCTGTATCTTGGCTCCAAAAGATTCACCATTCTCTTTGGTGATTTCACCAGTGAATCCAAGACTGGTTTGGTCTTTGTGCCTTCTTTGAGCTTTAAGTTGGTCAACAATCTTGACAAAACTTCCATTGAATCTTCTCAAGGTTTTATTCCTTTCTTCAAGGACTTTCTTTTGTTCCTTGAGTTGATATACTTCAATTTTCAGTCTTTTGCTTGCATCGTCCTTATCCTACCATGCTTTGTGCATATTGGCATTTTCTTGGGTGACAATCAGCATATCTTCTTGAAGTTGCAAAATGATAAGTTGACTTGCCCTTGCAGCTTCCTCTACCAAATTTCATGTTTTTTAAGTGGTTGTTAATGACCTAACTACTATGTTCCTTTCATCTTCAACTTATCCCTTTTTGTCAATCAGTTTAGTCATCCTCCGGGCGTTCTCTTCTTGCTCCCTTTTGAAATTGGCAATTTGACTGGTAAGGATCTGGTTCTTATCCATAAGTTCAGAGACTGCTTCTTCGTCAGATCCGCTTTGACCAGAGAGCTCATCAATAGTTTTATTTCTCTCATTGAGCTGTATAGCTAGCTCCTTTCTTTTTGCGAGGGATCTCCTCAATCTATTCTTTAGAGAGGTAATGATGTTGTTGGCTTCCTCCAGCTATTTCTGATACCGGTAACCCTCCATGATCTTTTTCTCAAGTGGTTAGGCTTTATATATGAGAAACTTGGCTCTAATACCAATTGTTAATACTAAATCGATTACTGAGAGGGGGGTGAATCAGTAAATACTTCTTCACAATGTGTAATTGCAAATTTTTTACATTATCCTTAACTGATAAGCATAATAAATCAAACACTTACAAGCATGAAGAAATCACAAAGATCAACACAAGCATTTATAAATGGAAACCCTCAGTTAGAAGTTAAAAAAACCACAGTGAGACAGAGTTCACAACTTCACTGCTGTAGAATGAAGGCACCCTATTAGGAGCTTACAAAGCACTGGTTAAGGTGCTACCCGGTTAAGGGATTTTACAAGAGATCTGTTAAGAGGTAAACCCTATTAGGAGCTGCCTAGTTACAAGACTTCAAACATCAAGATGTTACCCTATTAGGGGATTTTTACAATGAACCGATTAGGTCCACCCTAATGAAGGGATTTCAATTTGCTTTAACTACTTATAAAAGCATTGTTGTGACACTGAATGTTTGATTAGATCATACCTCTTCCCGATTTTCCTGGTCATTGATCTTTGCTACCTTTGTGTCTATAGCTCTTCTCTCAAAAGATGTCTCTCCTTTGCTCTATGCAATCACCAACAATCAACAACAACTTTCTTGCGTCCTATGACCTATATTTATACAAGAGTGAACCTCTTGACTCATAGAACCACCAAGCTATAAACTTAACCATAAATCATGCAACACATAAAAGCTATGCAATCTGATCTGGAGTTTACCATGAGATCATCTATAGAAATAAAGCTAACTACTGTTAAAAATCTAACTCCACTTTTGAGTGGTGGATGTCCCATATAATCAAGCTTTTAACTTAAACTGATCCACAAATTTTGGATCGGATCTTTCTTGTAGTTAGACCGGTATACACTTTATACACGGTTTGTTCTTGTAAGCAACATAAGACTGGTACTAAGTACTTGGTTTGGTCTACTGGTGTATCTATTGATATGGTCAACTGGTGCATACATTCTATTCACAATCTACCCATGGTGTCTAGAGTAATGTAAGTGATTGGTGACCCTTTACCGGTGTGAATGGTGTTTGTGAAATACACTAATGACAACTCATATTGCTAACAAAATATAAATCACTTAGTAAAGTAAGGTTACCAAGCGCCGAGAAATAAACAACCAACTCCATCAAAGGAATTGAGCAACCACCGAGCCAACTTGGTTAAAGAAGGAACCGAGAAACTACCAAACAAAATAGAAAATTCAAATTTGTTTTTGGTGACACAGGATTGCCAAGAACCCGAGATGCTCCTGCATCACTGATTCTCATCGAACGGTTCACCGATTCGATGATATACAACCTCAAAATGGCATATTATGTGATTATAGTTGATTCTCATCAAAGGGTGAACCCACAATAGTGAGTTACACTTTTTTGTCTGAATGAACACTGAACTCTACATTTTGAAAAAAAAAAATCAGATTCGAATGCATATTCTCATTAAACCGTTTGGAATCGGAAGATGAAGTAAATTAGAGTCTTTTAGGATTTTTTGTCTGGATTATAAATATATTTTTTTTTTTTATTTTTGAATTGATTTTATTGGTGTTTTCTTTCTCCCACGAAAACTGGTATGTTGCTAAAAATGTCATTTTCAAAGAGTTACAATGTTTTCATAGAGCATAACTTTTTTTCTAAAATAGATATCAATGTGATTTTTTCGAATTTAGTTTTTAAACATCCATATAGAGGGAATGCAATTGGTTTGATGAAATTATCATGATTATTTCATATTCTATTAATGTTTGAAGTTGACTTAACCATAATTTTTACATACCTTGACTACATAGCTTATAACTTGTGTATTTTTCCAATTTCATTTTTCTTTATTTGGATAGAAAGAGAACTTCGATACCTAGGCCATAGATATTTTTTGGAATTTTTTTCTCTCATTTACTATTTTTTCATAAGTGTCAAATGTCATGCCCCGCAAGGGAACCAAGGAAGAGAACAAAGATTCTCTTAACAAAAGAAAACCTAAGTAAAAATTTATGAAAAATTTTGAACTTTGAAAAGAGTTATGTAATCAAAACTTAAACTTAGATTCCTCCTAGGTTCCCTTCTTATTAAATCCATGATTCATTTAAGTCCATAATTAAACTAACAACAAGATAACTTCTCAAGAAAATTACATCATATCATTAGAAGATTCTTTATGAAATACAAAGTACTTTCATTTCAAATTTTTTTCCCTTCTTAACACCATCTCTATTCCTAAGAATCTTTTATGAACATTATAACTTTTAAATCAAATAGAATTTATCTAACTCATTTGATACATTACAAATATACTACATTTTATTTTTCAAAAGCTTCACTTAAACAACAATAATGAAAACATACTACATAACTTGGAATTTTTTCAAAATCTTTTTTTTTCTTTCCCAACATACATCTTAAACATAAAGTTCACATTTCCCTTTTCCCTTCTTCCTAAGTCTACATTACTGATTACATTGCATTCAACTCCTCATGAGAGGTAACAAGATTTTACATCATGAAATATAATCACAAGGCCTTCATTCTTCAAAACTGGTACATAAGCAAGCATGAATCTTCAAGCACTGTATCTGCAAAAGATACCTCGATAAAAATGTTTACCACCCAACCACATGGATACCTATAAGGCCCACTCCCCCGTGCTAGGAGATAAACACCAAGGTCCACAAAGAAGGAATAGCTAGGCCAAACCTAGGGTTGGGTAATCTTTCCCAAAATAGCAAATGAAAAGAGAGTCAAAGTATAGATCTTTCCCAAAAGGTTCTAAGGCTTGGTAGAAACTCTAAGCAACAACCTAAGTGAGTGTCATCACATAGCCCTCACTCCTTGGGTTGTCTTGGTACTAGCCACTCTGGGCCCCGGCCCCCAAGTAGGCACATGCGAGATCGAATGCCTTTCATACTGACAAGCGTCATTCAATCGTACCTATGCATAGGTACCTTCTCCCACTCCCATCCATAGCCTTTACTAGCGCTAATATTAAAATAGGTTTCAGGTTCCTAGGAGTTAAGTTGTAACTTTTAATATTGGAATAGGTTTCAGGTTCCTAGGAGTTTTAAATATTAAAATTCTTCCACCCTAACCCTAATATACACGCAGAAACTAAACAGGCATAAACAACGTAGGAAGAAAATATTATTTGGCCAAACGACAGAGATATTCATTCCTGATAAACTTCTACAAGAGCCTGGCTGGCCTCACAGAATGTTATCTTATTTATATTGAAATGACAGTGTATTATAAACGGCTAGCTTTCTATAAACGACAGAGATGGCTGGAGAATACAACAATAATATATGTCCTAAACTTTAATGGCCTATTTGCATAAACATTTTGCAACTTGTAATTTGTACAAATGGAAATAGAAAAAAATCCCACAACATGAACATTGAATGGCTAGCATTGCACATTAATATATATGTATATGACCAGCAATAATATATATAACCAGCAATGATGCAATATTGTATCAATATTCTGTAATAATACATTATTACAGAATACCTTAATACGTTATTACATGGTATATTAGTGTATTAACATTCCGTAAAAGTAATACACAATATAATAATAATACATTAATGCACACACAGACATTCTGCAATAATATTACACAAAATAATAAATTTAATGCACACACAAACACTCTGCAATAATATTACACAAAATAATAATATTAATGCACACACAAACATTCTGCAATACTATTACACAAGATAATAATACTACAATAATGCATATATATATTTTGCAACCATAGTACAATATACAAAAACTTTTCAAGAAATCTAAATTTTACATTCATTCTACAAAATAAATCTACTTCTCAGGATGGATTCCAACCTGGAGTCCTGCGAAGACCAGTTGGAGAAGAAGGAAGATCAAATCCTCTCCAATGTTTCCAACACTCCTTTGGATCCCTTTGCTTGCAGTCTTCCAGCCTCTACCCGTAACAATCCAAATGCCAAACTCACAGAATACGAGACTTCTCTCTTTAAAATATAAATTTTCTACAATAATAATAATAATCCTCTTCTCCAAATCAACTCTTCTCCCAACTCCTTTTACACAGGAAATCTTTCCTGTAAATAGAATGGAGGAGGTGGTTGCACAGGTAATCCAACCGGTGCAACCATCTCAACTATCCATCCGTTAATAAGATGGTTTTGAAAACTCATTCCCGTAAAGGGGTAAATAAACTATAATCTAAGTCCCTAAATTTAAGGATATTAAAATAAATATTATAATCTTAAAACAATTTATTAAATTATTTAACTATGGTAATAGGATAATCCTATTTACCATACCGCTAATTGATCTATTTATTTATTAATATAATAAATAATTACATGGTAATAATTATATATAAATATATGTATGCATATGCATATGTGTGCACCCATATGCCTATGTGTACATATATTATTATTATTATAAATATTATTACAAGCATAATATTATTATTATAAAACATATTATTATTTTTATTGCTATAGACTCTTTGTCGTTATTAGTATTATAAAATAATACCATAAATAAGGTACATTATTATTAATGTTAAACATTAGAATAACATTATCATAAAATATATTGTTTATTCATACCTTAATCCCCATTCTAAAATATATATGTATATATTAAGTAGCCACTAACATAGGTTAGAATTTTACCACTATTATTTAAAACCTTTTATTATTAATATTTCCTTAGACATTAAAATACCATAAAATTAATCCTTATCATAGGTATTAAAACCACATGGTTTAATTGCACTCCAAATCGCTCCTAATGAGATATGCTACTAAATCATACCCTCAAATGAACAATAATCTACATCCATGATCTACTAACAGAATTGAACATATCACAAAGGCAAGAACTAGCTACAAGATCCACAATTCCATCAACTACAAAACCACATAAGACATTCACACAAGGGATTGACTCGACACTTCCCACCTAAGGATAAAAGGATCAAAGGTGAAGTTTCTTCCTGTGGACCTGGTGATACCTCCGTAACAACAACAATGATCAAGGATTTTGAGGGATCGCTCAGACCTGTGAAGCCAGGTGGAGACGATACCTAGTACCTGCAACCCTACATCACCAAGAAGAGATACATATATATACATATGGAGAGACAAATCAGATATATGCAACCAGATGACCAGGATCGATACATCGTGTGGACCTCAACTAAGTGAGTAACTACGACTTCGTCCTGGAGTCATGAAAAACACATCAGACACATCCATGAAACATAAAACATCATGATAGTGGTTAGATTCAAATAATTGGGTTAGATCCATAAACATATAAAAATAGATAATTTTCTCATCTCATAAACATGTAATTACTAACCATAAATGAGCATATTCATCATGTCATCATCCACAAAACATAAATGTAAATGTATAGTCTTGACCATAATAATAATAAAATGTCCAAATCAGAAAAGTCTAAGTATCACCATAGGAGAGGTATTACATCAAATATAGAGGTAGACATACGGCGAAATATCTATGTTTAGTAAAACTAAAAATACAAAGTCATAATAAACTTAATATATATTAACATTATAATCATTGGAAAGAGTTTTCTCAGTAGTACCTTACTACATAGATAAGTTTTTTAAATGGATTCATTTGATCTGCCAAAAGATAAAGTCGAAGTGATTTTTTGTTAGCATTTTAATAGGTGCGAAGGAGACTCCATTTTAGGTATGAATGAGTATAGATGTTATATCAATGTTTTTTTTAATCTAAGATGCTTTGAGCTAACCATTTGTAATTAATTCCTTCAAATAGAACCTTTCAAGGCTTAAATAATTATATTTTATTAAAAATGTGTTATTTCAGCAAAAATCAGCATGTCTAAAAAAGTGTAACCCACTATTGTGGGGTCACCCCAAACTATTGACCGATTCGGCGATATCCAACCTCAGAACAACTTGTTACACGATTGTAGCTAATTCTCATCAAACGGTTGACCGATTCAGTGACCTTTAAGCTCAAAATATCTTGTTACGTGATTGTAATTGATTCTCATCGAATGGATCACCGATTCGGTGATCTACAACCTCAGAATGGCATGGTATGTGATTGTACCTAATTTTGATCGAACGGTTGATCAGTTCAGCGATCTGCAACATTAGAATGACTTCTTACATGATTATAGGTGATTCTCATCAAACGGTTGACATATTCAGTGATCTACAACCTCAGAATGATCTTTTATGCGATTGTAGTTGATTCTTATCGAATGGTTAATCTATTTGATGATTTGTAAGCTCATAACAGCTTGTTACATGACTATAGATGATTCTCATCGAACAGTTCACTGATTCAGAGATCTATAACCTTAGAATGATGTGTTACACGATTGTAGTTGATTCCCATCAAACGGTTAACCAATTCAGTAATCTGCAACCTCAAAATGAATTGTTACAATATTGTAGATGATTCTTATCGAACGGTTTATCGATTCAGTGATCTACAACCTTAGAACAATCTTTTATGTGATTGTAGTTGATTCTCATCAAATGGTTGACCGATTCAATGATTTGTAAGCTCAGAATGGCTTGTTATGTGATTGTAGCTGATTCTTATCGAACAGTTTACCAATTTGGCAATCTCCAACTTCATAATGGTGTGTTACATGATTGTAGTTGATTCTCATAGAATGGTTGACCAAATCGATGATGTGCAACCTTACAAAGACTTGTTACGCGACTGTAATTGATTCTCATTGAACAGTTGACCAACTCGATAATCTACAAGCTCATAATGATCTTTTATGTGATTGTAGTTGATTCTCATCGAATGGTTGACCGATTCGATGATTTGCAACCTCAGAATGGCGTATTACGTGATTGTAGTTGATTCTCATCGAACGGTTGACCGATTCGGTGATTTGCAACCTTAGAACATCTTGTTACGTGATTGTAACTGATTCTCATTGAATGGTTGACCAATTCGGTGATCTACAACTTCAAAATGACTTGTTACATAATTGTAGCTGATTCTCATCGAACGGTTGACCGATTCAGTGATCTACAAGCTCAGAATGATATTTTATGTGATTGTAGTTGATTCTTATCGAACGATTGACCGATTTGGTGATATGTAAGCTTAGAATGGCTTGTTACATGATTGTAGTTGATTCTCATCGAATGGTTCACCTATTCAGTGATCTGTAAGCATAGTATGGCTTTTTGTGTGATTGTAGCTGATTCTCATCGAACGGTTCCTTGATTCGGTGATCTGCAACCTCATAATAACTTTTTACATGATTGTAGCTTATTCTCATCAAACGGTTGACCGATTCGATGATCTACAACCTCAAAATGATTTATGTAATTATATATGATTTTCATTTAACGGTTGACTGATTCATTGATTTGTAAGCTCAGAATGGCTTGTTACAAGATTCTAGCTAATTCTCATTGAACAGTTTACTGATTTGGTGAATTATAAGCTCATAATGGCTTGTTACATGATTCTAGCTAATTCTCATCTAATAGTTCATCGATTCAGCAATCTACAACCTCGAAACAACTTGTTATGCAATTTTAGCTGATTCTCATCAAACAGTTGACCAATTTGGTGATCTACAATCTCAGAATGACATGTTACACAATTGTAGCCAATTCTCATCAAAAGGTTGACCGATTTGGTGATCTACAACCTTAGAATGATCTTTTATGCATTTGTAAATGATTCTCATCAAATGATTGACCGATTCGGTGATTTATAAGCTCAGAATGGCTTGTTTAGGGATTGCAGCTGATTCTCATCAAACGGTTCACCAATTCAGTGATATGCAACCTCAAAATGGCATCATAAGCAACTGTAGTTGATTCTCATCGAATGGTTGATTGATTTGGCAATTTGCAACCTCAAAATGACTGGTTACATGATTGTAGCTGATTCTCATCGAGCAGTTGACCGATTCGGCTATCTACAACCTCAAAATGATCTTTTATGTGATTGTAGTTGATTCTCATTGAATGGTTTACTGATTCAGTGATCTATAAGCTTAGAATGGCTTGTTACGTGATTTTAGTTGATTCTCATCAAACAATTCACTAATTCGATGATCTACAACCTCAAGATGGCATGTTACATGATTGTAGCTAATTCTCATTGAACGGTTGACCGATTTGGTGATCTACAACCTCATAACAACTTGTTATGCGATTGTAGCTAATTCTCATTGAAATGGTTGACCAATTCAGTGATCCACAACCTCAGTACGATCTTTTATGCAATTGCAGTTAATTCTCATCAAACGGTAGACTGATTTGGTGATCTGTAAGCTCAAAATGGCTTGTTACATGATTGTAGTTGATTCTCATCAAATGGTTCACCGATTCAACGATCTGTAACCTCATAATGGCTTGTTATGAGATTGTAGCTGATTCTAATCAAATAGTTGATCGATTGACAATCTGCAACCTCAAAATGACTTGTTACATGATTGTAGTTGATTCTCCTCAAACAGTTGACCAATTTGGTGATCTACAACCTTAGAATGATCTTTTATGTGATTGTAGTTGATTTTAATCAAATGGTTGATCGATTTGGTGATCTATAAGCTTAGAATGGCTTGTTACATTATTGTAGCTGATTCTCATCAAAACATTCACCAATTCAGTAATCTGCAACCTCGGAATGGCATGTTACATGATTGTAGCTGATTCTCATCGAATGGTTGACCGAATCTACAATCTGTAAGCTCAGAATGGCTTGTTGCATGATTATAGCTAATTTTCATCAAACAGTTCATTGATTTGACGATCTACAACCTCAGAATAACTTGTTACGTGATTGTAGCTGATCCTCATCAAATGGTTGACTGATTCAATGATTTGCAACCTTAGAATGACTTGTTACATGATTGTAACTAATTCTCATCGAATAGTTGACCGATTCAGTGATCTGTAAAGTCTGAATGGCTTGTTACATCATTGTAGCTAGTTTTCATCAAACAATTCATTGATTCATCAATCTGCAACCTCAAAATGGTGAGTTACGTGATTGTAGCCGATTCTCATTGAACGGTTGACCGATTCTATGATCTGCAACCTCAGAACAACTTGTTACATGATTGTAGATGATTCTCATCAAGTGGTTGACCGATTTGGTGATCTACAACCTCAGAATGATCTTATATGTGATTGTAGTTAATTCTCATTGAACGATTGACTATTTGGTGATCTGTAAGGTCGGAATGGCTTGTTACATGATTGTAGTTGATTCTCATCAAATGGTTAACCAATTCGGTGATCTGCAACCTCAAAATGGTGTGTTACATGATTGTAGTTGATTCTCTGCTAATACTAAACCAGTTACTGAGAGGGGGGGTGAATCAGTAAATACTTCTTGCTTGAGTGTAAATGTAATTTATTACATTATCCTTTACTGATAAGCATAATAAATCAAACACTTACAAGCATGAAGAAATCACATAGATCAACACAAGCATTTATATGTGGAAACCCTCGGTTAGAAGGAAAAAATCATGGTGAGACAGAGCTCACAACTTCACTATTGTAGAATGAAGGCACCCTGTTAGGATCTTACAAAGCACTGGTTAAGGTGCTACCCGATTAAGGGATTTTACAAGAGATCTGTTAAGATCTGAACCCTGTTAGAGCTACCTGGTTATAGGACTTCGAACATCAAGAAGATTTTACCCTGTTAGGGGATTTTTACAACGAACCGATTAGGTCCACCCTAATGAATGAATTTCAATTTGCTTTAACTACTTATAAAAGCAATGATCTATTGTGACAATGAATGTCTGATTAGATCATACCTCTTTCTCGGTTTGCCTGGTTGTTGATCTCTTCTACCTCTGTATCTATAGCTCTTCTCTCAGAAGATGTCTCTCCTCTACTCTATGCAATCACCAACAATCAATCAACAAATTTCTTGCATCCTATGACCTATATTTATACAAGAGTTCATCATTATGAAACCCTTAACTCATAGAACCACCAAGCTGTAAACTCAACAAGAAAATCATGCAACTAGCAATTAAGATTTGCATTCTGATCTGGAGTTTACCTTGCAAAAAATCCTTTGGAATAAAGCTTACTCCTATTAAAAATCTAACTCCACTTCTATGCGGTGGATATCCCGTATAATCCGGTTTTAACTCAAACTACTCCACAAAAACTGGTGCAGATCATTATGCAGTTTTAGACTGGTGTAACCTTATTCCTTGTTCAACTTGTATACACTCTAAGATTGGTACTATGTACTTAGATTGGTCTACCGGTGTATTCCCTTTTCTTCAACTATCTATGCATACACTGTGTTTCTAGTTTGTCGGTGCTTTCTAAGTAACATGAGTGACCGATGTCCTTTTACCGGTGCATGGTGTTTGTGACTTAACACTAATGACAACTTAAATTGCTAAAAATCTTCCCCTTTTTCATTGGTGACAAAACCATACTCAAATACTTGCTTTCCTATAGAACACTTCCCCTGTTTGAGTGCTCTGGTTATGTTTTGTAGTTTTTTTTTGTTCTACTCTTCTTCGTTGCTCACTTTCTTTTGTTTTCTCTTTGTCTGCTCTTTTTTCTATTCTAGTCTTCATCTTCCCCTTTTTGCCTCCATAGGACAAAGGGTAATGCTTTTCTTCATATTTGAAGTTTTGTGAAGATAGCCTTATAAATTGTTTTGGCAGAGTGAAGGAATGGTGCCCATTGATTGGTTACATATTTGATGTTCTTTTGGGATTCTTTAAGAGAAAAAATGATGTTCTCGATATCTTCCACAATTTTGTACTCCAGTTCATTCATTAGAGCTTCTATTGTTGTGGTTGTTTTCTACATAGAGTCAAATGTTGGGGCCAAGAATAGCTGAAATCCAACAATGTCCTGGATCCTTTTGTTTTCTTCTTCAGTTGTCTTCCTCTATATTAGAGCCATACTTGTCATCTCTCTACTGTAAGTTGTTGCAATTTTGTTCTTTATGTCAAATTGAGAGGACAAGGCTCTTAAGTCCTTTGAGGTCTTGGCAAAATTCTTTGTTAGATCTTGCAAAAATAATTCAAGGTTTGAAGATCTGCACATCAAACTATTAGCCACTTAACATTGTTGTTGAAGCACTTTTAGGTTATTTGACAAATTTTCTTTGATTTCTTTAACTTGTTTGTGGAGAATCTCCACTCTTTTCTTCTCATAGTGGTCAATGGTCACTGTTTCTAGATTAGTTAGATCATCAACGATTGCTTGTGATAGAACTTCAAGTTGATTGATGACCGGTTCATATTTATCAACATCTGTGTTTGGTACAAAGTTGCACATGATGTTCTTTACCATGGTTAGGACCATGTCCTATTTCTTTTTGGTTAGCTCTTTCAGCTACCTTGTTGACATCTTACTGATGTTCACCACTGTATTGGTGACTTTACTCATTTTGGCTTCCTTTTCTTTGACAAAAGACAACTTCCTCTTAGATGAGGAACTTGGTATATCAGGTTGGTCATGTTGCCTTTGCTCTTGCTTTGGTTGAGCCTTCACAGTATGGATTGAGATTTATTCCTCTTGTCCCTTGTTCTCTTCAGTTTGAGTTGTGTTTTTTGGTTGAGCCTCTTCTTCAAGTAGAACTTTCTTTGTAGGTGGTTTTTCTACATTCTAAGCATCATCTTTCGGTCTTCAACTTCTCTATTATGTTCCTATTGTTCATCCAGTTTCTTTGCTTCTGTATGAGGTTCACCCATAGGTATTTCTATTTCTATTTCTTTTTCAACATGGGTTTGTTCACTGGCTATGAACTCTTCTGTTTGACCTTTTTCAATTTCGATGGTAGATTCTTCACCTGTGGTGAATCTTACTAGTGCTGCCTATAATTGTTCAGCTAGATCCTGAGGACCTAAATTGTCCAAGGTGCTAAAGTCATACTTTTTCTAGAAATTCAAGGTCTCTTCATAGACCTCTTTATCAAGTCCATTTATTATTTTGGTAATTCTAAGTACGGGTTGCAAATTCATTAATGCCTCTTCCAATAGAAGCTTAATCCTATCTTCACTTAGGCCAGGTCTAACTTGAGACAAGGTTTCTCTATTTATTCTTGTATTAGTTCCTAGACCGGTTCTCCATTTGGCTTGAAGCCTAAAATTCAATTCCGGTGGAAACTTTGACCTGTAGTCCCTTGGAGTTCTATGAAAGTCTAGAAATATTTCCACTAATGCTGTAATGACTACTTCTTTATCCTCTTCTTCTAACACCTTATACCACTTGGTAGCATTGTCAACTATTCCAAAGTCCATTACTTCATCAACAATGTCAGTGACTATCATAGGTTTAGTATTACCCTTACTCAGAGAAATGAGGACTCTTGGTTTGTTGCTCTTGTCATAGGTGATATCGATGACCGGTACTATGGAGCTCTTTTCTTTGACAGGTGCATTTGTTCTAAGTACTCCTTTGCCTTTACCAATGTTAGGGACTGATTGAACTATGGCTCCTTGAGCTACTTCTTCCACCTGCTGTTGGGTTCAAAGAAGTTTGGTCCATATTTAAACTCCTTTCTGGTGCACTGTCTCAACTTGACCAACAAGCATGAGACCGATCCTCCTTTTTTTTAAGAAGGATTGCTAATGTAGTTCAACCTATTCTATGGCTTCCTCCATAGTGAGATGATTCTATACTTCTAGAAGAGCACGTATTCTTAGCTCCTTTTCTCTCTCCATTGAAGCACTCCATCTAGCTTTAATTATATCTAGGAGATCCTTTGGTACAACTCTGGTGAGTTCTGAAGGATGTAAATTAAATTTGTGAAGGCAGTGCACAACCCCTTCTTCAATCTTTCTCATGTCTTCTTCATTAGCAAACTTGTATTTTGACACTACTAAACTCATTCCCCCGATTTCTTTCAGTAAAGCCACATATTCATCAATTGATAGATTGGCCTTTCTTAATGGTTCCTCCTTTTCCATTTTGTTTGATCCCCTCTTCCTTTTGATTAAAGGAATGGTATCTTCTGGATTTGTCTCCTCTTGTCTAGTTGCCTAGGCACTAGATACAAGTTTAGCTTTCTTCTTTCGAGCCTTGGGTTTCTCAGTAGCTGGTTTCTTCTTTTGTGTGGGGGTCCTTTGGTAGACATTCTTTATTGGTGTTCTCTTTGACAGATTCTATTGAATCTTAGCATAGGTGCCAAACTGATTTGCACTGAGATCCAAATTGGCTTCATTTAGGGCATCATCATATGCCTTGGCAATCTTGGAGGTGATCTCATACCCTAGCTTAGGAGCATACTCCTTTCTTGGTTCTACCACTTGAATGATGCAGTTATCAGTGGTGATGAGAAAGCACATGTCATCCTTATACAGGTCAACAATCATTGATGACACACTCTCTCTCTCTCTCTTTAGTGCATTTTTAATTGAAATGCCTCAAAGTGTTCAGTCAGCGCACCTCTTAATCAGTTGCCCAGTTGATTATCCATCTCACTTATCTATTGCATCACCATACTATTGGTCCTCCATACAACTTTTCCAATTCCCAGGAAGAAGTTGGAGAAGTAGAAATAGATACATACCAGAAGGGTCCCGTATTTCATTGATTTATTCTTCACAACTCCCAACTTCTTCATGTTTTCAAATATTTGGCTTTGAAGCATTATGCAAATATTGTATTAGGCATTATTGTGTATTATCCGGTGTGTGACATGAATAGTTCCACCCGGTATGATATTCAAATTTCTTGACTGATATACCTTATACCCAATTACTACAAAAGTGAAGCAGACTCTGTCATCCTCAATGTCTATCATAGTCATCAGTCAGCCATCAGGTCTTGATTTGGTTAGTTTATTGATGAAAACATTTGAGATGGTCCTTAGGGTTAGAGCTTCCCCTCGGTTGTTGTATCCGGTCACACAATGCAGGTCATCTTTGGTGATCAGATTGCATGCACCCTTTTTTAGCTAGAAACCTAGTTCATGAAGATGACTAAGAACCAGTCGAATTAAGTCTTCATGGAATACGGTTGAGTAGCATACTCCATTGATAAGTCCAGAAGATATAAGATTGGCATACTTATCAGGTAGTCTCCCTTCTTCACATAGTGATAGATATTCTCCTTGGATATAGGTTTCACCCAACTCCTATTTGGCATGGATGAACGTTGTCACATCTTTGGTTAAGAGGACTCCTTATGGTATAGATGAGAGTGCACTAGCCATATCGATATCTCTGTTCTGGACTGGAAAAATGTTGTATGTTGGCCTGTTCGCCTGATCCCCCTTGATCATCTTTACAATAGAGGATGATGATGCCATTATGAACGTTGATTGATAGAAAAGAAACTTTGATCGGTCTAATAGATAGTCGCTTACGATGATCAAAGTGCAAGAGTATTACTCATAAAAATTCGTTAATCACAATGAAAGCAAAGTAAAATTTATGAATAACTCTTCTTTCTTTTATAGGGTTAGGGCATAATGGTAACTACTCATTAAATGACTATAGTAATAAAAGCCTTACCTAACTTTTCTTTCCATTTTTCTCAACCGATGAAGCATCCTTTTCAGTTGCTAAAACCTCAGTTGACTATTTTTTACCTGTCTAATTCTCACTAGCACTATCGGGAATGGTGAAAGGCCTATTAGTTCCCTCTAGGCTATTACAGCTTAGTTTTCTGAATAGGTATCACCATCGACTGATGATGATCTTTCCTCTGTCTTCTCCTCAACAGAGTTTTGTGACACCTTCTTGAGCCATATTTTCTTGACCACCTTTGGGATCTTCTCTTCTTTGTAGGTTTCCTCTTTTGAAGATGAATTCTCATCTTTCGGTTTGACCGATTCTTTCCTTATTCTACTTGATCGGTTCCTGCATTTTTTGGCTAGGTGTCCAACTTTGTTGTAGTGATAGCAGATTATCCCTTTCACCTTCCATGGGTTCACTCTTCTTGGGTTCGATGAGTTATACAATGAATCATTAAGGTTGTGAGTCCCACAGTTTGCACAATTGGTTGTGCTCTGATTCTTGTTTCTCTTGGTGTAGACTGGTCTAGGTAATTTGAATGCCATAGTCTTTGATCTGCATTCTTCAGCCTTGTGTCCAAACTTGTTGCATGCATAGTATTAGCCTTTGAAGCTTCCCCTACTTCCACTAGACAAAGTCATGGGACTTGACCAGCACTCATTAGTCATGTGGCCATTCTTGCAACTATTCTTGCAGTAGTTATTGTTTGGCTTTACCAATGCATTCCTACAATTGTTTGTTCCATGACCCGATTTCCTACAATGCTTGCAAGATAAATTAAAGGTTTTCTTACCTTTTGTACTAGTGACTTCTTCTTTGCTAGAAGATTCACCAATTTTTCTAGTGATTTCACCGGTGAATCCAAGACCGGTTTGATCTTTATGCTTTCTTTGAACTTTGAGTTACTCATCAAGCTTGATCAAGCTCTCATTGTATCTTTTCAAGGTTTCATTTCTTTCTTCAAACTCTTTCATTTGCTCCTTTAGTTGATACAATTCCAGTGCTAGTCTTTTGCATGCCTCATCCCTATCATGCCAAGCCTTTTGCATGTTCACATTTTCTTGGGTGACAATCTGCATGTCTTCTTGGAGTTGCAAAATTGTAAGCTCAGTTGCACCAACAGCTTCTACTACCCAGTCTCTTGCTTTTTCAGAGGCTATTAACGACTTGACTGATGAGTTCCTTTCATCTTCAATTTTTCTCTTTTTCTCAATCAGTTCAGTCATCCTCAAGGCATTATCCTCTTGTTCCCTCTTGAGATGGGAGATATGATCGATCAAGATTTGGTTCTTCTCCATCAGTTTGGAGACAGCTTCATCAGAACTGCTCTGTCCTGAGAGTTCATCTATGGTCTCATTTCTTTCATTCAGTTGTAGAGCCAGCTCCTTCCTCTTTGCAAGTGACCTTCTTAGCCTATTCTCCAGAGAGGCAATTATCTCATTAGCTTCCTCTAGTTGCTTCTGATATTTGTAACCCTCCATGATCTTTTTCTCAAGCGATTAGGCTTTATCTATGAGAACTGTGTTCTGATACCAATTGTTAATACTAAACTGGTTACTGAGAGGGGGGGTGAATCAGTAAATACTTCTTGCTTGAGTGTAAATGCAATTTATTACATTATCCTTTACTGATAAGAATAATAAATCAAACACTTACAAGCATTAAGAAATCACACAGATCAACACAAGCATTTATACGTGGAAACCCTCAATTAGAAGGAAAAAACCACGGTGAGATAGAGCTCACAACTTCACTGCTATAGAATGAAGGCACCCTATTAGGAGCTTACAAAGCACTAGTTAAGGTGCTACCCAGCTAAGGGATTTTAAAAGAGATTTATTAAGATCTTAACCCGGTTAGGAGCTTTCTGGTTATAGGACTTCAAACATCAAGAAGATGTTACCCTGTTAGGGGATTTTTACAATGAACCGATTAGGTCCACCCTAATGAAGGGATTTCAATTTGCTTTAACTACTTATTAAAGAAATGATCTGTTGTGACACTGAATGTCTGATTAGATCATACCTCTTTCCTGGTTTGTCTGGCTGTTGATCTCTGCTACCTTTGTGTTTGTAGCTCTTATCTTAGAAGATATCTCTCCTTTTCTCTATGCAATCACCAACAATCAATCAACAACTTTCTTGTGTCCTATGACCTATATTTATACAATATTTCATCGTTATGAAACCCTTAACTCATAGAACCGCCAGGCTGTAAACTCAACAATAAAATCATGCAACTAGTAGTTAAGCTTTGCATTCTAATCTAGAGTTTACCTTGCAAAACATCTGTTGGAATAAAGGTAACTCCTATTAAAGCTAACTCCACTTGTATGTGGTGGATGTCTCGTATAATCTATTAGCTCAAATTAGGTTACCTACCTAGAGGGCGAAGGGATTTCACTTGATGAAATCTCAAATGAAGTAAGAGTAATTCTTCACATGGACCCTAAAATTGAAACCCTAGATCAATTCAAAATTGTGATGACTACGGGGTTCTAGGACATTGAGCCCTCATTTTACCATGGGTGGAATTAATGTATATGATATTATTAGTAAAAAGAGAGAAAATGAATCACATGTAAATAATCTCAAAAAATCAAGATTCGTAAGCAATGATATTCATCTAAAAATAGGTAAAAGTACAATAAGCATCGTAGACCAATAAGCATCGACAAAAGTACAAAAACTAGGACACAATCTATGACTAACAATATTTGCCTCAAGAGTTTGATGGAGGACCCTAGAAAAGAGATAGGTAAAAGTTGATTTGAGACATCTAGAATATTAAACTATCCAAATATTTTTTTCCTTCTCTTGTTTTCATAGAATATATCTTTCAAGATCCTCATGTCATAGACCTTCAACCCATCTCTCGTGAGAATCTTATTTTGTAGAGCTAGCCAAGTAAACACTTCATCTTTGGGAAGGAAATAAGTTATGGAATTGGTTAATTTTATACATTTATTACTTCATCATTAACTATCTATCCCACTTTACCTCATATTATCATGTCTTTGATCCACACCATATGATGAAATTCTCTTCCAATGGAAGCCAAACTAGCCTCTCCTTCAAAATTCTTTTTAGTTTTCCCTTTTGGTTATTGGGGGCATTTTGATTGTTCAAATGCTTCCATTTCCATTGTGTCAACTCATTGACTTATGTTTTCTCTACATAATTCTTCACCTTAGATTCCCAAACTCTCATTGTTTCTACTTTGATTTCATTCAATTTTGTGGTTGTAACGAGCTCATAATGTATTCCTAATAATTAGACCAAAATGTTGATTTCTTCCCAATCTTGATATTCCAAGTAATGTGTTTGTGATGATACCTTTGTAATTGAAAATGAAGTAGCATATGGCTAAACCCTTGGAAGGATTTTTCACAGTGAAGATCCACTCTAATTGATCTATGTTGACATATTTTTTTCCTAAGGATCTTGACCCACTTATGTGAACCCCTTGAGTATATATCCTCCAAACTATCTTGGCCCCCTTTATCAAGTTCATTATTGAAATATTTTGAATACTAATCCCTCCTCCTTTGGAGAGAAAACCTTTACCAAGTAACCAAAGGGAATATTTGCTACTCATTGGCACCTCTCCAAAGGAATCCTTGAATTACCTTGTTTATAAAATTGTTCAATATTTTTGGGAGTTTCATGAAAGAAATTGAGTAAATCAAATTGGCTGATAAAATTTCCTTTACCATCATCAACCTCTTTTCTAATGATAGCCATTTTCCTTTCCAACACTCGAGTTTCTTCTTACAATTTTCCACCCAGGGATCCAAATATGATTTTTTGTTGATCCCTAGAAATAATGATCCCCCTAAGAATTTTCCAAGAAAGTTAGCAATCTAAAGATCCAACATCATTTCTACCTAATAAAAAAATGTGAAACATGGGAATACATTCTCTAAACCCTTGACAGGGATCTAGGGCTCTGATAATGCAAAATCTAGATAAACATGTAGCTAGGACTGGTAATTCCTTCTCCCCATTAGAATGGAATGTGGAAAACCTCCCACCATTTGTTCAAGAAGAAAACAAAACTATACTTGGTAAAAAGGAAAGTAATTCCGAGCACAAATTAGGAGCCTAAGATCCTGATAGCAAATGAAGGATGGCAAATTATTCACTCTAGGAAGCTCAGGCAACATATAAAATCACATGATAGGTCTTTGATTCCCATCTGGAATGGTGATGCTTCATTTAGGGTTGTCTCAGGAAATAGGGGCTTATAGAATAATAGGCTTAAAAAGAGGCATGAGGTAGTTATTTCTATGGGAGAAATCTTGTTCCAGCAGGTCAACGAAGAATGCCAAACTCTTCAGTATCCCAACCAAACCCTCGATATGAAAACACTATTCAGATTGGGTCAAGAAAGCATCATATGATTGAAAATAATTTTATCCAGCTAGTATGGGACAAATACATTGATCTAGGCATCTTGGCAATATGGTGTGGAGAAAATCTTAATTTCTCATATATGAAGAAATTGTGGGAAAAGAAATTTCCTGATCATGTAAGTATCTCTTTCCTGGGTAACAATGTTTTATTTATTTTATGAAAACATAAAGAAATCAAGAAATATATTATGTATGGTAGCATTATATTCTTTACGGAATATTATTTTCACTTTATCAACTGGTCTTCACATTTTAACCCTTTCACACACAAACCAAAGGTTCTTTATAGATGGCTAAATCTAGGTTGGCTCTTGGTTGAATGTTGCATTCCATCTATTATAGATGAAATTAGCTCAAATTGGGTTACCTTCCTAGAGGGTGAAGGGATTTCACTTGATGAAATCTCAAATGAAGTAAGAGTACTTCTTCACACGGATCCTAAAATTGAAACCCTAGATCAATTCAAAATTATGATGGGTAGGAGGTTCTAGAACATTGAGCCCTCATTTTACCATGGTGGCATTAATGTATCTGATATTATTAGCAAAAAAGAGAGAAAATGAATCACTTGTAAATAATCTCAATAAATCAAGATTCATAAGCAATGATATTCATCTAAAAATAGGTAACGTCACTTGCACACCAATAAGAATCAACAAAAGTGCAAAAACTAGGACACAATCTATGACTAACAATATATGCCTCAAGAGTTTGATAGAGGACCCTAGAAAGGAGAATAGTAAAAATGTTAGTGTCCCCTCTAAATCTAATCAGAATAGGGAGGAACCTAGAATCATGGGAGTAGATGATGGAGAGATAGTAGAAAAGGAAGATAGAATAATTCCTATTGAGCCAGTAGTAATCCATTATGAGTAAAAATCTAAAGAGAATATGGACACAGTTGAGGAGGAGAAACAAACCAATATTGAGGGAGTGTTGTCCTCAATTTTGATATCAAAAAATTGTGGCAACCCTATGCGATTTTCTTATGAATTTATAGGTGTATCCTCTATATTTTTTATGTTTTGGATAATGTGTTATGAAGACAATTCATCATCACTGAAATATTCTTTATTTTTCATATTTCATGCACCCCTTTTGAGGGTTCCCGTCACGTTAATCACCTTATCGCTTGTTAAGATGAGTTTTTCTTCTCTGACTACAAGCACTTGATTTTTGGCAATCTTCATGTTTATTCTTCATTTTCCCCTTTCTTGTAAGTAGTTTTAATCTCTTTTTTTCCGTTAAGTCAATTGCCCTTTGAATTTCGCTCGTTTCGAGCTATCTTAGATGTCAAACAGAGTTATATAACTCAAGTTATGATGCAAAAGGTGGGGTTTTTAAGGCTGACTGCATGTTCTATGAAAAAACCTTCAAAAGTGGGTTTTTTTATGGTTGACTACATGAATAAAAATTATATTTAATATATAAAATGAATTTTGATGTTTATTTTTAAATTTCAACTCATTTTGAGTTGATTTAACTATAGTTTTTAATATTTTTATGAAAATTAGCTCTTTTTTATCTAATTTCATGTTACTTTATTAAAACTATAGTTATATATTAAATTTAATTAAAATTTAATCACTTTAGTGCACAAGGGTGGGGTTTTTGTTATTCTCTCCAGATTATTTATGTGTAAATCACTTTTCAAAACTCACTTTTTGAGTTTAAGTCATATAATCATTAAATAAACACTTTTTATATGCAATTTCATATGTTTATATATTTGTTTAAATGAAAAACATATGAAAGTGGCTTTTTCTAAGCCAAAAACATGTTCTATTAAAATATGCAGTTGTCCTCCAAAAGAGCGTATTTAATCATTTTTGAAATGCAAAGTGTTGTTTCTATATGCAGAGACATGTCTAAACTGTGTATTTAAAGATAAGCCATGAAGTGGCTTTTTTTAAGTTAAAAACATATCTTTTCAATGTGTATTTTCACTTGAAAAGTGCATTTTTTATAGAAATACATGAAAACGAACCAAAGTGTCATTTTTTAAACCAAAATACGTGTTTGTTTTTACATGTTTTTCAACTCCTAAAGAGCATTTTTTTAACCCAGCATGCTAGGGTGTCATTTTTTAAGCCATTTACATATTTCTTTTAACATTTTTTTGCATGTTTAAAGTGTGTATTTAACGAAGCAGCCATGGACGTCGAATTTGAAGGCATTTACATGTCTTTTTAAACATGCATTTGTATCTAAAAAATGTGTTGTAACTTCCCTTTGGATGTGTTTTTGAGAAGTGGCGATTTGTGAGAGGAAAACATGTATTTTTTTACTTCAAAAAACTCACTTATTTTGGGGGTTTTTGAGAAAAACAAGATTTTGAGGTAAGAAATCACATGGAAAATGGTCAAAATTTGACCATTTTTGCTTCTTATGGGGTCGAATTTGCACTAAATTTCACAAGGATCATTCTTGGATCGTCAAAATGGCATTTTAAAAGATGCTTTACTCACAAAAAAACCCATTTAGGGCAAGATTTTGGGCGTTTTTGCCCAAAAATGACCCATTTTTTGCCATTTTCTTCCACCAAATCCAAACATTTGCTATTAAAGGTGAGTTATTCAGCATTACTTATCATTTTCAGCTTGTTTATCATTCTCTTCAATTTGTATTTGATGCCTTGGATGTCATTTTTTATATGCATTTCATTGCATCTGATTTAGTCAATACAATTGTTATTCTTATGCATTTTAATCATCTTACTTCCCACACTTGGCAAGCAACGAATCTTGACTCTAAATGGCATTCATTTCAAGAGAATTGAGTCAAGATTTTGTTGATCCCTATGTTATGTTGTCTATTAGTTTCTAACACTTGGTCATTTTCAAGGCAATCTTTGTCAATCATCATTACGACCAAGCCATCTTATTAAGGTTGAGTCATGTATAGACTTGTATTCTATATAGTTACCAAGAAATAGTTACTATCGAGAAAGTCAAAGGTCATCGAGTACTTCAATAGTTACCGAGTAGTTTATGTCGAGTTGTATAGAAGAGTCAGTGTCAAGCACTAATATATGAAGAATAGTTTTGACCGAGCATCAGAGACTTCGTATGCCAAGCAAGCCAGTTTTGACATATGTGTTTGTAATGGCACAAACACCAAGGTAAACCATTTTGGCCAACTTCTATGTGATATTTAATGATTGTAGAGAGAATCAAGGATTTGATTACACTTTGTATTTCTAATCATTAATCCCTATGCAAGCTATGTAACCTATGAAAAAAAGGGAATGCTTAAGTGACATAAGTAATGAATCTAGATTGTTGGTCTTGATCTAGAAGCTTGATTAGATGTTTATATAAGGTGATATCAAAACCCTAAAATAATGTAACAGAGAATATGTCTTGTATGCAAAGAAGACAAGTGTTTTGATTATCATATGCAAAGATCAGGCAGAGTGACCAAGCATAGCAGTGAAGGACAAAACAAAGCTACATTTGATTTTGAGATCAGACAAGTATTGGAAAGAGGAGATCTATAATAAATATCTATAGTGAAAACTAAAGGATCAGGTACTGATACATTTTAACAAATGAATAATTGTAAATCTCTTAACAGAGTAGTCCTAATAGGCTTCCATAAATCTCTTAACCGAGTGCTTACTTAGTTATAAGTTTCAAATCCTTTAGTCAAAGTAGATTGTATATGTATGCAAGCTCTTAACAGGGAAGACCCCTCATAGGGTAGATCATCTAAATTGATCAAACATTATATCCCTAACATGCACACTTTAATACTGTAGTAGTCAAGATTTGTGGGTGTCGTCCCCACCCCTGTTTTACCTTTCAAGGGTTTCTAGGTAACCAAAATCTTTATGTTATGTGTTTCATTTTATGAATGAAATTAGAATGTTATATCTATTTCATTATTGAAATCTATGTTTATGGTATGCATGTGGAATTAGTTTCAAAGTATCAAAGTTTGTAGATAATTGATTCACCCCCCCTCTCAATATCCCACTTTCCCATTTTAGATTTCTAACAATTGGTATCAGAGCTTTGTTCTCTTAGAAGAAGTATAACCACTTGAGAGATTAAGGTCTTGGAGATGGAGGTTTATAAGTTGGGAAAGATCATAGAGAATCAAAAGATTGATATCTAGCTTACATTGAACCATCTTGAAGCATCCATAGGAGAATTGAAGAAATCCTTAAGCAGAAGGAAAGAATTGGCAATCCAACTGAATGACACACAATATCAAGAAGGGGATACTAAAGTTCTATTTGATAATGGAAACTCTACTGAAAGTGATGAAACTATAGAAGATCTTTTAGAAAGATACAACATACTGAATGAAGATGTCAGAAGTCTAAAGAGAGAACATGAAATCCAATTGGTAAGATTATGTAAAGTGATTGAATAAAAAAATTAAGTTGAAGAAGACAAGACAATGACAAAAGAGGAAAATAGACAAAGGGCTACAAGACTTGATGAAAGGACATGTGATATGCAAAGGCTGACAAACAATCAATTGGATATGGTAAACCAACTGTTACTTGCAAATCAAGAGTTGAGGAGGAAATATATGGAAATCACAAGTTTGAGATTAGAGAACAATCAATTGAAGAGTGAGATGAGATCTAAAAATGAACTTAATGAAAGGATATACAAGCCTAATGAAGCTATGAAATATTTTGAGGAACTATTGAGATCACCAAGAAGATCCAGTGACACTTCTAGACTAGGACATGATGAGCACCTACCATCCACTAAAGAAGGAGAATCATCAAACAGTGGAGAATAGAGGAATGCAAAGACAAAGAAAAACAAACCTACATGCCATCATTGTGGAAAGCTAGGACACACAAAAAACATATGTAGAAGAAAAAATGGTAAGTTCAATCCCAAACCTAAATTCAATGGAAAGTGTTTTAATTGTAAGAAGCATGGACATCAGGCACAGGAATGCAGGTAAAAAGTTAGTAAAGCACCTACTTCACCTAGATTTCAAGGATATTGGTACAACTGTCAAAAGTATGGTCATAAAGCACAAGAGTTTAGATCCAATGCAAAACCAATGTGGACATCCAATAAATAGGGTAATGCACCTAGGAAACGTAACACATACAATTGGGATTACAATACATGGTATAGTTGTCATTATTGTGGTGAATATGGTCATATTGGAGAAAACTTTTTAAGGACACATTTTAGAGGTAAATCCAAGAGTTGGATGAGTGGAAGTTTGGTCTATTACAAATGCCACAAGATTGGTCACATAAAAAGAGACTGCATAGCACAAGCACCGAGTAATCAACAATTCAAAAGTAATGAGATTGTTGAACAAATAAGGGATCATATGAATAATACATGGAGAAAGAAAGAGGAAGCAAGCAATAGCGGATCTAGTGAACCTGAAGTCACCCAATCCAATGGATCAGGTGATCACACTACTTCTAACTAAGCAAAGAAGGTATGTAAGGAACTGAATTTTCAAATTTACATTTTACACCAGTTCCTGACATTTGTTATGTTAAAGTCCATATCCACATGAATTAAAATGCATTAGGATAGATTTGAGAAAAGAGTTATATTGCATAATTGATGTTGAGCATCGGTATTTAAGCTTATAATGACCGAGTCACTTAGTATGTGTCGAGCTCCTGTAATAACTAAGATGTTACATCTACCAAGTTGAGATGAAAATGTTAGTATTGACCGAGTCATGGTTTCAACCGAGTTGTCATGTGAAGGTTGAGATAATTGTGTTTCACCTACAAATGTATGGAGCATTTAATGGAGCCCTAAAAGTGACCATTTGAGTCTATAAAGTGAACTATTACAGTTCATTCTCATTTCACCCAATGATTTGATAATTTTCAGAGCGATTCAAGGTGATTGAGAAGAGTGATTTGTGCTAAGTCAAGTTTGTGAAGATTCTTATAGCGTGTCGTTGACAAATAGTGTGAAGAACCATAGAAACAAGGTATTATCGAGCTACTTGAATATATCTTTTGAACCCTAGATTAGAGGAATGGCATCCAATTCATCTTCAATAGTAAGGAAGCAAGGGAAATAAGTTCTAAACATCCAATTAGTAAGGAGTGACGTGTATAAGCCACTGAAATTCCAAGTTGTACCAAAAAATGTGGTGAAGGGAGATCTCTTGGGAGCCATGTCATCGATTCCACTGAAAGTCTTAATGATACATGATGTGTGCGCATAATACATGTGAAAGATTGGAGAGATTGGAGATTATGAGCTGAGGGAAGCTTATAACAGGTTGTATGAAAATGGCGTGTTGAAGGCAAAGCACCAACACGTTTCCAAGAAAGGGTTAGTGTGTGCCCTAGATTTCCCTCAAAACTTCAAGATTAAATGGATTAAAATCATTTTGAGTAGAGTATACAATATGAAATTATAGTTGGAGAATGGGTCAGTGAAGATTACCAAAGAAATGGTTCACTGAGTCACTAGTTATCCTATTCTTATCGAGAAGAAGACAATGAGGTGCCAAAGCAAAGAGGTAATCTAGGCTAACACATAGGCAGTATGGAATAAAAGAGGAATGACAATCTCTACAATCACATGTCCAGAGATACATTTTGTAGTAAGGGTAATTGCTCACAAATTTTATCAGTCAATCATGGAAAATGGTGAAAAAAGATAATACTTATTATCTTGTCAAGCTGCAGTTCACTCAACTTACCAAGAACCTTACATCAATCAAGAAGGCTAAAAACTCAATGTGTAAGTTCGGTTCCATGATAGTTTATTTATTCTTTTATGTAAAAAATAGTTTTCCTACTATAGGAGATATAGTATGGATTTAGGACCGACCTATTACTCAACAGATCAATGAGTTTATTGAGAAGTTAGGTGATAATTTTAATAGTGTGATGGATAGTTATTTTGTTGAATTAAAGAAGAAGATGAGAAAGAGAAGTAGTCCATCCATGTATCCCTAGTAGAGAAATGCTACAATGATATATGTTTTCTAGTGGATACCGACCACACTTATGTTTAGGCTATTTTCCTAGGATAGAATGGCTAAGGCCATTACCCTATGAGGTCAATATAGATGAGACGTAAAAAACAATAACTTCTTTACTTGTTGAAGATATTGATAGAAAAGAAAACCTTTTGGAACTTATGAAGAAGCTAACTCCAAAATTAATAGGGGATTAAAGTCTGCAACCCTAGAAAGGAAAAGAAAGAAAATAGTCAAGAATCTAGAGAAGAAGCTAGGTGAAGGAGAAGAAGAGAATGCACCTCTTGAGATAACACAAGGTCAAGGTGAAGATAAGTCTAGTGAATATGAAGGAAGTGAAGAGGAGGATATAGAAACTCAAAAGAAGGGCAAGGAGGTAATGGTTGTCAAGCTGAGTAAAAGAAAGATACATAAACAAAAGCCTACTCCTCCTACAACATTAAGACTGAGAACAATGAAAGCTTCAACTACCACAGCTGCACCCCAAAGGAAAACACCAACAATGAAAAATGAAGGGGAAGAGTCAGGTAAAATAAAACAAGTACAAACTAGAGCAATGTCGAGTCATCCTAAGAAAAAGCTGAGAAGGAAATTGGTATTGCAAAAGGATGATGATGATGAAGAAATCACTGACACAGATGATAATACCAAATTGAAGTGGCATCACATAAACATCCAACTAGTGTGAATGAAATATGCCAAAATATCAAAAGCACAACATGACTAGCAGGATTCAAATTTATCAAATTTGAAAGATTAAACAAATATGACAAAGAAAATATTGAAGAAGCTATGTTATAAATGTTATGCACATTCAAGATGACACCACTGGATATAGGGAATCTAATCCAAGATGAAATTTTTACCAGAATTGATAAAAAATGGTAGTATGCCATCATGACAGAGACACAGATAAGAGAAGGTACTTTAGCTCAGATCATTCTTGAATTAACACTGAAGTAAATAAAGACATTTATGGAGCAACACATAAATAGGTTTATACCTAAGCTAAGGGATTACTCCATTTGAGACATAATGTTGAAGAAGTTTTCACCCAGAGCAAAAGGATGTGGAAGATTATTTTTGTGTTAATAGTTGATAAGAGTGCACAACAAGGTGAAGGTACATCCAGCCAAGTTAAACTGGATAATAAAGAAGACATTGATAAGCCTCAGAACCATGAGGAAGAATAAAGATAGAAGGTATAAATGAGTGGATCATAAGATGTGATCATTATTGAGGATATCCATGAGGACACACAAGTTAACATCAATACATTGACCGAGGAAGAAATAAAAGGCCAAATTCTTTCCAAAGAAGCCTCAGATACCTTTCTACTGAGTACCAATCTTGTTCTCATCCAGGTACATGATTATATAAGGATTAAGGGTACATCAATTATTGATAGTGAAAAAACAAGATCCCACATGGTCATAGTTGAACAAAAAGTCTCACAAAGTTCAAGTGTCGAGGAAGAGGACAAGCCAAAAATAACAAAAGAAATTGCACCTACCAAGGAGTCTACAATAGTAATTTCATGTCCTCATGTTGAGGAAGAGAAGAAGACTAAGGAGAAAAAAACTAAGGAGCATCCAGAGCCTACGTAGAAAGAGTCTATCCAAGCCTTACTATAGTTGTCAAGTGGAAACACACTAAAGAAGAAAACACATAAGAAGAAGGAAAAGTCTCCCAGTACACAGGTAACACTTGATGAAGTGAAAATATTACAAGATCTCTTGAAGAAGAAGAGAAAGCAAGAGGAACTAAGGAGAGAACATCATTAGAAGCAGGCACTGCATGAAATAAAAGATATATTTGTAGAAGATTTTGAAATGGATGATGTGAATGAGACTTCACCTATATGGGAACAATTGGTGCATATTGCTAAAAAGGTGAACAAAGATGACAATAAAGCTAATGAAAAGCTCATGCGTGGTCAGAAAGAAAGTTTGAGACAAAGGTACTTGATCGGGTCTTAATTGAGATAACAATCAAATAGGTAGAACTCTTTAGTTTAGTGAATAACTTAGACGAGGTTGTACAGAATGTTCATTCTTTGTACAAGAAACTATGCAATGTAGAAACATTCACTAAGGATAATCAAGAATTAATTGACAAGTTGCAATTAGATTTGAAGTCTACTGGTCATTCACTAAGCATGGATGCAACCTCCAGCTTCATTCATTTCACACGATTACTTCATGCGCAAGGGAGATTAGCCGAGTTGATGGCTAATGATGGAAGGATAAGAGCCAAATTAATTTTAGTTCAAACCATGTTGAGATCTCATCTGGAGGTTATGCAAAGAGAATTGGCATCAACAAAGGAGTTAATACAGAGATATCCTCATCTCTCTACTGCTGAGAGTTTGGTTGATCTATTTGCCCAGCTAGAAATTAAGATACAGTTTTTGGAGTCTGTGAGATCCGAATGGGATAATGCCTTAGAAATGATTAAGTAGCTCCATAAACCATTTTTGGATAAGTATTTTCTAACCCCTACACCCAACAGCTCCAAGTGTCAAAAACAAGGGGGAAATGACATGAATATAATAAGGAGAATAATAAGGTCATGATATAATGAGGAATGTATATCATCGAAGAAGGGATAGAAAAGGTATGACATACTATTTTGTAATGTAAATGTATATTCAGTGTATGTCAAGAGTCATGTATATATGTAAAATCTTTTTACAAACCAAGTCAAAGTCTTAGGGTGAGTACTCAAACTACTAAGTACTATTTTATAATGTAAAAGTCATGACAAAGTGTTTTTGCCACTAATTTAAAAGGGGGATATTGTTGATCCATATGTTATGTTGTCTATTAGTGTCTAACACTTAGTCATTTTCAAGGTAATTTTGGCCAGTCATCACTGTGACCGAGCCATCTTATTAAGGTCACTCATCATGTATAAACTTGTATTCTCTATAGTTACCAAGTAATAGTTACTGTCGAGCAAGTCAGAAGTCACCGAGTACTTCAGTAGTTACCGAGCAGTTTATGCTGAGTTGTATAGAAGAGCCAGTGCCAAACACTAGTATATGAAGAATAGTTTTGACCGAGCATCAGAGACTTCATATGCCAAGCAAGCCAGTTTTGACATATGTGTTTGTAATGGCACAAACACAAAGGTAAACTATTTTGGCCACTTCTATGCAAGATTTAGTGATTATAGAGAGAACCAAGGAGTTGATTACACTTTATATTTCTAATCATTAATCCCTATGCAAGCTATGTAACCTATCAAAAAAAGGGAATGCTTAAGTGACATAAGTAATGAATCTAGATCGTTGATCTTGATCTAGAAGCTAGATCATATGTTTATATAAGGTGATATCGAAACCCTAAAATAATGTAACAAAGATCTCATGTATGCAAAGAAGAGAAGTGCTTTTATTATCAGATGTAGAGATCAGGTAGAGTGATTGAGAAGAGCAGTGAAGGAAAAAATAGAGCTACATTTGATTTTGAGATCAGACAAGTATTGGAAAGAGGAGATCTGTAATCAGCATCTATAGTGAAAACTGAAGGATTTGGTACTGATACATTTTAGTAGGTGACTTAGGGTAAATCTCTTAACAGAGTAGTCCTAACAGGATTCCATAAGTCTCTTAGTCGAATGCTTACTTAGTTGTAAGTTTCAAATCCTTTAGTCAAGGTAGATTGTATAAGTCTGCAAGCTCTTAATAGGGAAGACCCCTCACAGGGTAGATCATCTGAAGTGATCAAACATTGTATCCCTAACAAGCACACTTTAATACTGTAGCAGTGAAAATTTTTGGATGTCATCCCCACCCTAGTTTTACCTTTAAAGGGTTTCTGGGTAACCAAAATATTTGTGTTATGTGTTTTATTTGATAGATGAAATGAGAATGTTAGATCTACTTCATTATTGAAATCTATGTTTAAAGTATGCATGAGGAATTAGTTTCAAAGTATCAAAGTTTGTGGATAACTAATTCACCCCCCCCCCCCGCCCCCCTTTAGTATCTCACTTTCCCATATTAGATTTCCAACAGATTCAAATTCTATATAAGTCTCTTTGCTATAGTCTTTTCTAAATTCAAAAATATTCTTGGATTTATTTTAGATTTTGCATAGAGATTTGAAGAGACTTCTTCCTTTTCTTTTTATGGAAAAGAGGTAATATTTCTTATAAATTTCATAGGGAAAAGTTGTATATATGTGTTCTTTCATTTTTATTTGTAAATATCTTCATTTCCATATGCTCCTTCTATCTTCTGTCTAAATTCTCCAAGTTGCATATGCAAGTACTTCACCTTAAATATGCAGTCAGGATTAAAAACCTCATTCTTGAAAGAAACCATCAAAGAAAGAAATCTCATTAATAAGCAAATGAAAATCCATTTGAAAAACCCACTTTCATGCATTATATGTACCTTATCCATAAATTTCTTACCACTGCAAGGACTTTAACTTCATGATTGTAGTTTCTTGTTGAACCACTTATAATGGAAATACAAATCCTCATTATAAGTAAACACCATATACTACATCTTTCATGCATTCTTCCATTCATAATGCTTGCTGTTCATATGTGAAATCACCTTCAAAAAACCCATTTTTGGGTTTTCTCACCATATAAGTTACCATTTTGAGCTCAAACCCATCCATTGTTTCGCTGTCCCAAAATTTCCAGCCATTTTCCTTGTTCATAACATCCCAAAACTCGTATTTGTGCATCAAAAAGTGTATAATGGATCCACCTCTTGAAGATGTTCTCAAATTGTGAAATTTTTAATGTCACATGCTACATGATTGGAGATTCAAAGAAGGATTTTTGGCTTCAAAAGTTTGTGATTGTATTGTTTCTAGAAACAATGCAAGTTCTACCCAAGAAGAAGAAGGTTCCTCCTCATCATGTAAATTCAAGCTAAATCTCACCTCCAAGCATTTATATATCATTTTCTTTCTTTTCCAAAAGTTGCAATTGGACCTCTAAACCCTATTTTTGGATGACAAGTACTCTCTAAAATGGCATGTAATGGGATTAAAAACCCTCATTTACTAGAGAGAAATATTCCCATGCTAGTGCAAAGGGTTGAAGACTGGAACAATGCAGGCACCGAATGCTTTCAAGATAGAGATACTTTTCAAGGTAATGACCATCATGATATAAGACAAATAAGGATGCAAGTTCCTATTCCAAATCAAGACGCTTTCACCAAACTAGAGCATATCGACCATCATGCATCTTGTAGCATCATCAAGACAAACAAAGGATGGTGTAATAGGTGTTGTTTCTTGTCAAACATTGAATATTTTCATCATGTATTTGACATATTACATGTAATAACAAGATATAATTGCATGTGATAGTATCAGGTCAAAAACTCTAACTTGTAATCAAGTTGCAAGTGCATTAGGCATGCGACTTCGAATAAGTCAAAATTAGTTAGTTAGTTAGGGAATAAGTCAATGTGGTTAAGGGTTTTCCCCTTCTTTCTCCACCTTTCTCTCTAATATTTTCCTATATAAAGGAGGGAGATCATTGTAAATAATCATCTTTTGGCAAGGCAAGAAAATTCTGCCAGTTTGTATCTACACTCTAAGACTTTGAGCTTAGATATAAATTTGAATTTATTTCAATAAAAGGGGCAACTTGCTTTCAAACTTTGTGTTGATTCAAGGTGTTATGTGATGACACTTTCTAGATATTCATTGTGAGTTTTGGAGTTTTGCTCAAGAGCGATTTGAATTTAATTGTGCAAACTTTGAGCTTTCTATTACATTCAGAGTCAATTTGAAATTTTAAAGACTGTGTGATGTAGGAGGAAAAATTACTATAGGTTAATAGTGGCTACAAATACTAGGAGTTGAAAACTTTGAGCTTCAACTTTTAGTGTTTTATTTTAATTTTAGGATTATTAGTGAGAAACTTTGAGCCTCACTATTAGTTCTAGTTATTTTGTAAATAGGATAATCACAAGAGACTTTAGCCCTTGTCTTAATCTACCAAATATAATCATAACTACTACCTTAGGATTTGTTCTTTCATCAACTATCGAGTCACTAGTATTATCATAGCAGTAGGAGATCTTTATAGAATTAGAAAGTTGTTATTGCTTGTGAATCTTTCCTGAAAAAAGATGAAAAGATTAGAAGAATCACTCCTTTAGCTAATTTTAGTTTAAATCCTATTAAAGACACTTGCGATAAGAAGGGGGCCTCCCCTATTGCTAAGAGGAGAGATTTATCTTACTATACGATTTCCTAAAGTTACAATTTTGTAAGGTGTAGTCTTAGTGGCTTACAAAAATTTTAGCCAACAGTTTTTGGTGACTCCAATGGGGACACAATGCGCATTTGGAAGCCTCACATTTTTTGTTTGAAGTAGACCCGTGTCCTTTTTCATTGTAAACATTTATTGTAATTAATTTATGTTAGTTTTTCAAGATTTTACCAAGGACATGTAAATGGCGAAAGGTCCTTGGGGAAATACTTTTGGTCCATTGAATCTAGCTTCACCTCTACATGCTCTTCTTGATGGCTCATGGAAAAATTTTCCTAAGTTCTTTGGTCATGGATAACAACAACTTGATGAACATATTGCTTATTTTTATATTGCATCTAGTGTTCATGGTGTTGAACATGAAGATGTGTCTATGAGTTTGTTAATAAAAACTCTCCAAGGTGTGGTTGTTGATTGATTTTATCATCTTGCACCACAAGACCATCACAAAATGGGCTACTTTCATAGCCAAGTTTGAAGAAAGGTTCAAGCCTTCTGAATATGCTCATGCAATGTTGGCCCAACTTACCCAGCTGAAGAAGGCATCTCATGTTCCTATGCATGAATTTGTTGCTCATTTCAACAAATTGACACAAAGGATTCCATCTATTGCTCAACTTGCTCATTTCAACAAATTGACACAAAGGATTCCATCTATTGCTCATCCTATAGTTGCAAATTTGAAGTGCTTATTTATAAATGCACAAATTCTTGAAGTTAGTTTTCTATTAAGAAGAGAAGCCCTATCTACTCTTTTAGCTACACATACTTTGGCGATTGGAATTGAAGATGATCTCATTCTTGTTGGGCATATAAGAATTGAAGCAAACAGGTTTGAAGAAATTAATCTCTCTTCTGATTCATTTTCTTCCATTACAAGGATAGATCATGCATTACAAAGGATGGAAAATGAGTTAGTTTACCTCAAAAAGAAAATAGCGTAAGTTATATTTTTTGTTCCTCATGAAGATGTATAAAGGACACCCCTTCCAACTATTGCTCGTAGTCCTACAGGTGAGAATCAACAAAGATTAGTTTCATCATCAAAGAAGCTTGCTATTGAGGCACTATCAACGAAGGCAAAAACAAAGCATCATGAATCTGAGGCTAGTGGTCTTGCTATTCTCTTCCAAGAAAAAGAAGGAGAATTAGCTAGTGACTCTTATTTCCGGTTCACGCAGTCTACAAAAGTCATTGATGAAAATCACAAAGATGAAACTCATTCTTTCAATGTTCAAGAAAATGAAGATGATCATGTCATTAGACATGAACAAATGGACATGCATGAAGGTCTCAGTCAAGTTGAAAATAATACATCAATATTGCATGAAAGATATACCCTAAAACTTAATGAAGATCTTATCATGAACATCATAGGGGAATTTTGTTCACGTATTGAAGACAATTCTCTTATGTCTAAAATTTATAACCAGCCTGATGCAAAAGGAAGAAATGAGGTAACCCATTTTTATCAGCCTAAAGTAATGATGGTTGATGAAGTAGTTACTCAAGTTGTAGTTGGTAAGAAGAATTTAGAATTTGTTCAATCAACAGGATGTCCCATCAAACATCTTTCTTGGTTGGAGGCCAACAGAAAATCATTTATTCCACTTGTACTTGAGCATGAAGATACTATTGATAAAAAATAAAAAGAAGCATCTTCAATTCAACAGGAGTAGTTTGAATTCATGGGCCTATCTTCGAGCAGCAGTACATATTATTCATCTCAAAAAGGTGAATTTGTTCACTTCTTCTAAGAGGTGTTACATCATTGATCCAGTTGTTTGTTCTCCATCTATACAAGGATGCCTATAAATATGCAAGGTACCGCAAGCTACTAAAAAATGTAGATATTTTTTGAACCAGTAGATGGTTTCATTTAAAAAGTTGCATTGTCAAGTAGTTTTAATTAGGTAAGTTTTTCTTTGTTTTCAATAAGTGCATTTGAAAAAGTTTGTTCTAGGTTTTCTTTGCATCAGTCACGTCATCCTTTTTGAGTCTTTTTATTTTTAGTCGCCTGAATCTATAGCCCAATGGAGTAGATAAAGGCACTTAGAGGTGTAGAATTTACATTCCTCATCATTTCAAAGAAAAAACAAGGTACGTTCCCCAACTAGAGCTAGTTGTTGTCCTCAATTTTGACATCAAAAAATTGTGGCAACCCTACACAATTTTCTTATGAATTTTTAGTTGTATCCTCTATGTTTTTGATGTTTTGGAAAATGTGTTATGAAGACAATTCATCATCCCTGAAATGTTCTTTATTTTGCATATTTCATGCATCCTTTTTGAGGGTTCCCGTGAAGTTAATCACCTTATCACTTGTCAGGATGAGTTTTTCTTCTCTGACTGCAATCACTTGATTTTTGGCAATCTTCATGTTTATTCTTCACTTTTCCCTTTCTTGTAAGTAGTTTTTAATATTTTTTTTCCTTAAGTCAACAGCCCTTTGAATTATGCTCATTTCGAGTTATCTCATACGTCAAACAGAGTTATATAACTCAAGTTATGAAGCAAAAGGTGGGTTTTTTCAAGATGAATGCATGTTCTATGAAAAATCCTTCAAACGTGGGTTTTTAATGGTTGACTGCATGAATTAAAATTATGATTAATATATAAAATGGATTTTGATGTCCATTTTTAAATTTCAACTCATTTCGAGTTGATTTAACTATAGTTTTTAATATTTTTATGAAAATTACCTCTTTTTTATCTAATTTCATGTTACTTTATTAAAACTATAGTTATATATTGAATTTAATTAAAATTTAATCACTTAAGTACACAAGGGTGTGGTTTTTCTTATTCTTTACATATTATTTATGTGTAAATCACTTTTCAAAACCCATGTTTTGAGTTTAAGTCATTTAACCATTAAATACACACTTTTTATATGCAATTGCATATGTTTATATGGTTGTTTAAATGAAAACATATGAAAGTGGCTTTTTCTAAGCCAAAAACATGTTCTATCAAAACATGCAGTTGTCCTCCAAAAGAGCGTATTTAATCCTTTTTGAAATGCAAAGTGTTTTTTCTATATGCAGAGACATGTCTAAACTATGTATTTAAAGATAAGTCATGAAGTGGCTTTTTCTAAGTTAAAAGCATATCTTTTCAATGTGTATTTGCACTTGAAAAGTGCATTTTAAATAGAAATACATGAAAACACACCAAAGTGTCATTTTTAAAACCAAATACATGTTTGTTTTTACATGTTTTTCAACTCCTAAAGTGCATTTTTTTAACCCAACACACTAGGGTCATATTTGAAGCTATTTACATATTTCTTTTAACAAGTTTTTACATGTTTAAAGTGTGTATTTAACCAAGCAACCATGGATGTCAAATTTGAAGCCATTTACATGTCTTTTTAAACATGCATTTGCATCTTTAAAAGGCATTTTAACTTCCCTTTGGCTATGTTTTTTAGAAGTGGCAACTTTTGAGAGGAAAACATGTGTTTTTTACTTCAAAAAACCTAATTATTTTGGGGTTTTTTGAGAAAAACAAGATTTTGAGGCAAGGAATCACTTGGAAAATGGTCAAAACTGAACCGTTTTTACTTCTTATAGGGTCGATTTTGCACTAAATTTCCCAAGGATCATTTTTGGATCATCAAAATTGCATTTTAAAAGATGTTTTACTCACAAAAACAACACATTTAGGGTATGTTTTTGGGCAAACGACCCATTTTGGCCATTTGTTTCCACCCAATCCAAACATTTGCTATTGAAGGTGAGTTCTTTGGCATTACTTATCATTCTCTTCAAGTTGTATTTGATGTCTTGGATGTCATTTTTTATATGCATTACATTGCATTTGATTTGGTCAATACAATTGCTATTCTTATGCATTTTAATCCTCTTGCTTCCCACACTTGGTAAGAAATGAATCTTGACTCTAAATGACATTCATTTTATGAGGATTGAGTCAAGATTCGAAATCTATATAAGTCTCTTTGCTACAATCTTTTCTAAATTCAAAAATCATCTTGGATTTATTTCATATTTTGCATAGAGATTTGAAAGGACTTCATCCTTTGCTTTTGTGGAAAAGAGGTAAGATCTCTTGAAAATTACATAGGGAAAAGTTGTATATATGTGTTCTTTCATTTTTGTTTGCAAATCTCTTCATTTCCATGCGCTCCTATCTTTCGTCCAAATTCTCCAAGTTGCATATTCAAGTACTTCACCTTACTTATATATGCAGTCGGGATTAAAAACCCCATTCTTGAAAGAAACTGTCAAAGAAAGAAAGCTCATTGATATGCACATGAAAATCCATTTCAAAAACCCACTTGCATGCATTATGTGCACCTTATCCATACTTGTCTTACTGTTGCCACAACTTTAACTTCATGATTGTAGTTGTTTGTCGAACCACTTATAATGGAAATACAAATCCTCATTATAAGTAAACTCCATATCGTACATCTTTCACACATTCTTCCATTCATAATGCTTTTTGTTCATATGTGTAATCACCTTCAAAAAACCCATTTTGGGGTTTTCTCACCATATAAGTGACCATTTTGAGCTGAAACCCATCCACTGTTTCCCTATCTCAAAATTACTAGCTATTTTCCTTGTTCATAACATCCAACAACTCATATTTGTACATCAAAAATTGTGCAATGGATCCACCTCATGAAGATGTTCTCAACTTGTGAAATTGCATGTCACATTCTACATGATTGGGGATTCAAAGAAGGATTTTTGGCTTCAAAAGTTTGTGATTGTATTGTTTCTAGAAATAATTCAAGTTCTACCCAAGAAGAAGAAGGTTCCTCATCATCATGTAAATGAAAGATAAAAGACCACCTCCAAGTTTTTATTGGATTTGATGAGTAAACAACCCACAACTCCCAAGAATGCATGCATGCAAACACCTGTCACAGAAAGAGAGAGAAGCAAGAAGCTAGAGAGGCTTGAACACATGGATCCATGAAAGAGGAGACATTATTAATGTGCAAAAACAAAATTTGTAATTCAATAAAATGAATGTTTCTCAATTAGATACAAGAGATATCAATCATTCTAAAAGAAGATCAAAACTCTAAAAGGGTAAAACCTAGGTTGCACAATAATAATTAATAAAGCAATTAATTATTATATGCCTAAAGTTTAGCTTAAGAAGAAAGAGATAATAAGTGACTTAGTAATTAAATAAAATATGATTTAATTAATAAGAAAATATTTTATTACTCTATACCCACCCTTAAGATGAACTTTGGGAGAAGCTAAAAACCTAGAAAGAACTACTAAAAGCAAATGGGTCCCAAAAACAAAAGGCCTGATTAGGTACCCAAGTACAAAAAAGAGTCTCTGAAAAATGGATAAATAGAGAAAACCACATGGGAAAAACTCTACTCCAAAAAGAGACAAAGACTAGTCTGAAGGACTGAAGAAGCCTCTAAAACAAGGAATGTTCTACAAAATAGGAACAAGGATGAACATGTATCACTGAAGCAAGAAGTTACAAACTCTGTCAAGAAGTAACTACTGATCTGAATATCCTCCATTGAAATGTGACTAGGTAGATAAGATTGTAATCTGTATGAGTGCCCTCAAATGACACTACTCGAATCAAGAGGCAAACAACTAAAGTTGAAGATAGAAAATATTGTAATCTACATGAGTGCCCTCAAATGACACTACTTGAATCAGGAGGCAAACACTTGAACTCAAAGATATAGATGGCATAAAAACACCAAAGCCTGAAGAGCTGATCAATCAAAGCTGGAAGAGTGCTTCCAAAAAATAGGAAAGAAAGAGTATCCATATGGTAAATGATCCATCTCACCGGAATGCATAGGTACCCAGCCACTGCATTCGCCTAGTACATAGAATCAAATACTAAATACATAGCTCACATTATCAAACCAAGGAAGCAGCAGAACCAATAGTAGTAACCCCCGCATAATGTTGACAAGGGAGTAATGAGAGGTACAATGAAAAGATCATCCAATACAAGTTGTATGATACCAGGAATATCGAAGGTGTAGAGAGAGTAAAAATACAAATAAAGATACCTGAGGCTAATGTTGTTGGAGGAATGCTCACATGCAAAAAGTATATGGAAAACAAATGCAAACATGAAACCCAAGCTAGCACTTTATAATGGAGTGCAAGTACATAGAGCACAAACATGTTGCCCTAGTATGTAAAAAATATTGCCTCAGAATGCAATGTCGCCCAAATTAGATGTACCTTATATGGAAATGGAGATTCTTGGCCATTGCAATCTCAACGGTGAGGTCTGTTTGAGCCAAAAAATGATTTGAAATACTAGTGACCACCTCGGGATCCATGTCAAGGTTGGTTGCAAATTGTTTTGCCACATATTCCAACTTTATCCAAAATGGACAAACTTTATATGGATCTAGGGATTCTTGGGCACTCTAAACGTAACAGTGAGGTATGTTTGAGGCCAAGATGACTAGAAAGAGAGGTCCCCCCAGATCCAATAGAAAACCCTCTAAAACTATAGAGCTGACGAACACAACCAAATCTCTCAGGAAGAGGACAAGGGAAAACATATCTGAAGCTCTGATACCAAATTTGAGTTGATGAGTAAACAACCCACAACTCCCAAGAACACCTGCATGCAAACACCTGTCACAAAAAGAGAGAAGCAAGAAGCTAGAGATGCCTAAACACATGGATCCATGAAAGAGGAGATATTCTTGATGTGAAAAAAAATAAATAACAATTCAATAAAATAAATATTTCTCAATTAGATTACAAGAGAGATTAATCCTTATAAAAGGAGATCAAAACCCTAAAAGGGTAAGACCTAGGTTGCACAATAATAATTAATAAAGCAATTAATTATTATATTCCTAAAGTTTAGCTTAAGAATAAAGAGATAATAAGTGACTTAGTAATTAAATCAAACATTATTTAATTAATAAGTAAACACTTTAGTACTCTAGCAACGTTACATATTGTTTTCTCTCTTTTTCCAAAAGCTGCAAATAGACCTCTAAACCCTATTTGTGGGTGACAAGTGCTCTCCAAAATGGCATGTAATGAGATTTGAAAACCCCATTTACAAGAGATAAATCTTCTGATGCTAGTGCAAAGAGTTGAAGAATGGAACAATACGGGCATCGAATGATTTCAAGATAGAGATACTTGTCAAGGTAATAGCCATTATGATACAAGACAACCAAGGATGCAGGTTCCTATTCCAGATCAAGATGATATCACCAAACTAGAGCATATCAACCATAATGCATACTCTAGCAACTTGAAGACAAATGAAGGATGATGTAATAAGGGAGCCTCCCTTATTGCTGAGAGGAGAGATTTATATCACTATAATGTTGCCTAAAGTTACAATTTTGTAAGGTGTAGTGTTAGCAGCTTACAAAAATTTTAGCCAACAAGGAGTGAAGGGTTCCTTATCTGTAGGATGTGAATTTACAAGTAAAAATATTGATTTATCTCTTGATTTTCTTTGTAATGAAGTATTGAGTGATCTTATGGAAGGGTTTGCAGAACTTTTGAAGGAAGAGGAGGTGGCTTTAGATAAATAATTGCTTGTTGCTAGAATTTTAGAACTTGAGGAAGAATAAATGAATTAAGTAAGGGATGAAGAGATGATGATTCAATTGGATAGTAGGGAGGTGGAGCCAATAGTTTCCACCTTGGGAATTTCACACACTAAGTCAAGAAAATAAACCCCTAATTGTGTTGAGTGTAATAAAAAAAGGGGGGAAGGAAGTCCCTTTCAAAACTAATTCAAAGGATGGGTTTGTAGAAGATCATACCAAAATAATGACTCTGTTTAATGTTGGAAAGGGTAAGGTCCTTCTAGGTGAGCCATGAAAATCACTACATTGGATCCTAGGGGTATTAAGGCCCCTAACAAGTAGTGGATACTTAAACATTGCATCACTAATACAAAATTTGTTATTATAATGATACATGAAACTAAGCTCAACTAGGAGGATATAGTAAGATTGAATAAAAAAATAACAATTATGAAGATGGGTGGATCTCCGACCATTGGTGGCTCAGGAGGCATAACATTAATTTGGGACCCTAGATTAGTTACTTTCACTAAAGAAATTGGACATAGAAATTGGATGTGTTGATGGGTAAAGAGCATAAGGAGTAATCTATAATTTATGTTAATAAATGTATATGGGCCAACACAAAACAAGGACAAGATATTGGTTCGGAATGAAATAGAACATTATACATAGAGTATATTAGATCATATATGTATTATAGGTTGTGACTTCAATGCTAATTAATCCTAAGAAAATATAGGGAGGAATCACCAAAGAATCTCAATGAATAATAGAATTTAAATATTGGGTTAACATAAACAATATACTAGAAATCAATCCTAAGAAAGGGACATTCACATCGAATAATAAAAGCCAAGGATTTAGCCGTATTGCCAAAAATTTAGATAGATTTTTCCTTAGAGGGAGCTTGGAAAAATTTCCCTATACTCTCTTAGCTGATATCCTCCCTCAATCTAGTTCAGATCACTTTCCAGTCCAACCAAATATCATTGAGGACTCTGATACTCCTAAAGAGTTATTTTGTTGTCATTAGTTTTTTTAAATTCATATTGATTTTCAAAGTTAGTTGGTGAATAAAGGATTCATAGGACTCAGTTGATAAAGTAGATTAGTCAATCGATAAAGGAAAATACAATTTCAGTAAAGGGAAATGAAACAGGTACCGAGCAAAGCAAGGCAGGCACCAAATAGTTACCAAGTCACAACAGTTACTGAGTTGAAGAGAAAGTTAGTTACCGAGCTGAGTAAACATGTTACCGAGAAGATTAAAATGTGTTACCGAGTAACATAGGCTAACATATCAGAATTTAATAGATATATTGAATCTGAACATTGAGCATAAAGAATTTTACAAATTCCAAGAAGATCGTTTGGCAATACATTGGAGATTTACACAAGATTATTGTGCATGATTACAAGGTAAGATCCATTGATGGAAATTAAGTGAAATATATGTGTTGTCAATCAGAAATGTGCCTCTAGCTTGATTGGAAATCTAACCTACCTATTAAAACATGGAAACAAACTCTTTGTGGGAAAGAGAACGAATCTCCAGATTCTAGGTCGGTTCCTATAGATTTGGAATATCACCTAATATTGATTTTTATGGTTTTGGGAAAAGGGAGAAAGATAACTGGAAAGAAAATGAATAACTAACTAACAAGGTGATACACCAAAAATGGATTCAGATTTATCAGAATTGTAAACTTGTACCTACAAGACACACATTACTAAATTCTGCAATAACATTCTCTTCTCAACACCTAGGATGGTTTAAAATTCACTATTAGGGTTTGGTACCACTAATGGTAGGAATTTAACCAGCAAATAGGTAACTTCTGCAAAAGCTTAATTCTTTACAATTTAAAATAGGAATTTGGAGCAATTCACTAATCTATGCTTGAAAGATACAAACACTTAAATGCAGAAAACTTGGAAGGATTGATAGAAAAACTCAAAAAAATATATGAATAATGAGGCCAACTTTATTATCTTCAAACTCTACAAAAAATGGCTACAAAATACAAGGAAAAGAGCAAAGGAACAATATGCTCACTAATACCTCTTTTTCCTCCAATTTTGAACCCTTACAAATGAATAAGAAGTCTAGTTATATAGCCTCCAAGGCCAATTTCAAAAATGAAATACTCCTAGAATCACTCCTAAAAAGACTCAATTTTAGCTATAAAATAGCCACTAAATTATCTCCAAATCTAGCTCCTAAAAACTAGCCCAAAAATTGGCTCTTAACTATCAGCCCCTAATATTGGTAATTTTAAATATATCTTTAAAACTATTACCAACATTATTACAAAATAATTGAGTAAACTCAATTTCAAAACCTAGCCCAAAAATAAAAAATAAACCTAAGTTTAAACTTTCACAAATTCAAACTTAGGTCAACATGACCATTCAAATGCAAATTACAACTTAAAATTGAAATATCTTTTGAAGGCATGTGCAAGTTGGCAACTCCAAATTTGAGGCCTGGCTGGAAGACTGCAGATTTTAATTTCTTTTAATTCCTCTGTCAGTGGAACTCAAATTTTATCAATTCTGGCTTTGTATCCTTGGTTCTTGCATAACATTTCACATTTGGGGAAAAAACTGAGGGTTAAACCCTAGTTCATGGCGGCTTTTCTTCTTTCTGTATCAATCTCCTTATTTGCATTCCTGTGAACTTTTAGTACTATGTTCCTTTTTGCATTCTACTTTTGTTTCTCTTGCTCTTGCATAGAAGTACAACTCTGAAAGTGTGAATGTAGCATGTTGTTTTAGGTATCTATGTATTGCTTAGATCCAATTTGGATCTAACTATTCTCTCTTTCCATGATGCAGGGAAAAACTAGAAGAAAACTTAGGATGCGTGACAAACAGGGACAAAGCCAGACATGAAGATTCAAATGATACATCCAATCAACCTCAACATGCAGAAGACATCTTAAAGGCAATGCATGGACCCCTAAACCTTCTGATGCTCGTGTCTTACTTTTAGCATTGTACATCTTCTCTAAGTTTTTTCAATATGAAAGATGTAACCTATGAAGGAATACTTGTTTATTACATTCACTTTGAATATTCAATGTAATGATCATTTATGAAATTAAAAATTTAAATCTAATCAATACTTAGAGAACAACATCATTGTTAATATGAATGCAAAAGCAATGTACTTTATCTTCAAAATCTGAATAGTAGTATCAAATAGGTGTACCTTGATGCAAGTTCTCTGATGTTTATAGTTGTAATGTTGCATATGTACTTTCTCTTCTTAATTTTAAACAATTCTGTAACTTAAAACAACAACTATCAAATCCATATTTCAATGTAAAACAAATGTTAATTTACCAATTTAGTGTGCAACTAAAATGATAACAATATGTATTGGAGATGTAACCAATGCTAGTACCATTTAAGGAGAAGAATCTAGAACATTTTCACCACTTCTAGATTGAGTATAAAAGTGTAATACCTAAAATATAAAGACAAAACACACAAAAACAACTACAATCACAACAAAACTCTCAAAACCCATGGCTTGCAATAAGGATCACCTTGGATCCATAAATGGGTGAAGGTTGAAAATGTACCCAAAAGGAGAAAGCCACACCAAAGAATTTAGTTTCTCATAAACATAACAATGCCTTCACAAGTCTCAATTTTCACATCACAAACTTTCTTGCTTCATGAATTCACAATATTTCACTATAAAATTCACAAACTTCTTCCCTTATGGCCCCTAAAGAATAAAATAAACATGTGGCAGCATAAAGCCCATACACCCATGCTACATCTCCTCCCTCCATGAGGAAGGGCTCATCACTTAAGGCCATTCCCAACTAACCCCTTCACCCTCAAGTCTCTCTTCCCTCCCAAGGGTGAGATTTGCCTTGCACTCCCAAAATATACACATAAAACCAACCAAATAAAAACAAGACAATATCCGTGAATAAAAAACTTGTAAACATCCCAACACACATACAACATGAATTTACATAACCACAACATTCACATGAACATATTAATAGAATAAGCATAGAGTTTGGACTAGCAAGCAATTTGTGAAACAATCAATTGTCGAAAATAGATCTGCTGAGGACAAAGCAACTTAGAAGAATCATGGGAGTCTTGACAAAGTTTAGACATGTTGGACAGTTTATAACTTAAAACAAACACTCAATCACCCCTAAAAAGAAAATGGTAGAGAAGACAAAATATGTGCCTCACAACTTATGTGCATGTGTTCACCTCACACAGCCATGTCACCCCCTAGAGGGAGCCCGTGTTTTTGGTATTTTCAAGGACTCAATAGTATATGTTCAAAGGTTACCCTTGAGGTAGGGGCTAGTGTCATATACCACCTTCAAATGTCTAGGTGCATGCCTATAGTGAGAATCTACGTGAGAGATTATTCCCCATTCCTGCGCAAGGATTATGTCCCCTTTCAGAGATGAACCAGGTAGGTGACTAAATAAAAGAGTGTTTAGTAGAGCTTCTGTTCACACTAACCTTCAATGTCCCCGATATAGGGCTAGGGCCTCATAGCCACACCGACACCTGAAAGTGTACACCCCTGGCAAGTAGGGCTCGGAGCAGCGCTGCTCAGTACAACAAACAAAGCTTTCTCAAGATGTATGAAATCATGGATCAAGAGAAAGAATTTAACATGGCTTTGGAGTCTTTAGACTCAACAAAGCTACTTTATTATAGTGAGGTAGAATCACTGGCAAAAGGTGTGTACTCACTTGGGTCGCTCCCGGAGGTTCAACTTCTGATAGGCTCTCTAAAGGTGACTCGGACTTGGCTTGGATTCAAGGGTCAAAGTTTCTGATTCTCTCAAAGAGAGAAGAGCATAATCATCTACCTTTGCACCTTACCCAAACACACTAGACATATTCATCACCGAGCTAACTCCTCTCTTAACCAATTTAGAAGCTTCTGGGTTTTTTATTCTCTCAAAGAGAGAAGAGCATAGTCCCCTCACTAGTGAACGTGTTAAAAGAATTGTTACCTTTCCTTTCTCCCCCAAGTATCTATCCTTCTAGCAGCATCTAGGTCTTAGATCCATTCATGGGCATCACTTCCATGTAATGAAGAGCCTATTACCCTATGCTACTATCAAGACCCTTAAGAGATTTTAACAAGGCCCTATTTATACTATGTGAAGAAAGCAATAAAACAGACAAAATGTTTGAGTGGGTTTAAGATGGCTTTGACAAGTGTCTTTGGCAAGCATCCTGCAATCAAACTGTCAGTAAGTATGCATAGTTGTGTTTTTTTAGGAGTCTTTGACAAGCGTCCCGCAGCCCACTATTAAGCTGTATCAGAAAACATAATCAGGAAAATTGCAGCAAGATAGCAAATATCAGAAAATAGGAACATAAAGTACATAATTGTGAAAATTTAAAACTCTGGTGTCAGTTTTTGTGCAAGAGAATGCAAAGAACCCCGTGATAAAATACCTTTATCATATGAGAAAGTGCTAAGCCCAGCACAACTTCATGCGAGAATCTGTACCAGAGACATACGAACATAATGCAAAATTTGACAGAAAATTAAAATGAGATGAGGCCAGAAATTGATTTTCTGCCCCACAGTGGGTGCCAGAAATGTGATAGCTAAATATGGACCTCTAACTTATCCATACACTTCAACATAGTCATTTTTCATCAAATTCACATAAGAATGAATGTGGGATCATTCATCCTACATGTCTAGATAATTCGACAAGTTGCCTCCTATCTAGGTAGGGTTTTGAGTGCTCTCATAATCGAGAGTCCAGCAATCATAGACTATCACTAGAACAAAGGATTTTAACTAGAAAGAAGATGCAATTATGCTAGCATGAGTATGAAAGATTAATCTAGAAATGAAATGTAAACATTAATCTAGTAACAATGGAAATAAACTAGATTAAGAAATGAATTGCATTGCTAAACTAAACATGATTTAATCTAGAAATGATATTAAAATGATATTCAAAATGAGATTAGCTTTGAATGCAAACAACTTGAGATTTGATTGCGATAGCACTTCGTTACTCAAAAGTTTCATCCTTTGAATGAGAAATGAGGGTTCTTTTATAGAATCTTGGGTTCAATCGACGGTCGAGATTGAATGAGATGGATGATGGAGATTGAAGGAGAGTTCAGTTTGGAATGGAAAGTTTCCTGCAAAGAAGCAGTCAACTATTTGCCTTTTGAGTGAGTGGAGGAGTTCATTGATTTGTTGCACTTTTGATTCACCGTCAACTAAATGTTTCCTTTTTTGAACTAGAGAGAAGATTTTAGAGAGAATATTTGATTTAAATAAATTAAAGATGACCTCATAATGAATTTTCTCAATTATTTAAATAATTAAATTTAATTATTGAAATGAGGATATTTATTTAAAAACAAAATATTATTTAATTCCTTTTTCATGTATTTTAGCTAAAGAGGGTGGATTTAATTTAATTAAAGTGCTAAGACTTTATAATTAAATTAATCAATCATAGGGTTTATTTAGCCAATTATAGTCGATATTTAGGAATTAAATATAGCATGTGATTAATACATATTCAGGGTTTTTTGCATTTGACACTAAGTCAAGTAGAGTCAATTAAGATGACAAAATCGCCTAGTACAATAGGACTTTGATGATTTAGAATTTTGATATAACGAAACTAAATGCAACAAAATTGGTTAGGATTGCAAGATGCTAATTTTGGGGTATTACAGAGAGATATCACAACCATCTTCCATGACATGATCCATAAGAACATGTAGGATTATGTAGATGATACAATTGTCAAAACAAGGAAATGATCCACACATCTACAAGATCTAGGCTAGATTCTAGACATAATGGAGCAGTTCAGGTTGAGGTTGAACCCAAAGAAATGTGCATTCATTGTGACATCTAGAAAATTGTTGGGATACATTGTCTCAACAAAAGGGATTGAGGTGGATCCTATAAAGGTACAAGTCATTTGTGAGATGCCACCACCAAAGAACATCAACCAAATGTGAGCTCTTTAAGGGAGGATTCAGACAATCAGAAGATTCATCTCCCAACTAGTTTACAAAGTGAAACCATTCACAAAATCTTTACACAAAGGAGTAGCATATCAATGGGATGAAGCATGTACCAAAAAATTCAATCAAATCAAATAATATCTAGAAAATCTACCAGTCTTAATGTCTCCTATCCACGGCAAGCCACTAATTTTGTACATCTCAGCCACTACAACATCATTGGGGGCACTCCTTGCACATCAAGATGAGAACAAAAATGAACATGCTATCTACTACATCAGTAGAACTTTGGTCTCGTATGAAAAAACTACTTAGTGATTGTGAAGGTGTGCCTAGCAGTGGTATTTGCATCACAAAAACTTCACAAAAACTAAGACATTACATTCTGACACACCCTGTACAATTGATTGCTAAAAAAGACCCACTCAAATATATCCTGGCTAAATGGGTTATGATCCTTAGTGAGTTTGACATTGAATATGTTGAACGAAAGGCTATTAAAGGGAAAGAAATAGCATATCAATTGGTTGAGGCTTCACTACAAGAAAATTAACCTATCAACGTGAAGTTCCCAAATGGATCCATTGTGCACATCACACACATGTCCTGGAAGATGTTCTTTGATGGTTCTTTTAGTCAACAAGGTTAAGGAGCAGGTGTGCTATTTATCACTCCTCGGAGCTACTCTATCCCTAAGGCATACAATATCTATTTTCCTTATACAAACAATATTGTTGAATATGAAGCCTTAGTTAATGGAATGAAGTTGGTTATCAAATGGAACATCTCTGAGGTTCATATCCGTGGTGACTCTCAACTGGTGATTAACCAAATCAATGGCATATATAAAACAAGGGATGATAAAATCATAACTTACAAAAGACCAATTGATGATTTCAAAAAATACTTCACCTTCATCACATCCCAGAAATTCCCAAGGATAGAGAACAAAGTTACTGATGCAATTGCTACTTTAGCCTCCTCATCCTAGAAAGGGGAAGATTTCTTCTATGAGTTCCTGGTGGAAGAACTCCATTACCCAGCATATGATTCTCTTGACTCTCGGATGGTTTGTTCTATCATAGGACAAGAATCATCCTACTACCACCATGTTTACACTTACCTATGCCATCAAATCATCCCTGATGAGCTAACCCCAATGAAAAAAGACACTTGATCTATAATGCCTCACAATATGTTTTGATAGAAAATGACGTGTATAGATAAGGACTAGATGGTACTTTTCTTAGGTGTCTAGAATCCACAAGTCTGTTAGCTGAGGTCCACAAAGGTATTTTTGGTTCTCATTCTAATGATCTAACTCTAGCTCGAAAACTACTGAGAGCTGGCTATTATTGGCTAGATATGGAGAAAGAAGAAACAAGGTACTCCAAAGCTTGTAAGAAATGCCAACTGCATGGAAATCTTATACATGCTCCAGTTAGGGAGCTTATCCTTTTTATCACACATTGGCCCTTTCAACAATGGGAATTTGATCTCATCGAGCAAACATGTCCATCTTCTTCAAATGGACACAAGTTCATAATAACAACCACAAAATACTTCACCAAGTGGGTTGAAGAAACCCCACTTACCAAAGCAACAAGAAAACAAGTGGCTCTGTTCATTTTGAATTATATCATCTGTCGGTATGGTATCCCTTCCTCCATTATAATTGACAATGAAGGACAATTTAAGAATAATGATATAACTAAGCTTTGCAAAAAATTCAAGATCAAACAACATTATTCTTCTATCTACTACCTACAAGGCAGTAACTAGGTTGAAGCCTCAAATAAGAATGTACTGAAAATCTTGCATCACATTGTGAGTAAGTCGAGAAAGGATTGGCACCTAAAGCTCAATCTTACATTGTGGGTTTACCGCACCAACATTAGAACACCTACTGAGGTGACACCTTTTGCTCTAGTATACGAAATAGAAGTGGTCCTACCCATTGAAGTAGAAATCCCATCTCTAAGGGTTTCTTTGCATAGACTGATACCAGATGAAGATCATCGAATATCTAGATTGCAAGAACTAGAACTGCTAGATTAATGTCAACAAGTGGCTCTTGATCACCTCAGAGCATATCAAAAGAGACTATCTAGAGGATATAATAAAAAGGTCAAACCATGAGAATTTTAAGTTTGTGACCTAGTGTTGAGAGAAAATCCCTACAATCAGTCACATCTGGAATAAAAGGGGAAGTTTGAACCTAACTGATTGGGTCCATACATCATTACTGCAACATTTGGCTCTGGCACCTATCAAATCTCTACACCAGAAGGAGAACAACTCTGGGATCCCATCAACACTCTCCATCTAAATAAGTTCTATGCCTGAGCATCCTTGATATCCAACAACTTGTACATATCTATATTGTCCTAAAAAAAATCATAAAAAATGCAAAAAGTCTTGAAAGAAATGATCATCTTGGTGAAAACCTGGCAAACAAGCACTTTGATATATCAACCAAAAAAAAAATCTCAAAAAAAAAATAAAAAAATCTCCAAAATTAAAAAAATGAAAAGAGCAAAAAAATTGAAAAAAAAGTGCCTTGGTGAAAACCTGGTAAACAGGTGCCTTAGTAGCAAAAATAGAATATCTGCCAAGTGGAAAAAACCTGGTAAACATGGATCACTTGTAAACCTATCACTCTGTTTATCAATACGTAACTTGGCTATCTTGCCTACACGGGCTTCAGTCTTTCTTTTTAGCTTGTATAAAGTTTAAGTCACTTTCATGACAAATCGATTATTTCATGCAAAACTACCACATATTGGAATTGGTCTTTATCTTTTTCCTAAGACATTAAAGTCTTTCTAGGAGGTAGTTTCCTATCATGAGAGTAAGCCATATTAGTATCTAAATAAAATTAGAGTTAGTTTTCCAAAAACCACTGAACGGTTCATCACTGACACGAAACAATGTTTCTCAACACCCCACAACGTGAAGACATCAACAAATAATGTTTCTCAACACTTGTCAGATAAACTTAAATCATCAATCCAAACAAATGAATGACATGCATGAATGATCAAACAATGTTTCTTAATACTACACACTTCAACAAGCTAGAACATTTTACACAGACCAAAACAAAAACAACACCCAAAACGATGTCTAAACAACTAGAGAAGCAATAAAGGTTGTGAATTTTCTTGGTATGTTGTTTGTTATTATTTAACTTAACTTATTATCCCTTTCTATGTAACTCGACGATGTTAAATGACTAGAGGAACATAGACTGGGGGCATAATCATTTTTTTTACTTTTGCTTGTCAGTGTGGTTGTAATGATCCTAAACTATCCAATAAATTGGGTGTCTGTGGTAAGAGCCTTCATCTTCATTGAAATGTTGCACACACCTTAACTTGTTTTACATGGACACTAAGGTGAGGTCATAACTATCTCCTTGTCCATTACTCGATTTATTTATGCAAGATCACACTCATGGTTATCTCGGCTCCAAATGCCTCGATGCTAGTGTAAATTAGCAATGTCAACTAGAAATGATACTCAGGCCATCTCGGCTTTTATGTCGTGATGCTTGCATTTATTTTCCACATTTTCTCTTATATACTAGACCATATTCATATTCTCATGGTCTCAATGGCACTAGTGAGAATTATATCTGCTACGATATCCCCCCACACTTAATGATATAAAAAATTCAAATCAAAATACAGTGACTAAGTTCTTGGGTGCATTCATGTTAGTTTTGCATTTCGCATTTGGACAACATCGCTACTTCACAATATTATCTCCTGAGTGGAAGGTGAGGCCTGAGTTTGAACTGATCATCATCCTCTCTCATCAAGCGGTTTATTATATCATCAAAGATATGATTGAGTACCTGTGTATTGACAAAAATGATTTCCTACAAGAGATGTTAAAAATATTGCATTGACCGAATTTTCAACTTGCTCCGATTGACGTAAACATTACATCCCCAGCTAATTTGAATGTCTCGATTCTATTTTCAGGATCAAAATTGAAATATGAGATCATTTTATCTGTCAAAATCCCAGTTTAACTTTTTACTCTAATTGCAGTTGACTACTTGAGCAATCAATCCTCTGTCCTCCAACCCAATAAGATATTTTTCTCCACAAGTAATCAAAGTGCTAGAATATTGGTCAAACCTTATCTAAATTTTGGTTAAACTTGGTCAATAGGACCTAAAATAAGTGCAGAATGTGACGTACATGCTTACAATCTCATCAAAATCAGATTTATCTCTTACTGCATCATTTTATCAATCAAAATTACTTCAAATCACTGGGGCACCTATCCATATTTTGTTTTCACTCCCGAGGGGGCATGATCATGACATTAACAATTAAGTGATCACATCATCAAACATGGAGAAACCTATGGATATTTAATCAAGCAATCAAATCATCAAATGAAACAAGGCCTCATCCCAAGGGGCATCTTAGCTTCATCGCACCACATCAAGTTGAGATTATTCATCATCAACAAATCTCTAAGGACGTATCAGTTTCATCACTTCACATCAAACTGGTATTGTCCTCGTCAATCCAATTGGATTCATCGCATCAAATCGAGTCAATTTCATTATCGACCTCTTAATGACAATTAGTTTCATCACTTCACATCAAACTGGTTATTTGTTCAAACCAATCTAATGGTTTAAGAGTTTACTTGACATTAATCAATTTCATTGCTTCACATCAAATTGGTTATTTGTCATTATCAATCAATTGATCAAGTGTTTAGTTTCATCAATTCACATCAAAATGACCATTGTGATCTATCCTTGTCAATTCTACTCCAATCAAGTTCAGAATCGATATCTTGGAATCAATCGACTTGAAAGTAGTTTGATTGCTTCACATTAAACTATTCTAGGTCTCAACACTAACTATTATTTGAATCAATGTGTCAACCACACACCAATTCAAAGAGGGGAAAATGTAATCACCTAAAAATGATCAACAAAACCATAAGCCCCTAATCTCAATTGTTCATCAAGAGGCCCTAATCTTGATTAAATCCTCTAAGTCCCAACCTAAGGCAATTCAACTGATCAATATTATTTGACCTATACTCTAGGTCCCATTCAACCATCGCACTTAATCTTATTTAATTAATTAGTTCCTAAATCCTAATGTTATTGACAATAATATCAACCTTATGTCATTTATTTAATTTAATATATTAGGATGTTAATTAAATAAATAAGAATTGTCAAATAATCAAAAAAAGGAATTAAATTAATTATGTCATCACAATTTGGAGGAAAATGCAGTAAATCATTTAATTATCCCAAAAATGCATTTATGGAGTCATCATTTAGTCAACTAAACATAATTTTGGAAATAATCCGGTTAATTGGGAAACCACCTCTGTTAACTCATCTTTCAATTTAGCAACTTCAGTTAAGCCTTAGAAGTTTCTGAAACAACTGACCAAACCAGTTCACTTAACTAATTCTCTCAACCAATCAAATTAGTGCACATGGATTGTGCTATTCTGGAACAAATCTCAATCATCTGTCTTTGGTCAATTTCATCCATTCATTCTCAAGAGGATTCCTATATAACCAGGCCTCGATTCTCACAAAGAGAATATGATCTTTTTCTAAGTAGTGTAACATTGTTAATTTGTTTATGCATTGAAATTATTGTTAGTTATCTTAATTGCATAGTTAGTTTGTTTTGATTACATCATTTGTTGCATCCATCAAATCTAGGAACACTTCTTTTCATTTGCCTTATATGGATTAACTCTTAGCTCATTGGATGAACATTGCATTTGCATATTAGCTTAAAATCCTTCATTTAGATTACGTTTATAATCACTAGTTTTTGCGATGACTTGAGAGCAAAACTCATACTCATGTCTACTAGAAGGCAATGACTCACCTTGGTTGGTTTTAGTTTTAGATTATTCTATTTTCATTATTTAGATCAATCACATAAAGACTCAATGAAGTGTAGTGTTATTTAGTAACTACTTTTTACACACACACACACACACACACACACACACACACACACATTTGAGGTCCACAACCATGGCATTGAGAAACTAAGGATCTCATTTTATCCTATTTCCTTGATGTTTTTTACAACTCACATGCCCCTCTTATCTAAATCCATATACTGCATGGGTTGGGAGTTTTTAAGCCCCTCAACAATTCTATACTATGTATAGCCTAGAAATGTGGTAGATTATGAGACCCTCATTCTTCATTTAGGGATTCAATCAACATAATAATAATAATAAATATGCACAGAATATACTTTGAGGGTCGTCCCCTTACTGGTTCAAGACTCTTCCATCCTCCTAACAAACTATTTTGTGCATATTACTTTTAGAAGTTTGGATCGACAGTTCCTACACTTCTATATTATTCTTACATCACATCTTCCTACCATTGTTCCATATTGTGCAACCATATTCACAAAACTATCCTCGTTCCTTGGTTTTGGTAGTTACATCATGGGCTTTAATGGTCACTTTTATACTTTTTGCCACCAATTGCTGATTTAGAGACTCCAGGCGGCACACATACATGTTGTACTTACACTAAAGTTTATAAGGCTCTCTCAAAAGAACAGTTTCGTGCATCCTCTAAACCTATGACAAAGAATGAAAAAACATTTACTCTACACACTTCATCCAACGATCATTGCACTACAAAGACTATGCCTTATTATCTCCATACACTCAACACGAAAGGGAAGATTCTAGCACAAGTTGTGGAATTTATCTTTACAATAGCCATCTGCATGAAAATTTTAATCCCCGTCACCAAAATTGTGTCGTGCATCTCTTGCAACATTTACCTTTTACACAGGCAGAAAAACCCTAAAATTTTCCCCACTTTACCTCCTATTCCACGCGATGTCGCGATCCTTTTAGGGCTTTGTCTCTCCCATTGCTAGATCACAAGAGAGAGACACATGGTGAAAATGTGAGGCTCAAACAAATACTAAAATATTAACTTAACAAATATTGGCCCCCCAAGGTTGCCACTTTATTTCACCCTCAGGAATGATTAAAGTTTTTATGATATTATTGTCTCCGGATGTGAAATAAAAAGAAGGGTCCCTCATTTTTATCCCTCTTTTCACTTATGCCACTCTAGAGTCTTTAAATCATTATAAAAATGATTCAAACACATTTTCAATCATAAGTTTTTTCAATTTATTTTAAACCACAAAGGTGATTTAAAATATTTCCCTCTCACTTTCACTTTCAAGATATCACTATTTAAATCAAATTTCTTTCCCTTTTACTTCATTGAAGAAATTTCAAATGATTTCAATTCCATAAGCCGAGTTAGGTCTAGATATGGGCCCAACTTTTAAAAAATCATTTTCATACCAACTGGGCATAAAATGCCTTGAACATCCTGATAATGCATTTGGATAGAATTTTCACAACTTCTGATTGTTAAAAACTTGATTTTAAACCATTATGTAAGGTAGCCAAATTAAATAAATAACCTCTAGAACTGCCTTTAAAAATTGATCAAACATTGTCCTGAGACCTTGACATTTGGTAAATATGATGAATGATATACATAAAATCACCCTGCAAAATGGATTTTCATAACACTGCTCGAGGTAAGAGAATTTAATCTCTAAAGTTCCCCTTTTTATTCTGTCTACAGTTTGACCTGTCAACAAACAATAAATTGCATTTCATATTGATTTGTAAAAAAATATCAAATAGGGTCTTAGGAGCCTGGTGCTTTACAAGGAGGTACATTAAGACATAAAGAATACATAACAACAATTGGGACCTCTTGGAAACTAACTAGTTGAAAGTTATAACTCTCCAAAAGTGACTATGTAGATGTGACATTGAATATGCATAAAACCTGAATAAGTTGCTTTTGGAATTGACCTAGAAAGCCTATCAAATGGATTCACTGGAGGCTTAAAATGGAAATGTGAGTTATTTCTCATGATTTTAGTATAGGGAAATGGATATTTCAACATGACAACCAACTAGGAAAAAGATATAGGCCTCCAAAGTAGGCCACTTGGATTTTCTGGAAACATGCAACATGCATATTTGTGCAAACCCCTTAAACTTGGTATATCAAAACCAAGTTAAAACTAATCATAGGGGGTTTCAAGCAGATATAATAGGCTCAATGATATACACATAGAAAAAACCCAAAGTGATTTCTCAGGACACTAACTGGGCATCAAATTTTTAGCTTCTCAAAGAGGGCTATTTAGAATATTTTTCAGGAGTATTTTTGAGTGTGCAAATCAATTTGTTCAACCTCAGCATTCAAAATTCAAAGATTTTGAAGGTGTCATCAGTGGCTCTGACTGAGGATGTATGCCTCTTGAAGGCATAACAAGATCTTAGATCTATGGGTGAGAAGATTGAGTGCCCCATCCTTTGGGTTCTCTCCTTCAACAAGTGAAAAGAGTCAGACTGTCTAACCAACATATTGAGCATCCTCTAAAGCCTCCACCACATCTTTTCCCATAATATCCCACATTTATGATAGAATCCAACTGGAAACCTATCCAGACAAAGCATCTTCTCATCTTGGAACTGACCTAGAGAACATTCTACCTTAGCCCTAGAGATTTTTGCATTGAGCATCTGGTTCTGCTCATGATTAATCAAATACAAAATGTTTTGGAGAAGACATCTTTGGTTGGTTAAATTAATTCCTTCCTAGTTATTGAGCACTCCTTTAAATTATTCAACAACATTCTCCACAGTCAGCTTTGGGTCTTCTATGATAGATCCATCTTCTTTGATTATTTTGGTTATTTTATTAATGACTCTTTCGTGCTTTACTGCATTATGGAAAAGCTCAAAACTTTTGTCACCTTCCTCCAGCTAAGTTTCCCTAGATTTTTGCCTCCAAAACACTTATTCCTTAGACTATATATCCTCATAATCATGAAGAAGTTATTTTCCAATACAAAATTATGTTGATCCATCCCAACACTAAGGACTTTCTATTCAAAGAGGCCAAATCAGCTTCTATTCGGTGTTTATCAACACAAATTATCTTTGAATTGTTCCCTCTTCCATTCTAATAGCTTTCTTTTTGTTTCTTTAAAGTTGGACACCAAGCGAAGCAACTTAGACCCTAAAATTTGTTCCTTATTCCACCACTGATGAATTAGGGTGAAAAAGTCTTTATGTTTCATCCACATATATTCAAATTTGAAAGCACTTCCCCCATGGTTTCTTGTCACCAATTATCTCGAGAAGAATGGGATAATGATTTGATCTCGACCAAGGTTGAATAAAGGTTTGAGGTCAAATGGAAAGGATGCCAAATCATCCTTGATAAAGAATCGATCCAATTTCTTAGCAATGTAGTTCAGAATCCAAGTCTTTTGTTATTCCATGTAAATAGTCCTCCACCAGTTTCAACCTCCACCAGATTGTTCCTATTCACCCATTCTTTGAAATCCATTTGGGATTGACCAACTTGCCGAGATCCTCCCCTCTTCTTAGAGGGGTGAAGAATAACTTTGAATTCACCACTTAGACTAATGTGGGACTCTAGAGAATTTTCCATCAAACACTCAATTTCCAACCAGACCTCTCTTTTTTGGGGGTTAGGAATGAATATAAACTATAAGTTGCTACTCAAAGATTTGACAACATCCCCTTGCCAATTAGTTACAGAAACCAGGAGTTCAAAGTTCAGAGCATTCTTTTTCTAGATAATAACTATGCCACCAAATGCCCCATCGACCCGAACAACTTCCACTTGATAAAATCCAAGTTTTTTTGCAAAGTGTGAGATTTCATCTATGGTCATTTTAATTTCTTGCAATGACTTGATATCATCTTTAATTGCAGTGCACCTAAGCTTGACCAAGTGCTTCTTGCTAGGGGCACTTAGACCCTTAATATTCCAACACAAGAGCTTCATTGTTTGTGAGGAGGAGAATTTCCCTTCCCTTGCGACAACATGATAGTGATCTTCGTTTGCCCTTCTGCATCCTCGTCCTTCATTTGTAACTCTAAAAAAGACTTCCTTCCTCTTTTATTTATAGAGTTCTTACCATAATCTGGTGTCTTTTTATTTGTGATATCTTTAAGAATGCCTAGATCAATTATTTGTGATATCTTTAAGAATGCCTAGATCAATTATTTGCGATATCTTTAAGAATGCCTAGATCAATAACAACTCTATTCTCCTCATTAGAAGATTTTAATTAATAATTACAAAATATGTTAAAATAGTTTTTTTTCCACTAACTTAAATTTCATAATAATTACATCGTAGGCATTTCCATTTCGGAAAACCCCGACCTGTTTTGGACAATCAACGGTTGGAAGTAGTGGAGAGCCCAGTGACTACCATTGGGAGCTTGTTGGTTGTCCATCCTACGTGAGCATCCAAAGAATCTGATCATCCTATTGCACCTGCCCACTTTACATGTCACCGATGATTCATCGATACAATCTGATGTGTTAAATCCCCATTATAAGAAGTCAATGAACAAAATATGCTTTGCATAGAGACTTGATCCTTACATTATCTTCTCGTTTGGATAAACAAATGAACATGGAATAGAGCATCTGTTACACCCCTCACTATGATCACGACAGACCTTCAAACTCTTAGGTAGTATGCTACCTTTGCAATTAGGGGTGCTACCCTTGCTACTACGAGGTAAACTGCTTTTGGTCTCGATGCTTTGGGATCAATTGGTTCTCTGGGTCCATCAAATGAAACCTATACCTCTACCTCCACTCCCGATGAACTCTACCCCCATATTCACTATGAATAAACAAGGTCCATGGACTCTGGATATGAACCCAGAATCGGGGCTGGCTAAGCAACTGGAATTGGAACTGTGACTAAGAACTTTGATATCAAATTGCATCTCTATCTGTTACTAAAAGGACAAAAACTACTACTTAGTCCACTTAATCTGCAACTGATTCTTAAACTTGCGCGTTAACTGGAAATCAACAAGATATTGGAAGAAAGAGACATGAAAATACAAACATTTCAAGACAAAGAAAACATTAGAGGTGCTAAGAGTGCAAACATTTGATCTGAAAAAGCTTGTGATATAATAATGACAGAGGAATTAAATTAAAAAAATTAGCCTCCACACATGATGTATTCTACAACCTACTAGTGTAGCAACAAAGACCTACCTGCGTTGAAACTAAAGTTCTATAAATTTCATACCTTTCTATTTCAATATGTAATCAGTATGTTTCCATTACAATATGTAAACAAAAGTTGCAAAGCACTTTAGTGCAGCAAATGAAAATAACTCTCTTGACAAGGACTGGTTTAGCTTGACCATAGCATTAGCCACATCATTTAATGAGGTCTTTTTGCTTATAGATTTTACATTAGGATTAGCATATGCTAGAACAGGGCTTGGAGATGTTTTTGGTGTGTTCTTAGCTATATTTTTCAATTCAAAGGTTATATATCTCAGAAAAGTGAACAACCAGAAGCTACAAACAATTATTTCTTCTGAATTATTGCACACAATGTAGTTGTTCTGATCCCTAATAACTAAGTTAGGATTATGGATTGAATCCTTTAACACAAACTCACGAATGTATTATGAAGCAAACACAAAAGAAAACTTAGCATTTTGAATCCCTAACAACTTAGGATATAAATACATTTTTTGTTAAATAGTTTTACCCTGCATGTTACCTCATAAAAACACAACAAAAGGATCCCACAAAGGCAGTGATGTTGAATTATCTAGGTTGTGGAATTCCAAAAGGTGAAAGTAGGATTCATTCAAGCAAAAAGCCCTAACCTTGAACCATAATAATACTTGAATAATAGTCGTGACCAAAATACTGGAGAAATATTTGAACACATTGGCAGCTCTGGGACACATTTCCTTCTGAGTCTGGAATGCAATTGTTCGCATTGGGGGTTTTCGATAATTACAATTTACTTAATAATGGACTCATACATTCAATTTACTACTGTAAAATATCTATCATTTTTCTCTGTTATCTTTTAACAAATATTAATGAGGTGAGCTAATGACGGCCTCCTGGACTAGGACTCAATCAAAGAATCTGTTCATTGCAACTCTCGAACCCTACGTGTCACCCATTGTCGGAATGGATTTTGTTTTGATGTTGACAAGTACTATAGTCTGAGCCCATGAGACCACTGCTCTGCATCGCCCCCGGTTTGATTCTCCAACAGATTTTGACATCAAGGATAATGTTAGCTAGAAAAGATAAAGTATCAGGATAAAAGAGACTCAAAAATCTGCTGAAATCTCTTAAAAGATTTAATAAGATCATGTGAGAAAGATCTTGTATGAACAAAAGAATTAATTCCCATAATGTCTTCCAGTTTCTCTCTCTTTTCCTTAATACCTGGTTGGTGGACAGTTATATTGTCCATGCAAACCGTGTTACCACCACATAGAAATATGCAGGCCATGTGTCATTCTACATGTTAATTTTACAGGGCTGCTTTGGTATTGACATGTTCTCTCATACCGAAAATTGGAATGCCTCTGCATCATAAAAAAGAGCCTTCCAAAATTGATAGTTTACAATCAATGATTAAAATTTGATCACCTCTTAATATAAAAGCAGACAGTATTAACTGTCACCTTGAAAATCTCGTGTTCTCTTGCCTTGTGAATCTCTTTCCTTATCTGTCTTCTGCCACTGCCGTTAAACATGACTCATTTTATTTGCGGGCCCATTTCATAAATGTCATCTTAATTATTTAATAATAAAATGAAGTCACGTATCTAATATGACCGTGCAACCTCGACGGTGGGTGTACCAAAACCATTTAGAAAATTGCCATTTTAACTGACCCTTTTTTGTTAGGAAATAGGGAGGAAAGTTCTAAGAAAGACAAAAGGATTTCTATAGTTGATATAGAAGTTCAAAAGAGTTATGTAGAAGAAACTAATTGTTTGTTGATACGAAGAGTGGGGTTAGATTTTGACATTAGGGTGGTGGTGCACTTACAAGGACATTAGTGTCTCCATGTCTAAGTCTTCTATGCATAGAAAATAAAAATAATGAAAATATATGTATAAAATGGTAAAAAAAAATAGAGCTTAAAAACTATATATATATATATATATATAATGGGAAAAAGGACTAGATAGGGCCTAAAAGTATATAGAACTAAATGTACAACAATATATATTGAATTAAATAATTTGATAAATCAAATGATCAATGGACAAAGATCCTTTTGTATGTTAGGGTGTAATAAATATTATTGTTGTGTCTAAAACAAATAAAAATGGGAAGATTTAATATGAGGTTGCAAAAGTTTTTGGTCTTTCAATTTCTAAGTAAACCAAATAAAGTTAATAATGTTTAATGATATTTCTATGGAAGGAAATCAACAAGTAGAATCATTGATATTGTTGAACGACAAAAGGAAATTAAGATTTAAATTAAATTTATGTTATCTTCTTCAACTAAACCCTTACTTATGCCTTGTGAAGGGCAAGTGAAAATTAATAGAAAAATTGATATATTGTTTGGTTATGCTTGTCAAAATCTATGTTAATAAACATGTCCAAGGAAAAAACATTTTAAAACTAAAAACATTGAAACATGTCTATACTCGTTTGCTCATTTGTGGCCTCAACCAAAACATGTTTTTGGGCACTAAGCTTGTGAGAATGTATGCAATGTTGTGTAGCCTGAACAACACATAAGTGTTTGATCAAATGTCTAAACAATATGCTTTCTTGTGGAATGTGATGATTAGAGGATACGCTACATTTGTCTAGTACGGGGAAACCCTGATGCTTTACAACCAAATGCAGCAGGTAGGTTTACAGCCAGACCGATTTACTTTTCCCTTCGTTCTTAAGGTGTGTGGTGGTTTGTCGGCTATACATGATGGTAAGAGAATTCATGAACAAATAGTTGAAATCGGTCTTGAATCAAATGTATATGTGGGAGCTGCTCTTGTAGATACGTATGCAAAATGCGGAAGTATGGATAATGCGCACCTAGTGTTTGAAAAAATGTATACTAGAGACATCGTCTTGTGGTCTGTGATGATTGTGGGATACGTCCAGAGTGAGAATGCTGCTGAGGCCCTTAGTCTTTTCAAGCAAATGTCACTCACAAATTTGAAACACAATACAATTACTATTGCAAGTGCTATCTCAGCACCTGCTGCCTTGGGAGATCTACAACAAGGTGAGTTGATTCATGAGTATGCAACAAGAAATAGATTTGATTCAAATGTTTTAGTGGTGAATTCATTTGTAGAGATGTATGCTAAGTGCGGGAAATTGCAGGTTGCATGTGACTTGTTATTCGTAAGTTGCATTCTCTTTTTTCTTGTCTGCATGTCAAGGGGTGAGGCAGCAATGGCCTCTTTGTTTGCACAGGATCGAGGTGAGGGAAAAATAGGGAGATGGTTGGTAGCTAATGGTGGTCCTACACATGAGCTAAGGGGCATGGAAAACCATCTCCTCTTTTCGCTGCTAATACGTGGAGGAAAAACATTCTTCTCAAAAAAAGAATTTGACAGGGATAAAAATAAAATGTAACGGTGTAGATTTTTGTAAACATGTTTATGGACATAGTAACCATGCACAATCAAAGCATAAAAAAATCTTTTTTGCATCTGCCCAATAAGGCATTCAAATGTTGGTTGGTACTGTTTCATTTTTTGCTAACATGCATTCATTTGCTGGTAGAGGGAATCATCAGATTGTTGTTGGCACTTTGAAACTGGTTGGACACTCGTTGATAAATGGGGGCAAGTGCAGAAGCTTGAATAATCATCTAATCCAACTGCTACTCTCGTTAAATGTGTTCTATTAGAAGTTGACACATTGATTGTCGATGGAAACAATCATTTTTAAAAAATGGATAAAAAGTGAAGCGAAGTTGAAATTGCTGTCAATTTCAATAAAAAAAATAGAGGGAAATGCACAAATATTCTGGCATTTCACTTTTTCATTTATCATTTTGTGTCTATTATTTTACCATTCCCAAAGCAACATTGTTTTCACTAGTGGAAGAACATCCTCATAGAATATATGACACAGATTGTAAATTCTTATTAAATAGTTAACAGAATAAATTGTGGCATTCCTTGTTTCCGTCTCCATAAGGAAATGGTTAAAAATAAATTGCATGCACACAAATTTGTTGCCACATTTAGGGTTAACGTGGTAGCTCCGTGGCAGAAGAAATTGGATTAACTAGGATTTATTTTTCCTCTTTATCAACCGCTATGACGAGAAATTTTCCTATCTTTTCAATGAGATAGGGACAGAGAGAGATAAATAGAGCAAGATGGGCGAAAAGAGAAAGAGATATATTGCAAAGAATAGAGATATGGAGAGAGAGGGGGGGGGAGATAGGAAGAGATAGAAATAGAAAGAGGGAGAGGTGCAGAGGGAAGAGCAAGAAAGAAAAGAGATAGAGAGAGGTATGGAGAGAGAGAGAGAGAATGTGTGTGTGTGTGTGTACGTGTGATAGGGGAGAGATATGATTATAAATAGGGATAGGTACAAAGGGAAGAACAAGAGATAGCATAAAGAGATAGAGAGAGGTGTGGAGATGGAGATTAAAAAGAAGAGGGATATGGAGAGGAGAGAGAGGGGGGAGAGTGCGGATGGAAGATTTAAATATATAAAGAATCTAGTGAATGAGAGAGGGAGAGATATAAAGATAAAATAGAGGTAGAAAGTGATAGAGAGAGAGGTAGAAAGGGGGAGATATATAGGGATAGAGAGTGATAGAGAGATGACAAGATGGAGATAGATATAGAGGGAGAGATGGGAGAAGAAATATGGAGACGTAGAGATTAGAAGGTATAGGAAGAGGGTGATGGAGAGAGGAGTGGGAGGATGGGAGATACATACAAAGACATAAAGAGGGGGAGATAGAGAGAAAGAGATATAAAAATACATAGATGATGAGACATATTGATACAAAGATAAGTAGACCTAGAGAGGATGAGAGGGAGTGAAAAACAAAGGGACAAATACTTAAATGATCTTTCCATAGCTCTACGACGTACCCATTGCACACTAAGGTGCGATTGCCAGTTAACTAGAAAATACATTTAAAGTTGGAAACTAAATTTTCCCATCGAAAATTTATAGATAGCTTTATTGAAATTTGTGAATTTATTTAGTGAGACTTTAGTAGGTAGTTTTCTCTTAATGGGAACTTGTAGGGAGGACCCTCAATGGAACCATAGAGGTGGTTAGTGTGTATTAGTGGACTTCTCTTGTGTCATTAAACAATCTCAACAGAGTAGTTATCAGTAAGGAAAAGGTCTGTCCGCCGCCAAGCAGTAGTGTTTTTGCTATATTGTTGCTTTCAGGGAGGGCAGCAGCCATTACCAATGAGGGGTAGAAAAGCAGGTTTAGAGTGAATGAATGAAAGAAAGATTTTAATAACGTCCACGAGGCCCAAGCAACCTATGGGACCCGCTAGTCGACAACTGCCTAATCTAACTGTAACCCTTTGACTAATTCTTCTCTTCTTCGATGCATTTTGATGATCAAGTTTGCAGTCTTGTCCAGCAGTTTTTCTTCGAAGAGTTGGCTCATACTACTATTTTCTAATATCTCTGAATACTTGGATCTGATGTCACTATAAGTTGGGCATTCCATGACAAAGTGATGTTCCGTTTCAATGGCTCGTGTGTCACAGAATTTAACCCCAACACTTGCCACAAGGAAAAAGCGTATTTAGGAGCTATTAAGCGGAAAGCGAAAATGCTCATAGCCCAGCTTAGAACTAACTCTCACCAGTTGAAATGCTAGACGGGTAGATGGAAAGTGCCAAAAGAGGAATGGGCAAGCAGAGACAGCAAGGGGTTTGGACGAGGTGCGGTATTCCCGGGTGATCCACACGCTAGGCAGAGAGGGTGTGGAAGCCTTGCGGAGCAGGATTTTGATAATAGGATGTGGAGGGGTTGGGGCGGAGATAGCCAAGAATGTTATCCTCTGTGGGGTAGCATTCGTCGGATTGGTGGACGACGGGGCTGTCCGCGCGGAAGACTTGGGGGCCACCTTCGTTCTTTCACAGGGAGACGTGGGCCAAAACAGAGCCCTTTCGACTGCTAATGCTTTGAAGGATCTCAACCCGGACGCATCGGTTGAGGTGCTTTCTTGTTGCGATATTGAAGTTCTTCTGAAAAGGCTCAGTGTGGTCGTTGCCACCGATGGAACAGTCCCCTTCCTGGTGAAGTTGAACCACCTTTGTAGGTCATCTGGCATTGCATTTGCCTCCGTTTTTTGTGACTTTGGTGACCACTTCCTTGTTCGTGATGACTCTGGTACTCCCCCATTCAATGTTGTCATTGAGAGCATAACTCAAGAGGTTGTTTTTCATGGGGTTAGAGGTATGGAAGAACTCAATCGCTCCTTGCCTGTGGCTGTGAATGTCACTGGATCTCACTCATTTACCATACTCGTCGATACTTGGCAATTTGGGCAGTACACTTCAGGAGGTTATTTTTATAAGGTGAAAGCTAGTAGAACTGTTCAGTTCCTTCCGCTGGAGGAAGCTCTTGCAGCCCCACAATTTTGTGCTTATGACCCTGCAAAGAAGCAGCACATTCTTGACTTGCATGTTGCATTCCAAGCTGTTGAAACGTTTGAGAGAATTAAGTGTACCGACTCTCATTTTGTCAATCCAGTAGCTATAAAAGACGAGGAAATCGACGAGGTTCTATTGCTAGCACGACAAGCCGCAGCGCGTATCTCTGTGCCTATGACCAATGACTGCTCACCAATTACCTCCGCTTTTGGAGATGAAAGGTGGCATTCAACTAGTTCAAATTATAAAACCGACACTGAAGTGGATGGCAAAGCTTATGGTGATATAGTTAATGGACTAACCGATGATAAGGAGACTCCTACTGAGGAACAGATTGCAGAAGCAAATAAAAATACATGTCCGGCGAAGACACATGCAGAAATTAATGAACACATAATTAAACTGGTAGCTTTAGAGGCACATGTGGAAATATGTCCCATTGTTTCTATTGCTGGAGGCATTTCTGCACAAGAGGTCATAAAGGTCGGTACAAGTGCTTTCAACTTCTTTGAAGATCCATGTAAGAATGATTACACTTCAATAAGAACTGTTTTTAGTTGACATATCTACTCTTTTTCAATAGCAGGTCTTAAATGCATTTTGTTGTTCGTATGACAATGTTAAACTCAGACAAGATTATCGTGTTACACGCGAGAAACCACATAAATAAAAAACTAAAAGAAGTCATGACCCATGTGTTGGTAGCAAGTTCCATTTTGTTTGAACAATTTACTTAGTTTGTTGAAGTCATTCGGTTGGCATCATGTGGGGCACTGACTTTACTGATCCACTCTTTTCCTAGTGTTTTAAGTTGCTTTTAGCAGGGAAAACACGTGCACTTAGAATTGGTTCCGTTTTTTCAACTTCCATCCAATCTAGGTCTCTATGCCTAGGTCTTGTAAGCTGGGCTTTTCTAAGATGCTTGTTTCCATTTTCAATTCTTTTGGGAAAATTATATTCGAAGGGAGATAGAAATGATCCAAATCTGGAGATGCTGAAGTCTTCTAAGATTATGAAAATGTGACAAAAACTTGCACAACCACTCGAGCCACAACTTACCTAGCCACTTTACTGTTGTAAGAGGTGTCATTTTGTTAAATCAATTTGTTACAATTCATCCAAGACAGAAAAGGCATTGTTCATTTCAAGCCTCATGGCAATTATCTCTTGTTTGATTCTCAGACAGAAATCAAAACTATAGGACATCCATAGTTTCAGGCAATTTTGAAAATTGATATAACATTAGAATAATAAAACATAAGATCACAAAATCAAATAATGGAATTATTTTTTTATTTCTAAGTTATTTTAAAGTAGCATTTTTTTTGAAGTTAAAGATACCTGGGGTCCACATGCTCTCAACCCAAATAGTTTGGTGAGCTGTGAACAACTGTGTGGTATTCACTTCCCACACTAAGTCGATGGTCAATAGAATAGAAATGCAAACAGCCAAGGCAGTTAGAAGCTCAGTTCTATTCAAAAAACATTTGACTCACAAATGAGCTAAAGAGTAATTGATCCACACTGTCTGGAGCATCAAACCAAAGGGATACATGTTATACTGTCATCTAAGCACAATGACATAAAAGGAAATTATAACTGATTAACAATCTCTTAGTCATTCTTCCTTTTTCTATTCACATGCTTGAACTGAGATGCTTATTCAGGTCAAGAAGAGCAGGCAGGTAATTATGGGGGAGGAATCATGCAAAAAGAACAGAGCCCCTCATCAAAGAAATGTTTCCTTGTTCTTTTGGAGTTCTCACAAAATCTCCTCTCTTGCATTTTTATCCATTCAATTGACAGGCAGAAAGAAATGTCAAATAAAAGAGGCAGAAATGGGCTGCCAGCTAATCTCATACTGGTTTTGAAGGATACCAAAATCACCCGATCAAACCAAACCAAACCAGAAAAGTGTAAGCACTTACTTTATAAGTTTGCAGGTACCAGAAGAGTTCATAGGCCAGAAAGAGCAAATAAGTTGCTGCCATTATGGTGAAAAATCAAATTTCTAAATCTATAGACTAGCTTGAAAACCAACACAAAATAAGCTTTATGTATAGTTAATCATCAAGTTTCTTATAACAGTCATTGTCAATCTACATTCAGAGCCCATCCTGGACTAGAGATGTAGTATTTAATTATTCCTGTGATCATTTGACTCAGTTGCAAGTGCAGGAGCTGCAGTCAGGGTCACTCTCCAAGTAATATCTTTACATCCACACATGCCTGAAAATGTTACACCTGAGCTTTTGCCTATTTCATATCACCTTTGGTTTGCCCATGGTTGACACTCTTATTGTTGTCATTCTCCATCACATTTTTGATAGTTTTAAAAAGAATTGACCGAGATGGCTACCAATGCATTGATTAAGTATCAGCAATGTCAATCATGTCATCCATCTTTATCAATCTCAATCCCCTACCTAGCCACCCGTGTATATTTTCTAAGTGGCATTAGCCTACCACAATATGCTGTTGTAACTAGTAAGCCACCCTTTACAGGTTTTAAATCATCCTAGCCCCACTTGAAGAGACTTTGTGTATTTCACTTCTTTCTCAACTATGTAAAATTGAAGCAAACCGTATAATTAGCAGAACTCTCATTGCTGCGTTTTGGTGGCAAGTTAGCTCTAGCGTAAAACTATATTTTTGTTAGCCTAGGGGTGTCAGCATACTGTGCCATGGCAAAATATATGCACCAGAGCTACAGGTTGTTGGACTTGAGAGGTCCTATAATGAATGCAGTTCTATGTTGGGGAGTGAGAGTAGGTAGAAGAATGATTGGGGGAACAGAATAATTACTAAATTAATGAGAGTGAGTTGCTGACATCCAGAAATGGTGAAAAGTATGAAAACTAGAAAGCAACAAACATAACTAAACTAATCTAGGTGCGCCAATTAATTAACTCAAACAACACCTCCATATGTTCTAAGGAATGGAGCTAGTTGCACCAACTACAATTGTAAAACTCTCAGTTAATCTCAGTGGCTAATCTATATTTGCGGTAATGAAACACCAAACAGAAAATAAAATAGAGACAGCCAAGCAGTCTTACTCAATAAGTGGGCCCTTTTATACTACAAAAAGTTTCAGCTAATCCCTTGAACTAATATTAAGAATTGCTGAGAATAGCATACTTTGATTGATTGTGAAACTGCATTATAGAAATGTCAGCAGTTTTTAAGTTTGCTGCAGGAAAAAGTCTTAGGTAAAAAATACTTTGCACTCCTACTCCATCTTTTGATGCACTCAATGTTGGAGATTCTATCAAAGGCAACCTATTCATGTAGACCAAATCGGGGCAATGTGAAATACTCTGCACTGGTTATAGTTCTTTATGCTTTCCAATATCTGTGATGTCTTCAAATTATTTTAGCAGTGCCTCTAGTTCAGTCTCCTTCGAGCTGTGCAGCTTACTCTCTTCTACTATTGTAGGTTTTACAACCAATGCATAGCATATTTGCAACTCTCCAATTTTCTTAAGAAACTTTTTTGGTAGTTATACACATTTTTTTTTTTGGAGGTTTTCAGACCTGTGGGGCAGCCCAGTGAGGCACGAAGCCTGCGAGCTACCAACCAGCGAAGGCCACCTAGACGTTTTAGGAACCCGATACGGGCCCACTCGTGCTTGAAACCTCTTCGGCTTAGAGCCAAGGATTGAGGAGCATCCACGCTGCCAAATTCGCCTGGGGCACGATCCCAGCCTCATCCCTTATGATGTCGGAGCCTTGCACTCAGCAAGACTTGATCCCTGGTGCGCTCGTTGTGAGCCATTCAACTTCACCATTTTGCTTTCTGTATTTCTTTTGTTTTTAATTGTTGTTACATCAAGATTGTCCTATAGAGAATATATATGAGTGTTGTACAGAAATAGATTACCATTGTGATTGTAGAATACAATTGCCTTCGTTATTGATTGATTCTACAATAACAATAGGGTATATGTATATATTGAATAGTCATGTAATGAATAGACATGACCGTATATACTTATGGTCATGTCACTTCATTACATAACTATTAGTTAACATATCTTAACCAATAGTTTATTCATACTTTGTATAATATATATATATATATATATATATATATATATATATATATATATAAGTTCACACATGTGCATATTAATATATACTTACTTTTCAATTATATTATATAGTATATATATATATAAATATATCTATATTTATATGCATATCATGATTGTCTCGTCGTTTATTAAACACGAACGAACAATACTTTAACACTCCCTCTTGAGAGAGAGTTTAATAGAATTTGTAGAATCTTTTCATATCATGATATCCAGCACATCCGGGACAGACCCTTTCAGGAGTCGATCATGATAGACATCAAGATATTCGGCACATCCGGGACAGACCCTTTCGGGAGTCGATCTTGACAAGTTATTACACAGTAATAATCTCAGCGTTAAGATGTCCGGTCCTATCTGGGACAAACCCTTTCGGGAGTCGATCTTAACAATTATTACACACCAAGTAATAACATAAGCGACAAGATGTCCGGTCCTATCCGGGACAAACCCTTTCGGGAGTCGATCTTGAAGCCTGGTTAACTATTGTCAAGATCGTCACCTTGAAATAGTAACCCAACACACATGAAAGATCGTCACCTTTCATGTTAAGTACAAGTATTCATGTTCAGAAAATCATCATCTTCTAAATATGAACACAGGATGAGTGGACCTATAAAGTCACACATATGATATCCATCTTGACTCTCCTCAGAGAGTTAAAACCAAGGCTTCCACCTTAGACTTGTCTATCACAGACAAGAATCATATTAAGATACAAAATGATGGATCAGGGATTCTGAGAACTTCTTTAAGGCTTTAGTTCTCAACATAGCAAGGTTATCTGAAGTACACAATCTTCTTCCTAGCAAGGGGCTTGGTGAGAAACCATCTTCACATGGTATACTTCCTCTGAATTAATATGACCACGATCCTGTGATGCCATCTTAGTTTGATCTTCTAGCTTCTCCCTATGACATGGAAGCATAGCCTTCTCACATGGTAATTCATTATAATTCTCTGCTACAGTTTCTCGATCACTAGAGAGCCAACAAAACATGGTCTACTCCCTCTGAATCAAGATCCTCGCATATCCACTGATGCATATCCTTTTTCTTCTTCTGTCATGGAGGCATATCCTTTTTATATACTCAGCTCAATGTCACTATAGGATGTGACTTCATACTTTTCTTCCTGAGAGAATTGATATCTCATACTGGGTTTCCATAAAGCTGCGGATTAGCATAGGATGCATTTTGATCTTTTTCAAGGCCATAACATTAACACTCCCACTTGGACTTGAGGGAAGATAATAAGGACCTCTAGTATGATGTTCATCTTAATGAACTGTAGTCTCGAGATGTATGAATTACTTCAAGCAGAGATTCTATCCATGTGAATCTCATCTGTGATTCTGTCCACTAGTTTCCACTACTATAATCTCATAATTGTTTTACCTTCAATAGTGAACTCCCTCTCAATCAATACGATTGAGATTGTCACAAGTTAATTGAATCATATGCTCCCTCTGAAGCTCAAGTTAATCAACTTCTTGAGTTTATAAAGCTAAACTATCTCGTACAAGAATACAAATGATAGAAGCATACAAGATTTATTATTTAAAGAATTACAAATTGAAAATTCATATGTATTAATAAAGCATAGAATACTTATCTTAAATTTCAAATATTTTCAAGTATTTCCTTTCGTAAGGTGAGCCCATTAATGTGATACTCGTACCCATCATACTTGATATCAATGTATCTCACAAGAATTGAATATGCATCAACTTATCTTCATACTTAAGTTAATACATCCTGCCAAATTCTTTCACATCCTTGTGATTGTAATCATATTATGAAACTCTCACAGATAAGAAGAAGCCATGGTTTGTAGATTCCATACTAGGAACTTAATGCATGTGAAAGCCTTTTCGGACTGCTCTCCCCAAGCAAGTCAAAAGCCCCATGGTAAGTAGGATGATCAGACCTTGACATGAAACTTTGTATTTTCATTTAGTCTACATAGAAACAGGTAAACCCTCCACAATTATATCCATGTTTAACTTAAGCAATTTCAGGAGTATTTGATCCCCTTGATTCTTAGAAAGATTAGAAACTTCTTCCCCAACAAATCACTTACAATGATCGCCCATCCTCAAGTTATTGGAATTTTCCTCTTCTCAATGATTTCTGATTCAATTTGACCTTGGTCTGGGCATTGTAAGCACATGCCCAACAATATCACTATCACCACAAGTATCAAATTACAGTCCCTCAATTTTAATATCCCCCGTGTGAAAGATGTGGGATATATCTTAGACAACCTACCAAACTATGTGTGCATGACTTCATATGCAGGACCTTAGACATGATACTTTTGACATCTCTCAAGAAACTCATGACTGAATAGGCTAATGCAGATTGAGAGGCATGTCTGGGTGAAAGGCATATACCAATGATAGAAAGATGTTATTTCTTGGAATAACACTCGCATTGTACCATATAATCCAAACCTGATAAGTCTTGCACATGAACCAAACCTAATGTCATGTCTTGGTTTATGGCATAGATGACAACTGTTGAATGAGACTTCAGAATGTCATTGGCCACAAACCTCCTTCAAACATTCTTATATCAAATGAGATTGTTTGCAAAAAATATTTATTTCTGAGTCATCTTCCCAGTTGTTTCTTTGCTCCCTATTGCTCACTCAATGAAGCTTAGAATTTCCACGGATCTTGAGGCATGAATATTTTCCATGTATCTTGCAAATAAGCATATATCTTGTACTTAAATGTTGTGTATTCTCTTAAATCCTGATACATTTGGTCCACGGTGAGTGACGATGCAACTGACATAACACCAAATATGTAATTGAAGAGATCTATCTTCCAAATAGATGGTAGTTTTCTTATGATGAAAAAACCCAACAATGAGAGTATTTAATTTTATTTAACAAATGACAGAGGTCTGATTACAAATTTGCCAATATCAATCTGCAATACATATGTATTGATCTGTTGATATGAATCTATCTATAATATGTATCAATCTGTCAATGAATATGTATCGATCTGCCAATGAATGTAGATTTGCTTGTGAGATGATGGATATATTCGATGTTCTATCTTTTATCTGAATGATCAGATTCATCAATCCTTATTTGTTGTTCTTATCAGTGTTGCTTATTACTTCTTGTTTTCTTCAATTCGATAATTCAACACATTCGTGTAATGACTCATACTCCATCTCACTGCATTCACTAATTATGAGGGTGCCGACATCCATAGAAACCCACTATTGATTTCACAATTTCATTTCCAAACTCCAATATGTTTTGGAAAATGTTCGCGGGAATGGTGATTGAGCGGTTGTGAACGTGAACTACCCTTAAACTGTGATTCTTGAAATGGCAACACTAACAGATTTATTGAATACGATGTGTTGTTTCCTGATAACCCTACTTATTCATACCCTGCATAGTCGGGGAAAATGTGTGAGACTGTGTGTCTCCGTGATTGCTTGTTTATTGCAATTAACTTCACTGCGCCTCCAGGACCTTGTCAAATATGGTTCAGGGATTTGTTCAACCTGTGATCAAACTCATGGAACAGTTCTGCTCTCTTTGTTTGCATAGCTAGTGTTCCAGATTTGAGCCAGATCCATTGTTCTCCTCTCAACGCAAAACAACTCCTATTCTAATCTCAGTCTAGTCACAGTCGCATTGCTAGCGGTTTTGGTCATTGCTTTGCTTATTACATGTCGACAGTCATGGATGCATCATGGATTAAGTTCCACTGTACGCTTTGAGTATATATGTTAACTAGCAATTCTTTCAATCACTGAATCACAGACATATGCTTCACGGGATTGTGTATAAGTTTCAACCTTCAATGTCATTGTTTAGACTGAGAACATATATGGAATTTTGTCACCAATATCGTAGCTAATTTATGACAGATTGCTTGTGAATATATATTATTCTCTTATAGGTTAGGCTCTGATACCATGTTGTTAAATCAAGATTGTCCTATAGAGAATATATATGAGTGTTGTACAGAAATAGATTACCATTGTGATTGTAGAATACAATTGCCTTCGTTATTGATTGATTCTACAATAACAATAGGGTATATGTATATATTGAATAGTCATGTAATGAATAGACATGACCGTATATACTTATGGTCATGTCACTTCATTACATAACTATTAGTTAACATATCTTAACCAATAGTTTATTCATACTTTGTATAATATATATATATATATATATATATATAAGTTCACACATGTGCATATTAATATATACTTACTTTTCAATTATATTATATATTATATATATATATAAATATATCTATATTTATATGCATATCATGATTGTCTCGTCGTTTATTAAACACGAACGAACAATACTTTAACATTAATGAGCTGCAACTCAAACTTCTTTCTGGAAGGAAGCTGAGGTGCGGAAAGACACTTCTAACGCTAGTCTAATCAAGAGAGTGGATGCAAAAATTCTTTAAATCCTTAACTGTTACAGTTTTAGATGCACATTAAATTAATTAGTATTACAGACTAAACCAATGCAAACCATAATACCATGATTTATGTGGAAAACTTTTACAGTAAATCCCACACTCTGAAATAGTTGCTCAATCGTATTATGAGCAACAATAGTTACAATACAATGCATAGAGTCAATGCTCTATAGGAGTTATCATAACAACATAGAAACCTGGAGTAATTCCAGCAGCATAATGATGTCTCAAAAAATCTTCAACCTGTCATACAAAATGAGCTAAGGCACCATATATTTATAACCACTCCAACATGAAGAATGGATGCCAGACTTGCTCAAAAACTACTCTCATGCCTAGGTATGAACAAGAGCCAATATGGCATGCTGTCATGGTTAGGTTTCAGTGAAAACAGGAATTTAGCAACTCACAGCGCCTGTCAACTCACTCAATATCTCAACCTGCACATGCAAGGTGTCCAGTATATGGTTGCAAGGTGCTAGCCTTATCTTGCTATGCCAAAACTGAACGATAAATGATTTGCGTCTCTTACAATTATCCCCTGCTATGTCAAATCAACATATCACATGCCTAGATATACTTTCTATAGCAAAATGAGTATCATTGACTTGCATGGTGCCTAACATGTGTGAGAAATATCAGCTGCTAAAATACAACTCCTCCTGATTCTTACTACAAACTAGTGGCTGTCATAGTCATGTGTATGTCCCCTGCTAGGGACTGCCTCTTTAACATGCATCATTATACATTATTATGCCTTAATTGAATTATCAAGCTAGAGATAATTAATTGTTCATAATACAATCCATAATTATTATATTTAAACCTCATCCTTACTTCTTTCCTAACCCTAATGGAGGATGAGGATTTACTGTCACAGGGCATCTAAAACCACCTCTACAATTAGCCCCAAGGGTTTCATGAACACTTGTCAATACCACCAGTTGGCCCAAGGGTTTCATGAACCCTTGTCGATATTGCCATTTGGGAGTCACCTAACTTGGGATGGAATTACTCTGCCTCTCTCTACACAAAGCATGTTAGAGCGCTAAAAAGTAGTCTTCACAAATAGTGCCTTTTTATGATGTAACTCTTGCACATTCCATTGCAGGTCTTATCTATTGCCCTTGTATGATGTAGCATGGTCCATTCCACCGTAAGACTTACCTATGTTGCGAGTTATTAATACCACCTCTCCCCTACATTTCCACACTCAATCCTCCTCAGGGGCAATGGGAAAGATTAAAGATTAGGCTATGAATAGTCTAGTATCTCCTGATTTATGAATATATGTGTATATATCAATATCATTAGCATAATATGAACATCAATCATATTTTAATCCATCTCTTATTTTTAATCCCATCTGCTCACTTTCCTCAAATGAACCTTATAGGCTTATTCCCTTTATATCTATTAATGTTAGTCTAGTATCTCCTGTATTATGAATATATGTGTAGATATCGATATCATTAGCATAATATAAACATCAATCATATTTTAATCCATCTGCTCCCTTTCCTCAAATGAACCTTCTTCCCTTTATATCTATTAATGTGAGGGAGAGGTCAAACCTTTTCATCATAAATGCCCTTTGGCGAGAGACACAACCTTTCACCATTAGCACCCTTTGAAAGAGTGCAACTCTTCATTATTTCTGCCCCTTCGAAAGGGATACAATCTTTCACAATCAGATCTACACTTCCTATTTAAATCAGATCTGTACTTCTCGTTCCCTATTATCCCCCTTCAAATGAAGTTCTCTTCTCCCTTTTATACTTCTTATTTGAGGAAGTCACAACTTATTATTTCATTCCTTTTGACCATTCATTAACTTTAATCAAATTTTAAATATATGTAATTTATATTTTAATTTAATGTTTATTTTCTATTGATTATAGCTTATAAACATACATAGCAACAATGTTGATCCATAGTTTAGTACTGCCTTGACAGTAGATACAAACCCAGAGCTTATCAAAATACAGAGTTCTATACCGATTGATTACATATTGTGACTACTTGCTTTTCAAAACCAAAAACTAACTAGAACTAAGCAACTAGAAAAGGAAAGCCCATGCTTTATCAGTAGTAGGAGGCCTGCCAACAACTGGTGCTTTGAAGATTCCTACCTCTGGATCTTCAAGCAGAACAACATTTTGAACAATAAGGGGGTAACTGGGTCCTGCAGGGTGCTCATAGGTGATATCAGTAGAAGGTGTAGAGGGAGCTCCAAAAATCCTTGTAGCTTGATCAACTGTGGCTACTGTGGCAGCAACATCAGGTGCATGGTTCTTGGTATCAAAAGATTGATCTGTGGGAGGTGCCCTGTTGGTTCTGCCTGTGTCTTTTTTCTGCCTTTCTTCCTTCAACTGTTGTATGAATTCTGCCAGGGTGATGTCAAATTCATCTTTCTCAATGACCTTGGTATACCCATAGGCCACCTCCCTCCTGCTTATCTCTGTTTTACCATCACTCAGGAGGCTGAAAAACTTCTGTTCTTTCATTTTGAGAATGACTGTGACCTGCAGAGCAATGTTAGAGTAAATGAGTTTCCGTAGAGACTCAGTAAAGATACCTAGCCTTCCCATTGAAAACATCATGATTCCTTAATTTAAAGGGTTGTGACTCTTCAAAGGGTTGTAATTATGAAGTGTTGTGACTGTTTAAAAGAGGGACAATTACAAAGGTTCGTGACTCTTGCCAAAAGGCATACATGATGAAGAGGTGTGATCTCTCCCTTATACGGGAAGATATAAAAGAGACAAGGATTCATTTGAAATGGCATCCCAAAAGGATGAAGGAAATACATGTTTGTTCTGTAATCAGAAAAGGAGGAATCAAAAGTATAGATCTGATTTAAATAAAAAGTGCAGATCCGATTGTGTGTAATGTCCCCATTTTGAGCGAGCATTGGAGTTAGTGGATTTAGCCTATCATTGGGTCCTTGTAGGCTAATTCTGGTGATTAGAGGACTTTGATGTGGGTTTTGGCCTGTTTAAAGGGACTTACTATTTGTAGTAAGTCAACAGTTGGTTCTGATGAGCTTAGATGAATTAAAGGAATTAAATGATGCTCTCAGTTTTTATTTTCAGCTTCTGGTTTGGGCTCCAAGATTCTTGGAGGGAGTGTCTATTTTTAGAAATTCATTCCGTCAAGTTCATTCATCATCTTTCATCATCAAGATCTCTCTTGTGCTGTCAAATTTTGATTCTAATGCTTCTTCGGTCGTTTTCGCAAGATGGGTGAATTATGATTATTATTTAATTAAATTGGCTAAGGTTGCCATTTTTATTGGGAATCTATTTTGGGCATCTTAGTGTTATAGCTCGTTGGAACCGACTTGAGAAGTTTTAAATCTTTAGCTCATAAAACAGTGACCCTATGTGTCAGAATAGCATTATTTTAATGAAAGGGTCATTTTCAGCATTAAAGTGAAGGGAAATATAATAGTTTATTATATTTCAAATGTGCAACCATAAAGCAAGTGGCTTTTAAGTGAAAAGTGTATCTTTGAAGCTGAGTTTTGGTGTGTTGGTGAAGACTTCCATGGAAATCCATTAAAAAGCCAATGGATTTCGATTTCTGATTATGCAATTGATTATCGATTTTATGAATGGTAGTGAAGCACGAAATAATGGTGATTTGAGGGTTTGAAGAAAAGTCTCAGAGAAACATTCATTTCTCTTGAGAAATGCACTATGAGTTGGTTCTATATGCCAATGAACTGTGCTTGACTGCCAGCGAACTGTACCTTGCAGCCTGCTTTTAAATTCTGGGCCGTACAGACATCTACAGGGCCGTACGTTTTTTCTCTTGCAGCTGTACGCACATAGTGCCGTGTGCTGTCTGAGATCTTACCATAATTGTTGAAGGGGTCTCACGTTTTGATTTAGAGGAATCGAATTACAAGGGACGACGTCTACATACAACAGCCGTAAATGAGGAGAGGGCTTGCATGAGACATCACTGCTGGAGGTTATTCCATTGGCAGCCAACGTAATTAATAAGGTGCCAATCAGATTCGATTTTGATTTATGCTATGATGATAATTTGAATGTGTAAACATTTCTTTGAGATTGAAATCAATTTAATAAAATTATCTTAATATTGTTGATCAATGCTAAATATCGAAGTATAGTGGAATTTTATAATTTTCAAAGGGATAGAAGAGTTCAATTTATCAGATTTCTTTAGAGAATCAATATTGCAACATTAAGAGCTACAAAGTCTCTTTACATTGTGAAAGATTGTTTCCCTTTTAAAGGGCAGAAATAATAAAGAGTTGCACTCTTTCAAGGTTGCTAGTGGTGAAAGGTTGCGTCTCTTGTTAAAGGGCATTTAGGATAAAAAGTGTGACCTCTCCCTCACATTGAGAGATATAAAGGGAAGAAGACTCAATTTGACAAAAGGGGGCAGATCGGATTAAATAAGAAATGGAATACACAGCAGATTCAAATACATATATTGTGGACTTGGAATATAGCATAATACCGGAATTCGGATTTATATGATAGTCATGCTGTAATGTCCCCTTTTTGAGATGACATGGTTTATGATTTGGATTAGCCTATTAGTGACCCTAGTAGGCTAAGTCAGATGGTTAGAGGGTCTCAATTGGCAGAACCGGAGGTCAATTACCATTTCAGAGGACATTCTCTGAGAGTTCATGATTGCTCTTTGTTTGGTTTAGTTTGGAACACTTACTATTTATAGTAAGTGTCTATTTCGCGAAAGTTAGGGTTTCTATCTTTAGCAAAGCGCTTGAACATGTTTAGTTGCAGTGTTGAGTTTTGGCATCATTGACTAGAGTAGTTATTTAGGGACTTACTATTTATAGTAAGTTAGTTTTGCAAAGTTACCACTTTTGGTAGGGCACTTGGGTATTTGGCTTTTGCTGTAGATATTTGGATTTCGAGTTGATCTCTAAGAGGAGATTGGATAGGCCGAACTCGTGAGTATTAAATTATTAGTAAAGTCCCACTTTGATAATAATACATTATAATGGCTTATTATAATGTTTTAAAGTATTTGGCACCAAGTTCTCTTTAATGAGCTTTTAATGATAATTTAAAAGTGGGTGCCTAACCCAAGGGAATTATTAATTATTATTTTATGAAAGTAAACTTATAACAAAGGCAAATACCTTTAAGGGACGACATTGGCTCAATATGCAAGGTCAAAATCACTATCCCTTGGTGCCACTGTCGGGGATATAGGTACACATTCGATTCTTGAAACTCAGGATGAATGTACCTTGTACCTATTCAGTAAAACACGCAAGCATCAAGTGTAGATGCTCAATATATAAATAGTCGAAGCACATATAACGTAGACAATCACAGTGAAGGAGAACGGGAGATCGTGTAGATCTTGCAAGCAAGTGACTACGACTCCGTCTCACTTCGTACGAGCACCAACGGACAAAATGCATAGCAGTGGTGTAGTACAACAATACACAACATATAATCATATAATAATGCATTAAATTGAAAGCATTTAAATAATCATTTCAAGGCTATTCTGAGCATATATTAATTGAAAGTAAAAGACAGATATCCACAACATATAAGCACTACAATCATGAGTCCAATAAACATCCTCGAGATGCATAATCCATAATCCGAATACAAAATAAACCAGGTATCCTCATAAAGCATCATGTGACATCACTAGCATCATCATGTAGATATGATCAAACTGAAATAGCAACAGTCTAACATCTAACAGCTATGATACTGGCATTTAAAACAATGAATAGTCATTGATGCATCTCATAATGCAGATAATCAAATCATAATAACCGAAGTATCTCTTGGATCAAAATAACCATGGGACAGAAAGCAAACATGGGAGGCACTGCACCCTAAATTAAAAGCAAATCATAAACTACAGTGCTTGAGCAATTGAAGGAATAGACCAACCCAAAGTTAAAAGACAAAAATAAAATAAGCAGCGATTATATATTTCTAAAGACAATCAGGTTAAAGAAATGGTTTTAATTCAGAACACAGCATTTGTTAATGTCTAAATGTGGCCTAATATCCAACAAATGACAGTGATCAATGTTAAGGAACAGCAATATATTATATGCAGTAATTAACTTCAAAGTCTAGCAAAAGCAGCGATCATCCAAAATAGAAGATAGCAAATTAATTAAAGCTAGCACACAGCGATAGTATATGGGCAGTAATCATCTTAAATAAACACCAAGGGCAACTAATGCAGCAGCGATTAATAATTGCACTAGGCAGCGATTGAAGAGGTAGTACCAAGAGATGTGTTTTGAAGAGTTGTGACCATTCTTGAGGTCATCATCCTCCAATGGGTCTCTCTCTTCATAAGAGACATAAAGATATAAAATGAAGAAGACTTCTTTGGAGGGAGGCATGGAAGAATCAAGGAAAGGAAGACAAGTCAGTACTGAGTAAAGAGATCTGCATATCAGAATGCAGCTATTTGGTGTTATAGAAAATATTGTGATATGCATGATATTGTCTAACATATAGTCTCTTATGTATTTAACATAACTAATGATGTAAACTAGATTCTTAATTAATTAATTTATTCTCCCAAAAAACAATCTTATGCGGGTGAGGAAGGAGATGCATTTGGGAGAGAAAATACATGTTTCCCCTTTAAGTAGGTCACCCCAAGTGATGGAATTGTTGTAATGTCCCTGCCAGGGAACCCATAAAGAATCAGGTCTAAGTACCAAAAATACAACTAATAATTTTTTTACTTTACTAACATCTCATTGATTACATCTACAAATGAACATTCCTTAAAGGTTCCCTTATTGAATTCTTTTACCAATATTAAAACCATTGCATTCCCTTATCTAACTGATTGGATTCATTTTCTTCCCTTCAACTTTGCATACTTTAGAAATCAAAGAAAAGATAAGAACATATTGCTTCTTTCCTAATTGTATACATACATCCGTTACTTTTCATTCCATTTCCTTACCTACTTAACATAACATTGAACTTTTAGAAATGAGATAGAAACAAATAACGCCTCACTTATTTCATAAACTAAATACATTTATCCTTTCTTCTTTCATTTATTTTCCCATTAACCTTATCTACACATAATTTATTTGTACTTCCAAAACATAAGTAAGCGTTCAATTTAAAATCCTTGCTTTACATTTTTCATTTCAAAGACTCAAATAGAGATAGGTTAGAAGGTACACAACTACATCCATTCATTACAATTTCCTGATTTCGATAATCATTCACTCCTGACTTTCATAAGACTACCCTTCCCATAATACATTTCTTCTTTCTCACAATTTCAATTACAATTACATCACATGGCCCAAAGGCTTACAAATAGATAATTACATCCAGTTGCCCAAGGGCTTACAATACATCTTTACATCTTGAATACAAAAGATAGAGATACATGATACAACAAGGGAAATCTTCACCACTAAATACATTTGAATCCAAATCAAAACACGAACCACGAACAATACCTCGAAAGAGTTTTGCCACCCAACCATGTGAAACTGGTAAAGTTCCACCCCCTGTGCTAGGAGATAGAACCAAGGCACTCTCAAGACCTTAAGGCAATCTAAGGCCAATAAAACCAAGAAAACAAAATTCAAAAGAGCAAAAGTATAACATATGAAAAGTCACCATGCTACAACACCCAGGTCAAGGTTCTAAGATACTACCTAAGTGAGTGTCATCACACAACCTGTGTATTGGGATCCTCCCTGACAACCATGTAACCCCGGTCCCCTCTTTATGAATAAGGATCCACCCTGGCAGTTACCCATGGTCCCGGTACTCTAACAAGTCTGTGTGAAATTATCACATTATATTTTCTTTCATTATTTTTTGAATTCCCCCCTTCCCAAGTTAATTTTTAAGGTTATCACTTGATTACAAACTCACTCATAGGATCATCTGGCAACCACTTTGGGTTCCAATACCTACGGTGAGCCACTCACCTAGGGTTCTAGTTCCCTTTCCCAACACAAGCCAAAAGAACAAGGAAACACTTCACATGTTCAAATTCATAGGTTTAGGGAACTCTCCTGCGCACTTAGGCTCTCAAGATGAGTCCTAACCTTATCGATATGCATAATAAGATTCATAGAAAGGATGTCAAACACAAGACACCTTAAATACATTGTAACTCACCTCATGCATTAATTTAAATATTCTCAAAGGTCAAAAGATGTAGACAAGATCATAGTAAAAAATCAAAAGTCCTATATACCCCAAGCTTTAGGGTGACCAAAATGGATTCCCATGACCCCAAACGCCAATACGAGTATTCTCAGAGGCCAATACGAGCATCCCCATAGGCCCATACAAGCATACTCATAGGCTAGTACAAGTAAACAGGTTCAAACTTGTTTACTCGTCGTATGAGAACTAGCCCAAAAGTTCACAAAATTGACTCAAACTGAAAGTACGGCCAAAGTGAAGTATGGAGGGTGCCTGGGAAAGGTTTTATCAGATGTACCTGATTAAGGTCTCTCAATAGTCAATACCACATCCATAACCCCATTTCAACTCACAATACATCTCTGATCAATCAGAAAGCAGAACAATTTAAGGATTCATTGCAAAAATCTGCATAAGGAATAAGAAGGAAAAACCACAAACAAACCTTCCTAATCCTTCCTAATCTTCCCTAAGCTTCCCTAAACCATATATATACAGATAAAAACACTTAAAGAGATAAATTATCATTTAATACAACATTCTTCCAGAAAACACTACACATCTCCCACTTTAAAACCAAATCAATACATCATTTTGAAATAGAAACTTTGCAGACCATAAGCACATTAAATACAATCATATAAACAATAATAAACTTTCCAAGAAGAGATTTGATCAAGAAATCTTACAAATACAGGTATCACAACTTCCTGCAAACAATATACTTTTACAACCAATTAATTGCTTTTATTATTCATACAACCACAAAGTTTAAAAAACCATACTAACACATTACATATATCATATACACATACACATAACAAGAATACAGGCAAGAAGGTGATTCTTCTTGGTTCCAGATCCTACCTGGAGTCCTGTGGAGAATCCCTTTCGAAGTTGAGCACACCACAACAATCTTTTCAAGCTTTGAGTGGCGAATACCTTCTAGGAAAAATCTACCCCAATCCTTCTGAATATAACCTTCCTTACTCCTTTGGAAATCTTTCAAATCCCCTCACTGAACCAAAATGATTAATGTAAATACAAAAACCCTCAAAACTAATTACTTCCCGAATCTCCCAAATTTCTCTCATCTCCTAATTAAATCTTTCAAATCTACCATTTCTTCTCTGAGATAGACTATTCAAATTTTCTTCTGAAAAGACTCCCAAATCTTTTTCCATTCTCTCCAATCTCTCTATTCTTCCAAATATTCATAGCCAACCAAATGGTTGGAGGAGTTGCTTTACGGGAAGCTACTACTCCAACTACTATAGTTGGTTTAAAATATTAAACAACTCCCGTAAGCCTAAAATAAATATTTTATTAACTTATTTTACTCTACCAAAACCATAAATATAATAAAGATAATTAAGATTAACAAGTAACTCATATAGCCCAAATGAAAACTAACTAGCCTAACTCCTAGGAGGTCTCGGGTTCAAAACCCCTAGGTAAGCTAGTTTTACTCTAAAAAGAGATAATTATTATATTCATTTAATTTTTATTCTTTAATACAATATTTACTCAATAATCATAAAATACATTCACACATACAAAACAAACACATAACTATATAAGTATATTTATATACATGTAAGTATATATGTGTGCACCCATATATACATACATACATATATGTAATAAATTAAATCACACATAATATATTACATCCAAATTTATATTTAGAAGAGAGAGAAGAATAATACTTTCACATATATAAAGAAATAAGAAAAACATACTCTAAAACATAAATCTCCAAAATCAAGAAATTCATAATACTGATCAAACCCCCCAAGCTAAGGTGACTTCCTAAACAGGAACCTAAGCCAACAAGGAATCCTTGAGAGTATCTTGGAAATATCTCCACACAACAACGTTTGAGGATTTGAACAGACCTGTGTAACCAGATGAAGTCGATGCCTGATACCTACATCCTGTATCATCAAGCCGAGAGAACATATATACCAACATATATATACAACATAGTGGCAGACAAGGAGGGAGAGTGCGACATCGTGTGGATCTCCCGTAGGAGTGACTACGACTGCCTCTCCTCATCCCACAAGCACATCAGACAGTTTCAATACCAAATCATAAATGGATTAGTAAGGTTAGCTCCAGAATAATCATTACTCCATATTGTATAACAAGAATGAATCATCTTCATTATATATATATATATATATATATATATATATATATATATATATATATATGAGTTCCTTCCCTCGAGTCCAGGGATCGAGTACTAGACTCGAGGGAAGGAACTCATGTATATATATAATAAGAATGTCCTATTGATAATGTAAATCAATTAGTAACTTTCATAAACCAGCTTTATTAATCAAACATATGCTCAAAAGCCTCATCATCAAATCTGAATAACCAAACATAGAGTCTATCAAACTGAATGTAATAATCCTGTCAGGGTACTAGGGTGAGTGTTGCACCATTTGACCTAAGATAGTCATAAACATTGATAACGAGCATCTCACAAAGAAACATATAGATCTATCAGGTGATCCCATAACATCAAGGTCCTAATAAAGGAACATACCTATAAAATGTTTATCATTTACCAAATTAGAATGTGAAGTTATAGTGGTTGGAAGAGAGTTGGGTTATGCAAACACTTCAAGAAGGATCATACTCTTATAAAAATAACCATACAATCACATATAACACTTCCTAACTTCCAGTGAGCATATTCAGGACATGTTAAGGTTGGAGGGGCATTACAATTGTATTAGTGGATATTCTTGCCTCTTGTGGGCCAAGGGGTTGAGTTGTCTTGGTTTAGTGCTATGACCCTGATGGAGCTCTGATTTTAAAAAATAAGGACTCCATTTCTTTCCCATTTTTATATCAATTTTATCTCTTGATCATTAACATGTTATCATATTATAATTTTATATCTGATTAATTGAGATTAGCTTTCCTCTCATATCTTAAGTTATATTTGCAGACTTCATGCTTAACACTATTTGCATAAACCAAGCATAGTATGTCATCTTCAACATTTAAATAATTCGAATTATTTATTCCACGTGATTCTACAGATATGAATGTTAAGAATTCATGTATTATCCTATGACCATTATGAAGATTATGTTTTTGAAGCAAGGGACTCGAACATTCCTTCTTATGGAATAAATGGAATTTGAAGATGGAGTCAAACCGATTCAGCATATAGCAAAGTAGCCAGTGCATTGATATAAAGTTGTATTATCAGATAACTATTTCAAGTGACCGTTGAAAAGGATTTCTTGAAAATATTATGAACGATTCATCCATCACGACAGAGAGAGATTGATGCCTTGACTTCGCATGGATATAACTTGTGTTGACAAAGAAGCTTTGAAATTTTAAATTATATGCTTAGAGATATAAAACGATGCATAAGATATCGAATATTACCCAACAAACGATTGAAAGAAGATCTTTACACTTACCAAATTGAATCTCTGTCTTCCACACAGTGTGGATCTTTCTGAATAGGAGGAGCGTATTCATCAGTTTGGTCTTTTTCTATTTTATATCTATGTCTGATTGATACGTTGTTTTCTGCTGTAGAAATATGAATCAAATAGGGAAAGCCCGTGCTTGTCAATACTTGCAAAATCATCTAGTGTACGCATGGAAGAAGTGAATTGTCTGGAGATACGCACAGAAGATGAAGACACGTCCATGAGTGAACACAAATGCGTGGTGGAAAGCAGTTTCTCCTACCTTGTAGTATAAAGCGAAGCCTAAGGGAGTTAAGCCTTGACGATTTAGGGAGGAGCTCTGCCTGAACAGAGAAGAATAAAAGCGGAAGAAACGTACGAATACGGTGCTAACTTGAATCATGGGAGTTTATATCATTGGAGCAACTATTCAAATATTATATACGTCATTTGTCTTATTGGCATATATGCCCGTGTCTCATATACGAGAGAGTGGTTATGATAATTTTAAAATTTGGTTTCCCCACATCAAACTATGTTACAAATTCCAATTAACAAGTATTAGTTACTTGTTGTGAAGCAACACGTCAGTTCATTAAACGTGGCTTCCACCTGTCACTTACAATTTTCCCGTGAGAAGCCACAGTTATGTTAAGTTATAATTATAAGCAAAACAAATATAATGTATTCTTTATGAAGCGGTGCATCCTTTAGGGAAAAAACCGCATGGCTTTTCATTTTATATAAATATAGAATGCGAAATCTGAGAAGAGAGAGACGAACATAGCCGGTTGTAAAATACTTGGAAAATCATTATACTTGGATATATTATTTTTTCATTGGCAGAGGAATGAATTTTTGAACTAAGCCTGTGAATTCGGATTATTGAGTAAATATATTTATATGTGATTTTGGAGTCAAACTGCATTGGATAGATCATCTGTAAGGAGTGTCTCTAATGCAATTTTATTTCCGGCATAATCTGTAAGCGTATCTATTTTATTTGTGCGTATTAGAGTTTTTTAAATTATTATTAAGTTGTGTCCTTTGTAAATATTTTATTGATTTCTATAAATATTTTAATATTCGGATAAGTGGACTGGATCATTATTGCATTTTAAACTTGATAAACATAGATATTGTGAAATACTTAATTGTTTCCATATTTATGTCTGGTTTGTCTCCGCATCACAGGAGTTAAAATACATTCTAAACTAGTTTAAAATGGCATTCATATAATTGATCCGTCGCGTCTGGATTATTAGTTTATTTATAGTTTTAAATTCATTAAAGTTTTATAAAGTTGTACGTTTCAACTTATAATATTGACTCTGTATGCCCATTTAATTAGGCACTGGTCTTTATATTACTCTTAATTTAGAATTCATATGCTGGCAATTATTTCATCTCTCCTTTGAAGACTTAATATATTCATTTGTGGCATTAATCCATAATTATTATTTAAAACACTCTTATATTTATACAATCATTTACTTTTGTTATTACTTCATAATTTGTAAAGCTTTCTATAATTCTTGCTATTTTGTAAGCTTTCATTATATTCGCATTTTAACCATTTTGCTATAAGCATCCTGGGCTTAAGTGTATTGTTTAGGATCAGGTGCACCCGCCTTGGCCTTGTAGAGCCAGAAGTGCAAGGAACTCAGATTATACCGTCCAGTTCCGTCAAGTTGGCCATAGCCGGTTGGATATCCCAGCATTGAGTTGGCAAGACTCGTAGGATTCCAATCTACAGTTTTGGGAACCAACAAACCCTTTGTGTTATCTTCCCCAAATCGCCATGATGAGAAGTGAAATAAGCAATCATACGGGGACGAAAGGAGATACATTAGGGAGAGCTGGTTGACTTGGTTTCCCCTAAATTAAGAAGGCTACCCCAAGGGATGGAATCATTGAGGTGGATGTTCTTGTTGCTTTCCGGCCAAAGGGTAAGTTGTCTTGGTTAGATGTTGCACTCTTGTGCTTGATTGGGTTGAACAGTCTTCCTCAATGACTTGGGTTCCCTTGAAATAAGTAGGTCCCCTGGTAGTGTTTTAAGTTGCCCTGCAAAAAATTTGTGATTCGCCTTGATAAATCTGGTTTTTTCTCCCATGGTTCGTGTTCTTTGTTGTGGTTTAGGGTTTAAGGTTTTATCCTATTCATTATCTTGAATACCCTAGGTCTGTTATGTTTCGTCGTTACTTTTTGGTTCATAAGGCTGAGGGTCTTTTATGTCGTAAGAAGGGGCCACTTTTATTTTCCTAATGTTGTACCTTATTTGGTTGCCTTTTATGTCTTTTCCCGAAGTCTTATTATCCTATTCATTATCTTGAATACCCAAGGTCTGTTATGTTTCATCATTACTTTTTGGTTCATAAGGCTGAGGGTCTTCTATGTCGTAAGAAGGGGCCACTTTTATTTTCCTAATGTTGTACCTTATCCGGTCGCCTTTTATGTCTTTTCCCTAAGTGTTTTTATTTTAAAATGTGTTAAGTCGAAAGGTTAGTGGTCATGTGTTTTGTTTTAAGGTGGGCCCCTTTACCTTTTCTAGCATCAAGTTATGTGGCATGTTTTGATTAGTGCGCAATCCTGTGATGATGTCATCCTATAAACTTTGTTGACCGCGGGATTGCGAAGGGCTGCCATCTGTCAAGCAGCGGTTGGCTGACGATGTTATTTTCTACCATATATTATATTTGGCGATCTTTGGGGTTAATTGTCGAGCTACTAATGTGCTTATCTTTTAGCACATGTAAAAAATGGGCGGCGATCTCTTAATTGAAACAAAAAGGTGCTTGAATCTTAACGGAAGGGTGAGAATGGATATGTTTGAGCAGTGGGTAATGATCTAACAAGATCGACGGTCCTCATGACCCCGCGATGGAAGTTGTAGGATTTTTAATGTTCACGGGATTGCGGGATGTAGCTAGGTGTCCCTGGTTGTCTAATGACTTTGAAGAAAGGTAGGACTGGGTGGATGACAGTTGTCGTTAAGATATTGGTCGAGGAAGTTAATCAAAGAATTTTATATTGTTGTCGATTTGCATTAGTGTTATCTGGCGAGCAACTAATGGTTCCATCTTTTTGCACATGGTGAAATTTGGCGGTGATCTTTTATTCTGATCATAAAGGCGATCGAAGTTCAAATTGTAGAAGTGAGTCTGTGGTTTGATCGGCAGTTAAAAGGAGATCAAGATCAAACTTGAGAGATGTTTAACTCCTGCAAATATCAATGAAATCTCGTGAAACCAATTGCAAATGGAAGGTAAGACAGATCTTAGTTTACCACATGGATGCAGGTCCGTAACAATAACATACAGGCCATACAATCATGAGTTTCAGACTGTAAAACTGGAAAATGAAAGAAAGAAAACTAGTCCTAACAATGCCAAAATTGCTATATCTCTCTCAAATCTCCATGAAAATTGATGAAACCAATTGGAAATGAAAGGTAATTCACTGTTCTAACATCTCCAAACACGTGGAAAAAACATTTCATGGAAGTACAGTTCGTACAAAAGCAAGAAATCAGACTGCAACATGTGAAGAAAATTCGAGATACAATGTGCAAACAGTGATAATCTTCTTCAATTTCTCCAAACCCCTGAATTCGAGTTGGCATTACATATTTATGAAAGAAAAAAAAAACTAGTGCTAACAATGCCAAAATTGCTATCTCTCTCTCAAATCTCCATGAAAATTGATGAAACCAATTGGAAATGAAAGGTAATTCACTGTTCTAACATCTCCAAACACGTGGAAAAAACATTTCATGGAAGTACAGTCCATACAAAAGCAAGAAATCAGACTGCAACATGTGAAGAAAAAACGAGATACAATGTGCAAACTATGATAATCTTCTTCAATTTCTCCAAACCCCTGAATTTGAGTTGGCATTACATATTTATGTATTTTCAACCATATCATCTGTTCCAACTGACAACTAAACATGTTTTTAACGCTAATGACACTTTTACATCTTCTTGTTTGCATTTTGACAATTTTGCAACTTTGGCAATTTTTTTGCAATTTCTGACTCTAGTCACTTAAACACTTTAAGAATGGTCCTAAATGACCCTAAATGGTCTTAAATGACCATATTGACCCAAAAAAAACCAAAACAAGACACAAATCAGAGTTTTGCAGTATGACTCAAAATGACTCTCAAGATGCCGCTGCATCAAAAGCTCACTCTTTGGTTCATTTAATGATTTGACCACTCAGTTTGCTTATTATATGAAAACTGTGTACTTTGAGATCCATTGCCACTTAGTCAATTTTTGTGAAAAGTGCTCATTTTGTGTAGGCTTGCCAAGTGAAATCATGTGCTTGGGAGTCCTTTGCACTTGACACTTTGGTTCTAATGGAAAATTGTGTGCGCCCAAGGTCCCTACCACTTTTCATGTTTTAGTCTATTATTCAATTTTTGGACAAAGAACCTAAAGCACATTCCTTGGAGCACTTAAATTTCTTTAACTCTCATAAATTGCATGCTTTTTAGGTTATAATCATCACTATTGGCACGTAGTGAATTTCTTTTCTGGCAACGTGTGACCTAGTCAGTTTAGTATTTTGGTAACAGATGTACTACTGGCAGAGTACTCTCCGAGTTGCAAAAACTGGCCGAGTTTTTACAACTTTTACTGGCACCAAAAACTCGTCGAATTTTTGGCAAAAAACTTACAACTCGGTGAGTTTTTGTTAAAAACTCAGTCGTAGTTTTATAACAGCACTTAATGGCAAAAAAAGGCCCAAATTAAATTCATTTCTCATTTCTTCACTTGTATTTTGCTAAGAGAGGGAGAATAGTCTTCCAAACACTTGTATTCCAAACACTTGCAAACTGATTTCTATTGATTTGAAGCGGACTTGAGGGGGATTTGAAGTGGGTTTGAGGTGGTTTTTGAAGAGGATGACATCAATGATTTGAAGAGGCAAGCTATGGAGGAGGGGGGTGGATTTGGTTTCACACAGGATGACATTGAGTTGAATGAGTAGTCATTGCTAGTGCCAGGAGAAGCTAGAGGCAGAGCTACATCCAGGATGGAGGATGAGCCACAGACTGGGTCAGACATACTGAGTGAGGAGGCACAATCATGCCCAATGCAGACTTTTAGGACTAAACCCTCTAGTTCTACCTCTCCCTTAGTTTTTACTAGAGCTGGGAAGAGGAAGATGTAATTGTAATGATGTATTTACTTTTTAGTTTTACATAAATTATTTACTATTTTGCCTCCAGCCATTAGCATTCCTCACGAGAATGTGATTTTGTACCCACTTTGTGTTTAAATATATCTAGACTAAGCTTGTTTCTTTTGTGTTCTCATTTATTGACTCATTGGATGCATCTTCTCACCGAATTTTGCAAAAAAAAATGCATTTCTAATTAACTTTAAGCAATTTTTTTAAGTTCCCGAGTTTTTTGCCGAGTTTTTGCCAAAAATAGGCCGAGTTTTTCCCGATTTTTTTTCAGGCCTTGGCGAGTTTTTGGCTTTGGCGAGTTTTCCAACTATGAATTTTTGGATATTTAGTCATTTTAACAGGCACCAGATAGCTTTTCTGCTTTAGATATTGACTTCTAGGTCCTACACTAGTCTAGTGACTTGACAAAACAATCAAATACATTCCTAGAATGATGGGCTGCACCTATGACACATGAGAGTGACAAATGGGTAACTATGACACTTGACAACTATAAATGTCAAACTGATGAGAATGATAAATTATTCAAAATGAACTTCAATATGAAAAATTTTACATGAGAATTTTTTTCTGCTTCTCGTTTGAAAATTGCATTATTTTCCCATTGTTTTTTAAGATTTCATGCTGTAAATGTAGAATTCCTGTGTCAAGCCAAATATGCAAAATGATCCACAATTTTATTGTCCTAGTATGAGCCATAAAAGAAAATTGAACCAAGAATACATTTTTTTGTGTATGGCTAGATAAATTTTAGAAATAAATTATGATTTCTTGATCAAAAGCATTGGGCAAACATATGAAAAACCATAGAAAGCTAGATTTTTTGATTCTTTTGTTTGATATTGTACAGATTGCAGGCTGTAACAGGAGTATTTTTTCCAGTTCACCAATGGCTTTACATAGATGCCATAGAATGCCTTCCATCAGTAGCACCTAGTTTTCAAGAAAGGTCTGCTTCTGATTCCCGTTATGATTCTTATGTAGCAATATTTGGGAAGGATCTGCAAAAGAAGCTTGGTCACGGACAGGTAAATGTGGTTTCTATATTCTATCTAATGAATTACAGCATTTAACTCATGTGAATGCGTATATTAACAATCAACAATAGCAATTTATAGTAGTTATAAATGCTGGTTAGTTCCTTTACTTATCATTAGTGTACTTGTAACAAAAATGAATATAAGACTCTTGAATGGTGATATGTATATGCATATCACATGTATATACATGTACACACACATGCAGATGTATAATGATGCAAAATGTGTGCTAGCTGCATAATGCCGAGCATGAGGAACACACTGAAAAGTAGAAAGTAAGCCTAAAAGTTGAAATCTAATTTATATGATACAGGATTGAATTGCCACATTTTATATGTGCTTGAGGAAATTCTTCCCAATTTGAATAGGCAAATCAAAGAATCACTGTGGCTTTCAAGATTATCCGGAAGGAAATCAAAACTGGCAAGATTATGTAGTACATTCAGAATTGGATCAACATCTCAATGAATGAATCTGAACCACCTTGTGGCTTTCAAGATGTGTTGGGAGGTAATTGAAATAGATAAGAACATGGAGTACATTCAGTATACATGCATTCAGTAATTGAAATAGGTAAGAGCTTGGAGTACATTCAAGTATACATGCATTCACAAACACACAAATGTACAGATTGGCATGGACTCAAGTGTTTACTAGCTCCATAAGGTTAAGCGAAAGCAACAAATTTAACAGCGAAGAGTAAGCATAAAAGCTGTGTGATGTCTCCTTTCCCAGATAAGATTTAATAATAAATAAATAATTAAATAATATAATTTAATAAATAATAATAATAAAATTGAAGTATAAAACAAACAAACAAACAAATAAATAACAATAATCAATGGTTCTATCCAAGTCTACCAACTATTGGTGATTGTTTTTCATTAGATAAAGATTAAATATAAGTGTGGTAATAATACATGGCTCAGAACAATCGTAAAAATACCAACAGAAGATAAGTGCATTTTAATCACAAATATATAGTCTGCAGCTTATTACGAAGTGCATATTAATAGGATAAGCCCACATTAATATTGAATGCAGATTTGCCGGAATCAATCAAAGTATAGTTACGGAAAATCCTTTGGATGTAGAATATATTAGCCACAGGATGTATATTTGCATACTGCAACCCTGAGCGCCTTGCGGGCATATTCCGAAGACAGGATCAGGTCTTGAATTTGTAAACTTTGAGGGAACCTATTGTGATTTGTATCTAAGCAACTTGGTTACATCATAATCTTCTTCTTCTCAAACTAAAATGGTAATAAAGGTAGTATGGACATTAAGGATCATAAATAGTAAGTTAACTTGATATGTTTCATGGATATATAACTTACCTTACTTTGAATAATGGAATAACATAGATTTGATTCGATGCAACTTAGTCCATTCAGTCTAGGCCACAAGTATATTAAATAGGGCTTAAATTCTAGTTATAACAGGGCTTAAATTACAAGCTGAAATTGCCAGTACCCTTTTTCAAAACTATGGAAATAATTAAATAATTAAATTTAAGTTTTTGGAAAGTAGCTTCATGTTATATTTGTAGGTGGTGGCTTATATTTAACCACTTAAAAAAGTGGTTATAAGTGAACTAATAAAGTGTTGTTACACCCAAAATCCTAAAAGTGCATATTAAAACAAACATTTTAATATTTAATGACTTTTAGGGAAAAATTAAAGAAAATAATTAAAATAATATTATATTCCCTCAAAAAGTTATAATAAGAGGTTTTGTCTTAAGAAAAGGGTTGCTTCCTCATTTTATAAATTTTCTTTTTTGCAGAATTAACACAAGTTCTGTTGCTTGAGAACAAAAAACATTTTGACGATATGGTTTTGCGGATGAAATATCTCCTAGCCATATGAGTGATTTCATTTAGAGATCACGAGAGTGTTGAATGCATCTAGTTTCTTGGTATTTGGTACTTGTTTGAGTTCAAGGTTTGGTTGTGGTTTTGTGATATTTCTAGATTGTGAATATTTTCAGTATATTAGTTGATTTTCTTGGTATGATTTCTAGTTTGTCAGATTTTGGTATTGTTGAAGAGCTGACATTAAACTATAAATGGTTTAGATGTACTGTAAAAATATGAATTTTATTTATACTAATTTAGAGTGAAAAAATGGCGTAGATTATATCCCTAATTGTTGTGTCGCCTACTTGCACGACATTATATTGCTTTGTGTTGAAATTTAAAAAACAATTGAACATGGTTGTAAGGGAAGCATTTGTTTATCATTTCAAAGAATATCTTGTGTTGTTTTGTGTAATGTCCCCTTTTCTGACCTAGTCCGTTGTGGTTTCTTGTTGGCTATTTGGTAGTGGTTAGGGGACTCTTGTTTTTTTGGGTGAGCTTGTTTGTAGAATCTTGGCTTCCAAGAGTTGTGTGCTGACAATGCTCTAGTTGGTGATAGTTTGTAGCATTCTGGGTTTGGTCTCCTCAGTCCTTGGAGAACATTGCTATTTATGGAATTGCTTGTTTCAGCACCAATCATCGTCCTTCAACATCAATTATGTTTTTTCCAGTGTAACATGGGGATGCACACTTGGGCAAAAACCCAGGAGTACCGAGTGCGGGGACCTCCTTGAGATAGGTACTCCACGCACCCGAGCATCCCTGCCAGAGGCTATGGGCTGCCGCACCTTAGCCACACCCCTGCTCGTACTGGTTAGGTGCTCCGGAACTTGGGTGTGGGGGTGTGGTGCTTGGGGACTGCCCAGACGTCCCTTGACCGCATTGTGGACTTGGCAAGGTGTGGCTGACCGCGGCAACCCAAAAAGGCAATTTTTAAAAGTTTTTTTTTAATTCTTTTTTTTTCTAATTGGTTCTTAAGGAGCCCTAAAAAGATGTGGGTTCCATATAGAGCCCTTTAAGCCTTCATAAGGCCCATATACTTCATTTGGCATTTATATTTTTGCAACAACTGAGAGGAATGTGAGAAAAGGAGTTTGAAAGAGCTTGGAGAGTGATTTTGCAAGTGATTGCAAGATCAAGAGGAGCAAGAAGATTCTAATTTGCAAGTGATTCATCAAGCACAAGGTAGGGTTTTTACATGATTTTTTTTGTTTTATAATTTTATTTTCAGATTTTCATTTTTGTAAGTTTTTTTAAATTTTTGTAACAATAAAACTAAATGTTGAAATTTGAAATTGAATGCATTGTTTGAGTTTCGGATTCTTGTTGATAGTTTTTTAATTTTTGTAACTTGTTTTTACTTTGATTCTTTGAATGCATTGTTGTTTTTAAAAAATAAATTAAAAATGATAAATCATGATTCATAAATCTTAGAATCTAAATGTTGGAATGTTGAAAGTTTTTCTTTGAATGCATTATGTTAAATTTTTAATTTTTTTGTTATTAAGTTAGACTGAAACTTATTTCAATTTCTAAACTAGGCTGAAACTAGTTAATTTTTTTTTAAAAATTACTAATTAGGCTGAAATTTATCATTTTGTGAAATGCAGTGTCTAAATGGCCTTTAGTCAAAATGGAGAAGACATGGGATTGTATGAGGGAAGTGCAAGTATATCTGAGTATGAGCCTGAGCATGAGGGAAGTGAGTGTGAGGATGATCCAAAAGCCCAATCTCAACCTCCTTATATTGCACCAGGAGTACCTTCTATTGATTGCCTCTCTGAGACTTTGACACAATTTGCTAGGGGTCCTTTTGATCCAAAGTCTCCTCTAAAACAATTTGCAACCAAAATTTCACTCCCTACGACTACAAGTGGTGGCACACGAAAATGGAAATGTAATTTTTGTGGCACAGAATGGTTTGGCAACATTACTAGGGTTAATTCACACCTTCACTTTTGGACTAGATTTGGTGTGAGTTCATGCAAATTCCTGGCAGATGTTGAAAATGGTAAGTGTAGAATTAAAATAAACAAACTATGGGCCATTCTTGATGATAGTGTAGTTCTAGTGCCTAAATCTTTGGCTGGTAGGCAACAGGTTCAGGCTACTTAGCAGTTACAGGTGCAGCGGGATACTTCTACGCATATCTTGCATCAGAGAGTAGGGACTTTGTCAGATTCAACTTCCATTCCTTCATCCATTCAGAGTTCAGCAGGGGGAAACGGAAGGCAAGAAGTTCTACTACTAACCCCATTGCTGATTTATTTAACATGCACGTGAAGGATCGGTTAGATGATGTCATGGGTACATTCTTCTTGGCCAATGGCATCCCATTGCATGTTACTCGATCTCCTTATTATAGGGAGATGATGTCCTTGGTGGCGAAAGAGGGAGGGCCATCATTTGTGCCACCAGGTGAGCACAAATTGAGGATGACAATCTTGGATAGGCAGTATAACAAGATCAGTGTTTTGATGGAGTAGATGAAGGCATGCTGGATGGAATCGGGTTGCAACATTATTATGGATGGGTGAACAGACATTAGACATCGTCCACATCCACATCATGGTCACATGCACTGAGGGCCCATACTTTCTGAGGGCAGTTGATTGTTTAGGGCATCGTAAAGATGCTGATTTTCAGTTTCACATCCTTAGGGATGTGAGGAGGTTGGGCCACAAATGTGGTCCAAGTAGTGACATATGCAACACATGTGTGCAAAGCTACAGGGAGGCTTGTTGAGACAACCTATAGATATATTTGGTGGACTCCATGTTGTGTGCATGCCATGAACAATGCACTCAAGGACATGGGGAAAATTGGTTGGATTAAACAAGTGGTTAATGATGCGAGAGAGGTGCAGATGTTTATCTGAAATCACCACACTTCACATGCACTGTTCAGGGGCTTTGCGAAGGAGTTCCTAAAACCAGTTGAGACTAGATATGCATCATAGTACATTCTCTTGGAGAGAATGGTTGAGTTGCAAGAGCCACTACAACTCATGGTTATGACACAGGAATGGAATCGGTGGGCTGAGTCCAAAACAGAGCAGGGGAAGAGGGTAAAGGAGATAGTGAAGAGTGATCAGTTTTCGATTGATGCAAAATACGTAGTCTCCATCATTACTCCAATTTTCAAGGTCATCAAATATGGTGATGGGGATCCACCTACCCTTGGAGAGGTTTATGAGTGCATTGATTCCATGCTTGGCTAGATGAGGGTTGCTGTGCGTGAGAGAGACCCCACTCTAGCATTCTATATTGAGCATATTCAACCGATCATTCACTACAATTGGGAGAAGCTGAACACTCCTTTGCATATGGTTGCCTATGCATTGAATCCTAAGTGGTACATGTCTAGACCTAGTAGAGTTACACCACTTCAGGATGATGAGGTGAAGGCCAAGTTCTTTCAGTGCATTGGTAAGATGTTTGATGCTGAGAATATTGGTCAGGTTCGCTCTGAGTTGACGGAATTTGCCCCTCTTACAGGTAATTATTAATTCAATATTCGATGTTCGTTATTAATATTTAGTTTTACTATCTAGAGTTTAGTAACTTTAGTTTTACTATTGGCCCATTGGGTATGTTTATGAGTCATAACATTATGCTACAACTTATTATGTTCCAGGATACTCGGATTTGGCAAAGATGGACATTATAATTATCGCACAAAAGCATCCAATATTGTGGTGGAAATGTCATCGAGCACAGAGGGCAAAGATTACCACACTAGCCATCCGATTGCTTTCTCAGGTTTGTAGTTCCTTATCTTTAGAATCTATTCAAGTTTTTAAACTTAAATTTTTAAATTTTATAAACTTGAGTTCTTAATTTTACTTTTCTGATTTTCAGATTTTCTCATAACAACCATTTGTTTGCTATTGCAGGTTTCTAGTTCCTCAATTGCAGACAGGAACTAGTCTACTTATTGCTTCATCCACTCTATTAAGAGGAACAAACTTACCTCTAAGAGAGCGGAGAAGCTAGCTGCTGTACACAGTGCCTTGCGTATCGTAGATCGCAAGACACACGGGTACAAAGAGAGCCCAACAACATGATGGTATGTAGAGCTAGAGGATCCAACACAAATCGATGAGGACGAGATTGTAGCAGAAGCTGACGTAGGGCTAGTTGGTGTTCCTTTGACAGACCTTGACCATGAGGACTCCGAGTCCGGTAGTTCTAGTGATAAGGAGTTTGGCTTGGGGGATGATTAGAGGCCTCCCATTCTTACATTTTGACATGATTTCGGATTTGACATTTTGTACTCATTTTGATATTGATGATTGATCATGATTCATTATATCATATCATGCTACTCTGCTCATTGTAATCATGATCATCTTTATGATATATGACATATTTCATATTTGAACAATGAATTTTGAATCTTTGATAGTAGAACATGATAGTTGTATGTTTATAACTTTATATTACTATGTTTAAATGATTATGTTACTATGTTGAGTGTTCAATAGTTCTAGTTTGTGTTGCAATTTTGCTATGTTCAAGTATTTCAATTTGGTATGTTACATTGAAACATCTTTTCATAATTAACATTTCAAGTTATATATGTATAGTATGCAGTCCCCCCCCATCCCCCCGCCGTCCCGAAATTGAGGCCCTTTTTTTTTCCTGCATCCGAAACTCGTCCTGGTGTCCCTCCATCCCGACGTACACCCACGCCGGTGTTACACTGGTTTTTTCAAGCTGGATTTTTGTTTTGGGTGTCTTGGCAAGTTTTCAGTAAGGTGTTCGATATTAATTTAATATATGCACTAAAGTATTAAAATGACCTTTTATTATTTACTTTATTGTTTGAAAATTCACAAGTTGTTTTTTGTTCCCCAAGTTGGATGCCTAGGAGATGTGGGGGACTTAAGTTGTTTTAAAACATTATGGGGGATTTTTCAAGTGAAAATAAAATATTTGAATATTTAAAGGCTCCATTTCCCTCCAAACTCTAAAAATTGGAGTTTTGGATTTTATTTATCTCATTTAGTGTTTGCACACTTAAGGAGATGTTGTCATAATGAATAAAGGAGTTCTTCTAGTTGTTGTTGAGGACAAAAATGCTCGTCAATCTTGCTGGTTGCAGTGGTGAGAAATCCACCCTAACTGGTTTGGTATTTTCACTCAGGAAATACATTAGTTTTCACAAGGTTTTGATGATTCGGGGTTTCAAAGAATTAGAACTTTCATGGTCTTTTAAGATCAGTTTTTGAGATTTGTTTTGAAATGGTTTGTAGAGATTTTTTGTTGTTTGTTTTGTGAAGTTGCAAGGGTTCTTATGGCTGGTCAACCCTATTCTTGATGCAAGCCGTACTGCCTATACAATGCTGACATGTGTTTATTTTGAATGCAAATGGTTCAGGGTACTGATTCTATCTATTCTTCACTCCTAGGTGACCCCATTTGGACTACTTTCAGGAGAATAAAGCTGATTTGGAGTTTCTAACGAGGGCTGAATTTTGCCTGCAAGCTGTACAGGTTTAGGAGGGCACGGTTTGGGAATTTTGAAGGGTCAAAAACTTAGTTTTTGGTTTCCAACAGCTTAAATCATCAAACTGGACACCTTGGTATGGAAGCATTTTCTGAAGATTGCATTGCCAAAAGAAGTTGTAAAAATTATTTTTGTACTTTTTAGGAAGTTGCCCCTATCCTATAGTGCCACTTCAGCTGGGTTTTGACAGTCATTTTCATTTAGTTCATCAACTGGGGCATTCAGTGAGGTGTGAAGATGTTCATGTAGTCGGGGTGATTTTGCAGTCGTGTCTTGTTGATGAGAAACAACCCAGCAATGATGGATCATAACATAGATGTTTATGACCAACTGTCCTTTCCATAATCCAGTCATTTGGAGTTGATGTTTTTAATAGTTATTGAACTGTATGTTGGTTAAGTATCCATAATCCATAATCCATAATCCATAATCTTGTTCTGATGTGGCTCAATGCCCTTATGATTTCTATTGAAGGTGCTATTTTGAGTGTCTCAATTTCACATGGTTTCGTGAACAGCAGATCACTTGTTTTTGAAAACTTAATTTTAGAAAAATTATAACAGAACTAGTGATATCAGATTTATATTATTGCATAATCGCTATATGTTTGTTGATGATCACATCGGCAAGAAACACATGCAAACTACATTTTTCATATCAACAAATGAACTTTTTATTCAAATGCATGTTGTGGCCTTATAAATAATTGGCCAAAAAAGTCAGTGGTATTGTTACAGATTTACATTGGTATTAGAGCACAAAAGCATCTTACCAGCTTGTTGGGTATGAGTAATACATCCAAGCACTCATTATTATCTAAGGAAAGGAAAGGAGCTTTTATAGTCCATGATATCAGCCATCTGTTTTTGAAGCATTTTTCTCCCAAAATTGACATGTTTGATTTCCCTTGGAAATCCACTTCAAATTTGCTTCAAATCTGCTCCAAATCGACTTAAATCCTTGCAAATGACCTTAAAATACCTTGAAAGGGTGTTTTGTGGCTTGGACGGTAAACAAGAAATGATAAAAAACAAATAATTATTTTTTGTTTGATGTCAGAAGTCTATTATACAGCGTTGGCTGAGAAAATGTCTTTAGACTCGCCGAGTTCTCGGCGCATTTTTGTTAAAAACTGAGTTTTTGACAAAAACTTGGCAAGAAAACTCGGCGAGTAAAAGTCAGGAATACTTGTGAGCAAAGACTTTTCATGAGAAAACAACTTCTCCTTTGTTTGTTAACAATGATAGTTCTTTTAGAGACCACACCAAATTTGTCTAGCCCACCTAGTGACATGGTAGATAGAAACAAATGAAGGGCTGGTTCAAGCAGTCCTAATACAAGGGCTTAAAGGAAGTTTGATGCTATTTGGACATGATGTCACAAATGCTTGCAAAATTCAACCAGATCATGCCACAGGGAGTTTAGACCGATACACAAAGTAAAACCATGCATATCGGAGACAACAGTTCTATGAGCTAGGAAAGTAATAACAAACACACAGTTGCATCCGTTCCTAGGCCCCTACAACCCACTTTAACACCCAGGGAGGAAAACCCAAGTTATTCGGGATGTTCAACTTCCATTGGCGGATGAAGTGAGACATGCTTATGCCAAATATTATACTCTTCTCGGGGAGATTAAGAACCATTTATCCCTGAATGATTATTTGAATCAAAGAAAGAAGAGGGGAGCTAGTAGACTGGAAGAGAGAAGACCTGCAGTGCAAAGAGATTTATGGTAAGCCTTGGTGGGCAAGGTAAGTCTAGCTCACTTTTACGGAAGTGATAAATCCACAGCTAGAGTGTGAGTTTAGTAGCTAGATAATTACATGGCTCTCAGACTTATGTTAGTGGATCAGGCAATTAGATTTGCTACCTTGTATTTGGATGGCATTGGCCACAAATGGTGGTACCATGGTCTAGTTACCTTGGGTTGTAACTTGATTACCACATATGATGAGTTCATTAACAAACTTGTTGAAAGGTTTGACAAAAAAAGATCCCAAATTACACTTTAGAGAGTTAGCACAGCTGCAAATGTATGGTTCTTTAGAGTCTTAGACACTTCCATTTTAGAATTTTAGAGGCTATCAGTAATGTTTCCTAATATTGCAAAGAGGAGGTTGGTAGTCCTTTTTAGTGGGGCACTTATGGAGCCCATTAGAGGATGGGTTAAGACATTTGACCCTCCATCATAATAAGAAGCAACGAGGAAAGCTAGAAGCATGTAGTTGGCTACCCCAAGTAACAAATTCCAGTCTCAACCTTAAAAACATAAAGGATAAGAAACCCTTTCACAAGGATACAATTCAGAATAAAAAAGACATCTTCCAAATTGGATGTGAGGCACTAACTGACTTGAGGAAGAAATTGTCCTTTACTTGCAAAGAACCTTGGGCCCTAGGTCACAAATGTGCTACTAAGAGTAAGATGCACCAAATTGAGTACTATTCAGTAGATGAATCAGCTGCAGAAAATTCAGATCAGCAAGCTGATTCTGAGGAGAAAGTGGAGGAGAAGTCTTTATAAGAGATAGAGAAATAGGAAAGAGATTGAGGGAAGTCTTGCCCAACTCTATAGTTTTTAGAATAATGAGTTATTTAGAGTGCAGGGAGTCCTTGGAGGGTAGCGTGTAGTGGCATTGATTGACACAAGTGCTGCTCGTAATTTTATTGATGAGGGAGTCGTGGTATGCTTGTGTCTTAAGATAGAGGATGTGGATGGCTTCAGAGTGATAGTTGCGGATGGATTCACATAGGGCATATTGCATTCAGCAAACAAACTGGAGCTGGGATGGCAGAGGTTTGAAGATGTTTGATGTCATTTTTGGGCCTCGAGTTGCTGTTTACATTCCATTTCCAGGCCATTTACGCACAACAGCAAGTGGGTATGTTGTATTGTCGTTTGAGGCTTTTTTGACCAACTGGGTATTAATATTTCATTGTTCAGTTCCTGTCCAAACTTTGTAATACTTTTGGAAATCCATTTTTAGCTAGTGATCTTAGAAATATTTAATTGACTAGTGTTTATTCTATTTGGTTATCATCACAACACACAGCAGCAAGTGGGTATGTTGCATTGTCATTTGAGGCATTTTTGGCACACTAGGTATTAACAATTTCATTGTTTAGTTGCTGTACTTTTGGAAAACCATTTACCGCTAGGGGTCTTCCAAATATTTAGTTGACTGGCGTTTATTCTATTTGGTTATCATTGCAAGTTTATGTTTGATTGCATTCTAAATATTACCATAAAAAAACTCAAATTCAATATTCAGAAAAAGTTTAAAAAGTCAGGTGCATATTAGTTATTACAAGTACAATAACATTTATTAGGGATCTGTTTTTCAATCTATTATAAACAATAGACACTCCTGTTTCAATCCAAGAATCTCTAATTGGTTTGAGTGATGTTCCTACAAATATTTTTATCTTGCCAATAGGGTGGTGCACAACTATACATACCCAAGACCTATGAAACCAAAAGGTACACTGTTGATTACGCACACCATTTCCTACCAATATGGTGATCTCACCAAGTTGAAAGAAGACTATTGGCATCAATGCAACATGCAACTTTTTCTTCTGCAATGTCTCTTGTTTCATTTTGAAATGCCTTCTAATGGGCCTCTTTTGTAGGAAGGAGTGGGATCTTGTACTTGGATAGAGGGTGTCTCCAAGAAAGGATGTTGGGAGGCTATCATCAAATTTATTGGTAAGCTCATTAATGTTCCCTTTGCTAAAGGATGAGATCTTGATTTTGCTCTTGCACTCTTAGCACCAAGTTCTTTTTCTTTAACGAATGCAAAAGAAGTTTTAAAAGCATACAACGGTTGATGCAGAAACTATAAGATGGTAAAGATAAGTGTGGGAAACCCGAGCAAAGGGAAAATTATAGACTCCAAATAGAAGAATCAGGTCTTGCAGGTGAGGAAGGGGAAGAAGATGACATGCCAGAAGAGCGAAGGGAATGTTCCTGAAAAGACTACAGTTGCCAATATCAATTTTGAGAGTATAATAGGAAGTGAATGCCGTGCCTGGTGGGAGAACACAGAGGACAAACACACTCTAAAAGAAGCACTATGCAAAGCAGAGGTAGACAAAATCATTTTCATGCCCATTTTTGATTTAAAAGAATTTGAATCTATATTGCGAACTATGGTAGCTGGCTATGACAAACAAGCTCACAAATTAGTTATTCAGTACTCCCATCAAATGGTAACTATTTCCTACTCCGCCAAGGAAATAAATAAGGTATTTGGAACACTCAACCGGGCACAGGAAATCACAAAAACTCCAAAAACCCCAATGGCTATGGAGGAAAAGAAGAAGTGTCTGGAGTTAGTATGTAAAAAGAATCTCACCAATCAGGAATGGAATGACATTCTCAACAAAAGGAATAGTAGGGGCCTAAAGAAAATTTTCATAGCTAATGCACAATGGAGATGCATTGTGGACTTAGTGAAAAACAAACTTATTGCTGGAAGTCGCACATCGGACATAACTATCTGGATGTTGCCAGTAGTGGATGGGTTAAATAGGGGACAAATATACAATTGGGCACAGTTTCTTTCAGACAGGCTAAGTGAATTCATGGAGTTAAAACATAAGCCATTTTATATGCTCCATCATGCCATAGCATTATTCCTGGAAGTAGCTTGCACTCAGGTGGTGGCAGAGCATAGAGGACCTCTGGTTCCAACGAACAGAGTAGAACCCTACAAGCCAGCCATGACATACTGGATTCACTTGGACACCATGGGAGCAGGACCAGGTAGGGGTGAACCACGGAAAAAGAAACTAAGGCAGGAAGTAGAGAAAAATCTCTTTGCTGAAGATTCCAGCAAGGAGGAGGTGGGAGAAGACAGTGGGGAAGAGGAAGGGACGAGTAGCGACACATCTTCAGACTCTTAGGAGGAGGAAATCCGCTTTGGCCACCTGAAGGGCTCATCAGGAGATATTACTTTTTTACCACGAGCAGAAGGGCCATTGCTAGGAGGAGTACCTGAGTACGCACAGATCACAAGACCATCAACACTACGGAGGAGGGAGGAACTACCAGGCTTAGTACGAAGGTCATCCATACCACTCCTAGTACGAAAGACATTCGCACGGACGAAAGTGGAGATACTTGCAACGAGGTGAACAACCTATCAGAAAAAGGGAAACCCGACACGGAGGAAGAAGGGAGTAGACAGGAGAAGATTCTTAGATGGGGAGCCACAAGACTTTCCTTGCCTGGCATAACCAATCTGGTTCCTGGAGATCAACAGACTCATACCAAGGTCATAGACCTCAGAGGACAACAAGCGGGTGGACACAAGATAAGACTCCACACACCACAAGGTATTGAAGTAACCCAACTGGTTGCCTTGGTGGTATAGGCTGAGGGAAAAAATGGCCCTGGGAGTATGGAGAGAATGGAAGATACACAAGGTGAGGATGGTGGAGAAGACAGAGTACTGGAAGAAGCAGATAGACTGCTGGAGGAAGTTGGGATGATACTACCACCCTCGCCACGGCCCAACGAAACAGGAGAAGAGGACATCGCAGGAATCCAAAATCAAATAGGGAGCGGTTCCAGAATGATTACATTAGAAGATAAGGCAGTAAGGTTCCTCAAGGAGTTGTCAGCCATGGAGCATGCCACTAGGGAAATCATAGAGTAGGCCAAGGGCCAGAATGTGGAAGCCATAGTCAGAGCAGCGGAGTCCTTGTCAGTATTCATGAAAGGAGCATGCCATACAGAATGGAGGCTATTCCAACAGAGTGGATACAAGGGGGGAGAAATAGCTGAAACGTGGACAACCCCAGACATCATACCGTAGGTACAAGGGCAGCCATCGCTCATGGGCACCCTTGCAGAGATGGAGGGGGCCTTTAGGAGGATTTACTTGGAACTTCAACAAGAAAGGGATCTGACAAACCGCATGAAAAAGGAATGGGCAGAAGAAAAGGCTACGTGGGAAGCTAAATGGCAGATGGAACGAGCTGGACTGGAAGAGAAAGTAGCACTGGCTGAAGTGAAAAAGATGGATGCTTTATGGGTCCTCCAAGGAGTTTGAGCCAAATAGAAGATTGCGGAACGAGAACTCTTACGCATTCGGGAACAAGCTCCAAATCCAGGGATGTCTTCACAACCCAACTCTGAAGTCTAATTTTGGTTTAGTTCTGTCGTTTGGAAGACGACTTTTTTTTGGCGGGGGGGGGATATATGTAGTACGAATAAAGTAATATTGTGTTAGTCTTAGTTATATTATGTTGGGAGGGTAGTTAGGAGCGAGGAGGTGCGTCCGTTGGTTTCCCCAACCAACTGACTATTATATAAACACTTTTGGTTATTATGTTGAACTGTTGATTTTTGGTATCAATACAGAAATAATATTTCCTCGCCATTCTGGTATTCTGGTATCTTGGTATTATGGTATGGCATTGTGTTTCTTTGACATTGATGTTTAATGTACTGTTGGTATCATTGATAATAGGTTCTGCTTTATATTCTCTGTCTGTATAACTATTCTACAGTTTCTTCCTTCTTCCATTAATCCTTCCTTAATTCCTATGCTCCCTTTATGCAGATCAAAACTGTCTTATACCTCAGAATTAAACTTACTATGATTACCTTCCTTATGATAATCGACAAATGACTTTCCCTCCTATTTATATTTGCATGGTGGGAGACTCACAACCTTCCATTATTACAACGTTTCAAGAGAGTCACAACCCTTCATCCTTTGTGCCCTTTGAAAGAGTCACAACCTTTCATAGTTACGACCTTTGAAAGAGTCACAAAGCTTCATCAATTCTTCCCATTCCAATCTTCTTCCATTATTCCTTCCTTAGTTCCCATGCCTTGTCTTTCTTCTTCTCTCCTTGTCCCCTTCCAAATGAAATTCTCTTCTCCCTTTTATATCTCGTGTTTGAGGGAGTTGCTTCTTTTCATTTCATGCCTTTTGAACATTCATTAAACTTAATTAAATTTATTTATATTTTAATATTATTATTTATTACTAAATCCTATTTCGAAAGAAGGGGACATCACTGTGCCTCTCCAGGGTCCCTAGCATTCCCGTCTCCCATATTGTCAATAACCTGTTCACCTGTATCAAATTGGGCCTCCTGATTCCCCTGTTCTCCTTGACCTGCGTTTAATCATGTCCTGGCTCTTCTCAAATTATAATGATGTGTTAAAGGTTGAACACTCCAATCAGTCATATCACTGCTTGTTCATTGCATTGATTTACCGACAAGGATGGCAGGATACAAGGATGGCAGGATACTTTAGCTCTGATACCATTGAAATGACCCACCCTAATTTTGCTAATTTTCAGTTCTCTGTTATTCGGTAATTCAGACAACAGTTGGCTTGTTGTTTCAATATGCAGAGTTTGTTGTTTGTTCAATGTCTCAATGCCAAAGTTTGGAGTTATGATAAAGATACATTTGATATTGCAAGCAAACAACAACAAAAATAGTCTAATAATTTTATTTATTATTTCCGTACAATCTCCACGAAGTTTCTCAGAAAAATTACAACTGCTTGTCACAGAGTTAGACTGACTTGTATACATGCGAATTCTGAGTTGTATGTTGCTTAACTTCCAGTCCAAACAGCATGTACAACTCCAACGATTAGAAGGATATATGCTTAAAACTTTTTCCTTCACAGTGCTGTGACAACAACTCCCAGGTAATGCTGATTGTGGTACTAACATAACCGACGGCATGCAAATCAGTCTCAGCGAATCCCGTCGCTATTAATCTTGCCTAGCCGCGTGCCTCAAACCTTCCCTATGCACTCGAGGATATAAATCTGAATGTAGCATCGTCCAGGTATATTGAAAGCAACTTACAATGATGGTAATGTAGCTCCAGTTTTACCAACAATGATAGCTTGTGTCAACAATGAAATACTCAGGCCAAGGTGTGTCTGACACAATTCCATGATCCTCAAAGCAGTGCTAAATGACATTAACTCCAATTTTGCTTCAATCTGTTCCTAGCAACACAACATCCAGTTTAATACCCAAACTCAAGAAAGTCTCAAGACCATGTTCTTTCCAATGGCATCAAGATTGTTAGCCAGAAGGGGATGTCATCCCTCAAGCCCAGTAAAATAACCTCCAACAAGTCTCTGCAATAGTTTCTTTCCTCCTTCGCATTCGATATTCTTCTCTCCATCTTGTTCTCCTTTCCAAACACGCCTATCTCAATCCCTTCGCTGCGACTCTTCACATTCTTCCTGTAATGCCTCAATGTGAATGATTTTTCTTTTAAATTCCATCTATTCCCATGAAGCATATAGTATATGGAGAAATAATTAAATGTTTCTTTCCTTCATATGTGAATGGCCGCCCAAAATGACTAAATTGAAAAGGCATTTGATAGGTTATAAAGTGACCTTGTGAAAAAACATAAATATTACATTTAAATAGTCACTTCGTGGACGTAACTTCGAATATTAAAATTATGTAGCAGTTGAACTCCGTTTGGCCTGTAATTAAATTTGCCTAGGCCAAATACCTTCTAGATCCCTCTGAAGTCCTAGTTAGCCCTTAGGACCCCTGACAGTACGGGCTAACGACTAATCTCCATGACTGGCTCAAGAAGGGGACATTATAGGTGCCAAACTTCTCAAAAGCTTGCTTAGGTATGAAGTGACCATTGATCCAATCCCATCATCTCAATGCCTCAACAACCAGTCTTGCCTTAAAAGAAGTCACCACAGGGACGAGCTAGCTGTAACAAATTTGAAGGTGTCTGCTCCACTATACTCAAACATCCTTTTAATTTATTCAAAATGTTGAAAATAACATCCCTTGGTTAATGAATACTGAGCTTGCCACTTGTTTCTTTAGTGCTTTCAGCAATCACTATCCAACATTTCGTGCCATGGTTTGGTTCCAAAGTCCAAATTCTGAATCTTCCCGACAGGTTGGCAAGATCACCAGCTATGATACAACTGTCTATCGCTAGGTGTCATGCTTCGATTCAACTCTAAATCTTCTCGACGGGATGGCAAGATCTCCAGCTTTGATACTACTGTAGTGTCCTACCCTAGTTGGCTACCAATTTTTTTGTCTTTTCCAATATGTCTAATTTTGTCACATAGTTTGCTTGCATTGGATGAACATGTTTCAAATACTTTTTCAGATTCCATTCAAGATTTCATTGCAATGATGTTTGGAATATATTCGACTTAGCTTATTGAAAGAACAAGATCATAGAATCATCAAGTTCTATTAAACCTTCAAATCAGATTACACATCATCAAAAGTTTGACTGAATACAAAATTGCAGACCTGGAAATGCAGATTTGATTGTAATTTTTAAGCATCAACACATTTGGAAGTCTAAATTCTGATTGCACGCATCCAAACTAAAGCCTTAAATATTTTGAGCCAATACCAACTATATTATAGTTCCAATCTTAAGTCATAGGGTTTGGCAAACTTCAACAATGAAGTTCGAAATCCGTTGAATATTCAGTGGTGAAAAGAAATTCGTTAAAATTCGCTAAGAAATTCGTGTTCAAAAAAACGTTTTAATTTTTCTTAAATTTTTTTTTTGTCGGGCGCTTTTTCTCGGATATTCTTCTAATGAAAGGACAGCTTTCGGCTAGGGCAGGGGTGACGCACGTACGAGAGAGAAGGCTAGAGTTTGACACAAACAAGCCAACGCGATGGTTTTGTTTTTATCTGCACAAGTCCAACGCGACTTCAATTTTATTGTTTTAGGTTTTTGGGGGAGTTTTTCCGTTTTGTTTTGATATTCGCTGAAAGTTTAAAAATGCTTTTTCTTAAGTTTCTTTTTAATTCTATAAAACTTTAAAAATGAGTTTTTAAAATTTGTGTTTTTAAATAAAATATTTACTTAGATGTCAATAAAAAAATCAAATATTATTTATACTTATATTAAATTTTTATTAAATATTAATAATTAATTATAATAGATTTAAATTAAAAATATTTTCTTTTTGGAAAGTAATAGTTAAACTAATTAGATAATTTATTAGATATATTACTTATAGTTTTTTAAAATTGAATTTATTTAAGGCAAATTTATTGTTGAATTTTATCCCGAATTTTTTGTCCTTGTCGAACTTCATCTGGATTTTATACTTGCCGAACTCGAACTCGAATTCAAACCTTGTGACTTAGGTTCCAATGACTTGAAGCCAAGCATTGAGATGACAGTCAATAAAATTTGCAATATCTTTTGATGTGATCACACATTGGCTCAAACATACCCCTCCTTATCCAACCAAATTATCCTTTGTGTCCCCAATACACACATTCTCCTACCGTTAAATTGCTCATACAAAATCTGCTACCGATAATTAAGGGACTGCAACACCAAACAGCAGTGTTTCCATCTTCAGAAAACATCTCTCTTTTTTTTTGAACAGCAGATTGTAGGTGGACAAAGATAGAATTTATTTAGCACCATCTCAAACAGCTGATCATTCAACAATAACATGTGCCATGGATATATCCAATCAGTGAATGGGACAACACTATCAATATTCTCATTTACTAACAAATTTTCAAAACCTGCCCCAAATGACTGAGAATCTTCTGAGCAGCAACTTTGTTTCTGAGTGTGAATAGTCATTGTAGCGTCACTGTTCATGTCATTGTTCATGTCATGATTCATAGCACTGTTCATGTCACTGTAGCAAGGTACGGAATCGATGTAGCAGCTTCAAATATGTCTTAAATTCTTTAAAATTGTAAACTCTGAAATTTGTCCCAAAGAGACTTCACAAAATTTGTCTTCAAACCTTCCACAAAGATTTTCACTTGAAGTCGCCAAAGTTCTAAAAATGAAGCGTAATGGTTAATTCTAAATGAATCCACACCAAATATGAATTGGGTTTTCGTCCAATCCACCGATTAATTCCAAGGTTTTCCGTCCATAGATTTCATGAACCGAAAGCTAGAAGCTCTCAAGCTCTCCAAGAGAAAATAATAAAACCAATAATATGTTGAATGAACCTCTCTTTGTTCTTTTATAGCACACTGTAGGGACTCTTGGCTTTCCCTCTACTTTGCCTCTTGATTTACCTCTTTTTGTCTTTTTATTTCCCCACTCTTTTAATTTAACTTGAACTCAAGGAAATAATAATAAAGTGACTTGATTAAATTTCCACTTTATTCATCATTAAAGTCACTTTGACACTTTATTAAATAATTAGATTAAGTTGTCATTAAATTTATTATTTTTCAACAGCTTAAATTTTAACTATTTAATTAATTTCTAATGTCTGAACAAAGGGGGCATCACAATAAATTGGCCCAAAAGGAACCAGTGAAATTATTAAATAATCTTATTTAATGTTTTATTTATATTTATATTTATTTAGTTATTATTAGAAGACACTAGCAAAAGCGCCGAACTATTCTAACTAGGGTCATTACAAAAATGAAGTAGACCAATCATTGTCACCATAGATCACATGCTCAGACTCAGAAAGTACTCGACAAGCCCAAATTTTTTGACTGTGAGAAATTGGTCAAAACTTGACAACTTGAAAAGTACTCAAATTTCTTATAAAAACAGTTTTTTTTTTTTGGCAAAATTCAATTACAGAATGTGTCAAATGAGTCTAAAATTCACAAGGAAGTGTTTTCTATTAAATTTTATTGTTGAATATGAAGCTGGATGCAATAGCTAGCTACTAACTAATAATTATTATGAATTTATGATGATTGTATTTAAAAATCATCATCATAAGTTTCATATCTAGGCAACTTAGATATTGCAAGCTTTTTCATCTTCCGCTTTCCTGGCCTAGTGAAATAATGAAAGGTAGAGGGTGTGGTCCTTGCACTTGAATTTGGTTCCCTCCTTGGTGTTGCCTTTGGCTCCACCATGTTGGTAGTGGCTCCGCCTCCACCATATCAATTTCATCCAATCCCATCTCTCTTGCTTTTGCTGCAACCAAATCCTGCATTGCTTGCCTTTCAAAATCAGCAATCTTATCCCACGTAAACAAGGAGGCATTATCATTTTGTATGGTCAATAATTGTATAGAATCTATAGATCAATGCCATCCAAATCAATGAGTTTGTCTGGCTATTCATACACCTTTATTGTGCAAAGCTGAAGTTTATATTGCACAAAAACAAGATCATTGAGACATTTTTGAGTCAACTTATTGTTGGCACGAGCCACGACATAGGTGCTTGGATGTTGTCATTGATGGCAACTCATCTTAGGGCGTCCATCTGCATGACAGGATTTGATCAAACCAGAAGGCCTTTTGGAGATTTGGCTAAGTCTAGGGAAGAACAAAGCATTCAGTAGTATTTGTTATTTGCTTCGGTATGCTTTCTCAAATCACTATTTTGGGTCATGGATCTCAGGGAAGATTCATGGATGTCTATTCTACCTTATTCCAGATTTTTGTTGTCCAATGTTATTTGGTGTGCAAGATACAAGCTTCTGTGTATCGGTTTTTGGGTTATCATTGAAGAACAACAATTTGGTATAGTAGATCCTTATGTAGATCTAATTTAGCAATTTTGGTGATTATTTTGTGATCGAGAATGATTAGCCGACATGTGGGATAGCGTGTGTTGGATTATTTTGGTTTGCAGTGGTGTTTACAGTTTACACTCAGATCTAGCCGATTGATTGTACACATTTCAGTATTTTGATAAGTGTTCTTAAGGCTGACCTATAAGCTATGTAATTTCTTGTTGCGGATATATAAAGACGATATATTTTGGTTATTTTGGTATGATGTGGGTGTGGAAGGTGATTATAGTGATAGTGCATAGTTTCACGTGTGCAAGGCAATGATTTGAGGTCCGAATCAGAGCTACAACGCAGTGAGTAATGAAGTGTATGAAATCAATATACGGTACCTTAATTGGAGCTGTACTTTGGCATTTGTAGATGTTTTTTAGTTCCATCTTTATTGTGAAATTGTATTTGTCTCATAGGCAGTAAGCTTTTTTGTGTTTGAGTAGTGAGCTCTAGGTAGTGTGCCTGAATACATGTGCATTCCATTTTGTAAATTACTAACAAGGTATAATACTTCTGCTGAGTATTTTCATCTTGTGGCTTCATCTCCATTGCGGGTTTTCCCTTGACCGGGTTTCCACGATAAATTTTTTTTTGGTGTTATGTTGTTGTGGATGTTTGTATTACTGTTTAGCATTTTACTGTTCATTATATGTGTTAAGTGGATAAAGAATCAAGTTAATAAAATTAAAAAGTGCAGAACATTGATTCATCCCTCCCTCCCAGTGTTCCTTAATTCCAACAATTGGTATCAGAGCCTAGTTCCTTGGAGGAAGCCTAGCAGCTTGGGGAAGACCTTGCTAGGTGATTCAATGGATTCAAATAGTATTCAACAACAACTCCTTGCACTTGATGATCTTGATCAGTCCAAAGTTGAAGTCATGGAATTGAAGAAGAGTTTTAGGGAAGCTGAAAACTTCATTTAGACATTGAAAGGGCATTTGAACAAAACCATGGATACGAGGAAGGAATTTTGTGAGTAGCTAAAGCAGAAAGGAAGCATAGATGATGATCAAGCCTTGAAGGAGAAAACAAAAGAATGTGAGCAGCTTGCAAAAGATAAAGAAGTCCTAAAACATGATATGGAATCAGTGGTAATGAAGCTAACCAAAGAGATTGAGGAAAGAAAGAAGAATGAAGAAAACCTTGATTAGTCCTTGAAGGAAAAATCTGATGAATGCCATAGACTAAATTGTGAGGTTGGCCAACTTTAACTTGATCTGCAAGAATCCAAACATAATGAGGAAGAACTTGAAAGGGTGAATGACATTCTTAGGAGTGAACTTGCTGTTGCAAATGAGTACAACGCAAAATTCATGATCAACTCAGCTTAGCTTGATGCACTACTTGAAAGTCAGAGGATGAAAGCTACCCCACAAGGTGTTGGATTTGAAAAGTGTCAAAACAATCATCAGTCAGACAATTAGAAGGACAAACCTAAAAGGTCTCCGGTAAGACAACCTAATGCTCAATCTTTCAATGGTAAATGCTTTGTGTGCAACAAATTTGGTCATAAAACTATTAAATGCAGACACAGAATAAATGGTTCATCTTTTTTGGGTCAATGTTTTAAATGCAATACGTATGGTCATAAATCAAGTTATTGCAGAAGTGTGGTGAGCAATACTTTCAATAGAGGGAATGTTAGATGATTTGCATGTAATAGATTTGAGCTCATTGCTTATCAATGCAGATCAAGAGGAAACCAAGAAATTCACAGGTATGGACAAACAAATGTGGTGTGCTACAATTGCAACAAACCTGGTCACATTGCAAATTCTGTAGAAGCAAGAATGTGAACGTGAGTGGTTCGGTGGATAAGAACAATATGCAAAATAATGATAAATGGAAGGAAAAAGTAGATGTGGATGAGGTAAGGAAGTAGATGAGCAAGACTTGGGTAAAGAAAAGTGATACTGATGCAGGAAATGGGTCCGCACCTAAATCTTGTGTGGAAAATTCCTTAAGGAATTAAATTTAGGCCTTTGGCCTGGGGGGGTTTTCAAGCAAATCCTACAAACCTGTGAAGAGCCTGATTTGCTTTTCCTGGATTTATTTTCTCAATTTGATATATTTGCAATTCTTATTTTCTCAACTGGTAATGGCTCAAATTGCTAGAAGAGGAATTAGTCCTCAAAACCCCAGCCAGGTTTGTCTCTCTCCCAAACTTCAATAAAATAATAATTCCACAATGGATGAGTAAAGTGCTTTTTCGAGTAGAATATATAGGCTTTTTTTGAAAAAGCACTTTACTTATTTTTTTACTTAAATGGCTTTTTAATACAACCCCACTTTATAACATAAAGTTATAAAGTCATAAGTTATTAAATTAAATTAAAACAATTTAATTTAATAACAACAATTAAAATATAAAGCCATTGAACTGTCTGACTGAGATCAACGAACTTCTGACAAAGCCCAAGTTCAAACTGCCCAACCAGGAATAGCCATTGCCCTGACAGAAATAGCCACTGCTAAAAATAGACTTACTAAAAATAGTAAGTCCCTCAAATTGGAGATTCCCTGAAACTCGGTCCTAAAACATCTGACACCCTGTGCAGACGCCCCTGCTAAATCTAGCCACTGCTAAAAATACCACTTACTAAAAATAGTAAGTTGACCAAATTGACCCGAACGAAGAGCAGACTTGATAATCTGAACCTCCAGAATGGAATCCCAACACGGCCTCCGCCAACTGACCCCCTCTGATCACTTGATTAGCTTGCGAGGGTCGCCAAACCAAGCTAATCCAAAAGTCTGAAAAACGGGGACATTACAGTCCTCCCTTCCCAAGATTGCTTGTCCTCAAGCAATCAGGAAAAACAAGCAACATCACAAACCACCTGGATCCCAAGGATGGTCATAAGTAATGTCCCGATCCTCACCATACTCCTATGAAGAAAATCCCAACATCAATAGTACAAAGACCAACAACTTAGAAATTGCACTCAACACCCACATAACTGACATCACTGAAAACACCAACTGAAGACCAACTGTAGATGCCGATGCAGAAAACAACCCAGCGGAACCCAACCCAACTGAAATAACAACTCTGTCAAAACCTAAGTCCCCGTCTATCTGACACTCACACGCAACTACACTGAGAAAATGACAATGACCTAATGTGCTTGAATCACTGCTATCAACTCTATCCTCTGATAAACAGTCCTGGGTGTGTGGACGCTGCAAGTAGTCTAACTTGCAACTGCCAATTCCATCTATAAAAGATGGTGCTAATCCATCCCATAATGGATGGTAAGAAACTGGAGCCGATCTACCCCTGTGTGAGATCAAACCTTCTACCTGTGGGTCGAAAGAAAAATGAGGAGCATACCCCACCGTATAATGCCGATAGGAAGCCCTAGTCTCTGTCAATAGCTCATCATTACCAAACTGGGAATCATGAGATGGCTCCAATCTTTGACTCTGCCTACTTGCAAGTTGGTTAGGATCCCGAGCAATCCTCTCAGCAAACCCAACCTCGAAATCTCTATGGGGAAGCATTGTAGATAGAGTCTCCACAATCTTCCTACCAACCTCCGAATAGCACAAGAACCTCGGATGATAGTACCCTCAGACACTCTATAAGAATCCTCACGTACATCTGCACTCTTAAGTAAATACTCCATGAATGACTCGGTGCAATAAAAATTATATGTGGTAGCGTCACCTTGCTCCCCCGCAACCCACAGCTGATCCCTCTGAAAATGTGGCACAGCCAATTGTCCCATGCCATCAGCTATGTGAGATGATGAAATAGATTCACTTCTAGCAAAAGGAAGCAAATCAACCTGAGGGCTTGACTCCACTGGTACTCCTACCTCATCCGTACCAAGTGCTCCCATATCCCGAACAGATGTGTCTGCCACATCATCATGTTCCTCATCACCAATTGTAGAAGCAAACTCACCACCAACCACCTCAATGTGCAATCGAACTGGGTCTGGGGCTGGTGTGGACCGTAAATGCTCCAACTCCACGATCACCTCCTCAAACTGGATCTGCGATTCCTGAAGAGCCCGTTGAGTGCCCTCTAAAGCCTCAGTAGTCGCTGTGAGCTCCTGAGTAAGCTCACTCACCTCCTCCTCTTTGTCCATCAATGCCTCATATGCTGTACTCCACCACTCAACTAGGTGATTTCAGTTGGCTACCAATTGTAAATAGTTCTGTCTCAAAATCCTGACAGCCTCCCGCAAGGAATGAATCTCAGTCAAGGAAAGGTAACCACCACTGTGATCATCTATCATAGGAGCAAAACCCCTTGATATCAGTGAGAACCTGAATTCAGAAGGTTGCTAGAGTTGTATTAAGCTATTAAAGATGTCTTGGATTGATTATTGAAGGCAACTAAGCTGTTTTGAAGATCCACAAAAGATTTCTTTGCAAAGTAGGCAAAAAAACATGGTATTCAGTGGAGTTAAGGAAAAGTGGATTTATTACTGCGAAAAGTAGGTATGCGAATGATAAAAAGGCATTTTATATCATCATTTGTCACTTTGCATTCGAGAACGAAGAGAAGAAGAGCTGTACAAGTTGTTTTCCCGTGAAATCAAAGGCGTGAAGAAGATTCCTGTGCAAACCCTAGTTTAGTGAAAGAGGTATTTTTTTGAAAAATTTATGCTCTTGCATTATCGGCTATGGATACTCCAAAGATTGTTGATATTACAGAAAGACCTAGACCTAAGTTAATGAAACATCCTTTCAAACCAGTAGAAGATGATCCACTAGGTGCCTTTTCATTAGTTCCATATGGTGTTCTTCATGTCGAAGACATTAGGGCTTATATACATGCAAATATTGAGGATTTAGGAGGTTCCCAGTTGATAAAACTTTATATGGACAAGCTATCACATGATTCTAAGTTGAAGGATGAATTCAACATGGTGGAAGAGAAGAAATTCACATAGGTTATCAAATTCCCCTTTTTTGATGAGAATGCATGGGTTCGGTATGTCTTGAGTTGGATTCATGCCGAATTTATGTGGTTGGACAAGTCGTACAAGATCACTAAGGAAGTAATTAGAGAAGTAATTTGTTTGTGATCATCCTGTGAGCTACCAAATTTTGAAATCTGTGAAGAATCAAGTTCTCACAGATGCTACCGGTGCAAAATTTGATAATAGGTCAATGACTATTAATGATATCATTAAACCAGATGTTAAATTTGCTTTGATGGTCATTGGGTATAAGGTTTACAACTCGTGCAGGGAGAATTCAGTCTTAAGTAGGACCTTCTATACAGCTTATCAGATGGTGAAGGAGAATGCGGAATATGATTTGTGTGAGTTGTTGCGGAGTCAATTGATGGACAATTTGGGTAAGATAAAGAAGGATAGGAAGTGGATTTTAAAGTATGGCAATTCTATTATAAGTCTGTTCTTCTATTTTATGAATGAGGTTACGAGTGTTGGTAATGTTCAATGGTCAAAGGATAGACTTATAGCTGTGCAAATTAGAGATTTTCTCTACATGGTTGACAATAAGTCTCGAAAAGAGCACTCTTTGGGGTTTCTTTAAGGATTTTTAGAGAAAGATGCAGTCTAGGGAAATGATTCCTAAGTCTACTGTGGAGAAATATGAGGACACAATTTGCTTCATGGTTGAAATTGATCAATGCCTAATGGAAGCAGTGGAGCCAAGGACATCATGGATCATGGTATGAGGGTGATGAGACAATTCTTTTTTTTATATCGACTTATGCATATTTGAACTTAAGACCTCCCACTTGGGAGGCTTTGTAGGTTACTGCTGCACTATGGGGTCATCCCCAGATGAGACAATTCTTGATGTATATGCTCAACATCTGTTGAGTAAACCTATTGATCCTATAGAGGAGAGATTTGGTACATTCAAAGTAAAAGACATCAAGTTGTACATTGAATTGAAGAGGCTAGAAATAGCAAGGAAAGTCAGAAAATAAGTGGAGAACTTGGCAGAGAGCATGGGTATTCTAGTGCAAGCAGTGAGAGAAGCTAGGAAGAAGAGAATGGAAGAGGAGACGTCTGAAGCAGCTAGTCCGGATGTCTCTTCTTTTAGACCAAGGAAAACAAGAAGTTTTGCACCCTCCACAAGTCCTCCTAAGCCCGTCAACACCAAGCAAAAACCACAAGTAGAACCATCTAGCAAAGAAGGAAAGAGAGTAAAGGTAAAAAGCACAAGGAAGTATATTGCTGCTAAGGATGATGATGAAGCCACAAAATCAGATGAAGCAGTGAAAGAGTTGAAGTCCAAGGGCACTAAGGCATCAAGGGTTACCAAGACAAAGCCATCAGAGGATGAGATGGTAAGTAAGAAGATGAAAACCGATTCTGATAAGAATGATATGTTAGTTAGTGAAGTAGAGGAAGTTGTAATAGTACACAAAACCACTTTTGCAATTTTATGATAAGTTTGATGATAATGAGAAAAGAGTATTAGAAGCCACTGTTAAATATTTGAACACATTCAAGAGGGCTCTTGTAGAAATCATGTCTGAGATTTCTAAAGGTCTATTTGATCTGTTGGAAATGAGAAGAGTCAATGCAAAAGCTGAAGATGATAGGTTGAAGGAACAAGTGTTGATCAGTTTATGTCCGATTATAGCTGTAGAGGAAATGAAAATGATATTTAAGAAGGCTAAGGGTCATTTCAGAAGTAAATCAAGGATAAATAGGCTTATGATTGGTCAGACAGATGAGGTGGTAAATGAAACAAAGAATGTTTTGAAGAAAAACCTAGAAGAAAATCAATTTGATGTTGTCAGAGATTCAACTCAAGATGTAAATGACACTTTAGTCCTTGATGTTGAACTTGTTGAAGCTAGTATTCCTGTTCAAGTGAATGTTCCTGAGGTAAATGTTTTGGATGCTCCAGTAGAAGTTGTAGGAGAGATGCAAGGTGAAGAAAAGATATAGATAAAGCTATTTGAGGTAAAGATTGAGGCAAGACACTGCAAAGGTAGTGAAAGAATTTTTGGAGACGAACAATCTTGAGTTGGATGATTTGGAAATCACTCAAGGGCCTATCAATTTGGCCCCTTTATCTTCAATCTAGAAGTTGAAGCTTGCTTCATTTGCACAAGCCAAAGTAAGTGAAGACATACCGAGAGCTCATGTTGAAGATAATAAATTGTTGAGCCTTGCTTCAGGTATTTTGGAGAAGATCATGGCCATACATGTCAGAGATCCCTCAGATACTCCATCCGATCAGTTGAAGAGTCTCATTAACTCTGTAAGTACACATTTTGAATCATTTGAGAAGTCTGCAGAGTTAAAGGTAAAGAAAGAATTTGATGTTAATAGATTCAATCAGTTAAAGGGGATGATCGAAAATGATAGGACTCTAGTGGGTAATAGTGAAAAGGGTATTCAAAATGCCTTATTTGAAGGAGGAAATGTATACAAATCTTGTCTATCATTTTCTAAGTTTGTTGATGACATTGAGAAAGAAGATCAAGGAGAATGAAAAGCAATTAGCAGACATGTCGCAATCATTTGATCCTTTAATTGAGTCTACATCTAATCAAGAAGGTGAAGTCATAGCTTTGCTTGACAAGATTAAGAGTTTAGTGCATGAAAAGGATAAGATCATTGGTAGAATTGGTGAACGTCGGACTCTAATTGCTTCTAAGTTAGGAACTATGTTAAATGCTTTGAAGGAAGTTGAGGCAGCCATGGTTACAAGTGACCCCTTTGATCTTCAGGTTGCATAATTTTTTGTGGACACCTCAATTTTGGAGAGTCTCAAGAAAGGCTGGGAGAATGACTTGAGCTCATTGAAGAATATTTTTGCTGATGTCTTCAAGTTGATGTAAGTTTGTAGAATTCTTTTTGTACATATGCGGCATGCGGCATATATATATGATTGTTGTATAGATTTTGGTATGTGTATCCTTGCCTTTGCCATTGATATCAAAGGGGGAGTGTAGGGCAGTGAAAAATGTATGTAAGTTAATCCATCTCAAGGGGAGCATGAAATTTTTGAGTTCTGCAGTGTATATATATTTGGTACTGATTTTGACGCTTAGTCATTTTTCACTAAGTGTTGCCATCAATGCCAAAGGGGGAGATTGTTGGCAAGAGGCATTGTATAGGTGTTTGTATCTTGTCATTGATGGCAACTCATCTCAGTGCATCCATCCACATGACATAATTTGATCAAACCAGAAGTCCTTTTGGAGATTTGGCTAAGTTTGGTAAAGAATAGAGCATTCAACAGTATTTGGTATTTGGTTCAGTATGCTTTCTTAGATTAATATTTTAGGTTGCGGATCTCAAGGAAGATTCATGGATGTTTGTTCTACCTTATTCCAAATTTTGGTGGTTTGATGTTATCTGGTGTGCAAGATAGAAGCTTTTGTGTATTGGTTTTTGGGTTATGAGTGAAGAACGCCAATTTGGTATAGTAGATCCTTTTGTGGATCTAATGGGGTGATTTTGGTGGTTATTTTTGTGATCAAGGATGATTAGCTGACATGTGGGATAGCGTGTGTTGGATTTTTTTGGTTCACATTGGTGTTTACACTCGGACCTAGCCGACTGATTGTACACGTTTCAATATTTTGATAAGTGTTCTTGAGGCTGACCTATAAGCGATATAATTTCTTGTTGCGGATGGATAAGGACGATATATTTTTGTTATTTTGGTATGATGTGTGTGTGTGGAAGGCGATTATAGTGATTGCACACAGTTTCACATGTGCAAGACAATGATTTGAGGTCCAAATCAGAGCTATAGGGTAGTGAGTAATGAAGTGTATGAAATCAGTATATTGTACTTAATTGGAACCGTACTTTGGCATTTATAGATGTTTCTCAGTTTAATGTTTACGGTGACATTGTATTTGTCTCATAGGCAGTAAGCGTTTTTGTATTTGAGCAGTGAGCTCTAGGCAGCGTGCCTTAATTCATGCACATTCCATCCATTATATAAACTTCTAACAGGGTGTAATACTTCTGCAGAATATTTTCATCTTGTGGGTTCGTCCCCACTGTGGTTTTCTTCTTGACTGGGTTTCCATGATAAAATATCTTGGTGTTATAGTGTTGTGGATGTTTGCATTTCTCTTTAGCATTTTACTTTTCATTATATGTCTTAAGTGGATAAAGAATCAGGATAATAAATTTAAAAGAACATTGATTCAACCCCTCCTCTCAATGTTCCTTAATTCCAACACTTATTATGCTTTGTTTTGTGAATGGCATCAAACAAACTCTACTTCTGCTCACAGCCAAAAGCACTGCAAGGTTGAGACAAAATTTTCCACCAAAATCTCCCACCAAGAACTTGCAAATAAGATATTCAAATTTTTGTAAATAAACAATGTTCTATCAATAATTGTAACTCATAACTTGCAAGATATTAGTCTTCACTTTTTCTAACTAGGTGTTTGGATCCCTCTTCCTCATATACATACTTTGGAAGAAAAGGACTTCCTAACTGCCTTATAATTCTACATCTCTAAAAGATGAGGTCTCTTATTGCACTTGAAGGTGTCATCCTTTCAATACATGTGAATAGGCCCTCCATAACGTCTCTGTTTACTCCCAATGGGGTTTCAAGTTTTATGCACAGAGTAAACAGAGACTTAACTAGAACACGAATAAACAATAATTCAGCATTAACACAATGCACATAACATTGGTAGAATGATATAACTTTTTTTCCATCTAATGTCTTTACAAAAGGTAACCCGTTCTCGGGGCCAGTCTCAAATGTATAAAGCACCTGATGGTTGATCGAGAAACCAATCGCTACAACTTCCTACAGTTGCTTGAGAAACCAACCGTTAGTTCCTACAACTTCCTACAATTGCTCGAGAAACCACTTGTAATTACATTGGCATAACAACCCAAAACATAAAGTACTATTACTCACGACTATGCTGCCAAACATAAAGTATTATTACTAATGACTAAATTGTGGCTAACACTCTTTATTAGTCCGTGAAGCTATCAGAGATGTAGAACTTTGGGCTGAGAAAGTACCCCGCTGCATGAATGGGTTGTTGGAGTTGACTGTTCCACCTTTGATCAATGATGTCCCAAATAGGGGCAAATTTGTTTGCATCTCCCATGTAATCGTGTGGGATGGCCTCTTTGGCTCTATCCATTGCCTCGTAAATATATCCCATCACATTTTTCCCACCATCCACCGAGTGCAAGACCCTCCCCAATGGCTCAATCACCTACGAAGTACAAAGTAGAAACAAATTTAAATTGCAACTTATGATGAAACAAACTACTTTTAATGTTCGAATTAAAAATTAAATTAAGTTGAAGTTACCTTGACAATCGCTAATGTTCTGGCATCAATTGAAGAATCCATGGGTGATTTTATATATATATTTTGTTCAGGTTCATGATCTATGAATCAATCAAAACTGAACATACCAAAATTGTATAAAAACTTTTAATTTTATGTTTAGAAGAGTACTGGGCTGTTCGGGATGGTTTGTTTCCAATTGTTTTCTTCTGTACTGGGGATGTTGCCTATTTTTTCTGAAGTGAGGGGATGGCAGGGTTCATTTCCTACCCATCCCCACATTCCTGAAATGTTTCCAGTGGGGGAGGTTTGAATTACCATCTAGCTTAATCACTATCACTTACGTTTTCAATTCTGTACACACACCCACACACACCCACACACAGTAGAGTTGTAACCAGCTGCATTGAACCCAGGATTTTTTCCTGAAGCAGTGAATCTGAAACCTGAATACTTACCCAAATTGGCAATATAAGAAATAACTATTGAATGCAGCAGTGAGGGAGCTAATGAAATCTGATTAGTACAAATACATCTTAACATAGACCTGACATAGGCTGAGATGTATCCAAAGAACATTAGGTAGCAATCACTTTGCAACATCTGTAAGAACATAGTGATTGGCACTTAAGTCTTTTGATTACCTATTGGTGCATATCAGATCTATGTTAAGATGGTGTGTGCTAGTTATATATGGTTTCAAGTTTAATCTTGTGCATGTGTCTAGGTAACCCATTTTATGTATATAGTTAACTCTATCATCTTTATTGTAACTTGTGATTCCCTTCCTTCCTTCTCCTTGGTACACATTCCTAATAATATACATCTCATTTGTTAGTATACATTAAATTTTATTTTAGAAAAACCTGATTATCATCATTCTTGTGGGACAAGGTGGAGATTATACACACAGATAGTAGATCCGCTTTCCCTATTGATGCCAACCTATTGTACTTAACTGAGTGAAAAAGATACAAGCACTACAATAATTTTGTGTTAAAAAGTTTGCACATGATCTCATGTAGAGCAACTGCAATTTCAAATTACAGGTTGCCTACATATATGTTGAAGTGTGATCTAGCGGTGTTGATTGGGAAGTTGGTTGAGTACCTTGTGTCAACATATTAAGTGAAACTTCCTACTTGTGCTACCCAATCCATGTGGATTGTAGGCATTGAGTACAAATAACAAGAAAATTCTAACAAATATGTGCAAAGTTCCAATTAATTTACATTGAAAAGCTGCTGAATGCTTGCATATCATTCTCAGCATGTACTTGAATACATATTATTCCTATCATCTTTTCAAATTACTGGTTAATTTAATTCCAGGGAGGAGAATGTCGTTCTGGGAAATGATTGGTTTTTCTTGTGAATTCCTTTATTTAATAGGCCATGCATTACAATTATAAAGAGACATCTTTATTGGATTGTTCTCTGCCATCAGTCAAGCAATACAACCTTTGATGTAGGAAATAACCATTTAGCCTGTTCACAAATCAAAGGCATATTTCGTTAATAGAATGGCCAGTTTGCCTACCATTATACTTCCACATCAGTTCATTGTATACTTTAGAGTCTTTAATCATCATACTTGAAAGTTTTTTGATCTAACATTAAGGTTGGAATTTGTTCATGTTGTCTGCTTCCACCAAATTTTGGTTAAATCAGCTAGAATCTGAATTTACATCATCAAATTTTTATGCTTGATAGTCCGCATTTCTTGTTTGTCCATCTTGCGGGTATTTACTGTTGACTTTCTTTTAGAGCCTAATAAACACGATTGATAGGCTTTTGTCACAACTACTGTATTAAATTTATCTTGCTTATGAAAGCTTCTGAACATAGCTGTAAAAATCGCAGGTGTGCTTTCTGCTCTTGACACATCTTCATCAAGACTATATCTTGATGCATGGTGTGTGGCATATCGAAAACCAATGATTGATGGAGGCAAACATGGTACCAGAGGTAGTGTGCAGGTATGCCACTCTCTTGGACATGTCAATGGAAATTCTACTCATGATGCAAAAGGAGGTTTTGGACATGAAAGTACAAGTTGTGTGCATGTATACATAAGCATTCATGATTATAATAGACTTAAATAGTTCTGATAAAGTTCATGACACTGAGTACATATATACGATGACTGGCCTGCCTGTTCCATAAATTGTTACAAAGATACTTTTGAGCTGCCTTTAAGGATGCTTCTTATCTGCGGATTGGAATGTTTAGTAAGATAGTTTGTATATGCATTGTCAAACTTATCATGTATCCCTATGTTTTGCAGGTATTTGTTCCTTTTTGGTTGGAAATGTATGCTTCCACAAGGGATCCTCCAGAACACAGGGAGAGCCCTATATGTACAATTAAGAACTTTCTGTATGCAAGTGAACATACTCTACAGTGGGCTGTTGAATTATTTGAGAACCTTTTCAAGCAGCGACCGGATGATGTAAATGCTTATCTTTCTAATCAAGATTTCCAGGAATCACTGAAAATGTCAACAACACCTGCCAGGCACCAGATCCTTGAAATGTTGAGGGACGTTCTTGTCAAATACAAACCGTTGAGGTATGATGTTCTGCATGTCTATACTGATATTGTATATTAATATTAGATTCTTTATAATTTAACTGTTGCTATTGCTGTGATTTTGTTTACTGTTTATTCAAGATTAAGGACAAAGTGCTATTTCGGAGTACTATGATAATTGATTTAGTATTTTGGGTTAAAACAATATTTTTATTCAACTTAGTATTTTGGGTTAAAACAATGTTTTAATTTAACTTTCTTCACTCTTACTACTTCAAAGTTCAAAGAAGGTTGTTCACATTATCTTTAAAATTTTGGTGTAATTGGTGTTCTTTGTATCAGAACATTAATAGATTTAACTAGTTTGAATGCATCAATGGCTTAGTACAGTTGTTGTGCTTAAGTGAGTTATGGACTCCATGTTTGCAATAAATGGAGAAATTTTATTCCTTGAAATTCTGCGTAGGCTAGATGGAATGTAATTTTATTATGTAATATGATGGTATGTACCTGACCTACTTTTTATTGTCTATGTTAATAGAAACATTGTGGACTGTACCCTTTTGTTTTAATCTCTTGTTTATAACTTCTGTTATATCTCTAAGAGCAGCCTAACATAAGTTCAACCTGTAATTTTCTGTCATTTTTGGTATTATTTCTTCATACACCTCTTTAGTTATGTATCGGCAGTTAATTTTATCTTATTCCTATTTTCATGCTCTATCTCTGCTTGCTGCATTGCATCTGTCTTTTTAAACAGCAGGACTGTGTAAGCATGCAATTTTAAGATTTAATGTTTTTGACTTTTTTAAAAAGAATTGTTTCTCATAAGATTTTATTATGGAACATGTTGTTTATTAATATCTCTTTAAGTTCATTGTAAACTCTTATAGTGTTGCAAAACAAAAAAAAAATCCCTCCTGGCAGGCTAAGGAAAACTATGATAATTACATCCCACTTATGCCTGTATCAATCTCTGTTCACTCTCTTGCATTTCCTAGATAAGTAGTAGCAAACAAACTAGTAATCTAATGTTTGTATCTGTAAAGGCATTTTTGTAATGGTTTCCAACATCAACCAACATCAATTAGCTGAAATGACTTTTTTATTTAGACTTCTCCTTGCAAAATTATTATTGTTCTGTCTGTTTGCATTTTATGACTTGTTTTTTTGAAACTTACTGAATTTGTCCTCCTGCCTTTTATCGAGCTCGAGGGGCTCAGGCGACTTTGCCATTTTTGTCAAAATGTTCTACTTTTTTCCATTCGTGTTAATTATCAGTTCTCTTCACATCTACATATATATTGCTAGAGGGGCTCAAGAGACTATGCCATTTTTTGTGAAATTATAATTCTTTCCATTCATATTAATTATCAGTTCTCTTCACATCTACATATATATTATCCCCTCTTTATTTTAATGTTTATCAGCATTTAAAGTATTTCGCTGAGGACAGAACCTCATCCTTTATGGCTAGAAACTTTAAATGTACTGTAGTTATTAGCCTTTTCCTTTATAAGTTGAAGCTTCACATTTACAGAAGTCAATTTTATTTATCTTTTTTGCAATTTTGAAAGTGGTATAAAATCTCGTTCAAGACAAGCTATTGTGATGCACAATTTGTAACCTTCATGAGAGGAATTTCATTTCTTTCTATTCTAATTCCTTTCTTAAAAGCTAAGATGAGTTTCTCTGGGTTTTTTGCTGGGGATTTCTCAGTAAAACATCAAAGTTTTCCTAGAAAGGAATTTTGAGGGAGTTTTTATTAGATAAAGGAACAATTTGCTTTCACCTCACCCTGCCTCTTTTATAGAAAAGAAAAAACATCTTTAAAAAAGTAAGAAAATATTACAGAAGGGAAAGTTTGATCGAATATTGAGATCTGAAAATATGGCTGGAAAGTAAAAGACAGTTTCCTCTTTCCTGTTAAGGTAAAGGGATTGTTTATCATCCTAGAGCTAGTGTTACAGGCAAGAGATAGCTAATTCTACAACAACTGAGACATGAGCTTCTGTATCTAGACTCTATACATTTATTAATCAAGGATTAATCATTGTTGACTCATGCATCATATAACACATTGTTAGGGATGGGCATAACAGATTTTGGAGCTGATGTGACCTTTGTACTAGGCTCTCACTTTAATGTTACATCATGGGTTGCAATTATCTTTAACCTTATTGAGAAAAAATTCCAAATGATTTTCTTTCCTCTATCATATCCTACATGTTGTAACTGCAACTGCACACTGCTCCCTACGTTCAACTTCCTCTTCTGCCTTCCTTCGGGCTTCTGTTCTTGGTGTTAAAGTTAAGGTCCCGAACAAGTTTGTTGTTTCCTCTAACAGGTCCTCGTTGTCACTTCCGCCGTCCTCTTGGTTAGGTTCCTCTAGACCCTTGCCTTCACTTACTCCCTCCGGCAATCTATCGGCATGTCTCTTGAACCTCTCCCTTCGCTCGGCTTGCTGTTTTTCGAGTATTGCTTTTCGAAGAACTTGTTCTCTCTCGGGTACCTTCTTTAAATTGCTATTCTTATTCAACTGGTTGGGCATAAATGCTTTTCCTCACACCAATAATCAACACAAAATTTCAAAAAACAAAAGGACACTTTTATTTATTCATGTTTTACTACAATCTCTTCAATGCAATGATCTTGTCATTCTTATTTTTCACAGTGTCCGTCTTCCCTTCCGTCCCCTTCAGACGTGACTATTCCCGACGGCGTTTCCCATCTCGTTCCTCCTGAAGGCTTTTGTTTTGCCATGCATGGTACTACCAGAGGATTTCCTGTTGTCGTTCCTCCTGAGCAATCTCTTCTAGGTGAGCACGTTGGGCGAGCAATGCCTGTGCTAACATGCGAGGGAGGTGGTTTAGCAACCGGTTGGCTGCAGGGTTAGCCTCAATCGCGACCCACACAACACTTGCTGGAACTTCCTCTCCGGTGGCTTCTCGACGGACGTAGGTTTCTATTGCCACTTGAAACAGGATTTTGAATTCCCTCGTCTGATTGTCTTCTCCTTCATACAATTTTGTATGTGCATCGTCTGCTTCCGGATTAATTTCTCCAACCGGTAAGCCCATTGTGTCCGCACGCCATTTGAGTGCGTCTAGGCAACGACGCCAAATGTTTACCCTCGTGGGGTAACAAACATTAATTGCATAGAGACAAATAATTACTCAACATAGAATATAAAAGAGCATTGTATTCATGTATTCACAAGAGTTTTCTGTACATAATCATTGCCTCTCCATCAAAGGAATACATATATATAACGTCCGAATGGACGCGAGGCGAACCATCGCACCCGTGTAACTCCTCCGGACGGACCAACCATCTAACTACCCAAATTACCCGACAACAATAGTATGATTGGTGATGATGATTTCTAGTTTTGGTACCAATGTTGTAAGACAATTGATACCCATCAGCTACCATGACCTTGAAACCTTCATGCTCCCTTGTTGGTAGGTTATGTTTTGCTATCAATGTGGTGTCTATGAAGTTATGTGTTCCTTTGCTATCAATGAGTATTGTGATTTTCTGCCCTTGTAAGAGTCCTCGAACCTTAAAGGAGTTGTGTTTTGGGGTTGACATGGTGACTATTATCCTGTCATCAGCTGATTTCTTTGTTATCTTTTTGATCCTTGTGTTGTTTTCATTGTTCTCTATTGGAGTGTTGGTTCTTACTTCCACATAATGGATTTTTCCTTTTCACCTGCAATTGTGTTTAGGCTTCCATCTTTCCTTACAAGCAAAACATACTTTGATTTCATTGTTCTTGCTGGGATTATTTTTTGGTTTAGATTGCATTTGAAAATTTTGGACATCCATGTCTCGTGCCTTTTTAATAGCATCTTGTAAAGTTCTGGGCTATAGGGCCTTGACCCATCCTTTAAGGGGTTATTTAACACATCCATTAAGAGTGCAATTAGTCTTCTTGTAGAGATATTTGTGACTACTACTAAAACTCTTTGGAATTCAGTAATATAATTTTCCAATATGTCATCTTGCTGCAACAGCGCCAATTCTTTTATGTAGAGCTCGGAGTCTTGAGGATCAAATCTTTCTGTAACCTTCTCTGTGAATTCCACATAAGAACTGATTTGTGCATTTTGTTGGCGGTGATTAGTCCATAATACAGCCACTCATGTGCCTCCCCATCTAGGTGTGAGGTGGCATATTTAATGGCCTCTTCCTCTGTCATGGTGTTTAATTGAAAATAGGTGTCCAGTTTCTGAATTCAGGTGTGGGTGGCTGTCTGTTTTCCTCCATCAAAGTGTGGTAATTCTAATCTTTTTAATTCTATTCTCATTCTAGGATCATAGTCTTCTTTTGGAAGGTGTTGTAATCTTACTTCCATGTAGTCTTTTAGCAAAATACTGGATTGTAGGTTCCCTCTCTTCCAATCTGTCTTGATCTGCTCTTGTAATTGAGTGAAATTATTTTTGTTGTTGACCCAAATTGGAGTAAAGTTGGGTGTTGTGGACCTGGAGGGTGTCCTATTATCTTGTTAAGGCTGACTTAAAAGTTGGATTAATTGTTCGATCTGATAGTTCGTAGTTTTCTGCTTTTCTATTATTTGATTGAATTTTGTGTTAAGCTGGGTCATTTTTGCAAGAGTGGAGGCTCTGATACCACTTTGTAATGTCCTTTTTTCTAATTCTAAGACACTACTTAAATTATTGACAATTCAAATAAATGTATAGACAATTTCTGATAGTTAAGTAATTATTTGAATGATGCTTAATTCCAATGGATACACTGATATAAAATAATGATTGCATAACAATCAAGATAATAAATATATGTTGTTTCTGATATACAAGTGATTACATGCACAACTGAGAGGAATCTCAGTACTTCGTACTGTTTGCCGTGTTTGATATACAATTAATAATGTGCAAATATGCAGGCTGTCTCTGATATAACTTTATATGTAAGCTCTGAATATTGTGGTTAGCTCGATCTGATATGACAATGTTAATATGCTCAATGGTGACGCTGTCTCTGACTGATCTTTATATGCTTGAGCCAAATGGTTGCTGAAAGGCAATATGCTCTAATATAGAGCGATCGTCAAAGGATACAAGATATAACAAATAATATAGAAAGAACCTCAAAGGATACCAAATATAATAAATTCTCATAACATACCTTCATCAAATGATGCGATCCTCTTAATATATGTGTGATATGAGAGGAAGGGGTGCGTATGAAGAAACACCTCTCTAGTCTGAATGGTTACCGTAATAACCATAATAATTATGGTTATTGGTTATTAACCAATTACCATCCTAATCATGCCATGTGTTTAGTTATGCCATGTAAAGAAAATTGCAGGAATAATGCGGCAACAGTTTGATGTGATTACATGCAATGAATTTATGAAGAATGCGATTGTGATGTGATAATGATATGATGTGATTACATGAAGTAATATGCAGTGGCATGAGTATGTGAAAGAGAATGTGTTATTGGTCAAATATGAGAGTATGAATGCAAATGTGAATGAGGAGGAATATAGCTGAGGGGATATGACAGTCAACCCCCCTAGAGTTGCTTGCCCACAAGCAACTTAAGACTTGGATGCTGGAGAATATTGTCATTCTCCTATATAGCGTCCTCATCACGCAAGTCTTTCCATTTTATGAGATATTCCTTGATATCTCGGTTTCTTAATTTCCTCTCCCGAATATCAATGAATTTTTCAGGTTTGAGAATCAATTCCCACTATCAATGTCCACTAAAATGAAACGAAATTGCATAAAGGAAAGTATGTAAAAAGGTAAATGTTTGATATACCTTGCATAAACCCTTATAGACGGATGCAAAAATCGCTCATATCCATGAAGATGCTTGAATGTACATGAAATGAAGTAGTTGACCTTGGAATGTAGAATAGGAATCAAGGATGTCCTCACAAATGCATGGATATATAAATGCCACTCCTAGATCTTCAATGAAGATATGCTTGAAACTCACTTGCAATGAAGGAGAGATGAATGCGGATGGAAGTATCTTCTTTCTTGATTGAGGATTCCTCTACTTTGCCATCATAGGAGAGAAACTTGCTTAAGTGGAGAAGATTGCCTTGGAATTGACTTGAATGAATTGGAGGAACTAGATTTTGGATGCTTGGCTTCAAATGTTGAATCCAATTGCTTAATTGCTCAATTGCTCTTGATAGTTTGATTGCATAATAATAGATAGATTACCAAAATTAGGAGAGATAGGGTGTTTTTAGATGTCATCCTACATTTCGGGATTCAACAATAAGCCTGGCCGACCATGAGATCTAATTTCCAACACACGCTGACATAGGGCTTCGGGCCAAATTCGGGGCAAAAAGTGCAAGAATAGAACATTTGAAACGTTTTGTTCTTGGGTACATAACATTTCAAATGTTCTGTACGTAGGAGAATGACCCAAAATTTGAACTGGGTGTTTGAATGGTGTAAAATGTGTGGGGAAAGATGAATCAGGCTGCTAGGATCAATCATAATGGACATCGGATCTCAAAATCACAAAAATGTGGCTTAATAGAGCATCTAATTATGGGCGCTAACATATATATATATATATATATATATATATATATATATATATATATATATATATATATATATATATATATATATATATATATAAGATTAAACGATCATGGATGGAATGAGTTTGATGTCCATCTTTTAGCTTGCATGATGGGAAGGGTTGCATTCTAAGAGACATGTCTCTTATTAATTATGTCTCTCCATAATTAGATCACATCTCCTCATAACATAAGCAGATTGATTTAACGTGCTTAAAGGACTTAACTAGTTGCTGCCATATGTTATCTTTTGTCCTAGTCGATATTATCTCTTAATCGCTACTATTCAAGTCACTGCTGTTCAATGACAGTTTGTAATTAGAAATATTTATTTTATGCACATAGACTAATTGTTATTTATTGGTCTCTTTACTCTATCCTAATCATTCTTATCAATCATTGGTATGCAGCAATACTTAGTCTTATGCGATCAAATACTTATTTGATTGTTTATGATTAATTGGGGTAGCGATAATGTGATACAATGGGTCTTACTGTTTTGGTTTAATCAAGGCATATTACATTTGTTAATTGTCACCTAGGTCTTAATTACACTAAAGCTTGCTTAGGGATTTGGATAGTTGTAGTTCGAGCATTTTCACCTTATGTGGATTTATCATATTATTATTTTATCATATCCACTTATAGTGGATGGATTTTTCTGTTTTGGAGGGTGATCCTGTTTTAGTGGACTTGTGACTCCACCTTTTGTGAGTGATCCACCTTTTGGAGTGTCGTCACAGTATCACCTATCCACCTTTTGTGGAGTGATTTATTTTTATGTTAATTATCATGTAGTAAGACAACAACATTTGTCATTGTCTCATTCACTCCTTTGTATTCACTTTGGCTATATAACGAAGGGGTCTCTTATGTAACATTCAATGTAGTTGATTCATTGTATTACATTATTGATAGGAATACAGTTTATTCTTGTCATATTCATTCTCTCTTGTTATTGTGGTTTCTATTGCCTCTAGATCTTGGGTAGCTATCTCCATAGCCAAATCTTACAACTTTCTGTATATAGATTGCTGCTCTTGCATTATTAAGTATAGTCGATACTGATGCTAAATAGTCCACTTCTCCTATTGCGAGCTTTTGACATGGTGATGACAATGATATTGTAATGTCCCCTTTATGGAAACTGGAAATTAATTAAATAATTAAAATTTAAGATGTCAGAAAATAATAAATTTAATGACAACTTAATTTAATTATTTGATAAAGTATTAAAGTGACTTTATGGCGAGTGAAGTGGAAATTTTTGTAAGTCACTTTATCATTATTTCCCCAAAGTTCAAAATTAATTAAAAGAGAGGACAAATCAAAAGACACGGGGAAAGGAATATGAAGAGGCAAGCAAGGGAAAGCCAAGAGTCGCTGCAATGGGATATGAAAGAACAATGAGAGGTTTATTCAAACTATGCTTGGTTATGCTTGGTTTTTATCAGTGTTACCTGGAGATGCATTTCCGACATTTTTTGACTCGTCTTGGAAATGGAGATGTCTTGGAAATTTAGAAACTTTCAGAAATTCATCCTCAGGCCGTCCCATAAAATTAATGTTTGAGTTTTGATAATTTGTTTGACTTCCACTCTCATGTGAACTCTCAATTTAAATCATTTAACACATGTTATATGTTACAGTATTATAATGTATATAAGCATGCTTTATCCATGTTTTCATATGAATATTTAAAATTTCCCTTCCCTATTTTTAATGTAGCTGTCCTCACTGGCGTCCCCCGCTATCCCCTACTCCGGGAAAAGAAATCCATCTCGAAAACCCATTTCCTCACCTGGCCCACCCGCACCTCCCCCAATCCTAGGATCCAGAGGTAACTTAGGTTTTATTATTTTCTCTTGGAGGGTTGGAGAGCATTTGGCTTTTAGTTCAAGAAATTTGAGGACGAAAACCTTGGGAATTTCTCTGGAATTGGATGAAAAACCAATTTAGGATTGGGTATGAGGCCAAACTTTACCTATGGGACAGAAACCCCCAAGGTTTTTTGGAGCTGAGGTCGGGAATCGTTGTGCTACAGCGGAGCTGTTCCACATAGGGATCGACAGGGCATTTATAGCTGAAGTGAGAACAAAACAACATTGGTCTTGTGCAATACATAGACAAACTTCAGTGTCAGGTATTTTACTAAAAAATTGTTTTGAAGTGAGTATGTTCTGAATGTGAAGAGTATTGGAAGCTTAATATTAGCTGGTTTGTGTTAATTTGTAGCCGTGCCTTTGTATCAAAGTGAAATTTATAAGATTTGAATTGAGTCTTATTTTTGGTAGTAGGAAGAAAGGGATATGCAAAGTAACAAGATTGTCATCTCAGACTTGATGGCTAAGGTGCTGTGAGAAGGATAAAAAAACGAAATTGATTTTCTATTAGAGCCGTTTATTGTTAACAATGTTAAGGAATTGATTTTAATCTTTAATATGCAATTAGTGGCCGCATATTTGCTAAACTGTGCGCTAATTACTATGTGCTCGGGCGTAGGAATATTTTATTGAAAACCGTCAACCATTGCCGTTTGATCCAATTTTAGTTTGGTGCGAAAATCACTTGCTATGTGATTTCGATATGATATGGTAGCACTGGGAAGGAAAAAAGAGAATAGATGGAAATTAAAACATGATTTAATCAAAGCCAAGCAAATATTATTTGACCTATTGAGTGCTGCTTGGCAGGTTTAGAGGCTAGCAAAGACAAAATAAATCGTGGAAAATAGACAAGGCCTATGCTTTCAGTGCCAAGATCAAATCAGAAACGACATGTAATAAGGAAAAAAAATGATAGATTACGTGGACTGCAAGTAACAAATAAAGACAAACTTACAAAAAAGAAAAAAGAAAAGAAAAAGTGTGACAGTCAAAGAAGGAATTGACACTTTGAATTTGGTTGCTGGGAATAAGACAAATTTTATAAAACAAAGTCTGATTTCACATAGGACAAAACTTAGAAAAGGAGAAAATCAGTCTTGGCACTAGAGACAAAAGAGTCATTTCATTTATTTCCATTAGTAAGTGAGACTGATTAAATGCATGGGTATTCAAATGGTGTGAGTCGAAGAATATATTGAATAGTGAATCTTCCTATGCCAACTGTGGGAGCTAGTTATATTACAAACCAAACAAAGGCATCAATTGGTTGATCCTCTCTGTTGTCCAATTTCTGTTCACCATTGAAATATTATTGCAACAGGCCAAGAATTTGCAAAGAGAAGACCTGTGCATGAAATAAAGATTGCTGCAGTCAGGTCTGAAGATTTCTGAGCAAGTTTGAGTCATCCTTCCTGTGATAGAACTGCATTAAAGGAGCTAGTATTCAGGTTTGAGTATTCTGGAGGGTCTTGTTCAGTTCTTTGAGTGCTCCTTATCCTATTGCTGCTCTGTAGAGGATTATTTCATGACAAAGGAAGCTGTTGTTTACTTCTGATGATGACAGAGCTAAATATATGATCTATGCCAGATCTTTAAAGATCTTCCTGAACACCTAATGAAGACTCCCATCAATTCAATCTGTGTATTGCAACAATAGATGTTAGATATTTACTTGCATTTGTAATTTTTATTGTGCACATTAAGTTGCAAATCTCACTCTTATCTTGTTATTTACAATGCAATATTTATATATGCAAATTTGAAGCCTTTCAAATTTCAACGAGTCAAATCAAGCAAACTGTTTAACACAATCAGATTAAAATGTGTAAAAAAAATCTTGGTTAAAAAAAACAGTGGCAAAAAGGGTAGGCTGTTACAGATATCTATTAATCACCATATTCCATCTCTGCTACATAATTTATAATGTCTCCTTAATATAATCACAAATATCTACTTTGTGTATGCTTCCTTTGGACAGTGATGATAGTATTGGCTTGGCCTGGTACTTTTATGTGCAGTGATTATTGCTGCCCAGTATGTATCTCTTTGGATGCATCATCTATAAGAAAAACTAATTTGACGGCATGAAAGTATTTCATGAAATGATCACACTACATATATTTTATCATCCAAATAATTATATTAACTTCCGCTTACTTCCAATATTGAACTCTCAATACATTTGCATCAAATATTAATCTAGATTTGCTATAGTCTTCAGCAGAATGTACTGGTCTTTATGTATTCAGTTATCAATGAAACTTAGATCTTTTCTCATTTGTTTGTTGGATTTGGGGGATTGGAATATCCCCGACCGGATATTTTCCCCCAAATTCTCCCAAGTAATTTTCAGAAATATAAACAGATAAACTCATGCAAAGATTTCAGAATAACCAGCAGAATACCAGAAAATTCCCAGATAATATATACTCATAAATGTTATTCCATTTAATATTCAGCAGTACAATAACATAATCCAATCTTAAATACAGAAACTACAGCCAGATTGGATAATAAGAAATGAACCTGAAATGCAATGTGAATTCTGTTGCGAGTCCACCTTAAGTGATGAACCGGGTTTCCGTCCAATCCACCAAGAAAGCCTGAATGTTTTTGTCCTCACGTTTTTGAGTAGAAAGCTGATAGCTTCCCAAATCTCTCCAATAGAAATCAGAAATCAAAACATATCTAAGCATGCTGAAGGTTTCGACGAGCCGCTCCAAGTCCAATACTAAAATGCCAAAAATGCGAAGCTCTGCTGACTTACTATAAATAGTAAATATCTTGGAAACCCTGCTAAATAACTCTGATTGGACTGAAGCTGAAAGTGCCTAGGTCAAATCTCACACTGATCCATGTAAATTCCTGGTTAGCCCATGAGACCATGGTAGAAAGGGTTAACGATGCATTAGGAAATAATGGCCTAGAAAAAGAGGACATTACAGTCCTCCTATACTAGAGATTGCTTTCCCTCGAGCAATCTGTATCTACATGCTGTGACCAAAATGCCTAGATCCTATACCTACCTCAAGAAAGCCGCTCCACCAAGCCGCTGTGCTACTCTGATACAAACATGTCCAGAATTGTTAAGCCACTCATCAATACCCCACAACAACAATGCATCAATCATACTAATACTAGGATACCAAATCACCCCATGTGCATGATTAGTCGAATCAACTTGCCATGTGTTGCTATCATATACGAGAAGATCCTCAATCCAACTGAGAACCTCACTCCAGCTGAAATCACAAGCACCACTAAGGTCAAATGAAGGTGGGAGCTCAACATTATGCCAACTAACTCCCTTAATCATTACTAACCATGACAATGTTCCTCTGGGTCCCACAAACAAAAAGGCCATCCACCTTCCTAGCTGTTTATAATATCTTGTCGATGCATACCCATAATGGGTGGAATGTCCAAAATGTTCAACTGCCACAACACTGCCCCTCTAACATGTATCCCAAATCGGTGATTGTACTGAAGAAGTGAAATGTTCCTAAGTCAATTTCTGAAGCAATTTTTTGAGCTAGTTTAATTGAGTGGACTCGGTGCCAATCTCACAAAACCACAGTTTGATTTATACTTAGCACACCAGTAATTATGCTGAGGTATATAATGTCATTGCTAGTGTTTTCAGATGGGATTTCTTAACCTTAACAATACTGTTAGGAAATATAAAGCAATTACAACCTTCCAGATTCACACAATGTTGAAGTATCACAATGTATACAGGGCGGTGCCAAATGAATATATATTCTAATCACAGAAACAGGAAATGCTATCACAGACATGTTTATACATTGTCTCTCAAATTCACAACATCCAATTAACTAGCATAGACAATACGATTACCAACCGTAATTCCTCTCTTCTGCTCCCAGTCGCGGTTACTGCTGATGAATGGTGAGCTGTGAGTAACCTCCGGAGGGCGCTATGACTGTGACCAGCCCGTGCTCCCTATGACTGTACCAATCTCCTAGCTCCTGGCGTAACCACTGGGACAGTTCAAATCACTACCGTGACTAACCCAGTCGCTCCTGCAAACTAGTTCGAGCACTTTGATTCAAACGTGAGTCCTCCCCCGTGAGTGAAGATTGCGGTGATGCAGTAGGTGCCTGGCGGAGTCGCGTAACACCTGCAACTGTAAGACTGATGACCATGAGTTGCAACTTGTTTAGCTCGGGCTTAATGGACTTCCTGTGAGTGAAGAAAGAGGCGCGTATACTGCCGGAGTTGGTGTGCGGAGTGCTTAACAGGACTGTTAATCCTCTTATCTTATTGTCTTGGGAGTCTTTGGTTGTTTATTGCTAGTCGTAGTGGCTTTCATGTGGCTTCCCTGCCGTGAACTGTGTACACCCGAGCTTGTGAAGTTCGATGGAGAAACTAGATGCCAGTACGTGGTTACCAGCTATACATGAAACTCTTCTTCCTGTGACCCCTGCAGGTGCTCCCTAGTCTCGACTTGTATCTATATTCCAGAGGCTGTGAAATTTCAATGCTAATGACTGTTGATACCTAGGCCAGACAAGGCTGGGAGTGAACTGAGATCCAATCTTTCAACTAACCTGATGAGGTAGTTTGCTACTGTATGTGAACTGGAGTATAAATAAAGGATCCCTGTATGCTGCTCAAACATTTATAAAAAACCAAACTATAAACTGAATCTTACTTTCTTTTTGCACCAATGTAGATCCTGAGTGAATCTACCCAATAGAGAAAGCCAGGTTTGTGTCTAACTTTCTTCAGATTTCCTAGAGGGTTTGCGTCCTTGGAAATGGCCAGTCACGAAAGCAACCAGATTGTTTTTCTTTTTCTTTTATCTATTGTCATGGTACTTTTTTCGAGGTGTACTTTCCTCATTAATAGCCTCGAAGTGAGTGCAAACACAAAAAGATGGGCAATGTGGGATAAAAGCTCACTTAAGTCACTTTAATAACTTAAAGTGACTTTACAACATAAAGTGACTTTATAAAATAAAGTAACTTAATAATAAGTCGTAAAGTGACTTTATAACACACTTTAATAAATAAAGTGATTCTGACTATAGAAGCTGAGCTTGAATATTAATATTTGCCCGTGCAAAGACATGACTGGCTGACATCCTTCTCAGAGCGGCCACTAGTCCATTCAGATGGCTAGATAGACTAATCCGGCATCTAAATGGTCTATTGCCGAGAAGGGGACATTACAGTCCTCCCTTCCTGGGATTGCTTGCCCTCAAGTAATCTCAATGCTGGGTGCTGCAAGATCGACTCACCCTCCCAAGTGGCATCCTCATAGGGTAGGTCTCTCCACCGAATCAAATACTCACGGACGGTCCTGTTCCACAGCTTTCTTTCTCTGACCTCAATAACTTCTGCTGGAACTAAAGCCAATTTACCCTCCTCATCCAATGGAGGTAACCAGTCTGAGACCACTATCTGTTGCCCTATTGCCTTCTTGAGGCAAGAAACATGGAAAACATTGTGGATCCTGCTGTCTGATGGAAGCTCTAGCTCGTAAGCTAGCTCGCCAAGTCTTCTCGAGATGCGGAAGGGGCCATAAAATCTGGGTCTAAGCTTCTCTGATCCACCCCGCTTCAGGGAGCTCTGTCTATAGGGCTGTAAACAAAGATAGACCATATCGCCTACCTCAAAACTCCGCTCTGTCTTGTGCCGATCAGTGTACATCTTCTGTTGATTCTGAGCCCTCTGGATGTTCTCTCTAAGAGATCTGAGTATGTCCTGGTGATCCTGCTACCAGTCTCTCGCGATCGGCGCCCTGCTGTCTTGTAGAGCCAAATCTATAAACGAAAGTGGCTTGCTGCCATATAGAGCTCGAAAGGGCGACATGCCAATCGTCATGTGATATGTAGAGTTGTAGTAGAACTCCCCCAAGTACAACCATCGGACCCAAGCTCTCTGCTTGCCTGCTACGTAACTCCGAAGATAACCTTCCACCCACCTATTCACAATCTCCGTCTGACCATCTGTTTGCGGGTGGTAGCTAGTACTAGGAGTCAATTCAGTGCTGGCCAATCTGAACAACTGTTGCCAAAAAGTGCTTAGGAACTTGCTATCCCTGTCACTCACAATGGTCTTAGGAAGACCATGCAATCTAAATACTTCGCGAAAGAACAACTCTGCCACCTGGGAAGTTGACCAATCCGCGGCAATAGCAAAGAAGTGAGCGAACTTGGTGAGTCTATCGACCACCACATAAATGTTGTCCTTGCCCTGCACTCTCAGTAACCTTGTGATGAAATCCATTGATATGCCCTCCCACTTCTGAGCTGGGATGGGAAGGGGCTGCAATAAACCTGCTGGATGCTCATGCTCTGACTTGTTCTACTGACAAGTTTGGCACTCCCTGACATACTGGAGGACGTCATCCTTGAGGCCCTTCCAAGAGAACCTCTCTCTGACCCGCCTGTAAGTCTTAAAGAATCCTAGATGTTCTGCTGTGGGCGCATCATGAACAACCCTCAAAATCTTAACCTTGAGCTGAGAACCAGGCACTAAGTAAATCCGGTCCTTATAAAGGATGAGATCATCAACCACTCTGTACCTGCTATCCGGAAACTATCCATCCAAAATCTGACAGGTCTGGGTATTCTTGGCATACTCAGCCAACAATAGGGATTTCCAATCAGCGGAAATCTTTGATAGGACACAACTCGCCTCTGAAGGTCTCCTAGAGAGTGCGTCAGCTACCACATTATTCTTCCCTTTCACATACTCGATGTCAAAGTCATAGGCCTGAATCTTACTGACCCATTTCTGCTGTCTCTTGTTCAACTCTTTCTGCTCCAGGAAATAACGCAAGCTGTTGTGGTCTGTTTTAACTGTGAACTTGCCACCAACTAAATACTGTCTAAATTTAGCCAAGGCGTGCATGATGGCAAGCATCTCCTTGTCATAGGTGGTGTAAAGCCTCTCATTATCCTTAAGCTTCCTGCTCTCGAAAGCTATGGGGTGCTTGTCCTGCATTAACACTGCGCCAATTCTATTTGCCGAGGCATCACACTCTAAGACAAAGGATCGAGAGAAATCTAGTAGAGCCAAAACCGGACAAGTGCTCATAACGGTCTTGAGCCTGTCAAAGACAGGCTCTGCCTCAACTGTCCACCTGAAGGCTCCCTTTCGGGTAAGGTCGGTGAGAGGAGCCACTGTCTGAGAGAACCCCTTAACAAATCTCTTGTAGTATGAACACAACCCCAGGAATCCTCTCAAATCCGAGACATTGTGTGGAGGTGGCCAATCCTGAATAGCCTGAATCTTCTCCTGGTGCACCATAACCCCATCTGCCCCTATCACATGCCCCAAATAGAGAATCTCTGTCAGTTCAAACTCACACTTGGATCCCTTCGCAAATAGAGATTGGCTCTCCATGATGCTCAGAACCTCCTCCAAGTGCTGCAAGTGCTCTGCCCATGTCTTGCTGTATACTAGAATGTCATAAAAAAATACGAGAACGCTCTTGCGCAACTGCATTTTAAAGATATGGTTCATGCAGGACTGAAAGGTGGTGGGTGCATTTGTGAGCCCAAAAGGCATCACTAATAACTTGTAGCGTCCGTAGTGGCATCTGAAGGCTGTCTTGTGGACATCCTCATGTCGGACACGTATCTGATGATACTCGGATCGAAGATCAATCTTCGAAAAGTAAACAGCTCCATGAAGCTCATCTAGAAGCTCATCAATCCTGGGAATAGGGTACCTGTTCTTGATGGTTCTCTTATTCAAGGCCGGTAATCAATACACATGCGAAGAGTACCATCCTTCTTCACCAAAACCACAGAAGAAGCAAAAGGGCTAGAGCTAGGTCTGATGTGCCCCATGTCCAATAGTTCTTTAATCGCCTTTTCAATCTCCTCCTTGTAATGCCTAGGGTGACGGTAAGGAGTAGTAATTATGGGTTTGGCCCCCTCCTCCAACTCTATGATATGCTTGAAGCCCCTATCTGGAGGTATGCCTGGAGGGATGTCCTCAAAAACCCGCTTGTGCCTATCCAACACCCCCTGTATGTCAGCGTGAATCTGCTGCCCTGAATCCAGTGAAGGACTGGAAGAAATGAAGCACTGAGCTGCCCACTCCATGCTGCCATGTCTGCTATGGCCTCCATCCTGTGAGCTGAAACTACTTGTGATCCACTATCTGCCATGGCCTTAAGCGTAACCTACTGATCATCCTTCATAAACTCTAACTGCCTCTACTGATGATCGATAGTATACCGCTCGAGAGTCTGTAGCCACTGCATGCCTAGAATAGCGTCAAGACTATCTAAGTCAATGACATAGAAATCTGCCTCCAAGCAGTAATCCTTGAAATGAATCTGAAGACCTGAGATGTTCCCTGTGCAACTCAGTAAGTCTCCCCCGGCCACCTTGACCTCAAATTTTGAGATGCTATCTACTGGTAATCCCGTCCTGGAAACCAAACTGGCACTAATGAAATTGTGCGTAGCACCTGTGTCAAGTAGACATATGATCTGCTGTCCTCTAACCACTCCCTTGAGCCTAAAAGAGTGATAGGTGGGAATACCTGAGAGGGATGCTAAAGTAATAGGGGGCTGCCCCGTACGCACTCGCTTCTTCTTCCTCTCTACTGAATGCTCATCTTGAGCCTCAGACTCGCTGCTCTCATCTCCACTATTCTCCTACTGATCATTCTCATCATCAGTCACCACCTCAATATAATGTATCTTGCCCTTCCCACGGCACCTGTGATCCGGAGCCCAAGGTTCTCTGCATGTGAAGCATAACTTTTTCCACCTCAACTCATTTCGAGTCTCGAAGTCAAGTTTGGGAGGTGCGCCCTTATTCTGGTTTTTATTTCTCTCAAAAGAAGAAGACCCCTTAAAGGTTTTCTTCGGTGGCTGTAGGATGGATGACAGTGAGTCCAAGTCATGTGCCAATTTTATGGCGTCATCTAACGTGTCTGGCTTGAGAACAATAACCAGCCCTCTGAACTTATCCTGAAGCCCCTCAATAAACAACATAACCTTCCTCTTTTCTGCCATATCTGGAACCATAATAGATATCCTCTGAAACTCATCAATATAGTGATCCAATGATCCACTCTGCTTCAACAGAGCTAACTCCCTGTAGTAGACCTCAATGTCCTTATGGTCAAAGCCGGTGATCAATTTAGTGCTAAAGATCTCGTAGGATGTAATTAACCCGTGATCTTGGGTGACAAGACCATGATGCCACCAATCGTATGCTGCACCCTCTAAATGCATGGTTGTGAACTTAATCGCCTCCATCTCCGACATAGCCTTCACGGTTAGGAAAGTATCTAGCTTGTGAATCCAAGCTCTAGCGGACGTCTTACCGTTGCCGTAAAAAATGGGGAGAGTCAACTTATTCATAGCATGCTTAATATCTCTATTGAGACCCCTGGGTCTCCTATCTTGCTGCACTCTCTCATAATCTCTCCTTTGTGTCAGATACTGGACAAATGACAAGTCAGTCTTGACATGGTCAGGTAACAAGTCCCACTCATCATGTGCGACTGCAACATTGTTGGGAAGCGTAGTTGCTGCCTTGGGCTGGGCTACTTCCTCCTCAGCACGATTCCTTGCGAACGTAGGCATAAGGGGCCTATCTGTAGTGTGAGTAGCTGCTATAGCAATTCTAGGTGATCCTACCACACTGTTACCACCATGGTGACTCCGGGGTCTCGCGGCTGCCACTGTCAACTGTTGCATAACTCCCGTGAGCTGGTGTAACACGTCAGCAATGTGATCCTGACCCTGGCGAAGGGCCCTCATGGTCTCCCTGACATCTCTGTCCTCATTTGCCATACCTGTACCTCTAGTGCCCTATTCAAAAATAATATTCTCGTCTTCCTCTGTATGACTGTTTTCAATGTCTACCTGTACGGACGGTTCAGACTGTCCCTGTTTAGTCCTATTATGTCTGAAGTTATAAACTTTATGTCTACCGTGCATGCCTGGACTGCATTACCAACTGAAAACGAAAGCCCACAAGGTTGGCAAGACCTTAGGCTCTGATACCATTGAAATGCTCCTAAGTCATTTTTTGAAGCAATTTTTTGAGCTAGTTTAATTGAGTGGACTCAGTGCCAATCTCACAAAACCACAGTCTGATTTATACTTAGCACACCAGTAATTATGCTGAGGTATATAATGTCACTGCTAGTGTTTTCAGATGGGATTTCTTAACCTTAACAATATACTGTTAGGAAATATAAAGCAATTACAACCTTCCAGATTCACACAATGTTTAAGTATCACAATGTATACAGGGCGATGCCAAATGAATATATATTCTAATCACAGAAACAGGAAATGCTATCACAGACATGTGCATACATTGTGTCTCAAATTCACAACATCCAATTAACTAGCATAGACAATACGATTACCAACCGTAATTCCTCACTTCTGCTCCCAGTCGCGGTTACTGTTGATGAATGGTGAGCTGTGAGTAACCTCCGGAGGGCGCTGTGACTGTGACCAACCCGTGCTCCCTATGACTGTACCAATCTCCTAGCTCCTGGCGTAACCACTAGGATGGTTCAAATCACTGCCGTGACTAACCCAGTCGCTCCTGCAGACCAGTTCGAGCACTTTGATTTAAACGTGAGTCCTCCCCTGTGAGTGAAGATTGCGGTGATGTAGTAGGTGCCTGGCGGAGTCACGTAACACCCGCAACTGTAAGACTGATGACCGTGAGTTGCAACTTGTTTAGCTCGGGCTTAATGGACTTCCTGTGAGTGAAGAAAGAGGCGCGTATACTGCCGGAGTTGGTGTGCGGAGTGCTTAACAGGACTGTTAATCCTCTTATCTTATTGTCGTGGGAGTCTTTGGTTGTTTATTGCTAGCCGTAGTGGCTTTCATGTGGCTTCCCTGCCGTGAACTGTGTACACCCGAGCTTGTGAAGTTCGATGGAGAAACTAGATGCCAGTACGTGGTTACCAGCTATACATGAAACTCTTCTTCCTGCGACCCCTGCAGGTGCTCCCTAGTCTCGACCTGTATCTATATTCTAGAGGCTGTGAAATTTCAATGCTAATGACTGTTGATACCTAGGCCAGACAAGGCTGGGAGTGAACTGAGATCCAATCTTTCAACTAACCTGATGAGGTAGTTTGCTATTGTATGTGAACTGGAGTATAAATAAAGGATCCCTGTATGTTGCTCAAACATTTATAAAAAACCAAACTGTAAACTGAATCTTACTTTCTTTTTGCACCAATGTAGATCCTGAGTGAATCTACCCAATAGAGAAAGCCAGATTTGCGTCTAACTTTCTTCAGATTTCCTAGAGGGTTTGCGTCCTCGGAAATGGCCAATCACCAAAGCAACCAGATTGTTTTTCTTTTTCTTTTATCTATTTTCATGATACTTTTTCCGAGGTGTACTTTCCTCATTAATAGCCTCGAAGTGAGTGCAAACACAAAAGCTAGGCAGTGTGGGATAAAAGCTCACTTAAGTCGCTTTAATAACTTAAAGTGACTTTACAACATAAAGTGACTTTATAAAATAAAGTAACTTAATAATAAGTCATAAAGTGGCTTTATAACACACTTTAATAAATAAAGTGATTTTGACTATAGAAGCGGAGCTCGAATATTAATATTTGCCCGTGCAAAGACGTGACTGGCTGACATCCTTCTCAGAGCAGCCACTAGTCCATCCGGATGGCTAGATAGACTAATCCGGCATCTAAATGGTCTATTGCCGAGAAGGGGACATTACAAGAAGCAAACTAGCAACAGTATTGGACGTGACTTCCTCCTTCATGAAGGGAAGCATACCAAAGCAATCACCCATCCCAAACCTATGCAATAATTAGAATAGCAAGTCCTCCGCAGGTGGGCTGAATGGAAAACAAAATGCATCCCATACAATGTGGCCATAATGTGATGCGCTAGCCGACTCCTCTCGTTATCCAGAATCAGTGCTAGGATTCCATAACTATCTCTCTATACTAGGAGTCATACAATGCACATCATTATGTGAAAAATTCACACCATGAAGCACAATCATCATGCCAAGCTCAACAATCCCATACTGAATATACTCTACCCAAGCGTCATCATCATGCTCAACTTTTGTGATGCTAGAGTTACCATAGGGATTGGATGAATCATTACAGTAATGTGGTTGAGTCCTAGCTGCGTGAAGAGGAGAACAAATCAAGGGATACTCATCAACACTCTCTTCTCTCGTTATGTACTCCCTTGCCATATTGATAGCCAAGTGTCTATCAAAGGCTGATTTGTAATCACCATTATGTCCATCTGTCAAATGTGAAAAGGCAGCCACCTCCTGGCTGCAATCAGCACAAAACTGAAAAGTACTCTTCTCCGAGATCATGAGTTGGGACTCCTAATCAATTTCAAGAGGTGTTCCATCATCCAACTCAAATAGTGGGTTCTCAAATGTCCAATCAGCACTCATCTCAAAGAGTAAGTTATCAATCAGCTTAAGTTCTGCATTTTCACTATACTTTATCCAATTAACATTGTGCTAGATCAAAGGATTAGCATGATAAGAGTGAATATCCTCATGCCTATCCTGAGCTGCCGCTACACAAATAGATGGTCCAAAAGATGCTTTATCAACCCTATAGTCATCAACCAAAGGACATGATGCCATAATGCATGGAGACTCTTCGAATTCCCAGGTAGCTGATCCATGATTGTGTCATTTTCAACCTTGTGGTGCCTAAGAATACCAATAGCTTCATCCCTACTAAGCTGCCCATATGACTGAATTTTGTCTTTCTTTTCATGACCCTATATAGGCTGAAATAAATCTTCCTTCCTTTCTTCCACATAATCCTCAATCTTGCCCCTTGTTAAGAATGGCTTGAATTCTTGCTCACATTGTTTGATAACATTGTTAACCAAACTACAAGCATTAGAAGAAGTAACATGTGTTTGTTTCAAATCAGCCAATATGGTAGATAAGAAGTGTTGTGAATCATCATCACTCTCCTCAATGATCAAAGACATAATGGACTGCATACAAGATAAAAAATTTCGCTTTTGGTCCTTTTTAATAGCGATTAAAAACTGATGGAGCATATCAAGAAATAAGTCTTCACAACCAAGATCCCACATAATCACACAAGCTCTGATTTTTGCAACAGTTTCTGAAATTCTGGCTACCTTACCAAAGGATGGATTATGGATATCACTCAATACTTCAAAACTTTCTACGATCAATTGGAATACCTCCTTCATAACTTCCCTTTTGTAAGCATCATGTGGCGCTGTTGTCCTCATAACATGAACAATACATTGAGTAACTGCAAGTCTTACCTCTCTATGGGGATATCTCAACAACAGTGGCTTAACCTTAGGAATTACAGCAAGAAGGATGTTCACTTGTTTACTCTTAGAACTTAGTTGTTCTATCGTGGATAAACAATTCTCTATTGCTCCCAAATTTCGAAGTAATTCATACTTTGATTCAAGCAAACATGCAAGTTTCCTTTCTATACTGTAGAGCTTTTCTTCAAGAATTTGTTTTCGATAGAACTTCTGTCTCTGATAAAACTTTTTTGTAGTTATGTCTCTGATAAAGCTTCACAGGCTGGCAGGAAAACCAGCTCTGATACGACTGTAATATCCCGAACCGGATATTTTCCCCCAAATTCTCCCAAGTAATTTTCAAAAATATAAATTGATAAACTCATGCAAAGATTTCAGAATAATCGGCAGAATACCAAAAAATTCCCAGATAATATATTCTCAGAAATGTTATTGCATTTAATATTCAGGAGTACAATAACATAATCCAATCTTAAATACAAAAACTACTGCCAGATTGGATAATAAAAAATGAACCTGAAATGCAATGTGAATTCTGTCCCTAATCCACCTCAAGTGATGAATTGGGTTTCCGTCCAATCCACCAAGAAACCCTGAAGGTTTCCATCCTCACGTTTCTAAGTAGAAAGTTGATAGCTTCCCAAATCTCCAAAAAGAAATCAGAAATCAAAACATATCCAAGCATGCTGAAATGAATCAAACTTTCTTCTTTTAATGCCCAATGCAGTGACTCTTTAGTTTCCCCTGCCTGTCTCTTGATCTTTTATTCTTTTATTTAAAATGTCTTTTTTCCACTTAGGAGAATAAAAGACCCTTTTAATAATAAAGTGACTTTTTAATATGCGCCTTAATTTAATAGTCACTTTATTAAATAACTATTGAATCATTTGGCATTAAAATAAATAACCAATTGAACTCGGAACAACATGTGTGATAGCTCGTTGGAAAGATCTCAGTGAGCCACTCCAAGTCCAATATAGAAATGCCAAAAATATGGAGCCCTGCTGACTTACTATGTGAAGAACCGAACTTGACTCTTCCTGAATATTCAATGAAACTTGTATACAATAACAAACTAATTTTCCAATAGACTATGCAAAGCTAAATTTGATAGCATAACCAGCAAATACATTAATTAATTCAGTGAATTACATTCTGAAATTAACATCCTTAATTTGACTTTACCATCTAGCAAAAATAAATAACAATCAAATGCTAACATTATCCAGATGGCACCTGGATTAATCAGCAAAATGCTTCTTCTAATATCACTTCACCCTATGCTTATGCACGTGACTGCGATCAACATATAAGTACAGTCTCGAATGCTTGCCAACCACAATAGAGCCGTCAGCACATGTGGTAAACCTGTCCAGGTTGCAAACGTTGGAAGCTAACACTAGTTGCCACCCCAATAAATTACCAAACGGCCCTGCTCTGCCCTCACGTGCTTCCAGCCCTCAACGTGAGTCCTAGGGATTGCGTACTGTGCAAAGACCAGTCCAGCACATGACTGTATTATCATCTATCTCCATCATCAACAATAAACCCTCACGTCAATGTCTCCCAACATTATTAAAATCGCAGCACAAAGGATTCACCAATCACCAAAGAAAATCGATAGTCCAGTGGCTGCATAATACTTTTCGATGACTAATAAATAGATAACCAGACTTGAATAATTTTTCCAGAACTTTGGGTTGGTTGCATTCACCAACACAATTTCATCAACTAAACTCGAACTTCAGAATTGATTGCAACTTCATCTGCAGATCTTCAAACTCTAGAAATGAAACTTTCTTCAATTCAATATACATCAGCATTGAATTGATATCCAGAATTAAACAGTTGTGAAATTCGCCATCATAGGCAATGGCTCAAATCACCAGAAAGAGGAATCCGTCCTCGAAACCCTAGCCAGGGCAATACTTCACAAACTTCAAAATAATGATTGCATAATGAATAAATGAAAGTGCTTTTTCAAGCAAAATATATAGCTTTTTCGAAAAAGCACTTTTTTAATATTTCATTTAATTGGCTTTATTAAATACTCCCACTTTATAATATAATATTATAAAGTCATTAGTTATTAAATTAAATCAATATAATTTAATTTAATAACACCTTTAAAATTAAAGCCATGAACCGTTTGACTGCAATCATCGAACTACTGACAAAGCACCAGGACCAACTGCCCAGCCAAAAATAGATACTGCCCTGCCAGAAATAGCCGTTGCTAAAAATAGACTTACTAAAAATAGTAAGTATCTCAAATTGGAGATTCTCTGAAACTGAATCCTGAGATGTCTGACGTTCCGTGTAGACACCCTGCCAATCCTGGCCATACTGAAACCCCACTTACTAAAAATAGTAAGTTGGCCAAAATGACCCGAACGAAGAGTAGAACCGATAATTTGAATCTTCAGAATGGAATCCCAACACTGGCTCCACAATCTGACCCCCTTTGAACACCCGATTAGCTTGCGAGGGCCGCCAAACCAAGCTAATCCCGAAGTTTGAAAAACGGGGACATTACATACTATTAATAGTAAGTATCTTGGAAACCCTGCTAAATCACTTTGATTGGTCTGAAACTGAAAGTGCCTATGCCAAATCTCACACTGATCCATGTAAAGTCCTAGTTAGCCCACGAGACCATGGTAAAAAGGGCTAATGACGCATCAGGAAATAATGGGCTAGAAAAAGGGGACATTACAGGGACATCACACTGAAACAGCTCTAGAGGAGGACTACTGAATCTGCCATTCATAGACTGAAACCTTATGTGCTACAATTATAAACTATAATTGAAACCCTTTATGATTCAAATGTATTTATGTGTTGGCATCAAGTGATGGTAACCAGTAAGCCTACATTGATTAACAAAAGAGTATAGAGATTTGTCATCTCTGCACAGTCTAAAGATCCAAGAAGATCTATATGAAAGAAGGATGGTCTGGTCGATGGTTCCAATACTCACGACAGTTGTGATTGAGCAAATGCCACCGGTCACTATACAAAGCCTTAGCCACTGAGCAATGCACACGGTTAAGGAAAAGAGGACTTCAATATCAACCAAGAACCGGGCTACAACTGGTGGAGACAAGCATAGTTAATACAACAACTAACTGGTGTATGCAACCGGTGAGCCAAGAAAGAGACTGCAGTAGGTCGAAAACTCTTACCTATTTACAGCATGTAGAACTCAACCGATATATTATAAGACTCTAGTATGAACTGAGGAAGATATAGTCAACTATCTGTTCCAACCAACTCTTTTAACCGGGATTTATTGTAGTAAATCCGACATCTTCCCTCTCATCTCCACATCCATTGGCTAGGGCGAGGCAGAAGTCAACGACTGCTTACCCACATTTGGATCCGTTGACCTTGACTCCCATGACTCGGGAAGGGGAAATGAAAGCAAAGATTCGGAGACTTATGCGATAAATGGAATGGATGGAAGCAAGGAAGAAAGGAAGGAGGAAGGAAGCCAAGTCAGACCGTGTTCCTAAACAAACTTGCATGCGTTACAAGGGCTTTGGAACAACGCACCCTACTATTCTAAAGCCCCTATCGGTAGTGGGGGTGGTGCATGAGGAGGAGATAGTTGTGGGCGTGTTACGTATAGAATCTCGAGATCGATTGTGTGTTCATGGGGATGGTGTTCAATTGGTCGAAATGAATTTTTAGGCGCATAAAAGATTTGAATCTCCATCTTGTTGGGGGCTTTGGAAGGAAGGTAGATGGATGAGGGCAAGGAACAGCTAGATAGTTTAGCTCCAGGATGGGAAAGCAAGCTCCATCGCCCAGACAGAATATTCTTACTCCCCAGACCCATCCCCCCTACAGTAGACTGTCCGAGAGGCTAACGATAGAGTCCAAACCATCCCAGTGGCCAGGGGAGCCCACAACAATAGTTACACTTGTCGGGTGGTTTTGAGAACTGTGTGATGATGGGGCACCCGAGCAACGGGAGAGGACCCCTATCTATATAGGCCGCCTCCCCTACAATTCTATGGGCAAGTTGGGGCGGCCCTATATCTAATCGACCGACGGCCTATAGCTATAGCTAGAGCTAGAGCCTCGCGGGTTCTATATATGGGGTTGTCATTAGGGGGTAGACAGGTAGGGCACCTCCCAAGAGGGGCCCGACCTGGATACCCTAACATGGCAAGTTTATTGGATTGGGGCAATTCTATGGGGCAATAGGTGGAACTTAATTTGCTCAACCTGCATATGCCTTTGTGGGACCACTGGCTCTATCCGTATTTGGGGGGGATGCTGGCAAGGGCTACGTAAAAGATAGGGGAGACAACATGAGTAGTTAAAGATACAGGAGCAGTTCCAGGTCCAACAGTAGATATTGATCCATCCCTAGCATCGGTGAATATAGAAAATATGGAGCTTAGAATTCCTTCACGTGGTGCCGCTGAACTATATAGAGGGGGGGCCGCCATGATACCGATTAGAATAGGGAATGTGTTATGTAGGTAAAGTGGGTATACCCACCCAATAGATCGGCAGGTGCGCCCCGGCATGTTATCCTAGGAGGCGCATTCATACAATGAATGTTCCGGAAGACAAGCGCTTGGATTCCTATAGAGAGGAATTCTGTCTCTCAAAGAGAAGGGTCAGGTTGCGAGAACACTGGGAACTGATCGATAGGTGGAGCTGCCCCTCCCGCGCGAGAACGAAGTCTTCGTTAGAGTTATCCGATAAGAAAAATTCTTTTAGGGAAGGCACCATAGAATTCAACAGTTACACCTACTTGTTCAACACTATATTTTGATTGTTGGAACGCACTATAGTCCCACCCAACAACCCCGTCTCCTGCAACATGCCATAGAATAGATGCATGTGTAGGGCAATAGAACCCCCCACCCATGGGTTGGGTGGGCCCTACTATTCTAAGGGCCCTGACAACAATAGGGGGCCACTCTACATGTGTGTAAGAAACAGCACCATGGTACGATTTGACTAGATCTGCTCTTCTAGGGGTTGGCTCACAAGGCTGATACGGGAATCTGTTCGGTTAGGTTGGCTCAGCCCTCCCGGCTCCGTATCCCTCTGGTGGCGGATTGGCATAGTTTCGTGCAGGCCCCTGGATCGAATGCTTTCTCCTTCTCGCAAGTCGGGGAGACAGAGTGACATCATATTTCGTAGACAAGAGAGTGTGGAGAAGGCAACAGTTGCACTCACGTTCCCCTCGATCCGGCAACGTGGCGTTTCACGCATATATAGTTTGATCTTGGAGCCAAGGACCGAGGGATATCCATTCCTACCAAAATTTTGTCAGGGCACGATCCCAACCCTCTTCGACTAAGAACTAAGGACTAAGGGGTATTTACACTTGCTAAATTCACTTAGGGTACGATCCCATCCCACTTCAACTAAGAGCCAAGGACTGAAGGGTATCCATTCCCACTTTTCTCAGGGCGTGCAATCACAACCCTCTTTGACTAAGAGCCAAGGACTGAAAGTAGGGGGCGGCGGCACGAATGATCGATCTGATTCTCTTAGGCAAGCTTGCATTGCTGGGGTGAAGCACCAAATGCAGGTGGTTGTTTCCTCGATGTTTCCTCTCGATTGTACAGTCGCGGGGCCGGGGCTTACCTTTTGACCTATGGGAGCACAGAAAGGGAAGGAAGGGGTTGCTTGGAAAAGTGAAAGAACGTGTTGTAGGGGCGCTTCAACAACTATTAAGCAGGCAGCCCTTTGCATGCATGCATGCATGCACCGGAAGGCCCCCCCTGGGGATCTTCTCATCTATCTCCTCCTAATGGCATCAACCTGCTAGAGTAACAGCCCAACCCCTTCGCTTCCCTACTATTCTCAAAGGTTATCACATAATCAAAGAACACAGCGGTGCGATTCTATATGTAACATGCCAGTCCCTACCATTCTATAGGTAGCCAGATGTTCCAGATGGAGATATAGTGCCTAGCGTAGAACTTGCTACGTTCGGTCTCACTCCCCTGCCCTTTCTTCCAACGATTCGCTTGTCAAAAACTCGTGAGGAAGCAAGTCTGTCACGAAACCGGAACCTGGCGGTGCACAATCGCCCTACTATTCTATTATTCCCGCATGAACAATTCTCACTCTCTATTGTTACAATTTTTCCTAGTATGTTTTTTTCACTCCGTCAAAAATCAACCTGCTGCCCCACTCCCGATGAACCATCCCTGCATATGAATGCACAGGGTGGGGGGGTTCTTGTCGGATGAGAAGAGAAGCCTGCTATCAGGTGGGGGCAGCAGGATGGAAAGACTAGTAGTAAATCTGGGTGACTTTGAGTTATCTTGGTGATCGGTCTGAGGCCAAAGTAGTAAATGAAACAATGTATTGGTCCATGATAGGAAAATTGCAGTATGCTGTTCACAACAGATCGGACATTGCACATGTAGTTAGCATAGTGGCAAGATTCTCTGCTAATCCCAAAGAAACACATCTAATGGCAATAAAAAGAATCTTCAGATATCTAAAGGGAACCGAGGAATATGGCATGTGGTTTCCACACAAGGGAGGAATTCAAATCAAAGTCTACATTGATGCAAATTGGGCTGGCAACGTTGATGACAGAAAGAGCACAAGTGGAGGTGCATTCTTTCTAGGCAGGAGGATTGTGTCTTGGACAAGTAAGAAACAGAACTGCATCTCACAGTCTACTGCTGAAGCTGAATATGTTGTTGTTGCAATCAACTGCACACAGGTGATCTGGATCAAACAACTGCTGGAAGGAATCCAGGAACAGGTACCTGAACCGATTGCAATCCATTGTGATAGTACCAGTGCAATCAACATATCCAAAAATCCTGTTATGCACTCCAAGACCAAGCACATTGCTATCAAGTATCACTACTTGAGGGAACTAGTACAAGACAAAGAGGTAAGATTGGAGTATGTTCCCACCAAAGAACAAATTGCTGATATCTTTACAAAGCCATTACCAAAGAGTACTTTTGAGTATCTTAGAGGTAAACTAGGGGTTGCACCCTTTTTTGATCATCAGTAATCATCATCAGGGAATCATTAGTTCCTTATGCTTCAATAGAGGGTTACACCTCATCTTTTATGAATTGATGAAAAGGACTGCTGCTCGCAGGGGGAGCAGATTAGAGAAAGAAAGTCTTTCTGTTTAGACTTTTGGCATTATTGTCAAAAAGGGGGAGAGTTTGGCAATAAATAGACCGGTTAGTTAACCGGAAGTGGTCAAATGGAAGTGGCAATAGCAAGTCATCAAGGTTTTGCCATCAATGCAAAGGGGAGAGATTGTTGGCATCAAGTGATGGTAACCGGTAAGCCTACTACCGGTACAAGTTTTTGTCATTGATTGGCAAAAGAGTATAGAGACTTGTCATCTCTGCACAGTCTAAAGATCCAAGAAGATCTATATGAAAGAAGGATGGTCTGGTCGATGGTTCCAATACTCACGACAGTTGTGATTGAGCAAATGCCACCGGTCACTATACAAAGCCTTAGCCACTGAGCAATGCACACAGTTAAGGAAAAGAGGACTTCAGCATCAACCAAGGACCGGGCTACAACCGGTGGAGACAAGCACAGTTAATACAACAGCTAATTGGTGTATGCAACCGGTGAGCCAAGAAAGGGATTGCAGCAGGTCGAAAACTCTTACCTGTTTACAGCATGTAGAACTCAATCGATATATTATAAGACTCCGGTATGAACCGAGGAAGTCATAGTCAACTATCTGTTCCAACCAACTCTTTTAACCGGGATTTATTGCAGTAAATCCGGGTGACTTTGAGTTATCTTGGTGATCGGTCTGAGGCGCAATTGAAGGATTTAAAGCCGAAATCAATGGTTTTTTGAGGCGCGACTGAAGGATCTAAAGCTGGAGTCAGTGGCTTTAAATGAAAGTGTTATCTCCTATGAAGGAAAGTTGTTTGGCACGCAACTATTATTTTCTTCATTAGACAGATCAAGCAAAGACATGCATCAGATGTTTCCTTAGATAACTGACACTTCTCTAAGTAATGAATCCGATAAGGATTTGAAATTAGGTCATGCATAATGAGCACAATTAGGGTTTGGACCCTATATATTCTTCTACCTAAGGCAAATAGAAATTGCCTTCATTCTGCTGTGAAAAAGAGTGAACCTGTATGCTGTTGAAGCCAGGGTAAAAAGAAAATAGAGGAAGAGAGATAGAAGATTGTGCAAAGAAGCACAACAATAGATGAGAACACACCTGTGGCGACCGATGATGCTTCTCAATTGATCACAAATAGAGATCTTATCAAGCTATGCAAAGCCATTTGTAAAAGGTCATCCTTTTATTGTTTTCTAGCAAATTACAATAGTCAAATCCCAGTACTTGGGTGGACTTTAACAGGTCCCTTGTATCTAAATCCCTTAACCGGGTGACATCTTTCAAGGTGTTTCAAGTCCTCTGACCAGGCAGGCCCTCACAGGCCTTATTGTAACAAATCCCTTGACCGAGTCGCATCTAACTAGTGCGCTTTTATCCTTTAACCGGGATGGCTCCTAACAGGGCGTACTCTAGAAGAGTACAAATTTTGTGAGGTCTCCTCACATCGTGGTTTTCACCCTAATCGGATTTCCACGTGATAAATCTGGTGTCACTGTGTGATTGTTTACTTACTGTTATTATTTGCTTAAATTTGCTTATCTTTGTGTTGTAAGTTTACTTCACCGGTTTGAATAAAAGTTTTTTTTTACAAGTGCTGATTCACCCCTCCCCTCTCAGCACCGGTTGGGACTGTCAGTCCTAGTGGTCAAATATGATCATTCCCCATTGAAAATCAGATGCATGCGAATTTTTGGTTGTAATATCCCATTACAAATGTATCAATAATTTGTTTGCTTTTGAGTAATTTCATCAAATAGTTGTCACTCTTATTGTATGCATCATTCATAATGTCATTTTATCAAACATTTTGCTTGCAGTTCTCCTGTGTAATGTTATACAATATCGAGCACAAGCTTGCTGATTGGTTTGGTTTTTCATTTATCATTCATTGGTTTTCGGAGTGTTAACAATCACATTGTATAAAGTAAAGATAAACTAGTTTCATCAATCTAACATCATTAAATTGTTTATTCACTGGTCACTAGAATTAGTACATAAATGGAACAACTTTCAGCCATGTATAGAGTTCCCTGACTCGCCGCGGGTCATGTGGGTTATGATGACCCACAGGCCGAGCAAGCCTGGCCGGGTTTTCATGACCCGCCAGGATGACCCGACAGGTCATGGGTCATGACCCACATGACTCGCCGAGTGAGCGGGTCATGCCATGACCCGCCGGGTCCGTGGTCCATGACCCGTGCTGTAGGAAAGCAACAAAATAGATTTGTATGCCTCCCAGTTCAAAGTAGTTAACAATGAAGATTGTAAAAATAATAACTTCCAAAACTGTACATATGATTATCGAAGAATTTGGTGACATGTTGCTCTTGCACTAAGTATAGAGAAAGAAGATACACACAGTCAGGTACCTTTAAGTGCATTGTCATCACTATCTTTCTCAAAAATTGACAGTTCTTTAACATAACATCAACTCCAGCCCTTACAAAATTTAATATTGTTCGTGCTCAGAGGTATTACAAACAAGATTTCCAATGCTCATTAAAAGAAACACATGAGGATAATCTTTGTTACCCCCCCATATTAAGAATTTTCCAAGTTCAACAAAAGTCACACCAAACAAATATTTATCCCAATACATATACATAATATGCTGTTCTTGTTGTCATAAATAGATCAAACAAGTCAATTTATTCAAGCTAGGCTAAGAAGAAGTATACATGAACCATAATATGTTTAAAAGTAAGCAAACAAAGCATAACATTTGCCTTTAGGATGCTAATGTTATTATTTCAAGGTTCTAAATTGCTTATAAAAGCAATTGAATTCAAATTGAGAAGTACTGGGACCATAGTTCAACTTATCGTTATTGGCAACTTATCGCCAAGGGCAAAAAAAAAAATATTGGGATATATCGGAGATAAGTCGGGAACTTATCGGCGAACTTATCAGGAAACTTAAAAAATGGCTTAAATTTAATTAGAAATGCATTTTTTTTGCAAAATTCAATAAGGAGATTCATCTAATGAGTTAGTAAATGAGTAAACAAACCAAACAAGCTGATCTAGATATATATAAATGCAAATATGTATCAAAATTGCATCCTCATGTGGAATGCTGATGGCTGGTAGCCATAGTCTGATAGTCTGAACTCTGAAGAAAACTAAAAACAGCAAATTGTCTTTGTAAAACTATAAGCAAATACATATGCCAAGTACAATATCAAACTAGTCTACATCTTCCTCTTCCCCTTCCCAGTAGCTCTAGTAAAAAGTATAGGAGTGGGAGGGGGTCTAGCCCTAGTAGTCCGCTGTGGCTGTGACTGTGATAGCTCCCTTTGCACAACTGGCTGTGACTAGACCTCCACCCTAGATGTAGATGGTGTTGACACTGGCAATGACTCCTCATCATCTGTCTCCTCCTCACTGTCACTGCTTTCATGATCATCCTCCTGAATGTCATCCAATCCTGCTGTGACTCCACCCTCCTCCATAGCCTGCCTCTCCAAATCATAGATGTCATCCTCTGTGAACAATGGAGGCTGGTCTTGTGATGTCCAATCACAGTACGGTTCTATGTCATCCAAATCAAGTGGCCTTGCTACTGGTAACTCTACCTTTCTTATGCGCAACTTAAGGTTATATTGTACATAAACAAGGTCATTGAGGCGTTTCTGTGCTAACTTGTTCCTCTTCTTCGTGTGAATGGCCTCAAATAAGCTCCAATTACTCTCACAACTAGATGAGCTACATGGCTGACATAAGATGCGCAAGGCAAGTCTTTGTAGATTTAGGACATTCCCACCCCAATTTCGCCACCAAGCATCTGCAAGATAAATATTAAAGAGTTAGAAAGCAAGGTGAAAACATATTTTAGTAACTTAGTTTTTATCTACTTATCATGCATGTGAAAGACACCAAAAATCCAAATATTGTACTTGGGGTTTGAGTCTGTCTTCCTCTTCTTGCCAAGTCTGAGGAGAATAGCTTGCCCATTGCATTCTGATACACTTCCATCTCGGCCACAATGAGGTCTCTCACCTCAACCTCAGGTACCATCCTCTGCATGCATTCAATGAGGCCCTCCATGACCTCTCCATTGGGATCCCCGTAGGATGGAGAGAAGCGATAAGCAGGGTTGGGGAAGTACCCCGCTGCATGAATGGGTTGGTGGAGCTGATTGTTCCACCTCCTATCAATAATTTCCCATATGGGGTCAAATTTTAGGTTGTTCCCCTTGTAGATATTTTTTATAGCCTCTTTGGCCCTATCCATGGCCTCATAAAGATACCCCATTGGGGTTTGATCTCCATCTACCAATCGAAGAACTCTAACCAAGGGCTTTGTCACCTACAATTGAAAAGTAGAAAAAGATTATCATTAATTATAGACTAGAGTTCCAAATTAATAATGAAAGACTTGATTCTTGAATACAAAAAAACGAAATATTCAACTTTTGAAGTTTCAAAGATACCTTCACAATTTTTGTAGCATCCTCAAAAAAGTGGTTGTCAAAGACAATGTATGCAACACTTTGACCATCAGCTTTCTTTGAATAACGTGAGTCTAACCATGGTTGACTCACAAACAGTTGCTTCAAAGGATTCAAAGAACCAAGAACACTGTGCAACGTTAAGAAAATCGTTGCAAACCTTGTAGCTGCAGGTCTAACCAACTCCTTCCCATGGGTGAATTTTCTCATCAAAGCAAGAACCCAAGGATGATTGTAGATATATTTTGTTATCTTTCTTGCATCCTCTACAACCGATTTCACCCAATCCAATTTTCCTATGTCCTCCAAAAGAAGGTCAAGGACGTGTGCTGCACAAGGAGACCAAAAAAGTGTGCTCTACTTATCTTGGAGGATCCTTCTTGCTGCCACATATGCTGTTGCATTGTCGGTTATTATTTGCACCACATTAGCAACCCCCACCTCCATCACAACTTGCTCTAACATTAGAGCCAAAGTTTCAGCTGTCTTTATCTTGTTTGAGGCATCCAAGGATTTTTGAAAGACCACTTGATCTTTGCAAGAAACTAAAAAATTGATGATGGTATGATTTCTTCCATCCGTCCATCCATCTGAAAGTATAGAGCAGCCAAATTGTTTTCATTGCAATTTTTGGTCTTCTACCACTTCATTGGCCCTAGTAACAACATCTTTGAGCAATCTACAAGAACAAAATAAAAATAACATTTAAGTACACAACTTTGTTTAAAAAAATTACAATCAACAAAAATAAGTAAATTGTAAAACCGTAAAAGTGAACTAACCTCCCACTCAAGTCTTTAGGAGTAGGTGCCTTGTAGCCTTTTCCTGCTACAGTGATTCCTGTCACAAAATTCAGCCAATAGGGACTTTCTGCAACATTGAAGGGGATATTGTTAAAATACCAAAAATCAGCACATTGAATGTCAACTTGCCGATGCACATCGCTGTTCCACCTAGTACCCTCTAGTGATGGTTGTGCTCCAGGTGTGTTTCTGGGCACAAAAAAATTGTGTATAGATGACTGTGGTGCTGGTCTACTAGAACCAGCAGAAGTGGAAGGCGAGGACAAGGTAGATTTGTGGATCCGTGGGCCACGATGAGAGCCCACTATGCTGCTTCATCTTCTTCAAGGGTGGATGGGGTACCTGGTCACAAATCACAACCCACATTATTTCATTATGATTATAAAATAATAAAATTATAAACGATTCTTAAAAATGAGACAGTGTGAGATACCTTGCGATTCAGAAATGGCTGCCCTCATGGCCAATTTTGCCCTTTCCCTTTGCAACTTTTTCTCTTCTTGGGCAGCGAGCAAGGCATTCATCTCTCTCATTATTTCTGGGGTGGTGGCTTCACAAACCCTTGTGTCACGCTTTGTGATCCCTGCAAGGTGGTATTTCAAACAAGATATGCCTCCACTCACTAGTTTTTCACATTTTATGCATATCACGGTATTATATTCGGGTCCTTCAAAAGCATATGCCCATGCCTTGTCTCTAGCCCCTTTAGGGCGCGTTCCTACATATCCCGATGGACATGCGTCTACTGAGGCACTAACAGACCCTGCAGCTGAGTCAGTTGTAGAGGAATCCCTATTTGCCATTTTGATGAAGAATCAAACTGCACGTCACATACAAAATGAGGGCACAAATTTAGAAATTTAACGAAGAAATTTAGAAACAAACTAAGATAGTTTAAAACTTTAAATTAGTTTAAACATAGCTGAAATGTGAAGGAAAAAACCAAAAAACTTGAAAGGTTATGAAATTTTTGAGAAAATATGAAGTTTTTGACAAAACTATGAAAAATTTGCAAAAATTGCTAAAAAATGGTGTTAGATCTTATTCATTATGTTCTAAAACAAGTTATAGTAGATTGGAAATGATATTAGATAGTTTGTATAAACTTGAATGCATTTAATACGAGAAAAAATGATTTTAAAACAAAAGGAAAAGAATTTTGAAAACCTACTTGTGATTTTGAATTTGCTTGAAAAATCCCTTCGAATCTGCTTCGAATCGATCCAAAATGCATCAAATGCTGATTTTTCTCCTCCAAAACCCTTCTTACTATATTTTCTCTCCACAAAAAATCACTGGCAGTCGAAAAAAAACCAAACTGGGCGTTTTTTACTGTTGTCGCATTTTAACATGCTGCTGCAGCGATAAATCGCGATAAGTTATCGCCGATAAGAGCAACTTATCGGTGATAAGTTTCCAGGCGATAACTATACAAGTTTTATCACCTGGTAAAACTTATCGCGATAAGTTGACTTATCGACGATAAGTCGGCGATAAGTCGAACTATGACTGGGACAACTTATATGAAGAATATGACTTAGCTTCAATGGGAATATGAGGCACAATGACATCATCATCAAAATATCAAATAACAAATAAACATTTAGTGGAACATAGATAATTCAAGGCTTACCCACGAGTCTTCCACTTGAACATTTATCAAATGTTTATTATGGGTATTCATGTCTGACTTTAACTCATTGACTATAGGTATAATAAAAGTGTATACATTGATTTTCTCCAAAAATAAAATCTCATCCTTGAGGATGAGCTAGTTGTTATCTTGAAATGTTAAGAGATGAACAGTTCATAAGCAATTTGACCAGAAGATATAAGACATATGGAAGTAATAGATTGTGGAAGTAACTCGATTGCGTTATCGTACTTCATTTTTGTCAGCACTGATTGTCAATTAGCATTTGTAGAAGGCAGACAGACTACTTTGAGGATGAGGCTGATCTAGAGCCTGAGCCATAGACTTGTTTTTGTTGTTTACAACTTTACACATGTTTGGGAACATTTGATGTCATGGATTTCATAGATTTTATATACATTTGACAATATTTATATTTTATAATTTTGCATATCTATGTTTTCTATTTCCTTTAGCTATAATTTACGTTTGTACTTATGTGATGGATGTATGTTTATGTATGTGATCAAATTAGATTCTATTTGATGATGTTATAGTGTTTTTAAGCTTTATTTAATAATGGGTGCGTGAAACAAGTTTAAAACTGTAAAAAATCTCTGATTTTTATTTTGCCAAGTCATAGCCGAGTCGTCGGCAAGTCACGGGTCAAGTTGACCCTGCCGAGTCATGGGCAAGTCCGAGTCATGGAACTTTGGCCATGACATACCTGCAATAATAGTGGTGCTGTTGTTAGCAACCAGGCATGATTTTGAGTCTCCCTTGAGGTTGATCCTTGCACCAATACCAAGTACAATGAGCTATAAATGTCCTCCAAAACAAAGCCAAACTCCCTGAGCAATTTCAGAGCTTCAAACTCAAGCTTCATGGGCCATCTGGACACTTATATGTCTGAGAATGATGCTCGGAAGATATTGGCAGTGCTTCCAAGCTTGCAAAGGGAATATCAACCCAAATAATCGAACCGAAACTTCCTTGAACGTGTTCAAATATGATTCCAACTGTTATACACAGATCATCAGCAGCAAGACTTCCTTTATTATCCTTTTAAGAATGGAATAGGAGCTCCAAATATCTCAGTGTAGTAGAAATATGAACACCACAACACTGTAGCAGCATTGTTCACATCACTGTAGTAAGCCCTCAATAATCATTAAGGCCTCAAAATCTCCGAAAAAATTGTTTCAAACCCTAGCCATTCATTGTATTATGAAAAATATGGCAACATAGCCTCCAGATCTAAAGCAATGTCTTCCACCTGCAAATAAACCCTTCAATCTACTTTCAATCAACTCTGTAAACACTTGAATAACTCTGGAAATCAGAAACAATTATGCGCTGGTATAATCTCTGAATGAGATTATCAACTGAGTGTTTCCAATAAGCTTGAATCTTTAGCAAAAGAACTTTATCAATCTTCTTGTATGACCAAAAAATGTGCCCCAAATGCCTATTTATCTCCTTCCTCCAATCCACACACATCCTAGGGTTTGCAATTTATTTAAACTGTATTAATGATCTACCTTATTTAAATTTTCACCATCCTCATATTTGGGTCACTTATTGGAATTTCTTGTGACTTTATAAAGTCACTATATTATTGAATTATGAAGTGTCTTTATAACTATTTTAAAAATCACTTCATTTTATTTTATTCTATAAAGTAATGTTATACTTTATTTAAGTGTTATAAAATCACTTTATAATAATGTTTATTATTAAGTTACTTTATTATATAATAATCACTTTATAAAGTAATTTTAATTTATTTAATTAAATCATTAAAGTTAATTAACTTAAATAGTCCAAAACCAATACCTAGGCCATCCAATTGAAAACTGCTAATGCACCTGGTTCTCCAGTGATGTTTGAATATAGTAGGCCAACTCTGCGTTTCCCCCTAAAAAATAGGTACCCCTCCTAAAAAATAGGATACTGTCTTTGAACACCTGAAATGCCACACAAACCTCCTGAAAGGGCCACAAGACCCTTGGATGGGCTTTCTATCCACTGCTTTAGCCCATGAGACCCTTGCTAATAAGTTAACCTTACCAAAAGATATTGATCTAGGAAATGGGGATGTTATAGTCTGCCCGCTCCAAGATTTCTTGTCCACAAGCAATTGTCAATTGCATACGCAAACAATTGCACCTGTATTGGTATCCTAGACAAAGTACCACTGCAACTGTTTGCCAACTACCTAGACACCAGAAGAATATTGAAGAAACTGCACCAAAATAATCCTCACACTTTTCCCTAGATCCTAATGCCAAAAAAGGAATTTGGTATTCCCACTACCTAGTGGGTCTTGCTATGCCGCTTTGGCATTGTCAACAAACTATCACATCCTCCATTGCAGTGGAATCGAAGTCATAGAACTAACCTATTCTTACAAGATCAAATGAATGTTCCTCATCTCAATTGGAAATCCATCATACTCAACACTCGCTCATCTTTGCCATGGTACCTTGAAAAAACCATCATTGCTACACCAAGTGAAGTGCATATCTTGTATACATGACGAGATGAAAGTACTTCAAAATGCCATCAACACCAAATCACCATCTAGATCCTATAGGTCCCCCATGGATGTGAGGAATAGCCGGAATAAATGCGAGACAATATCCAATAACTCCTAGGTTGCTGACACCAGATAGAACAACTAACTCATGATTGGCCAATAGACCTGTATTGGAGCAAAAGGTGTCTTTAGTGAATCTTGTTCTCCTCCAAACCCTTGAAAAGTTGTTGCCCTACAACCATCTAGTAGGAGATCCATGCACCAAACAGTATAAAAGCCATCTCTTCCCATAGTAAGGAGTACCTCATGGACAAGGGCTAGAACACCAACACCCTCTTGCTTACCTTTCATCTCAACACCATAATCTCGTTGCAATGCACACATTAGATCATAAATCGTAGCAATGTCTCCATACCTAAAATCACGAGCCAACGAAATCTCCAAGCTATACCAACCAAATGCATGAGTCTCTATGATATGCATCCCCAATCTCTGGGATAGAATGGCTAAATCCTCCACTAAGGAGTCATCCACTAGGTGAGACATGTCACAAATAAACAAATCTGTTGAAATTCCTGATTGTAAGTATTCGATTTCTTCTCATTTGAGGAAGACTCATTCTTCCTTCATATATGTTGGTGGTGCCCTGTCACCAATGGACACCACTTTTCCATAATAATCATATTATGGTATAATTATATAATTATATAATATAATAAATAACTATGATACTATTATATAATATAATAATTATATTTTAAATTTAATATAATATATAATTTAATTATTCTCATTACAATAATATATTATAAATTATATTATCACAACCTTTATGTTATCTGCGTCGGCCTGAAGGAAATCGACCATAGCTATAATAACATCAACACTCCCTCTTAGCTAGGGAGTAATTCTTCTTGATAACTTCTTGTTCGTCCTCCTGACACTATCTTTAACACTCCCTCTTAGCTAAGGAGGAATCCATTTTAGGTTGTCACAATGGATACATCCATATTTGATGAAGATATTACCACATGTATTATCAACCATTATGATTTATTTATAAATATCACTTTACGTGATATTACCATTATGGCTTTCCTTAAATATCACATTACGTGATATCCACCATTATGGATTTGCATAAATATCACTTCACGTGATATTACCATTATGGCTTTCCTCAAATATCACCTCAAGTGATATCCACCATTATGGATTTTAGATATCTTCTCTGTAATGTCCACCATTATGGCATGTCCTCAGATATCACCTCATGTGATATCCACCAATACGGTTATCCTTAAACATTATAAGATATCTGCCATCATGGATTTTAAATATCTCCACATGTAATGTCCACAATTATGGCATGTCCTCAGATATCACCTCTTGTAATATCCACCAATATGGCTATCCTTAAACATTACTTCATGAGATATTAACCATCATGGATTTTAAATGTCTCTACAAGTAATGTCCACCATTATGGCATGTCCTCAGATATCACCTCATGTAATATCCACCAATATGGCTATCCTTAAACATTACTCCAAGAGACATCAACTATCATTGTGAGATCGTCACCTCACAAAGATGGTGAAATGTACAAGTGTTATATCATTGTGAGATTGTCACCTTGCAATGATAATCATCACACAAGTACAAGAAAAAATCACCACGGATTCTCTCATGTGGTGTTGTCATGGTGTCACACACATGACATCCATCATGAACCATATCAAAGAGTGGTAATAAGGGCTTACACCTCATGTCTCTCTCAAAGAGAAACGCATTAGCAAGGGCTTGCACCTCAAACTTCTCCCTCACGGAGAAGAATGCATTAAGTAGATCTTCATGATGATGTGGCTCCCTTTGAAACAAATATCAACTTTCTGACCTCCTCGTCCAAGGTTGCTTTTGATGAAATGTTAGACTCCTCCGAAGCTCAAGTTCTTACATTCCTTGAATGCAATCTCTTATGCTTCTTGATCCTATCCAGAAAGCTATAAAGAGATTATCTAATGCAAATGAAGCATACATGATTCAGTATCAAAGTTATAGCATGAATTAATAACTATAAAAATTCATATGCATTAATCAAGTATGGAATACTTATCTTCATAAGCCATGCTATTGACTTTCACTTAGACCATCTCCATCGCCCAACATATTAACTTTCAAGCCAATGTCATATCTCTGTTACAAATGTACAAATTGCCTCCCCTCTCCAAGTCACACAAGGAAGGACAGTTTGACGCTAATATAATTGATCACCGCCTTCAATTACTATGGTAGCTTGTAATAGAAATTGGATAACTTGGAAATAATAAACTGCAACACTTCAGCTATGAATAGCTTATCAATAATCTCCACCAAGTATGTCAACAATTGACATGCAGTGATAACCTTTCCAGAGTAATTGCCAATCGCTCAGTGTAATGTGATTTGGAAATGGAGCAATAGCAAGCCCACACACAACAATCCTACTGTTTATACACAATATGGCCCAACAAGAAGGGCAGAGCTTGCGCCATTTTTTAGGAAACACAGGCGACTTCTAATACTGGAAACTATTTCCGTTGAAGTATTTCATGCATCTTATCGGCTTCAACTATATTATTAAGAATCCACACATATCTCTCCCGGAGGCCACAAAGAACTTGAACGGTTCTAAGGTTTATTTTCTAGTAGTCACTAGGCTCACTAGTTTCTTAATTCGACACAAATCCGTCCCTCTATCACCCCAGTTACTAATATCGTCATTGAGGAACTTGGGGAATATATATTTCCAAATCTAAAGTGTCACTGCTGAAATTATCAAAGCTCACGATATAAACTATCACAATGCTTAGAATAAAAGTGCCGCTCCACAATATTTGTCCTTGATACTATAATTTGTGCCATAACGGTGAATTTCAATACACTTACAATATTAATCTTTAGCGGAATACATTTGTCTTCAAAAATATAAGAATATTGAACATAATTAACATCGTCACTCCTCATAAGATTCCACTACAATATTTGAAAATAGAATGCATGAACATTATTCAATGCAAGTGTGTATATTCTTCAATTGATTGCCAACTATAGTCAATGATGATATTGAATAATACCAATTCCATCGATAGGTGTCGGTGGAGATGGTAAGAGCTGCAACACAGTCATCACAAGAAGGCTACTAGAACCATAGATAAACAACTCCTCTTGCAAATACCAAGTTTGGAGAATACTATTCGTACACCATTCATAATGGTGTCAAAAGATCTTTCGAGCAATTCATTCACCCATCCAACTAGGCCAAGAGAGTCATATTGGCAAAATGGAGACCTTAGTGACTTCCTGAGGATTTCGTTGATCAAATCAACTTTTTTGAAAAATTTCAAAACTCAGATCTATCCTTTTGAAGCCATGGCCATGCCCATAAATATACTCCTTATTCCCATAGATCAGTTCAACTGATTTGTTCTTTTCTTATCGCAGGCAGGGAATCGTTCTCACTCTGATACCATGTTGAAATTTCCGATTGTAAGTATTCGATTTGATCTCATTAGAGGAAGACTCATTCTTCATATATGTTAGTGGTACCCCATCACCAAGGGACACCACTTTTTTTAAATAATCATATTATAGTATGGTTATATAATTATATAATGTAATATAATAAGTATTATACTATTATATAATATAATAATTATATAATATAATCATTATTAATATAATAATAATAGTAATTGTATTATCAATAAATAATATAATATATAATTATTATATTATTTTATAATATAATAATTATATTTTCAATTTAATATAATATATAATATAATTATTGTCAGTACAATAATTATATTATCGCAACCTTTATGTTATTTGTGTCGACCTGAAGGAATCTGACCATAGCTACAATAACATCAACATCATCAAGTGCTCCATGGATGTTCAAGACCCAACAAGAACTTGTATCACCCACATCACCGTGAAACAACTATCCATGAAGGAATACCAGAAAAAAGATGTGATGAACGCTCACATACCAATGTCGATACACAAGGTCTTATAGTATCGATATTATAACTCTGGCCAACAATATGAATGATACCAAGGGTGTCAACATACCCACCCATAGAAGCCAAAAGGAATTTACCTCATACTCAATGTCCATTCATGACGCAGTCAAGGATGGTGGATCCAATTAAGGACAGTCCAACCTTGCAGCCAACTATCAACACATTGAAAAACACAACAAGATATGCATCAAACTCAAATTTTCATTAGCATGCCTGGCTGTAAGGTCTTCCAGGTTAGGGCCAATTACAAACAGAAACAGTTCTACAAGATCAACAAAGATCCAATCCAACTCTAACTAGTCCAGTTCTGAAACAGATCAACAACTGATGGAAACCCTAAGGCAGATCTGAACTTGTGCTTGCAAGCCTCCAAGCAATCTCCTTGTCTCCAAGTAAGCAACCACTAGCTCTGCTATTACAAACTATTAGAAATTAATTTGATCTGCTAGATCTCGCAAGATCCAAGATCTTTTCCACAACTTCACTAATCTGGTTCCCCCAAAAACTGCTTTCTTCTCTATCTGCTGTCCCTAAACAACTACCCAAACACTCCTTAAATACTAATCTTCAGCCACAAGTCGGCTGGAAGAAACAATTAACTCCTAAGCCAAGTCGGCTTCTACTACAAACAAAATATTAAATGCAATACAAGTCGGCTCTCAAATAGCCTTACAATGATTTGATTCTCCATGCTGGCCTCAAGATCTACCTAGGAGAATCCAATAAAAGCTACCAACAATAAATGCACCAAGTCGGCCAAGCAAATCTTCAAGAACTCCATTTGGTAAACTAGAACTACCGAGCACCAGAAAAACAACCGAGCACTAGTGAAATAACTGACCAAGCCAAGCAACACCGAGCAACATAGGCATCATCGAGCACCAGTTCCACCGAGCACTAGAGTTTCACCAAGTTCCTTCAGCGACCGAGCCTCCTTCAATAACCGAGACCGCCGGTTAAAGCTGCAACCGAGTACCACAGAACCAAAACAACACACCTCCATGCAGATTCACCAAGTACTCTAGAATGCCCTTGCATCAATTCAATAGATGTGCCTCCACACACCACCAAACAACTGAATAGCTGATGTAGATCACGAAAAATTAGGAAGTGCAAGGTAATTCTCCGTAGGACAACCTTTAACCCACGACAGTTCAGTGAAGATGAAGTCTCCAGCTAACAAATAAGTAGCTGCTATATCATAAGAGGTCATTGGCAACCTCAAAAATGAGTTATGGTAGCATGTATCACCCATCAAGGACAACTCTTGAGTGGCCGGTCCACTATGAGTGTCATCAAACAAATCAGTACCACCATCTAGAAAATGATCAACAACTACTACATTTCTAGTGTTACTTATCCCTTTCTCATCATAAGCTATAGATTGGTGGATACCATGAATGCACTGGAAATGGAGCTTGGCTTGTTGAGCCAACAATTGGGGAACACTAACCTTCACAAGCCAACTCTCAATCATTGTCTGATCTGATGCTGCTGTCCCAAGGTGAACAAATATAGACTTCTCACAAGAAGTATTAGCCACAACATTATGTATGACCCTCACTTCTTGTACACCATCGAATGGAGAAGCAATATTATTTTATTTTTCATGAGTTCGTGCAGCTAACCTATGAATATGGAGAGCTGCTGTCACAAATCAGAGATCTAGGACTGACTGTAGCATTCTTTTTGCTTCCTCTAAAGCCTTCAATGCTAGAGTGTACTTGACATGATATAGTCATTAAGTACTCCATGGCTCCAACCTAGTCCAGGTCGTATACTCTCAAAAATCTCTCCACTAGAGGTGACACCAAAACCACAAACAGCAAGTTATGTGAACCCTAAAAGAATTCTGAATTATACCCCAAACAAGATTGCTTTACTTGCTTGGCCACAAATTGCACTAACTCCTTCCTTCTGTGCCTTGGATATACATTTAAGGTTTCATTCCTATCTTCGATTAGAATATCAACAATGGAAGAAGTTTCCTCAGGACATGATGATTCCAAACCCCAAGTGACAATCTTGTAGGGTTTCTCTACTTTCTTCTCCCCATGTGCAATGGCTGCTACAAATGAGATAGAAGTGCTGCCATAAATCAGAATAAAAATCCTTTTGTCATGTCCCATCACGCTATCCTTTAGTACCTGGAAAGTGCTCTCTTCCATAACTTCATGTGCTCTTACAAGTGCAGTTCCAAAAGGTGACTTATGTACTGTAATTTCCTGAGAATGAAGAGGTCTTATACCGCTGCCCTTTCTCAAAAAGCTTTGACTGGTTATACCTTTGTTTCATTCCTTTGGTAGACTTCAATACTAGAGTCTACTTGCACAGTCTTAGCCTCAATAGTTGATACATTTTCTATTCCTATCGAACTCCAAGGAGAAATGTACACAACAAACCAAATGCTATCAGTTTGCAAGATCTTCTCATTAGACCATCTCTCAGCCGGTGGTCTCCCTATAGGGTAGCCAATCACATCATGGTGTAAAATAAAGTCAACCTCAAGTTGGAAATCATGTTCCAACTCATGTTCTGCATCAGCTATCTGATCCCACACTATGCTTGTTTGCCAAGTGTATTGCTAGAATTAAGTGATGTTCTACCTTCCAATTCATGCAATGGATTGTCATAAGTCTCCTCAACTCCCATCTCAAGCAACTGGTTATTGAAGGTTATCCAATTCTGATATAAAATATTGAGCACAAGCTTGCTGATTGGTGTGTTTTTCCAATTATCATTGATTGGCTTTCCGAGCCTTAACAATCACATTGCATTATGTAAAGATAAACTTGTTTCATTAATCTAACAGCAATAAATTGTTTATTCACTGGTCACTATTATTAATACATAAATTGAATAGCTTTCAGTCATGACAGACCTGCAATAATAGTGGTACTTCTGTTATCAACCAGCCATGATTTTGAGACTCCCTTGAGGTTGATCCTTCCACCAATACAAAGGACAATGAGTTATAAATGTCCTCCAAAACAAAGCCAAACTCCCTGACCAATTGCAGACCTGGAAACTCAAGCTTCATGGGCTGTCTGGGAACTTATATTCCTGAGAATGATGCTGAGAAGATATCAGCAGTCCTTCTAAGCTTGTGAAGGGAATGTCAACCCAAACAATGGGACTGAAACTTCCTTGAACCTTTTCAAATATGATTCCAACTGTTATACAAAGATCTGCAGCAGCAAAACTTAAATTATCCCGCTAAGAATGGAATAGGAGCTCCAAATACCTCAGGGTAGTAGAAATATGAATCACTGTAGCATTACTATAGCATGCAACTGTAGTATCACTGTTCACGTCACCATCGCAAGCCTTCAATATTCATTGAAGATTCAAAATCTCCACAAAATTCGTGCCAAAACCTATCTGTCCATGGTATGATGAAAAATATGGCAATACAACCTCCAGATCTGACGCAATATGTCTTCCACCTGCAAATAAACCCTTCAATCTGCCTTCAATCAACTCTGTAAACCCCTGAATAACTCTGGAAATCTGAAACAATTATGCCCTGATATCTCAGATCTGCAAACACTGTCCTCACTGAGGGTTTTCGTCCCCAATAAGCTTAAATCTTTAGCAGCAAATCCTTGCCCTTGAAGAAAACGTCATCAATCTTCTTGTATGTCCAAAAATGGCTCCCAAAATGTCTTTTTATCTCCTTCCTCCAACCCACACACATCCTAGGGTTCGCAATTTATTTAAACTCTATTAATGATCTCCCTTAATTAAATTTTCAGCATCCTCATACTTGGGCAACCACTTATTGGAAATTCTTGTGACTTTATAAAGTCACTTTATTATTAAATTATGAAGTGACTTTGTAATTTATTTAAAAGTCACTTTATTTTAATTTAATAAAGTAATTGTAAAATCTATTTAAAAAGTCGCTTTGTTTAAATTTTGTAAAATCACTTTACAATGTTTATTATTAAGTTACTTTATTATAATAAAGTCACTTTATAAAGTAATTTCAATTTATTTAATTAAATCATTAGAGTTAATTAATTTAAATAGTCCAAAACCAACACTTGGGTCTTCCAATTGAAAATTGCTAATGCACCTTGTCCCCTGGTGATGGCCAAATATAGCAGGCCAACTCCTAGTCTCCCAAAAATAGGTACCCCTCCTAAAAAATAGGAGACTATCTTTAAACACTTGTAACGCGACACAAACATTCCGAAAGGGCCACAAGACCCCTGGATGGGCTCCCTATCCATTGAATTAGCCCACGAGACCCTTGCTAGGTTAACCTCTACAAAAGATACTGACCTAGGAAATGGGGACATTACGTTGGCTGATGCACATGTTTGCTATGTTAGAAATACATTTTATTATCTTGTATAGGTAAGTTCCTTCTAATCAGGACAATTAGAAGTTAAGTTTAAACTTGGGTATTCTTTTTCGAAAACCAAGAGCTTAGTGACATTTAGAATGTGTTTGCAACATCAAATTTAGCTCATGCATGGGTAGTGGTTCACATATGGTTAACGCATGGTTTCAAATTAGTTGTACTTCATGAAGGATGAGATTCATTGACCTTGTTATTCAATTGATATGGCATTGGACTGAAATTAGACTCCATCAGAGGATTTTCTAACATTTTCAAGTGACCTTGTGGTCAAATTGTCACTTCAAGTTGGTTAGAGTTGCATAGAAAATTGAATTATGCTCTTAAGGACATAAAAAAGACCCCTTTCAGGTATAATAGAAATTGCATATAATTAACTCTATTCAATTCTTTTTAGAATTAATAAATTCTAAAAATGTGTAAACTTCAGCTATTATTATCCTTTGAACATGATTATATTTATTAAGTAGTTTTAGAATTAATAATAGCAGATCTGTATGGCACCCTCTTTCAGGTCCTTCTAATCTGTACAACCCAGTATAAAGTGATTCTGGACTGCTGCGACTGAGTATTACTGGTTGTAGACCTGGGACACCAATGTTTTCGGGGCTCTCAGGCTGGTATGGCCCCTATAATCTTCTTCCCAACTGAAGTGGCTCACTTCTCGTCTATATTAGACATGTACAACATGTATCGCTCTTTCCAAATGATGCAAAATATCTCCAGCAACTATGTATAGATAAATGAAAGCAATAAATATCTCAAATGGAATTACTTTGTAATATGCCCTTATCAATCCTCTTGATTGTCGTCACAAACCCTTGAATAAGTATTCTCCAATTTTTCTTAAATTTGTATTCAATCCAGCTTGTGTGAAAGAGAGCGCTTTAATCTTTTTTATAATGGTCTTATAAGAGCCCATTCACTCACCTTGCTAATGTGGGATAAAATACATTACTCCTCTTTTTACAACTTATGTCTCCCATCAATATGTCATCATCACTAAAGGTCCCAAAACTGTAGCCAACACCTTGTAATGATTTTCAACTAAAACTGCCTAGGCCAAATGGCCTCAAAGCTCCTTAATTGCCCTGGTTAGCCTATTGGACCATGATAAAATAGGCTAACGTCAACATCATGCTATAAGTGCTTGAAAAGGGACATTATAATAACTAGCAGTCTATTCAAACAAAATAGGAGAGTTAAGAATTAGAAGACTAAAAAATATAAATTATAAAACTGAAATCTTAATAGAACTTAAAATTTTTTTTTTGGTAAAATTTACTTGCGATAAGACTTTGATTGTAGAAGGTTGTAGGTGCATGTATTTTTCACCATGGAAGTACCACCAATTATGAGCATCAACCATGTACTTCTCCTGAAGACCATCAAGACAATAATTGTGCTCTTCAGATCTCGCATCTCACTACCAAAAAAGAGTTTGCGAAGTGCTGCCTTGTACCCTTGAGCAACTCAAGATCTATACACGAGGAAACTCTTGATGTCACTTAAAGGAGCTGAGAATTATAATATTTGCGACTCAATTCAAAGGAAAGAAGATGTAACGAAGTGGTCATTTTATTCCATCTCTCTACATTGATTTCGATGTAGTCTTTTGAAGAAATTTTGTTCAAGATTTTCTCTTTTGCATTTATGATGACTTTCATCTTCGTAATCATTGTTTCAATGCCATCATATACCTCACCCAAACAAGGCCTATCCATGTCAATTTAATGGATCATGCTCAATATGGACATGGTGAAACCGAGAAGATAATACAATCCCCACCAAATGTCATCTAGGAAGTTGTCTCAACACAATTGTATTGGAGGCAAAATTGGAGCCGATTAGATGACTTTAAATAGACAATCTCTTTTAGAATCTTGGAGATAAAACCAAAAGCCAAAGTTACTTTGAAAAGTGTCATATATGTCCTCAAAATCAACTGAGCTCACAGCCAATAACAAACATCCCTCCTAACAAGGTTGGCATGCATTGAGAAAGCTAGAGCTAACTACAATGCTGGTGTGAGCAAAAATGGGGACACTGCAATATCCCATACTCATTTTGAGTCTTTTAGACTAATTTTATGTTATTGCAATAGTTTGATTTTGTAATAAAAAGTATTATATCAGACTTTTTCCAGCAGTATATCAATCATTTATGCTCTTTTGTAATTCCTCCATGCTTGTCTTGTAAACCTCAAAAGTTAGTACTGCTAGAGGTATATTTATAAGCATTTTATTGTGTAAAATTGGATGGTTTTCTACTGATTCATATGCATTGCATGCTGGTAGGTTGAAATGGCCCTAACTGGCCATTTACTGATTTTTACCAATTAAACTCATGCAGATTTGAAATAAACATAAACATGCAGATAAACATGCAAACAACCAGTAGATATATTCGAATAACCAGCAGATATAATCTTATAAAACTCTTAGAAAATGGTTTGTATTATACAACAACAATACAATAACCATGCAATACAATATCCAATCTGAATTATAGAAAATAACAGTAAGATCAGATGACCAAGAACCTGGTAGAACAATGGTGAACTCTGAAGTGAATCCGCACCGGGATGAATTGGGTTTCCGTCCAATCCACCAAGAAATTCTAATGGTTTCCGTCCTCAGATTTCAGATTCGATAGCTGAAGCTGCTCGAATTCTCCAGGAGAGATAAAGATCCATAAACTGAAGCATGTTGAAATGAGACTCTCAACCTCCTCTTATGGCTGCAGCTGTGACTCTTCAGTTTCCCCACTGTGACTCTTCATATTCCCAATTCGTCTCTTTATAATTTCACTTTAAGTCACTTTTTTAAAATAAATTGACCGTTGAGTTATAAAGTGAAATAATAAATAAAGTGAGGAATCTTCCGTCATTAAAACGGAGGCCCAAACGAGCTCGGATGCCTACGTGTGATAGTTCGCCGGAAAGCTCTCAGTGAGACGCTTCAAGTCCACTGCTGAAAAGCCGAGAATTCTGAACCCTATTGACTTACTATAAATAGTAAGCACCCTGCAAACCTGCGAAAACTGCTCCAATTGGCCTGGAACTGAAACAACCTAAGCCAATTATCTCCTAGAGCACTGCCACACCACGGTTAGCCCTTCGGACCAAGGTAAAAAGGCTAACGACACGGCTCAATATAATGTACCCGAAAAAGGGGACATTACAATCATCCCTTCCCAGAGATTGCTTGCCCTCAAGCAATCGGAATCTGCATGCTGAGATCAAATACCTGGATCCCAAACCAACCTCAGGGAAGCAGCTCCACCAACCTGTCATGTGAAATTGACCCAGTCATTATGCTCCGATCTGTGAAGCCACCCATATAATAACCAAACAGCAGCCCATATAATGTCAAGATCCCAAACCTCTGCAGGATCTTTCGAACCAATCTGCCTTGTGTTGCTATCATCTGTAAGAAAGGTCTCAGCCCAACTGAGAACCTCACTCCAACTGGGATCTCTCATGCCTCTACAGTCATATGCTGGAGAAAACCAAATCTCATACCGATCGGCTCCAAAAATGAAAACCGACCTTAAGTATGCCCCTCTAATTTGTTGCCTGAACTAGAAACTGCGCTGAAGAGGCAAATTGTCAAAACTGTCGGATAAGGCTCCTACCTGTGATGCACTAAACAACTCAACTGGAAACCCCGAATCAGCATAAGGACTCCATAACTATCTCTCAATACCCAGAGTCAAATAATGTATACCCTTGTGTGGAAAATTCACACCAACCAGTATAACCAGCATGCCAAACTCGATAACCCCATACTGAATAAGTCCTACCTGATCAACATCATCACCGAGTGGTAGTGTAAGAAAAGACATATCACTCATCATGCCACAAGACATAACTACCTCTTCTGGATTGCGGGTACACAAACCACACTGCTCATCAACTGAGCTCATCCCGCTACTCCAACCTTGTGACCAAGGCTCACCTCTAATAACTGCACCTAGGTCCCACACCCTGCAACCAATCTTGTCCTCATCCCGGGAATAGCAAGTATCTCCCTCATCTAACTCAAAGAGGGGATTGTGAAATGTCCACTCGGTAGCCATCTCAAACAAGGAGTTATCCACCTTCTGAAAGTGATCTAACTCATCAAGAAACTCTTGATGACCCAAAGATCTTCTTGGACAATTGTCCAAGTCATAGGTCTGTTGTATGCTGTCAAACTCCTGAATCACCTCTTGATAGAATTCAGACCTATCCCTGTTATCTTGTTCCCTGAATTGGCTAGAGACCACAATTTGATTTCTCGCCTCCTGTAGAGCAATACGAGTATGCTCCAAAGTGCCATGAGTAGCATTAAGCTCCTTATTGAACTTATCGATCTCATCCTTCTTATTCCTCAACTGCTCAGCATAAATCCCGGCAACCTGTAACAGGTGGTCACGGTTTGTAAGTAATCTCAAGTACTCTGATTTCCAATCCTCGAATGCTGTCCTAACTCCCTCTAAATCTGTAGTAAAGGATCCAATCCTCCTGCCGTCTTGCCCTTGATCTCTCTGAGTTGTCCTGTACAGATCATCAATGATCTGGTGAGTGCTATCATGGTGAACTAATGCTGCAATAATGGTGTCATCACTAAGTTTCAGCTGATTCTTTAAGACACACTTTGCATCAGTGTCATCCCGAGAGGTACTGCCAAATGGATCATCCGTATCAATGTGATGCAAAAGTGAAGTGCTGCTAAAGAAGTCACATGATTCCTCATTACTGGAATCGCTGAAGGTCTCCAACTGGTTACCACAACCTATAACCATTTAGTTATCAAATTCCGCCATCAAGTCACCGAAGTAGAGTTTTGAATACTCACCACTATGTCCCGAAAGTGGGGTAGTCACAACTGTAATGTCTCTATCACTAGGCTGCAATTTATCTTTCCCTTGATCAATCGTGCAAACATGCCCCTGTGACCAGCTCTCCTGGCACAAGAAACAAATTTGCCCTACACTCACGAAGTCCTGGCCTATCACCGGAGATCCTGCAACTTGTAAGTCTAATGATGCTCGTTCATTTTCAGACAATGAACTCATGAATTTTTCAGCCTGAAGCTTAATCAATTCAGTTGAGAGTTTGTATGTCATGGATGCATTCCTTTTTCCTCCTCTCCATAACGCCAACAATTCAGATCCTAATTGTTTGCATATGTCATAGTCCTCATCTAAGATCGAGGATAAGATAGTCATTATGCATTTCTTCACCTCATTTGAATGATGCTCCCTGTAATTATTTAGGAGACACTGAAATAGTTGTTAAACCATTTTATTGTAACTTAGATTCAACGTGTGACTGAAGACTCTAGTGCTGGCCACTAACTCCAAGATTTTTACCTACTTATCAAAGTTGGAGTCTCTGTCATATCTCAGTCCATCTAAGCTGTCTGCAATCAGCTGTAACACCTGTCTCCAAATGTGTTCGGTGTAAGGAATGATAGGTGCTGTAATCCGAGTGATCTCACTGAGACATAAGGCGATTGCAAGCCTAACAACTCGAAGTGGATGACTCATAAATTTGTGTTGCACTAAGGCAACCATTGAGGGTTGCATGCCCCAATTAAGAAGTCTGCATTCAACTGGGTCTATCTTGGATGGATATGAATTTATTTAATTTAATTTGGTAAGCATGCTGGTTGTAATTTTCCGCTCCTCCAATTGCCATCCAAGGCAACATAATTCATTCCCGATTTCCATTTCTTTTCGGATATCTCTGAGATGGACATCGTAGAACGTGCCATTGAACTCCTTAGAGAAAATTGGGCTTTCTAAGGTCTCCATGATTTAATTTTCTCCAAGTTCATGCCCAAAACTGAGTTTCTTCTGAAACTAAGAAATGCTGCGCTGCAGTAAGAATTCTGATTCAATCTGCTAACAGTATTTTACCTCTGCAATTTCGTTGCACTATTCTGAAATTTGTGTGATCTGATTAAAACCACAAGTAATATCCTATCTCGGTTTTTGCTGAAATTTTTTCTTGTTTACTCTATTTGAAGGGATTCGAAATCAGTTTGCAGGTGCTACTTTCTTGTCTACTTAAATGCAAGAGTCACCTCATTCAATAGATAATCAGCCTGTGTTCTACTCTGAGAATGGCCGATTTGGTATGAGTGTGAAGAGCCCAAGGATATCACGACAGCTCCAAAAGTTGTTGGAACCAAACTCTAAGTAGTAAGACCTGCGTACTGGCTTGCTGTAAGCAAATACCAGACATATCAAACCTTGTGGTACTCTTGGTAATTTCCGGTGAGCGATTTGTAGTAAGATGATTGCTACCACTATAATATTCTATTCTCTATCTGGATAAATTTATGATTAATTTATGTGAATGAATTTGAACTGTAATTCTGAAGCTGGTTGGTTGTTTGGATAACGCGGAGTTTGTATGATACCTTTATTTTTAGTACCAAGAGGTTTCCAATTTAGACTGGTAAATATTTATTCTCCCAAATGCGATTGGTAATATTCTCTCCAAACAAACAAAATATAACATATGCGATATGAATGTTGCAGAGATTTACGTAGCTGGCCGCACAATTTCCGCAGACTCGCGAAGGTAACAGGATGGCTTGCGCACACTGCAACCAGTTGACCCGACCTGCGTGCGTGTCTACATCAATATCGCGACCTGGGAAGGCAGCGGTGAACGACTACACTCAGACTTCTCTTGTTAGTGCCGTTTCAACTCTACCAATTGTTGCCAATAACTCTCAACCAACGAGGAGGCCCGTATCAAATAACTCAGCTGATGTCCATCTAAAATGTTTTACGACAATCATATTATATGTTGGTTCAACATAGCTCTGACAATGTTCCAGATGGCTAAAGTAATACACCAAGAAGGGAATTTACTGAACAATGATGCCAGGTGTTGTTTCTATTTTCTGAGATTGGTTATTCACAATAACGTCCAGAATTTAATTTCGTCCAAGTGTCGCTCCAGAATTATAATAGAACCAAAACTTAATCTGCAGGATATGCAAACTCCATTCAAAATGTGTTTCCGTAAATAATAAAGCCACTGCTTATACTATAGTCTCGGGCCAACTTAAAAATAGTCAAATCCCAAATATTTGGACTATTCTCTATATAATCCGTCAATGGTATTCGTTGTAGCCAAGTATAGGAATGAGTGATGCCAGATAATGATATTTCCTGTCATATAGATCTGGTCCCACACTGTTTAACCCATTGAAACTATGGAATATAATTTACTGAAACGATAATAACCTTTGCAATACTCTGTCCGTTCCCACTTCTTCCAACCACAAGATCTCCCAAAACGCAGGAACAAGAAACGTCAAGACACCAAGATAATAGCTTTCACGCACACAACAAGACCCGATAGAGGAGATCTTAAGTATTTCAATGCCCAGGCATAGCTTTCATACGATAAAATCTTTAGTTACAGCCTTCTCGTGATCTTTGATACGGTCAGGTTCACAACCTAACAGTTTCCTTCTCACAACCGTGACAGGATATGGCCGAGTACTCAGCAGTTTAATATGGACCAAAAGTTGAGATCGTTCGGGAAAGAGAAATAATACAAGCTACAAACAGATAAAGATTTGCATCTCCTTATTACTCCAGTCTTTGACTCACGCTAATATTTAAACTGAGTGAACAGTATGAAGCTCCAATATTTTCCAATAACTATTGAATCCATGGAAGCGACTTTGACGTCACGGATAAAATATTTCTTTGTTTCCCCAAAGCCCAGCTTGATGAAGTTGCAACCAGGACTGTATTCGACAATAATACCAGAGTTATTTACCTCAAATGATGATTTCCCCAACATTCACGACGTGAAAATTTCTAATTTCAGACTCCCCAATTTCATCTGGTTTGAATGATGTTTCCTCACAGGTTGGCAGAATGTGAGGCTCTGATACCACTAAAATGACCCTAACCGGCCATTTACTGATTTTTACCAATTAAACTCATGCAGATTTGAAATAAACAGAAACATGCAAATAAACATGCAAATAACCAGTAGATATAATCTTATAAAACTCTCAGAAAATGGTTTATATTATACAACAACAATACAATAACCATGCAATACAATATCCAATCTGAATTACAGAAAATAATAGTAAGATCGGATGACCAAGAACCTGGTAAAACAATGGCGAGCTCTGAAGTGAATCCGCACCGGGATCAATCGGGTTTCCGTCCAATCCACCAAGAAATTCTGATGGTTTCCGTCCTCAGATTTCAGATTCGATAGCTGAAGCTGCTCGAATTCTCCAGGAGAGATAAAGATCCATAAACTGAAGCATGTTGAAATGAGACTCTCAACCTCCTCTTATGGCTGCAGCTGTGACTCTTCAGTTTCCCCATTGTGACTCTTCATATTCCCAATTCGTCTCTTTATAATTTCACTTTAAGTCACTTTTTTAAAATAAATTGACCGTTGAGTTATAAAGTGAAATAATGAATAAAGTGAGGAATCTTCCGTCATTAAAATAGAGGCCCAAACGAGCTCAAATGCTGACATGTGATAGCTTGCCGGAAAGCTCTCGGTGAGACGCTCCAAGTTCACTGCTGAAAAGCCGAGAATTCTGAACCCTGTTGACTTACTATAAATAGTAAGAACCCTAGAAACCTGCGGAAACTGCTCTGATTGGCCTGGAACTGAAACCACCTAGGCCAATTATCTCCTAGAGCACTGCCACGCCACAGTTAGCCCTCCGGACCAAGGTAAAAAGGCTAACGACATGGCTCAATATAATGTACCCCAAAAAGGGGACATTACATAGGTCTTATTTAGTTGACCACTAGACCCAATATATTTCATTAGCCCATTTTGGCATTGAGCAAGTTAATTTCTTCAATCATTTTGGTTTGAGCAAGCTTAAACATTCAATCAATGGCTTGAAATTAACGCACACTGTCTATTGAAGAAGTGTTGATTGAGCTTGGTGGTGCAACCTGTATTATGGTCAGCTTGCTGCTATTTCATTCTGTCTGCATACATTGCAGTAAGTAGTGTGGTTGAAACACTATATGATCTCCAACAGATGCTCAGTTTGGGATTTGGGTGATCATAAAGTGTGAAAGCACTGCATATGCATTTTATATCCATAAATTAGAAAAAAATAAGTAGGGTGGTTTGTTGCATGTTTGGCAATGTTTGATACATGGTGCATGCAATAAGCATATCAAAATTCCAAATCATCCCAATTATCTTCAAGTCCACTTGGCAATGTGTCATCATTAGGTTCAATCATTTTTGTGACGAAAAATAATTCTTAGTTGCTTGACAAGTTTTGATACCTATAGTGATTTTAGGACATTAAAGATCTGACAATTAATCCAATTTTTGGATTTGAGGTGGAAGAGCTCACTAAATGATATGAAAGTTGTTCTAGGTTGTAATGTCCCTTTTTTGGGACACTAGGAATTAATTAAATAATTAAATTTAGGTTGTCAAAATTTAATGACGGCTTAATTTAGTTATTTAATAGAGCAATTAAAGTGATTTTTTATGCCAACCAAAATTATAAAATAAAAGTCGCTTTATTTCAAAATTTAAAGACAAGGAAATAGAATGCCAAGAGATAGGCTGATGGAAGGTCAAGAGTTTTTGTGGAGATGGCTATTAAAGGTCAAAGATGTTTAAATATCATTTTGATTTGACGAATTTGTTTGATGAATTTTGCATTAGCGGTAATTTTTGAAGACGAAAACCTTCTGTAATTCGTTAGGAGAGTTGGATAGAAACCTAGTTCTTCTTCTGGAAGTGAATTGAGACGGAGTTCACACTTGTGCCAAATTTGTAAGATTTGAAATCCATTTCAGAAATAAAGGTATTTGCATCTATCTGCTATTTGGCAATAAGATTATTTATTTTGAAAATTTAATCCCAGAGGAAATATGCATTTGATATATTGAGAGCATGAGCTTATATTCTGTAAATGTTATTGTTAATGCTGATTTATTTAAGTCTTGGACTTGACAGTAAGACTCATATTGCAGGAAGACAATGGTTTCAATTATTAATTTGTAAATGTTATCAAAAGGGCAGATTGAAATAAAGTTTAATTTCTGAGCACATATTATATTGGATGGAGATTTATGTCATGTCCTATTCAATTTTATTATGTCTGGGCATTTATATAACTAAAGTCTAAATCATATATTGGCGGCCACTCTTTCCAGATTATAATATTGCTAATGATTGCGGGTCCTGATTTCTCTAATCAGACTTGTGTTTTAAGAATATATATTATTGGCATTGAGGAATCGGGATATATTTTTGTGGGTCCCCGTTGCATTTGTGAAAGGTTTATATCTTATTCCAATTTTATTGGTTGCCCATAAATTCATATTGAGAAGATTAACATTCTCGTGAATGAAAGCTGAGATGATATTTCATATTTCCATGTGATTTTCTTAAGTTTTGGGCAATATATTTGAAGAAGACGTATGCCTATTGGCTGGGAAAGCCACGGCAAATAAATATATATATCCAGTTCTGTGAAGAAATATGTTCAGGTCTACTAAAGAAACAACAATATTTGTAATGATCTTATCGGCATAATGTTTGGATTGGGGCATAATATTTGAAAAGCAGCGTTCTATTGATACGCTTCTTGCTATGAGTGAAGCTGGCAACTCAAGCCGTGAGCATTAATAGGAAATGAAGAAGCATATCCTGGGTTGTTCCACATCTATTAGTCTTGATATAGTTGAATGCTTGGCATCCGATTCAATTGGGCCACATATAATTACCACCTATGGTGAAGTGGCAAATAATCTTGCCGTGTTACATCCTGACATCCCAAGTTCAAGAATTATCATGAGGAGTGTGGAGGTTTTTGAAGGTCTTGTACCTATTGACATCCATCATCAATGCTGGAAACCTTATTGGGCAGATATGGTTTGTATGCTCCTTGTGTTACTCATCTCTAAGTGTTAGTGTCTACGTTGTAAATATACCAGAAATTGTTACTATCATAAAATTGCGGAGCCATACAGGCATTTGAAATTAATGATATTTCTTAACTGTGACAGTCCCAATCGGTGCTGAGAGGGGAAGGGTGAATCAACACTTCTAAAACTTTTTCCTTTAAACTGATGAAGTGAACTTATGACTGTAAATTAAGCATAGGAAAGCAGTAAACAAACAATCATACAGTGACACCAGATTTATCACGTGGAAACCTGGTTAGGGTAAAAACCACGGTGTGAGGAGACCTCACAAATTTTGTACTCTTTTGGAGTACGCCCTGTAAGGAGCCTTCCCGGTTAAAGGATAAAAACATACTGTTAGGTGCGACCCGGTTAAGGGATTTGTTACAACAAGGCTGATTAGTGCCTGCCTAGTTAAAGGACTTTGAACACCTTACAAGATGCCACCCGGTTAAGGGATTTGATACAAGGGACCTATTAGAGTCCACCCAAAGATTGGGATTTGTCTATTGTAGTTGCTAGAAAACAATAGATGAATGATCTTTTACAAATAGCTTGTCATAGCCTGATAAGATCTCTTTTAGTGCTCAGCCCAGAATCATCACTGGTCACCACAGATGCGTTCTTCTCTATAGTTGTGCTTTCTCCGCATACTCTTCTTTCTCTTCTTTTCTTTCTGATTTACCCTAGCTTCTCTTGAGCATTTTAGGTTCACTCTTTTCTCTGGCAGAATGAACGCAACTCAATTCTTTAACAAGCAGAAGAATATATAGAGTATTTGCCCTAATTGCACCTCTCATGCATGACCTAAACTCACATCTTTCACGGAAATATCACTCAGTAAAGCATCAGCTCGTTGAGGAAACATCCGCTGCATGTTCTTGCTTTATCTGCTTTATGAAGAAAACAACAAATGCGTGTTAAGCACCTTTCCTGCACAAGAGATAACTGTGATGTCCCCGTTTTTAGACTTATGGGATTAGCTTGGTTTGGCACCCCTCACAGGCTAATCAGGTGATCAGAGGGGGTTAGATGGTGGAGCCAATGTTGGGATTCCATTCTGGAGGTTTAGATTATTAGGTCTGCTCTTCATTCGAGTTAGTTTGGTCAACTTACTATTTTTTAGTAAGTGGTATTTTGAGGTATGGCCAGATTTAGCAGGGTGTCTGCACAGGGCGTCAGATGTCTCAGGACCGAGTTCAGGCAATCTCCAGTTTGAGGGATTTACTATGTATAGTAAGTCTATTTTTAGCAGTTGGCTATTTTGGGCAGTTGACTATTTCTGGCAGGGCAGTATGAGTTTGGGTACCGTTGTCAGAAGTTTGAATGGTTTTGCTAGTAAGATTCAGTGCATCATATTTATAATAAAAGTTATTAAATTAAGTTATTTTAATTTAATAACTTTCGTCCTTAATGTTTTAATTTAATATTGTGATGGTGAAGACTCTTTAATGAAAAGTGTCATGATGAAATTTCATTAAAGTATTATATATATGCCTTGAGGAATTCGATTTTAGTACCTTGTGTCATTATATCAAATTTTGGAAGTCTAAAAGTTTTTGGAAGGAGAAATCGAAAATGGAAGAATGAGGGTTTGTATCGAAAATTCATTGAGAAATGAGAAATTCTCAAGGATATGCACTGTGAGTTGGTCTGGATGCCAATAAATTGTGCCTTGGTTTACAGGCAGAGGTTGAAGACTGTATTCAGTGATTATTAGAGGCCGTTTGGCTCCCTGCTGTAGCCGTACTTAACCAGGTTGGCCGTACACTTCCCTGCCTGACGTGATTGATTGTGGGAAGATAGATTTGTAGTTTGTAACGCCTGCATTACTGGAGGTGGCCAGCATCATTCATATTGTCTTGGCATCATTTAAACTTCCGTGTGTGAGGGATTCAGCATTCATGATTGGTGGGTTGTAGAGACATGCTACCGAATTGTACACTTGCAGCCGTACTTAATTCATTTAAGGTGCCAGGTTATCATGTTAGATTTGTAGTAAGAATTTTAGTCTACAATATTTGCTCAAATTCTATTTTTTTTGCAAGTAAGCCAGTAGGTGTTGTAATCAATGGTATCTTTTAATAAATGGTGAAAATCTGAAAGAGTTCATTGAATTTCATACTAATTGTTCTTAAATCCTAGAAGTAACTTTAAAGTGCAATTACATTTGAGAAAAAGAGCTAGTTGTTAATAAGAGCCAGCCAGGGTTCTTTACAATAGCGCTTTGTCTTAAAGCCAAATAATCCGGCCTTAAAACCTTCAAGCGTGCCTCAAACCGATCACCATGTTAACTCAAAGTTTTCCGGATTTAGTGCAGTAAATCTTGGTAGATGAGTTGGTTGAAGTAGACAGTTTGACTTTGACTTCCTCGGTTCACACTGGAGTCAATACTAGATCGGTTGAGATCCTTATGTCGTGAACAGGTAAGACTGATTAACCTGTTCCCGTCTCTTGCTTTGCTTACCGGTTACACACTGTCCGTCCTCGGTTGCATTGCCGACACCTGTTTGCACCTTTACTTCCTCTGAACTTGTTCATACTGGTTGAGTTTTGGACATCAGCTGAAGATATAAACTTACTTTTCATGACTGTATTCATTTCTTGGTTGCTGATCCTTTGAGTGGTGACCGGTTACCCTTGTCTACAATCTGTCTTGTTCTACCGTTCTCCTTAGATCTTTTGATCTTAGAGGGATGAAAAATCTCTCTCCTCTTTTGCCAATCAATGACAATACACTTACTGGTTACCATCACTAATGCTAACAATCTCCCCCTTTGGCATTGATGGCAAAACTTTACTACCACTGGTTATCTGTACTAGCATCTCTGTATCACTGCTACTGCCATTGCAGGTTTCTTACCGGTATTGCCAAACTCTCCCCCTTTTTGACAATAATGCCAAAGGCTAGTTCTGAAAAGACTACCTTTATTAGATTTGCTCCCCCTACGAGCAGCAGTCCCTTTTTGATCAGTTCAAATGAGATGAGTTAAAAATCCCTTTGTTATGGCATAGAGAATTGATGATCAGCTCCGCATGCTTATTGAAGATCAACAAGGGTATGACCCCTAGTTTACCTCTGAGATACTCAAAAAGTATTCTTTGGTAATGGCTTTGTGAAGATATCAGCAATTTGTTCCTTAGTGGGAATATATTCCAATTTTACCTCCTTATCTTTCTCTAGTTCTCTCAAGTAATGATACTTGATGGAAATATGCTTTGTCTTGGAGTGCATGATAGGGTTCTTGGATATTGATTGCACTGGTGCTATCACAGTAGATAGTGATCGGTTTAGGTATCCATTCTTTGATTTCTTCCAGAAGTTGTTTGATCCAGATGACCTGTGTCCAATTGATTGTAGCAGCAACACATTCAGCCTCTGCAGTAGACTGAGAAATGCAGTTTTGTTTCTTGCTTGTCCAAGAAACAATTCTTTCTCCAAGAAAGAATGTGCCACCGCTTGTGCTCTTTCTGTCATCAATGTTGCCAGCCCAGTCTGCATCAGTGTAGACTTTCACCTGAAATCCTCCCTTGTGAGGAGACCACAAGCCATATTCTTCAGCAAATGCTTGGCTCATTTTATCATTTCCTCCGAAGATGATGTCATCCACAAAGATCTCAGCAATCAGATTTCCATCTTTACCAGTTTTAAGATACATAATGTTGTTGTCCCCAGTTCTTGTGAATCCTATGGTCAAAAGGTATGAATGCAGCCTCTCATACCATGCCTTTGGAGGTTTCTTAAGCCCATAAAGAGCCTTCTTCAGCTTACAGACCATTCTATCCTTGTGTGCAGATGTGAAGCCTTCAGGTTGCTCAATGTAGACTTCTTCCTCCACTATTCCATTCAAGAATGCAGACTTGACGTCCATCTGGTAAACTTTGAATTTCTTGTGGGTAACATAGGCAAGAGGAATTCTCACTCCTTCCAATCTGGCCACAGGTGCAAAGGTCTCTCCATAGTCCAGTCTTGCCTCTTAGGCATACCCTTTGCAGACCAGTCTTGCCTTGTTTCTTATGACTTTTCAATCTTTATTCAGCTTGTTTCGGTACACCCACTTTGTCCCAATGACATTCTTGTCTTGAGGTCTTGGCACAAGCACCCATGTGTCATTTTTCTCAATTTGCTCAATTTCTTCCTCCATGGCCTTGAACCAGTTATCATCTTCTAGAGCTTCCCTGGTGGATTTGGGCTCTATACAGGAGAATAAGCAGATATTCTCCTTGGCCTTTTTCCTGGTCAACACATTAGCATTTTTGTCACCAATAATGTTGTCAGTGGAGTGATATGTGACATACCTTGGGAGAACCGGTCGCTGTTCTCGGTTAGGTTCTTCCGGTCGAACAATTTCTACATTATTATTCTCATCATCCACTTGTTCATCATCCTATGTTGTCTTGTCAGCTTCAGGGGCCACCACCGGTTCAAGATGTCTGTTCATCTGTTCATCTCCTTCATCTTCCGTTGTAGCTTCATGAAACTCAAAAGCTCTTCTTTCATAATGATCTTCCAGGCTGTCATGATCATTATGACTAGTCTTCTTAACAGGGATTCATCAACTTTTACAATGATGCTTTCAATTATTTTGCTTGTTCTCTTGTTCAAACACCGGTAGGCTTTGCTCTTGGTAGAGTAACCCAAGAAGGTTCCTTCATCACTCTTGGGATCAAACTTCCCAGAGTACATATCGCTTTTGATATAGCAGTTGCTACCAAAGATTTTGAAGTAGCCTACACTCGGAGTATGTTTGAACCATAGTTCATAAGGAGTCTTACCAATTCCCTTTTTAACTTGAACACGGTTAAGTGTGTAGACAACAGTGCTGATGGCTTCTCTCCAGAAATGATGGGGCAGATTCTTCTGAATCAGCAAGGCTCTGGCGCAATCAATCAGCGTCCTGTTTCTTCTTTCTGCTACTCCATTTTGTTGAGGAGTCCTTGGCGCAGATAACTGTCTTTTTATTCCATGTTCCTCACAGTAGTGAGTGAACTCTTGAGAGGTATATTCGCCTCCTCTGTCTGATCTCAAACACTTCAAGCTTTTACCGGTCTCTTTTTCCACTCTAGCTTTGTAAATTTTGAACATGTGGAAAGCTTCTGATTTCTCCTTTAGAAAGAGTGTCCACATCATCCTAGAGAAGTCATCTACAAAGAGCATAAAGTACTGGTTTCCATGATAGCTCTTTGTTCTCATTGGTCCACAGATTAGTGTGCACCAGGTCTAGAACATTTTCAGTAGAGAAGGACTTGCTGTTGAAAGATGTTCCTATCAGCTTTCCTAATTGACAATCCTTACAAACACCCCTGATGGGTTTTGTAATCTTAGGAAGTCCTCTTACCATTTTCTTTTTACTCACTTTGACAATACCGTCAAAGTTTATGTGGCAGAGTCTCTTGTGCCACAACTAGCTGTTATCTTCTTTGGATATAAGACACATTTTGCTTGATTCTCCTTTGACTGAGGCTATGAGACAAGCTCCTTCCATTGAGTCTAGGTAGAACAGATTACCTCTGCTTTGTCTACTGGTTGCAACATAGGCTCCAGTCTCATTTTTTACCATATAGGAACCTTGTCTGAATTCCAAAAGGAAACCCTTGTTGTTCAGTTGTGCAACACTCATTAAGTTGTACTTGAGTCCTTCTACCTAGTACACATCTTCATAGACAACATTGTTGCAGAGTGCAATAGAACCTTTACCTTTAATGGCATAGGGAGCATTATTTCCGAAGGTAACTGATCTGCTGTCTTTGAGCTCCAGGTTGATGAACTTGTTCTTATCACCGGTCATGTGGTGAGTGCATCCGCTATCAATGATCCAGTCATCATGCTGATGTGATCTTGAGATAAGTGCAATTTCCCTTATCACTGGGCTCTCCTCCTTTATTGCAACAAATGCAATTTCTCGATCATCTGAGTCTTCAGATTTATCATCTGTGATTCCTTCCTCAGCAAGATAGCATTCCTTCTTTCCCTTACTCCTAAACCGGTTGCCTTTCTCTTTGTTTTCATTCTCAGGACACCTTGCTGCTATGTGTCCTATCTTGCTGCAAGAGAAACATTTTAAAGGAAGCTTTCTTTTATATTTTCCCTTTCCTCTAGGAAATCTTTTGGCAATGAGTGCTTCAAACTCCTCTTGCTCCATTTCTTTTGATAGCAGATGTTCAATTGGATTACCACTCTTACTGGTAGAGTAGTTACCGGTTTCTCTTCCCTTTTTAGTGGAAGAGGTGTTGACAGAGGACTTAAATGCAACTTCTTGAATAGGTAAGCTATTATCAAAATTACTGAGTTCAAAAGCAGCTAACTTACCGATTAGGGAGTCTAAGGTGACTTAATCTTTTGTCACCGATCTGAGCTCTTGAATGGTAGAGATCTTAATGGCATACTGAGGTCTGAGTGTCCTCAGTATTTTGCTCACCACATCCTCTTCAATGAGATTGCCTCGAGCGCTCCTGATGGAGTTGATAACCTCTTTGATCCGGTTGTTGTAGTGCTCGATGTCTTCTCCTTCATCCTCATATCATCATATTTTCCTCTAAGGCTTTCAACCTTGGCTCTTTGAACATTTGGATCTCCTCCATATACCAATAGAAGCTTGGTCCACATTTTGTAGGCAGAGTCCAGTTGTTCAATCTCAGCATAGACATGATCCGGCAGTGTCCTGGCTATCATATCCATAGCGGCCGTGTGCTCAGTCTTGATCTTCTGTTCATCTAGCGTTAGGGTACTAGGAGGTTTAGTGTAATTAGTTGTCACATGATTCTAGTATTGATCTCCATTGGTCTTCATATACAGCTTCATTCTGCTGCACCAGAGAGTAAAGTTTTCTTTAGAAAACTTAGATCCTTCCTTTCGCATCATCTTGACTTTTTCTTTATGCGGTTAAGCAGTAAAGAAAATGAACCGTTGGCTCTGATACCAATTGACAGTCCCAACCGGTGCTGAGAGGGGAGGGGTGAATCAGCACCTCTAAAACTTTTTCCTTTAAATTGATGAAGTGAACTTATGACTGTAAACTAAGTATAGGAAAGTAGTAAACAAACAATCATACAGTGACACCAGATTTATCACTTGGAAACCCGGTTAGGGTAAAAACCACGGTGTGAGGAGACCTCACAAATTTTGTACTCTTCTGGAGTACACCTTGTAAGGAGCCTTCCCGGTTAAAGGATAAAAACACACTGTTAGGTGCGACCCGATTAAGGGATTTGTTACAACAAGGCCGATTAGTGCCTGCCTGGTTAAAGGAATTTGAACACCTTACAAGATGCCACTCGGTTAAAGGATTTGATAGAAGGGACCTGTTAGAGTCCACCCAAAGACTGGGATTTGTCTATTGTAGTTGCTAGAAAGCAATAGATGAATGATCTTTTACAAATGGCTTTTCGAAGCTTGATAAGGTCTCTTTTAGTGCTCAATCGAGAATCGTCACCGGTCGCCACAGATGCGTTCTCCTCTACAGTTATGCTTTCTCCGCACACTCTTCTTTCTCTTCTTTTCTTTCTGATTTACCCTAGCTTCTCTTGAGCTTTTCAGGTTCACTCTTTTCTCTGGCAGAATGAAGGCAACTCAATTCTTCAACAAGCAGAAGAATATATAGAGTATTTGCCCTAATTGCACCTCTCATGTATGACCTAAACTTAGATCTTTCATGGAAACATCACTCAGTAAAGCATCAGTTCGCTGAGGAAACATCCGCTGCATGCTCTTGCTTTATCTGCTTTATGAAGAAAACAACAGATGTGTGTTAAGCACCTTTCCTTCACAAGAGATAACGCTTTGTTTTAAAGCCGAAGAATTCGGCCTTAAAACCTTCAAGCGCGCCTCAAACCAATCACCATGTTAACTCAAATTTTCCGGAATTAGTGCAGTAAATCCCGGTAGATGAGTTGGTTGAAGTAGGCAGTTTGACTTTGACTTCCTCGGTTCACACCGGAGTCAATACTAGACCGGTTGAGATCCTTATGTTGTGAATAGGTAAGAGTGATTAACTTGTTCCTGTCCCTTGCTTTGCTTACCAGTTACACACTATCCGTCCTCGGTTGCATTGCCGACACCGGTTTGTACCTTTACTTCCTTTGAACTTGTTCATACCGGTTGATTTTTCGACATCAGCTGAAGATATAAACTTACTTTTCATGACTGTATTCATTTCCCGGTTGCTGATTCTTTTAGTAGTGACCGGTTGCCCTAGTCTACAGTTTGTCTTGTTCTACCGATCTCCTTAGATCTTTTGATCTTAGAGGGATGACAAATGTCTCTCCTCTTTTGCCAATCAACGACAATACACTTACCGGTAACAGGCTTACCGGTTACCATTAGTAATGCCAACAAACTGAAGGAGTTAGAATCCAGAATTTATTATCATTACTGTGCTCTCATGGATGTTGAAGTCTGCAATAACAGATTTGGGGTGGTATCTTACATAGGTTTTTGATGAAATGCTTAAGTTTGTCTATTCTCCCATGTCTTGTTGTTTGCGGCAGCTTGTTTTGTTGCTTCATCTCAAGTGGTAGGGTTGAGCTAGATTATGCAACCAGCCCTTCCATATTTAAAGTCTTGCACCCTGTTGAAGCTTAATTGCGGTTAAATGTATTGGCTTTGTTTTGATTTTGCATTTGAATATTAAACTGACATCTATTTTTAGAATCAAATCACTATGATATGTTTGTTGATTTCTTCTTGGGAATTCTCTTCCTAAACTAGTCTGATGTTATTTATTCTTAGTTGATTTGATAATATTTATTGCTAGTTTCTTTATTATATTGTATTAAACTTCACATGATAATGTTCACAGCTGAGAGCTTTTCAGAGGTATTCTTCATCCCATGTTTTATGTTTTAGTGGTATTTTTCCAGTCCAAATCTTATAAAAGAAGAAGATGAAAACACGAGCTGAGACAGAATGATTTCCTCCCTTTGACGCCCTTTTGCTTTTAGTTTCAGTTCAATATTACTTTTGGATACTTACATTTAACTAATGGTAATTGAATATACCATTTCTAGGATGTAATTGCATATTTCTATTTTCCTAATCTTCTTGTCCTGTTTGCCTCCCACAGGAAGGTGTAAAAATAGCACTATCAGATAATGATATTCCTAGCAGCACCCAAGGAAAGGCCAACACAATTATTGGGGACTGTGATGTTGCAAGTTGTTCTGACATCCTTTCTCAACTGCCTACTCCTGCAACTCTTGTGGTAACCATTTCTTGTAATGTACAAACTTAGTTTGCTAATTTCTTTCACTTCTTAGAGATTTCTTATGTGACTACATAAAAGCAATCTTTATGGAGATTGCTCAGGATCAGTTAAATTGGCTTAAGAATGTGAGTGGGCAGTCGTTTTTGATCCCTTCTAGGTGTTTGAGCACATTTTACTGTGATAGAAATTATAAATCCATAGTATTAGATGTTTGTAATTAAAAGACCAATGCTTTTGATAGAGAAGTTAACTACCTGAAATTTCCAATGTCAGAAAAGGAGGTTACAATCTTAATGACCAGCAAGAGTTGAAATTTCCAAATTCAGCTGTTGTTAAGCTATCATCAAATTCCAGTTTGTGTGCAGAAAATATCAGGATGGTAGGCTGAGTGCAGATGGCTAGTATGCAGAAAATAGTTGCTAGATTTCAGGCTTGGGAAACTAACATGATGCATCTGTACAGAATTCTCAAATACAAGAGGCCACAATTGATAACTAGACAAAGAATTGAATTATTATTGCAAGACTTAGGTTTACTGAGGAATTACATATAACAAACTGATTCCTTTATGTTACAGGCACCATAGGTCACAGACTTGGACTCAGAGAGTACTTGGCAAGACCAAATTTTCAACTCGGCAAATACTCAACAAAAACTCCGCAACTTAGAGAGTACTAAAATTAAAATCTCTTAGAGAAACATATTTTTCTTAAAAAATTCAATTACAAAATGTATTAATTTAATATTTGACACCTCGAAAGAGAAAATGCATGGTTTTATAGAAAAAAAGTGTGTGAAAAAATGCATTTTAATTAGCATTTTATCCACTTTGGCATCTGTACCCACATTTTGTTTGCATTTATAAAAGATTGAGAGTTAAACTTGTAAAAACTTGCCCAGCAGAAAAATAAAGTGCTCAGCAAATTGGAGATTACTTGCAGAATTTTCAAACCATTACCAGCACAAAACTATTTTCGACATTGGTTCCTAAACTCATCATCACAATGTTGTGTAAATTTTAAAGTTTCTAGGTGTACTGCACATTACAGTTTTATTTGTGCACACCGCCCACAAATTTACAAATAATGTGGCTATCAAAAGTTCCCCAAAACACCTGTAATGTTGCCAGTTTTATGCCATCTGTGAGCATTAACTAATTTTCAGGGTTTTTTGTATTGGAAGCATAGATGAAAAACTATGGAAAAATTGTTTGGCTTGAGAGTTATCGCGAGCCATTTATGGCCATGATTTTATTGGCCAAAAACTTGTGGGAAAGTTTTTTGAAAAAAATTGTGTCAATTGTTTTCCTAAAAAATATAAAAAATCATGAATCTTTTCAAATAAATCACCATTGATGATTTGTAGGTTATTATTTTATCGAATACCTAAAAGTTTCTTGTGCTATATTTTTTTTAGCTGTGATGGGATGGAGGCTTTTCATTTTGGTGCGAGAGGTAGGCATGACAATGGGCGTGAAAAAACACAGTGAAGGGCTTGACACTTGCAAGTAGAAATTTCTAATTTCTCTTAGGTTCTCTATTTCTTTGCAGCGACTAGTCTTTTTCAAGCTTTTAGGCAGATAGAAACCTCAAGCTTTCCCAATCCAACTTTCATACATGCCTTTCCACATTCCAAACACACACCTGTGTAGCATATCATTGTTGGAAAGATGTTTTTTAAGATTTTAATTGTCAAGCGTTCGCTAATATTTACCCCAGCTAGTTTCCATAAATTGTTTTTGATAATGTTTGTCATGAAATGAATTTCTTCATTGGGTTATACATATTTTTTCAGTGCAATAGACTTGGCTCTCTGTAAAATTAATTAGCCACATAGATTTATATAAGACAGAGAGAGGAAGAAAGTGTTAATTTTTCTAGTTTGCTCGATTATCCACGGGCAATCTCATTGCCCTCCTAGCCATAGACAATTCTAAATTGTCTCCCTTGATCACTATCTTCATATATTATTAAAAAATGGTTGCACACAGAATGAGATAACATAACTCATAATATATATGCAAGTGGTAACATAATATTAATATAATATAATTATATTATATTATCACAATTATAATATAATTGTAATATCTTACAATAATAATATAATAATTATATTTTCGATATAATTTAATTATATTATCTATCACAATAATTTTTTCTATATATAAACACAACCTTGAGTTATTAATGTTGGCATCTGGATCCTGATCACAACTACAACAAAATCAACACTCCCTCTTAGCTCGGGAGGAGTCCTTAACGTTTACAAGTTACATTATCTTATTGTGACGATTGACCACAATGGCTACATCCAAGTGTGGAAAGAAAGGATTTCATCTCTCTATGATATCAACCATCATTTCTTATCCATAGATATCACCTCACGCAATATCCACCATTATGGCTTATACATAGATATCTCCTCACGAGACATCAACCATTATTGTGAGATTGTCACCTCACAATGATGGTAAGTTGCACAAGTGTTCATCATTGTGAGATCATCACCTCACAATGATATTCACCATGACTCATCAAGAGGGTAAACACACAAGTACAAGAAAATCACCATGGACTCTCTCATGTGGTGATGTCACACACATGACTTCCAACATGGCTACTCTCAGAGGGTGGGTCCATCATGGCTACTCCCATGAATGGAAATATAAATGAGCACAAGTACCCATCACATAATTACTCAACGTGATGTTGTCTTACGATGTTTGCCATAGCTACTCCCAGAGGGTGAATAAACACAAGTGCTTAGTCATGGATTATCTCACATGACATCCACCATGGCTACTCCCAAAGGGTGGATCCACCATGGCTATTCTTAGAGGGTGGAACAAGGGCTGAAACCTCAAACTTCTCTCACAGAGAAGAATGCTACGAGGGCTGATACCTCAGACTTCTCTCACAGAGAAGAATGCTATGAGGGTTGATACCTCAGACTTCTCTCACAAAGAAGAATGCATTAAGAATATCTTCATGAAGACGTGGCTCCCTCTGAAATAGATGTCAACCTTCTGACATCCTCGTCTAAGGTTGCTTCAGATGAAATGTTAGACTCCCTTTGAATCTGATACTAACCTTCTCTTCAAAGAAACATTCTCAACCATCAACTCAGTCTCATGGCAGCAACCTGTGTCTTCATTCTTCAACCTACATGACTTTCACACAGGATGCATCTATCTCTATTGCGATAGACTCATTAATACAAGCCTTTGTAGAAAACACTGAAGGGTTTTTACTTTTAGGATACGATGGCTTGGCATGCTCATTTCCTACTGAAAGACAAGACCACTTCGGCCTAGCTACTGTAGCTTCATCATCACCAAGTCCTAACCAATGGTCATCATTTCTTTGACCAAATTTTGGAGAACCCAATTCAAGCATAGTCCCATATGCTCCATTAGAATCCTGCTACATAGGAGCACCAACTGCTTCTGGGATAATCCTCTTATGACTATCCGGTTGCTTGTACTCTCTTTGCTTCACGAGATTGGTAACCTTGGTAGAGTTGTTCTTATTTAGATCACCTGCAGAAGAACTAGTTCACTCTCTTCCGACAACCCTTGAATAAATAATTTCAATGGTAGGCAGTTTTGATATTAATAGATATATCTTGCAATGTTTAGTCTCAATGTTGGTAATACTCTAATTGAAATATTGCCTCACCCGCAATTGTGACATCCAATGATTTTTGTTTTATTTGTTATCACTGATAGCTCAATTTTCCAATGTTTTATGGAGACATACCTCATCGTCCTTCAAGTGCCAGTATTTTCTCTAGACTTGGATTACAGTAGATATCATGACATTATGATCCTCTCACCATGTACATGTCTTGACGTTGACTTAGTTCTAGGGGTCGTATTTCACTGGTGAGTCTCTTCTGACTTATAATCCTTGAGATTATAAACAGTACGACCTTGTAGCAGCTCCTTGTCAGAAGGAATTAGATCAGTTTATATTTACAACAAATCCATGCACAAGGAAACAAAGTATGATTGAATATGTTTGTTCGAGGAACTTTGCTTCCTAATGATCTTGTCAGACTCCTTGAATCCTCCTTCGTATCTTCTTGATGATTATTCGGAAGCATCCTGCTCCTCTGGTGTTAATGTGTGCTTTCTCAGTGAGCCTAGAAAACTCATCGACTACTATATCTTTGACGATATCATTATTTCTAGCTTGGCATACACAACGATATCCTTCCTTGTCATTGGAAAATTTTATAGTTGATCGTATATACTCTGCAACGTCAAATACTATCATTCTTGGCTTGGCACGATAGTACTCTGCTATCTTGTGAATCCTGTGGGCGTGCACATCAAAGTACATACTTGTGATTAGGTGGTGATTACATATCTATATTGAAAGGAGGCGTCATCAATACCATCTCAGCGACATACATCCGGTAGATAATTGATATTTCATCGAGCCTCATCTCTTTCAACAACGACTTCATATTGCATCACTACATCTTCTGTGATCTTTTTCGATACACAACATTCATCTTACACTCACAGGTTTCCTGTCCATATGCAACAGTGACTTCATCATCATATCTACATTGATTGATTTGGGAACATATAGCTATTGACAATTCACTATGGTCAATCATCCTTGATAGCGACTCCTATCCGATATCTGCATTGCCACCTGTGAGTACACACAAAGATTGCAAACACTATCGTAATTGCCGAATTTTCCATAGATCAACATCGTTGATTGTCTAGGGTGTTGCAGTTGTTTCCTATTGGTTTAGTCAATGCACACTTTGCACAGTCAGTTATGGAGGGATTCTCAATTATGCACTTGTGCAAATGGCTCATAAATTCCATTGATGTATGTGCAAATACAAAACTCTTCTCTCAGCAACCAAAGATTATGTCAAGGTCGGAATTTAATGCTCAGACCGTGTTCTTTAGACAAGGCATTGTCTAAGTGATGATTTCGAAAGGGAGAAATTTTAGTGCCGTGCTTGTTCCGTAAGGCAATGAATAACGCGACTATGAATTAACTCCCTGTAATATTTTTCTAGGCTCGAGAAAAATAAAAGAAAAATACTTCTGAAACCTCACAGGTCTAGAGAGGACCCACTTTGATACCATGTTCATTTTTCTGGTTTTCTCGATTATCCACGGGCAATCTCATTGCCCTCCCAGCCATAGACAATTCTCAATTATCTCTCTTGAGCACTATCTTCATATATTATTAAAAAATGGTTGCACATAGAATGAGATAACATGACTCATAATATATATGCAAGTGGTGCCCTTTCACCAAGGGACACTACTCTTTAATATATATTAATATAATTATATATATAAATGATTAAATTAATAATATAACACAATTAATATAACATAATATTAATGTAATATTATATAATTATATTATATAACAAATATAATATTATATAATTATATTATCACAATTATAATATCTCACAATAATAATAATATAATAATTATATTATCATTATAATTATTATATTATCTATCACAATAATCTTATCTATATATAAACACAACCTTGAGTTATTAATGTAGGCATGTGGATTCCGACCACAACTACAACAAAATCAACAGAAAGAAACTCTAGCAGATGCCCATAGATTACCAAACTTAGCTCAATGGACTAAATAAATACACTAGTTATGTGAAAGAAGTCCTACCATAAAAAACACTATAATGTAAGTGCAATGTCCCCTTTTCTAGCCCATTAATTCTGATGTGTCGTTAGCCCTATTTGCCTTGGTCTTGTGGGCTAACCAAGACTATACAGGGATTGAAGCGAGATTTGGCTTAGGCGATCCCAGTTTCATGCCAATTGGAGTTGATTTAGCAGGGTTTCCAGAACTTACTATTTATAATAAGTCGGAAGGGTTTAGTATTTTTGGCATTTCAGTAGTGGACTTGGAGCATCTCATCGAGACATTTCCAACGAGCTATCACACATGGTTTTTTGAGTTCGATTGGTTATTTATTTTTAATGCTTGAAGTTTAAATAGTTTATTAATAAAGTGACTAATAAAAATTAAGTACATATTAATATGTCACTTTATTATTAAAAGTTCATTTTTAATTTAAAGTGAGTTAATAAAAGACTCAGAAAGAAAGATGAAGAGACAGGCTGGTGGAAAATGAAGAGTTGTAGGGATGTGTTATAAATGAACTTTCAGAGGCTCATTCTCTTCATGCTTGGTATATGTTTTGATTACATTTCTCTCTTAGAGAATTCTAGGAAGCTTTGGCATTCAGCAGGTTTGAGGACAGAAACCCTCGGGCTTGGAGGTTGTGGACGGAAACCCATTGTCTGTTGGAGATATCTTGCAGGTGTCTCACTTGTGCTTCAATTTCATACTTTTGATTATCCAAATCTGACTGTAAGTTCTGTGACTGCGATTTGGATATTTTGTTCTTCTGAGATTTAAATGTAATATTATTTCAGAATCTATTATTATCTGGATATTCTATATTTTCTGTACATTGTGCTGGTTAAGTTCAAAATCAATTGCAAGCAAATCTGTTATCTAAATTTCTGTTATATATTTTTGAGAGATTTGTTGAAAATATCCTTTCGGGATATTACAGTAAGAAACATAACTAAACAAAAGGAATGGAAAATATAATCAAGATGGGTAAATATAAAGAAGTAAACTATATGAACCAAAAAATCTATGTATGAGCATGAAGCCTGTGAGTTGGGAGAGGATTGAAGAAAACATTCGCCACATAAAAGTTTGACTTTGAAAATTTTTTCCTGTGTGAAAGTTCACCATATTTACTTTATTTTATGTACAATATGATGAGTAAAGAAAGGAAACACAGAGCACCAAAATAAGTAAAAATCAAGGGTAAATATAAAGAAGCAAACCGCCAACCATGAAATTACCATTAATATTTATTAAGCTTTTCAATATATTCTTCACTGCACTCAGGTTTTCATTTTGATGGATCAAATGAGAGTATTTTGGGTCTCCTTTTCAAAACTAGAAAAAAGAGAAAAAGGTCTAAATTAGAGAGCATAAATGGTGGAATATATTAAGATTTTTATCATGATTTACATTGCAACTAAAGAAAACAACTGAGCTATATAATCTCTAGCATCTTCCTAATCAGCACGTTTGAACTAGCCCAACCAAGTATCGCTAAGACCAAAAAACAATGGTTACCATACATGACTAGACCTCTCCTATATTACATACCAATCAACTAATCAAAATTTATTATTGATGAATATTGTAATAATGCTACACTTACTGTTTGGATTTGAGCTATATGCTGACTGTTTTTTGGGTTCTGGGTTATAATTCAACAGTCAGCAACTTAGCATCGTCTATCAATTGATAATAACATATCCTTCATGCTTGTTGCTGTTAGGGTTAGGAATTTAGAGTAATTTCAGTTCTGAAAATACATATTAGTCTAGCATTTATCTGTTGTTATACTCATAATTTCTATTTTTTATACTGCTGCAGCCTGCAACCTGCATTTGCATAACAGCTAAAGTTGGTTAGTATAATGGCTTTTGCAACTAGAGTTGTTGGGATAAAGTGGGATCCTTTATGAAAACATGGGACACAAAGTGTAGTGCAAGGGAAGTTATTTGTAACCACTGCATGAAGCCTATGAATGATGGCATAAACCGACTCAAATATCACCTTGCATGGAACACTGGAAATAATATTATGCCATGTGACGGTTGTTCAAAGAGGGTGAGAGGCAGTGCTTGCAGCATATGAGCAAAAGAAGACAGATAAAAGAGGACAGCAGAGGCAATGGAAACCCCAATAACAGATTTCAATTGTATAGGATTGGGAAGAGTTGTGGTGAGCAGCCATATGTCTACAAGGGAAACATAGGGAAACAAAGTTGGGTGAATGATTTGGTTGAAGATAGAAGGGAAATCAAAAAGTACATCTACAACCACATATGGGGTCTGGGAGCTTATGAGACAACATGTTGATGATAAAGATCTTGTGCGATCAAGTTTCACACATTTTGCTACTGATTTCCTCAACTTGTAGAGCATATTAGCTACATTGCCCAACCAAAAGTGGATGTTTATGAGTGAAAGATGGTTGGAGAGCCCTTATTCTATGAAGCCTGAAATAGAGAAGGTTGTGAAGGTCATTTTTAATGATAGATATGTCAAACTCATGGAGGAGATCATCAATTTAATGTAATGTCCCCGTTTCCAATTTGCCCTAAATTATGCCCTAAAAATCACAATTGCATAAAATTAGGGTTAAGGTTTCTCATGTATAGGACCTTCTATAGTTGTGTATTCCATAGTTTGAAATTTTGCAATATATTTAGTATTCATTTATCATCATATTACCATAGTTAGATTTCTTTTAATTAGAAACAATACATATAAGGGATGTAAATTGAATCAAAAGATTTGTAGAATTGACTTTGATAAGATGAGGGGGGTTCAATGAGGTGTCCCAGAAACCTCCTACTTTAGGCCCAATGGCGGATGCATTGTCCCCCTTGGCCTCGTGTGGCCTTTACCATGCATATGAGGTGGGCTACCTAGTGTGGGGTCCTATCATCAACTTGTCTTCCTTGATTCAGATGTCCACTTCCCATGAAGGAAATTGTGAGGATTCTTCTCTACAGGGTGTTCCGAAAGCCTATCTCTTGTAAGCCCAAAGGAATCCATCTTGTCCCCCTTTGGGCCCATGGGACTCCTTAGTCACTACATGGAGTAGGGTACTTAGAGAGTGACCTCATCGCCGTTTCCCCTGATTGGGAATCCTCATTTTCTCCACCATGGCAGATTACAACAGTTAGAGGTGCAAATTACATATAATATTTTGTCTAAACCATATGTTATGGTATTAAATCAAGTTATTGATAATGCATAAGAAATGTATTTATCATGCTATGGCGGGTAAATGTAACCAGTAGTATATTTAGTTTCAGAGATACGTCAACATTTATATCTGTGAGTGTTATTGGAATTATTTATTAATGTGGATTGTATACACAGACGACAGAGTGAGTAATTACAGTATTATTCATAATTCTGTGTACACATTTCTAGATATTCATACCAGATTATCGCTGATTACAAATGAACTGATATAAATCTTCCTGACTACCGATATATATATAGTTGAAGATCTTAATGTAAATCTTCCCTTTCCCTGGCCTACTCTTCTTCCTTCTTATTCACTGATGATCTAACTATATATATATATATATATATATATTGTTGAAGATCTTGATGTAAATCTTCCCTTTCTGTGGCCTATTCTTCTTCCTTCTTATTTGCTGATGATCTAACTGACTGAATTTACTCTCTATATATATCCGCATTGCTGGAGGGGGATGGGATGTATTTTAAAAGACATGTCCACTGTCTTTTCCATAATCACAACTCTTCATATGTTAAGCAGATCATAATTCTATGTTAATTGCTTTTTATCGTATTAACTAATTACCTCTTCTCTTACACCGGTCCATCCTGTACTGAGTATTATTATTGCTGTTAATGAATTACATCGACTGCTTGTTAATAATTATTGATATTCTTCTATAACGTTGTCTCTCTCTCTTCAGCATTACTATATTGTTCTTTTGTCTAAGGAGATTATTCGCAATATTTTTACTGATGTTCACCTCTATTAATATAAATACCATCGTCTTACCAGCTTTGACTACCGTTGAACTTTAGCTGTCTGCGAATGGCTCTATAACCGTGGCCTATTTCATTAGGATATGACATGTAAGTTCTCAAACTTCGATTGATGATTTATTTTTTAATTTTTTATGTCTAGGTGCCAAAATTGTTGGTGACGGTTCTACAAATGGTAGATGGGGATAATAACTTTGTTGGCCATCTATATGAGGCAATGGATGAGGTGAAAGAGGTGATACAACATTTGTACGGGTCAAACGAGACTAAATATGAACCCATTAGACGCATAATTTATGGGAGGTGGAACTAACAACTCCACCAACATATTCATGCTTCTACCTAGTAGTTGAACCCCAAGTTTTATTTGTCCCCTACTTTCAAAGCAGATGTAGAGGTTCTTGTTCGCCTTGACACATGTATTTGGAGATTAGTTGATAATGAGAACTTTTGAGACTTCATACTTGATGGGTAACAAAGTTATAAGAAGGTCGAAGGGCCATTGTTTTCATCACCTGATTGTACTCGTAGAAGAGCCACTGTACTACCAAGTGAAAAAATGTGTTTAATTTTATTTTACCATTTATTTCACTGTTTTATTTTATTAAAAGCTTTACTAGGTTATAAATAACAATTTTTATCCTTGTAGATTTGTGGTGAGAAGATTATGGTGTCACACCACCTAATCTTCAAGGCTTCCAATCTGCATATTATCTCAGACTTGTAGTGCTTTTGGTTGTGAGCGCAATTGGAGCGGTTTTGAGGCCATTGACACAAAAACGTGCATTAGGTTGACTCAAAAATTCTTGAATCGCCTTTTCTATGTGTGGCACAACCTTCGATTGCATGAAATTAAGGTACAAGGGCGGGGTTAACATGAAGCACTTGACCTAGATAACATTGATCCATATTTAGTAGATTGGATTGATGCGCCTGATGGTGTTGATGATGTGGATCTGTTCTTTATTGATGATCACTTAGCTGAGTTGGAGAGGGAAGCAGTTGAATGGGAGGCAAAAGCAACATATAAGGAGGCAGAAGGCAAGGTTGGTCATCCGAAAGAGGCATTTGCTTACCTGTTGAAGCACCAACTGAGAATAGTCCAGCACCAACTACTTCAGCAACACCTACGCAGTGGCAACAAACTTTTTCAAGCTTTAGTTGTAGTCGAAATTTATGATTTTTAATTTGTTGATACTGAAACTATATGTATTTAGAGGTTGTTTTGTGGTCTCTGATATGTATTGAACTCAATTTTTTCAAAGGTTGCACTTGTTTTTTGGTATATGATATGTATTGAACTCAAACTTTGATTTATATATGATGAAAATCAGTAATATTTTGTACAAATTCAGTGTATATGTGTGTTGTACAAATTTCTTGCGAACTTCCTATTGAATTTGGCCAATCCATAAAACCCTTATACCTCTTAAATGTTTATATTCCTATTTTGATAAAATGAAGGCTTCAAATAATGAATAGAATCAATAATGCATACCAAATACAGTAAAAGTATATATTTATTCACATGAAGTTATAACATAATTAGACTAGAGATGATTAGCCAATGATTAGAGTCGATCCGACTAGATTGCATTTCTTTCCTTGATGATACAAAATCTATTTAAAGAGCTTGAATCTTGCCAAGACGAACACAACCATTGATCAATGGATGATTATGAGAACTTGAAGCTGACAAATAATTCATACATAGTCAGATAACCCATATTATTAAAACCTACTTTGCCGATTCGGGTACGAAAAATATTTTCTTCCTTGGGTACAGGTTTGGGTTCATCCATGTATATGTATTTATATGCACATATATGTTCAAACATTGATGTTATAAATATAAACAGAAGAGTGATACTAATAAGTCCATAATTGCCAATAAAATACATCTTATATATTCATAATCTGCAAAAATGAAAATGCTCAAGTTTCAAATTGTTATTATACAATGGAAATAGAAATTACAATGACTAAATAAGTTTAAATTTATTAATAAAGGGAACAAGCATGATTAGAAACATATGGATTCTTATATTATTGTAAAAGGATCATCATAAGCAGCGATCATATCAACACATCACTCAGCTTTGATCAATGTTTGATATTAAGACTGCCATTAAGAACTTATAAATGGAGCATCAGAAGTTGGTTGAATAAATGACAATGGTAATATCATTGACTATTCAATAAGAACTGCAAATATGGAGAGTAATACCTCTGCAAAGTTATTAAGTCTGATTACATACGACTTAGTGTTACCAACTTGAAGAAAAGGCGGATGGTCGGTTGATTCACGACAGAAGAACAAAAAGGTTATAACAAGGGAATATATTATCAACAGTAAAGGCAGCAAACTGATAAGTATTACAATGACAAATAAGAATAACTGATGAAGAGGAATCCCTTTTAGAAACCGAAAGATTACATGGACAACCATCATCAGCGATTCCCACAACTGTGTGGTTAGTATCGACTTATTAAATAATTGTAATGTCCCTTGTGTAATACTTTGCGATTTGGGATTAATTTTTCCTTGTAAGAGACTCCTCTGCTAAACTTATACTCTAAATGGACTTGGATAATAGTAGTATCCTATTTGCGAATGTTTCCTTGCTTGTTATTTAACTCAAATATAATAAATGCGGAAGACAATCCTATAGCCAAGTATTGAGACAATAAGATCAATCTGAATACCTGTTAAGAAGTATTGTTCAATTTATCTGGATGTCTTTTAATATGTACGGATAGAAGTATCTTGAACAAATTGTAAAGAGCCTTTGTAGCTCTTAATATTGCATTATAAATTCTTCTAAAGAAATTTGATAATTGAGTACTTGCGTGCCTTTGAAAAAAAAAATTCCACAAAACTTCGAAGCTAACGTTGATCAACAAATAAGATAATTTCATTCAAATGATTTTAAACTTAAAGAAACCCATTTTTCACATTCAAATTATTATCATTGCGTGATTTAAACAATTTTCCAGCACCTTATTAGTTCATGCTGACTGCAGATTATGTCTTTGAAATTGGGAATTCATGTGAGCCCTTTCTCTTCATCCACGGCTGCAGCTGTAGACGCCCATCCTTAATTTATTCTGATCTCTCAAATGAGAACGTGGGACCCCATCTGCTGTTGCGGTATGATCACAGGCAGCACACTGCCAGATGTCCGTACGGCCAGCTGAAAGAAAATCATACGGCCTGTATAATATTCGTATGGCTCCAGAATCTCTTGCAGATTGTAAATGCCAGCAGTGAGTATTAAACATGATTCATTGGTAGTTGAACCCAACTCAAAGTGCAGCCTCCTATGAGAAATTAACGTTTCTCTGAGAATTTTCAGGCAAACACTCAATTTACCATATTTCGTACTTCACTATCTTTTCCAAAATTTGATAGTACAAGTATGCTCTCTATCATAGTACAAGTATGCTCTCTATCATAAGGCTCTTTGCACTAATAGAAAAACTTCCTCCTCCTGAAATCCTCTCGCATGGCATCATCAAGTCTACCTGCAGACTTCTTTTTGTCAACAATTGGTGGAGTTACCTCATCTGCAGGAGGAATAGTAGGACTTGGATTAGACTTGGCTCGTGAAGCAAAAGGCTCGAGATTTCTTGCCTTCTTCATAGCATCTCATAAAGTAGGTGGATGTAGGGACTTGACCCACCCTCTGTACGGCTCTGACAAACTCTCTATGAAAAGCATGACTCTCCTCCTCTCAGAGATGTCATATACCATAACTGATAGGCACTGAAACTCACTGATGAAGGCCTCAAGGCCACCTGTCTGTCTCAGCTGAGCTAACTCTTTGAAGTAAGTCTCAAGATCCTTCCTGCCAAACCGCTCTATCAGTCTATCTATGAACTCCTGGTACTACACAATATGATCATGATGCAGAGACATTAACCCATGATACCATCAATCATGAACAACCCCGTTCAGATGAAGCACGGCAAATCGAATAGTGTCCTCCTCAGACATAGGACGAAGTGAAAGATAAGTATTCAGCTTGTGGACCCATGCTCTAGCTGTAGTCTTCCCACTTCCATCGAAGTGGTCTAATGTCAACTTGTTGGTTGCCTGCTTGAGTTCATTCTGCCTAGGTCTCTGCCTCGTGTCAAGAGTTGGCCTACCTCTGGAATGCTCACGCTTTTGCATCAAATATCTGTCAAAATTTAAATTTCTTCTTAGTGCCTCAGGAAGAGCATCCCACTCTGCAAATTGTGCCACTATGTCTTTGACAAATGGCGCTGGCTTTGACTCCACACTAACTGCATCCAGCTTTGGCCTCAAGAAAGTCAGACGATGAGGCCTGTCATAAGTATCAGTATGGTCAACTCTATAATCTCGCCTATCATCAACTCGTGAACTGTGTGAGCTGACTGAAGTCCTCCACGCACCTCTGTCTCTAGCACGATCACCTGGTAATGCAATGCGCTGTAGAGTATCTGAAAGCTGTTGCAATACAGTTGCAACATGATGCTGACCATCTGCAATATTTTTGAAGGCATCTTTGGCCTCCCGGTCCATATCATTGTCAATATTATTCCCGTTTTCTGCCTGTTCATTCTGTGGGCCCTGTTCATTACCTTCAGGAGGCAGTGAATTTCTACCCCTACGGGTATAGTGCCCTCGTGGTATAAATCTGTCTGTCATTATTTTATTCTCATACCCTTCAGGATGGCAAGATTAGTGCTCTAATACCACTGTAAATAGCTTTTGTAGCTCTTAATATTGCATTATAAATTCTTCTAAAGAAATTTGATAATTGAGTTCTTGTGTGCCTTTGAAAATAAAAATTCCACAAAACTTTGAAGCTAATGTTGATCAACAAATAAGATAATTTCATTCAAATGATTTTAAACTTAAAGAGAAACGTTTTTCACATTCAAATTGCTATCATTGCATGATTTAAACAATTTTCCAGCACCTTATTAGTTCACGCTGACTGCAGATTATATGTCTTTGAAATTGGGAATTCACGTGAGCCCTTTCTCTTCATCCACAGCTGCAGCTGTAGACGCCCATCCTTAATTTATTCTGATCTCTCAAATGAGAACGTGAGACCCCATTTGCTGTTGCGGAATGATCATAGGCAGCACACTGTGAGATGTCCGTATGGCCAGCTGAAAGAAAATCGTACGGCCTGTATAATATTTGTACAGCTCCAGAATCTTTTGCAGATTGTAAATGCCAGCAGTGAGTATTAAACACGATTCATTGGTATTTGAACCCAACTCGAAGTGCAGCCTCCCATGAGAAATTAAAGTTTCTCTGAGAATTTTCAGTCAAACCCTTGATTTACCATATTTCGTACTTTACTATCTTTTCAAGAATTCGATAATCAATTACATATGAGCAGCAAATAAGTCTGGCATTCAAGAACTGAATGAGCTCTCTCCTGGAAGAAGACCAAGCTCAAAAATTGTTGCAGACCTCTCTCCAAAAATGAAGATCAAGCTCAAAACCCTAGCTTTTCCAAGCAAAGATGAATTCTCTCACAAAGCAATTTTATCAAATGATCAAAAGGTAATGAAAAGTGCTTTTTCGAATTGTATATATAGCTTTTTCAAAAAAACTTCTACTTTACATTTTTCATTAAAGAAGCTTCTTCGTTACAACATCACTTTATAACATTCAAGTTATAAAGTTGTAAAGTTATTAAATTTAAATAACTTAATTTAATAACGATAACTTTAAAATAAAAAGCTACTGAATCCCACTTACTGCAACAAACTCGTTTCTGATATCAGAGTCTCAAACTCCAACTGCCCTGCCAGAAATAGCCAACTACCAAAAATAGACTTACTATAAATAGTCTCTCAAACTGGAGATCCCTTGAAACTCGATCCAGACACATCTAACACCCCATGCAGATGCCCTTCTAAACCTGGCCATACCGAAAATACCACTTACTAAAAATAGTAAGTTGACCAAATTGACCCAAACAAAAAGCAAACCTAGTAACTTGAACCTTTAGAATGGAATCCAAACACTGGCTCCACACACTGACCCCCTCTGTTTACCTGATTAGCTTGCGAGGGTCACCAAACCAAGCTAATCTCAAAAGACTGAAAATCGGGGATTGAAAGGCAGTTTGAAACTTTGTAAAAGGATTGAAAGATCATTTTGTTTCTACTACAACTTCTATTGGTCAAAGTGGAGTCAATGTTGAGATGTAAAGAGGTGGTGTCCACTTGAAAGATTCCTAATGTGGTAGGACTTTTCAACAGCAAAGAAAATTGGTTAGCACTGGGAATGAGAGACAGAATAAAAGACAGCTCAGCTCTCTTAAGGGAAATAGAGTTTCTCGTGCTATCCGTCAAAGAAAACAAAGAAAAATGCCTTTTGACAGTATCATGGTAATTGATGACTCCTACAACGTTAAAACTCTTATTCCTTGCAGCTCTCTCTAATGAACTTAATGCGAAGACGTGACTATTTGTGCTGTTTAATGGCCATCGGCACATGAAGAAAATTAAGTGGATGGAGTGAATTCAGAGAAAATTAATGAAATTGTTTTAGCTATGCATATTAAATTAATTTTTTGATCAGTCTCCACTCTTTTAAAAGAGTCAAAATTTTTGGAAGGTATAAGAAGTTTGTAAAGTACTGGGAAGAAGACATTCAAACCTGAAGGAGCATAGAAGACTTTACTTTCAGAATTCAATCAAAGCAATAAGTGCATACAGCAGTCATCTGGAAACTAATTTTTAGATGTACATTGAACTATATATGCTGCAACAGCAACTAGGAGGGTAGTTTTGTTTTAAATCACTATCTTAATATGTACCAGCTATTGAAAAGTTTTCAGACTTGCTGTTATGAATTGATAAATGAATGAACTTATCTGTTCTATGGTAACAGCGGTTTGTGATAAGGAAATTATATTATATGTTTAATTCAGAAATTTATACTGATTTATAACAATGACTCTACACTTATTCAGCTCATTGCATTGTTAGAAAGGTTATTGTCATATTTGATTATCTGTGATATCAATTTGTGATTATGTTAGCTGTTCTTAAAAATTAAACTCATGCATAGTCAATTGATTTCCAAAGTTCTACTCATTGTTTAACAAAATGCCTGTGAGTTATAATTGGAGAATTTACAAGTTAGTGGAATTTTTGTTGGTTTAAATACAGAGGGTGGTCATTGCAGACAAGATCTATGCTTTAGAAATTAGAACCCAATGCTACAGAGAGTGGCCATGACAAGCAAGATGTATGCTATAGAATTCAATGCATACTTAACCATGAACCTCCCAGGGACCAATTAGTTTTTAAATGACATTATCAATTGCCACAAAATTCAAATATGTGGTATGCCATTCAAATAGGCATTCTTTAAGTATGTGTTACAAGACGCATTGCATTAATGGCATTAGAAAAGAGATGCCATTGTAGATTATAGCTTCATGAAGGTTTAATATGAATTTGAAGGCACTATGATGAAAATGTGTTACTGTATAGTAGAAACACCATTTAAAAGTTTTTGTGGTGCAAATTGTTGATGTGGTAAAAATTAATCCCTGCAGTAATGACAATATGATTGTGACACTTCCAGGAAAATAGTTTTGGTTGATGCAAGACTTCTCTAAATTAAAATTTTAGGCAAAAACAAGATGGCTCTGATAGTTATAGAATCCTCCAAAACAAAACAAACATGAAAGAAAATGTTATTGGTTGATGAAAGTTTGGTCTTACACTATGGATGCTCCTGCATCATATACTTTATCCTTTATGTGCTCCATAGCATTTTCTTCTATATTTTCATATTCTTTTTTTTTGACTAATACACATTCTCTCTGGGTGTCATTCATAGCTTTCCATTAAAGATTGATTTTGTTCTGTTAATGCAGTAATTTTAGTATTGCATGTTGAATCATAATCTAATAGTTAGTAGTTTTGTTTTCCATTATAATTTTTAGTGTGGCAATATGTAGATTTACATAGTACTAAATATGAATTACCATTGTACAGGGTTATTGTCTTTCACCGTTAAACTTTGACAATGACGATGAGGGAAATTTTCATGCCGACTTTGTTCATTCAACAGCAAATCTGCGATCACAAAACTATGGAATAGGTTATTCTGATAAATTGCAGGTTAGAAAATTCAATTTGATGGAAATATTGCATTGTTCTAACATTTTATTTATTAAGCAAAATTTTAGTTTGAGTATTATGAGAACAGAATTTGTTTTGGCTTGTCCAGTTTCTTAATTGCTTAAGAAGTTGATAACTGTGTGTTTCTTAGGAGGAAATCATCGATGATGGCATTCTTATTCCATTCTTGCTTTATAAATTTTACAAAGTATGATTTGAATGTTCGGTTCATGCAATTTAAAATATGAGGTTCTTATGATCAGTGTGGAATGTGGATAAATGATTATTTAGTTTATGGTTCCACTTGAAAAGGGATGTTAACGAATCTCATTTGTTAACATTACATATGTGAAGATTGTGGGGACTATTCTGAATTAAACTTGATGCTTTAGGTTTCTTGTTTCTACCCCAACTTAGTAAATGTTTTGAGCACCAAACTACAGACAATATTATTTGTGACATAAACTATATATGAATCACAATCATACTTCTCGAAGATTATTTCGAGTGAGAAGAATTTATTTGCATGTTTTTATATGGTCATACTATATTCTATATCTTGTATGCAGTTAGTATCAACATGGAGTAAATGGTACTACCAACAATTCATGACCAGTCTTACTAGCAGATGACATTCCTTACTTAAGCTCAAGGAGTTTGCATTTTGTGGTGGAAATTTGTGGCCTTGAATAACTCAAAATTGCTGTTTAGGTTATATTTAGGCCATAATTCAAGACCAAATCAAGCAAGATTGGAAGTGGGTGATATGCATAATGAGATGTCCTTTAAGGAGTATCTCGAATTGAGGATGAAATACATGCCTCAAAGGGGAAGTAAGGAAGGATTTTCAGAATTAAACAAGAAGATGGGAAAACTAAGCATACCATATTTTGATGGGACCTCAAAAGTGTCTGCAAGAGCATGGGTTCACAAACTTGTCACCTATTTCCAATTGAATCCCATGGTAGAAGAAGCTATAAAATATGCAGCCCTACATTTTGATAGAGTGGCACATGAATGGTGGCACCATAGAATGATAACAATGGGGCATTCTATGATCAGTTCCTACATTGAGTTCACCGGGAGACTTTTTGAAAGATTTGATAATGAGGATCTGGAGAAATACTTCAAAGAACTTACTCAAGTCAAACACCGAGGGAACATAGAGGACTACACCACATTGTGTCAAAGAATGTGTCCTAGTAACAGACATCTTCGAAAGACGGCTAATTGTACTTTTCATGGATGGGTTACAAGATCCCTTAAGAGGTTGGGTCAAAGCATTAAATCCTCTTTCCCTACCAAAGGCTATCAAGAAGGCTAGGGATACGGATTTTTGGTCTACAAAAAGAAAACCTCTCTATAAGGATCCTCTAGTTGCTAAAGAAAACACCACTCCTTCCAATAAAGAAGCAAATCCCAGACCTAGATTATATTTTGAGACTCGCCAAGAGCTTAGAAGGCAAAAACTATGCTTTACTTGCAAGGAACCCTAGGTTCCAGGACATCGATGCAAGGGAAAAAGACAGATCCATTACATTTAAGTAGGACCCAGTGAAGACGAGGAAAATTTGACTAGTGATACCGATTCTGAAGGCAAACCACCCGAGGAACCCAAGGAAGAGGGTACACTTGCCAACCTAGAGGGAGTCACACTCGACACTTTTCAAATACAAGGACACATTGATCGAAGAAGCATGAAAATACTCATAAATAGCGGCTCTTAACATAACTTTATCAGTCAAGCTTGGATCCAGAAATATGACCTACCTAAACTCCGATGCAACACCCTCAAGATCCAATCAGCCAATGGAGAAATTGTGTTTTTGCAATACCATAACTCTCCCCCTCAAATTGCAGCTTGGAGATTACACATACTTGGCTCAATTCCACATTTTAGAATTAGGGAATACAAATTTCATACTAGGCCTACCATTGATGAAGAACATAGGACCCTTCAAGCAAGATATGAACAAACAAACAATTGTTTTCAAAGAAGGAAGAAAGAAGCACATTCTCTATGGACTCCAAGCCTAGACTATCACACCTCCTCAACCACATCCTTACAAACTCAAGAAACCCTTACAAATCTCATGGAGCAAGATTCACTCAAGGATCAAAGTAACCCTCAAATGTGATAGAAGACCCCTGATCTGCATCAACTATAAAAAGAAACCCATAAGAGCAGAAAAAATCAAATGCTTGTGGGCAAGCATTTTTGAAGGAGGGGAGACTGTGATATCACATTAGTTTTGTTCAAAATAATAAACATGTAAATAAGGGCAAGGAGTAAAACAAAAAAAAACCTTGTCTTGTGCATATTTCCGACACTTGCATAATAGTTAGTCATCATCATTGCATAAGCATTTTTGTCATCCCCATAAATGCATTCATTCATAATGCGGCATCGCGTATATATACATGCATGCATACATATATACATATGCATGCATACATATACATGCACATCATACATGAACACATCCATGTTACGACATACCATTATACCACAGCTTCGTGCCATTGATATATGAGTACATACATGCTACAATGTTCTATGTACATATCGGAGCATTCTATCATGTATGGTTATGCAACATTATATACACATACATCTCTGCATCACAATATTGGACAGAATGGCATCATAAGATCATTGTTCTCCATGGTCGGGTGTCATTGTTGACTCATGAAACTGTTTATACAGACGATGGTATTTCGGGCTGATTAGACCTGGTCTTATTGAAGAAAGAACAAAGCTTCTATTAGAAGAAGCCTTAATGAACTTGGACACAAAGAATTGTGTTGCCAAGATTCTTAATGGATACGAGAATGAAGTCTTCAAAGATGCATTAGATTTCTGGAAGCAGTATGACTTTAGTACTTTACAAGGAACAGGTCCACAAGATCAATCTGTACCTGTGTAAGATGCACTGGTTCAATTCACTTCTCGTGAAGAACCAACAACCGGTGAGAAGAATGTTCAAACAGAAGAGTTCACATCTGGTGAACAAGTTAATGTTGAAGAGGAATTCCCACTAGAACAAGAGTTGGGAACTGATATACCTATGGGAGACTTACATACAGCTGAAGAGCAGCACAAGGAAGAAGTCCCACCGGAAGAACAGATTTCACAAGATGTACAACAAAATGTTGACATACAACCGGAGGTGGAGGTACAAGCTGAAGATCAAATACCAGCAGAAGAGAACATTGCAGCACCAGAACAGGAGGTTCAACCGGAGAACATAGCAGCACATGAACAAGAAGTTCAACTTGAAGATGTGCAAGCAATACCGGTTGCAGACAAACCGGTACAGGTCGACATTCCAAGCTCCTCCTCATCTAAAAGGAAGATATCATTTGCAGAAGATAAGGAAGCTAAAAGGAGCAAGACCACTGATACAGTGGTTGACATCAGCAAAATGTCAACAAGGCAGCTCAAGGAGCTAACCAAGAGAAAATAGGACATGGTCCTGACCACTGTAAAGAATATATTGTGCAACTTCGTACCGGATGCGGATATAGATGAAGATGAACTGGTAATAGATCAACTTGAAATTCTAGTACAAGCAATCGGTGAAGATCTCACAAACCCTGAAACTATAGCAATAGACCACTATGAGAAGAAGAGGATTGAAATTCTGCACAAACAAGTTGGAGACATAAAGGTAACTCTTGCAACCAACTTAAGAGTTCTTCAACAACAGATACAAGTAGCAGGAAGTTTGATGACAAGGACTTCAAATTTTGAAATATTCTTGCAAGATTCGACAAAGAAGTCAACAAAGACTTCAGCAGACATTAGAGCTTTGTCATCTCAGTTTGACATTAAGAACAAAACTGCAACTTACAACAGAGAAATGACAAGTTTAGCTCTAACATTGAGGAAGACTGCTGAAGAGGAGAACAAGAGAATACAAGACATAATTGGAATTCAGATGTTTTTGGCACCAACATTTAATATCATGCAGAAAACAACAAATTCTACAGGGATCTTGATAAATGAACCGGATTATAAGAATGTGGAAGATATGGAGAACATAATTGTTTCTCTCAAAGCAGCCCAGAAAAACATAGAATATGTAACCGGTCAATGCACACCGTTCCTACATTCAGCAAAGACTATCTACAAGGATATTTTCACCAAGCTTCAAATATGAAGCTTAACCGTTTGTCCTATGGAGGCAAGAGGGGGAAGATGAGCTTACAAAAGACGAAGAAGCTAAAAACAAAAAAGAGGATGCAAAAGATGCAGAGTGTAAAGAGCTTGACTGGCTCTATGTATTTAATGAACTTTCCTCAAGTAAATTTGAAAGGCGCCCAAAGATTTCAACTTATATTTATCTTTAATATTAACAATTTCTCCCCAAAAAATAGTTTCATATGCATATCATCAAATGACAGTTCTTATTGCAAAACAAATTCTTTCACAAACTTCTATCAATACAAATTTTAATTTTTAACAACACTAATTTATCAACTCCAAATAAAGACGTCACCTCTTAATAGATATATCCAGCTTCCAATATCCAGATGCAACTCCAAACGGCTGTCCAAAGTAAACGCAGCTCCTGGCATAAAAGAGATGAGTCCAAGAACATTCACGTTACTTTCATATGGTGACGCAGCAACCCATTAACTCATGCTTGGCTTTGTGATGGATGGTTGTTGCTTCCCTTAATGGTAACGTGAATCGAGGGAAGTGGCACGAGCCAACAAAGATAAAAACGCAGCCCTTGAATATCTCGCGTGGCCTCTCACACAAGCACAACAGTGAATTAAATCATACGCTGCCTTAGCAAATAGTTTCGCATCAACCAGAAATAGCTCCTCCATTCAAAGGGATAATTCAGCCCCTTCGAGAATTTCAATTCTACTAGAATGTCAAATGCAGCCAGTAATAAACCTCAATTTTGAAATAAATTTGATCAATTCCCTTCCCATTTGGCATACCTCAGCGCCCAATTTTATATCTTTAGAATCAAAATAAAATTATCAGTAATCCAGAAGCGAAATTCATCATAAATCAGTGATGATTCAAATTGCAGATAGAGGAATCAGTCCTCAGAACCTTAGCCATTTCTCACAGCCAAGAGACTTCATAAATATTTTCATCAAATGAATAATGGATCATGGAAGTGCTTTTTCGAATTGAATATATAGCTTTTTTGGAAAAAGCTTCAATTTAACTTTTTTCACTTAAGAGGCTTTTTAATGACAACTTCATTCTATAACATTAAGTTACTAAATTAAAATAATTTAATTTAATAACGATAACTTTAAAATAAAAAGCCACTGTAAACCACTGACTGCAACAAATCCGTTTCTAACACCAACTCCTGAAACTTCAATTGCTCTACCAGAAAAAGCCAACTGCTAAAAATAGACTTACTATAAATAGTAAGTCTCAAACTAGAGATCCCCTGAAACTCGATCCTGAAACATCTGACACTCCATGCAGATGCCCTGCTAATCGTGGCCATACCCAAAATACCACTTACTAAAAATAGTAAGTTGACCAAATTGACCAGAACGAAAAGAAGCTCTGATAATTTGAACCTCCAGAATGGAATCCCGACACTGGCTTCGCCAACTGACCCCCTCTAATCGCTTGATTAGCTTGCGAGGGTTGCCTAACCAAGCTAATCCCAATAGTCTGAAAAATGGGGACATTACACAAAGGTACAAATCAGTCAGAGATCAGAATGGTTAGCACAGACAACTCAGTAAGGAAACAGAACAGAAGAGCCAAAGCAGTTCTACAGGGGAAGTCTGGAATAGGGGAAGTGTGCTATAGAGAAAAGAGAAGTCTACAAGACAAGGTATTAAGTATAAATAAGTGAGTATGGTTTTGCGACCAATGACAAAGGGGAAGATTGTTAGCAATATTAAGTTGTCATTAGTGTAGATCAAATGCCAACACCATTACCACCGATAAAGGTTCACCGGTAGTCCACTCACATTACTTTAGTAACACCGGTAGACTAGGAACAGAGGAGATGCACCGGTAGACCTACCAAATAGAGTGCATAGTACCGGTCTCATAGTACCAAACAGGGATGGACAGGGTATGAAATAATACCGGTCAGCAATCTAACTGCATAAAGATCTGCACCAGATTTTGCGGAGCAGTTTGAGTTAAAACTGGAATATGTGAAGCATCCACCGTTTGAAGGTTGAGTTAGCTTTTTAACTAAAGCTTATTTTATTTCCACACGTATGTTTCAAGGTAAACTCCAGATCAGAACGCATAGCTTTTATGTGTTGCATGATTTTTAAGTTGAGCTTACAGCCTGACAGTTCTATGAGTTTAGGGTTTCATTTTATATGAACCTTTGTAGAAATATAGGTCATAGGACGCATAAAATAAGGTTGTTGAGAGTTGTTGAATAGAGAGAGCAAAAAGGAGATATCTGCAAAGAGAGATCACAGTCACCAGAGGTGAAAGGCGTAGAGACAGAAAAGATTCAACAACCAGGCAAACTGGGGAAGGGATCAACATGTATGATCTAATCTGACAATCAGTGTCAAAACAGATCATTGCTTTTATAAGTAGTGAAAGCAAATTGAAATCCCTCAATCAGGGTGAACCTAATCGGTTCTTTGTACAAATCCCTTAATTGGGTAATATCTTTGTTGATGTTCAAAGTCCTGTAACCAGGCAACTCTTAACAGGGTTAAGATCTTAACCGATCTTCTACTAAATCCCTTCACCGGGTAGCACCTTAACCAATGCTTTGTAAGCTCCTAACAGGGAACCTTCATTCTGCAGTTCTGAAGTTGTGAGCTCTGTCTCACCGTTGTTTTTTTCTTCAAACCGTGGGTTTCCACGTATATATCTGGTGTTGATCTGTGTATTTACATTTATGGTTGTGTATGATTGTTTACATTTTGAAGTATAGTTGAAGAAGCATTAAATTGTAAAGAAGTAGTATTTACTGATTCACCCTTACCCCCTCTCAGTAACCAGTTAGTAATAACAGAGTATGCCTTAGTTGGGGTTGGTATACCACCTGCACTTAATGATGCAAACACTACATTTCATATGTTACGTTGAGTCTGCAGATACTTACATTGAGATATCGAGTCCGACAGTTCGTTCAGTACCCTCTGTTGGAGCCTATCGATGCATTCCTTGGTAATTACATAGTGCAGTATGCATACTCCTTTACATTCAGACCTCTTGTTGATGACTTGATGTTACATGTGACGCGTAGAAGTAGGATGAATAGTTGGTATGAAATGCTTCCTACTTTGGAAAGGGCCAAATTAGCTAAACTTTCTATTGGCTTCTTTGGTATGGTCACTAATTTGGGATATAGGTTAGAGAGGCAGTGTTGGGGTAGACGAATATTCCACCTATGATTGGTTTAGAGCAATAGGATATTACTAATATCGGGAAGGGTAGATGGCCTTTTTACTTGTGGGATCTAGGTGGAGCATTCATGTGGGTAGTTATGTTTCAAGGAGTTAGTAACAACTTGAGGATGTTCCCTTTGGTGGACTTATGTAGACATGCTTATCCGACCAGTCTTGGGATATATTTTGATACTTAGACATGAGATCCAAGAATTTTCATGATTGATGGTGTTCCTTCTAGGATAGTACAACATAACATTGTGGTTGAAATTAGTTACTTAATAGTAGTGCAGTGAATTGGCGAAACAATTTTTGTACGGTTGATATGGGATACAATCATTGGGTTGCAGCATACAGGTGTGGATTGCTTGCGGGAAGCAATCCTTTGTAAGGGAGGACTATAGTGTCCCCAAACTTCGATAAAATAAAATAATTAAGTTAATTATTCTAAAGTTGTTCAAATAAATTAAAAATTAAAAGGATAGCTTTATTTTAATTGAATTAATTGAAAAGTGACTAAAATAAAGTTATATTATAAAGTCACTTTATTCTCTAGCTTGTTCAAGAAGTGACTCCACAAAGGAAAATCTACAAGCTTCTCCCAATTGTTATAATTGAAGGGGTTTGCAATGCATTCATTATGTTCGAATGTTATTTTGTTTTGATAAAATTGTTTGATGCTCTGCATTGGCTGAATTTCTGAGGATAAAAACCTTCAACAAATTGATCAAGGATTGAATGAAACCCTAGCTCTTCCTGCGAGTGGATTCACAATGGAGTTCACACTTATGCGGAATTTATGAAGATTTCATCAGAAGACAAGAGTTGTAAGGATCCATGGTTGATTCTAATATAGTAATTTCTGATATTGAATAATGTTTGGAATGAAAGGATAACTTTGCAGATAAGTTTTATTATCAGGATTAACATTGTTTGCTCAGAGTGTTTATATTTTAAATCTTGGAAAATAAAATAAATATTTATTCTAAGTATTTAGTATGATGTGAAATGAAATAAAAGAGCTTGAATATATTTGACGTAGCTATATCTACCCGAATAATATTTGTAGCGGAGGATTTATTTGATTTATAATAGTCACATATCGATCTTTGTGGGTCCCAATCCCTTTTGTAAAGACTTTAAGGGGTATTGATATTTTATGTTACATTGCTATTGGGAAGAATATCGCTGAGTATTAATGTTATTTGGAATACATACTCATTGATTAATTTAATAGAGCTGGACCTTTGAAGTCAATAAATCTTTCATTCAACATTGCCGCTAACATTTTATTTGAAGTTTAATCTCTAGGTGAATATATATCTATTTGTAATTGCCATGGAATATACTTCCTCGTATATAGTCTGAGAATGAAATATTATAATCTTGTCGTGATTAATATTCCCTTGTGTCTTCTCGAGGAATCGACTGCCAGAATTAAGGTTCTACTACAACATCACTACGAAGGAGTTTTGAACATTAATACAAGGCACAACAATAGAAGTTGGACTGCAGTTGAGACATGAGATGTGTTGGTGTAGCTGTACAGGTTGGGCAAAGGTGGTTGTAGGCAATAGACAAATTTATGGGGCGTGATCCTACCACAGAAAGATGAAATAAAATGGAGACCCCTGATGGAGTGAATTGAAAATGCTGCCATACTTCTTATTGCATCACAAGCAATTCTTTGAAACTGGGAATAGGCATTCCAAGGGCAAGAATGAGATTATTTCCACTATGTTTCAGTTGTAGAACATTTTACGTAATTCTCTACATGATCTGGTATTTGATTAGCAGTTGTAATTTGAGAAGGCGCACAATTGATTAAAGTTTTGTAATTTCATGTATAGTCTATTCCTGTATGTGGTGTGAAACCATTATAAACTAAATCAAAGTCCTTGGAAACAAATTAACTTTCACAACTTCAGAAGTAAGAAAATTATCTGACTCAATGTCTTTGGAAAAGAACACGATTTTTAGGTGCAATTAGGCAAGGGTTCTTAACACATTTTGTTGTGAGGTTTTCACACCATTGCTCCATTGCAAATTGGGACCCCCTCTTTTTGCTCAAGAGTGGGTTAGTTCACCCATGTAGTCTTACTTTAGTGGTGATTTTCAAGTCTCTAAGTCTAAGAGATGAGTTTGAGCAACTTTGGCTCACTAGGAAGTCAAATTGCAAAATTCATCATTTGCAAAATCCAGAAGCAAAATTCATCATCAATCAGTGATGATTCAAATTGCAGATAGAGGAATCAGTCCTCAAAACCCTAGGCATTTCTCACAGCCAAGAGACTTCATAAATATTTTCATCAAATGAATAATGGATCATGAAAGTGCTCTTTCGAATTGAATATATAGCTTTTTTGGAAAAAGCTTCAATTTCACTTTTTTCACTTAAGACGCTTTTTAATGACAACTTCATTTTATAACATTAAGTTATAAAGTCATTAATTTATGAAATTAAAATAATTTAATTTAATAATGATAACTTTAAAATAAAAAGCCACTGCAAACCACTGACTGCAACAAATCCATTTCCGACACCAGGGCCTCAAACTTCAACTGCTCTTCCAAAAAAAGCCTACTACCAAAAATAGCCAACTGCTAAAAATAGAATTACTATAAATAGTAAGTCTCTCAAACTGGAGATCCCTTGAAATTCGATCCTGAAACATTTGACACTCCGTCCAGATGCCCTGCTAATCCTGGCCATACCCAAAATACCACTTACTAAAAATAGTAAGTTGACCAAATTGACCCGAACGAAAAGTAGACTTGATAATCCGAACCTCTAGGATGGAATCCCAACACTGGCTCCGCCAACTGACCCCCTCTGATCACTTGATTAGCTTGCGAGGGTCGCCAAACCAAGCTAATCCCAATAGTCTGAAAAATGGGGACATTACAGTCCTCCCTTCCCAAGATTGCTTGTCCTCAAGCAATCAGGAAAACAAGTAACATCACAAACCACCTGGATCCCAAGGATGGTTATGAGAAATGTCCCGATCAACCTCATATTCCTGTGAAGAAGCCAACAACATCAACAGTACAGACACCAGCAACTGAGAAAGTACACTCAACATCCAAATAACTAACATGACTTGAAATATCATCTGAAGACGAACTGTAGATGTTGATGCAGAAAACAATCCAGCGGAATTCAACCCAATTGAAACAACTCTGTCAATACTCAAGTCCCTGTCTAACTGACATTCACACCCAACTGCACTGAGAAGACGACAATGACCGAATGTACCTGAATCATTGTTACCCACTCTAACCTCTGATAAACCGTCCTGGATGTGTTGATATTGTAAGTTGTCCAACTTGCAACTGCCAATTCCATCTGCAAAAGATGGTACTAATCCATCCCATAATGGATGGTAAGAAACTAGAGCCGGTTTACCCCTGCGTAAGATCAAATCTTCCACCTGTGGGTCAAAAGAAAAATGATGAGCATACCCTATTGTATAATGTCAGTAGGAAGCCTGAATCTCCGTCAATGGCTCATCATTACCCAACTAGGAATCATGAGATGGCTCCAATCTCTGACTCCACATAACTGCAGGCTGGTTAGGATCCCGAGTAACCCTCTCAACAAACCCAACCTTGAAATCCCTGTGGGGAAGCATAGTAGATAGAGTCTCTACAATCTTTCCCACCAACCTTTGAATAGCACAAGAACCACGGATAAGAGTACCCTTAGACACTCTATATGAATCCTCTCGTAAATCTGCACTCTCAAGTAAATACTCCATGAATGATTCGGTGCAGTAGAAATTATATGTGGAAGCGTCAACTTGCCCCCTCGCAACCCACAGCTGATCCCTCTGAAAATGTGGCACAACCAACTGTCCCATGTTATCAGCTATATGAGATGAAGAAATAGATTCACTTCCAACAAACGAAAGCAAATCGACATAAGAGCTTGATTCTACTGGTATTCCTACCTCATCCGTAACTAGTGCACCCATATCCTGCATAGATGTGACTATCCCATCATGTCACACGTCCCCAACCGTAGAAGCAAACTCACCACCAACCACCTCAATGTGCTATCGAACTGGGTCTGGGGCTGTTGTAGACCGTAAATGCTCCAACTCCATGGTCACCTCCTCTAACTAGATTTGCGACTCTTGAAGAGCCCGTTGAGTGCCCTCTAAAGCCTTAGTAGTCGCTGTGAGCTCCTGAGTAAGGTCACTCACCTCCTCTCTATCCATCAATGCCTCATATGCTGTACTCCCCCACTCAACTAGGTGATCTCGGTCGGCTACCAACTGTAAATAGTTCTGTCTCAAAATCCTGACAGCCTCCCGCAAGGAATGAATCTCTGTTAAGGAAAGGTAACCACCACTGTGATCATCTGTCATAGGAGCACCCCAACCATTAACAACCAACAATTGACTAGTGACATCAAAATGCTCAAGAGTAGAAGTAATATCTCTCATCAACTTGCAACTAGCTAGTCACATGATGACTCCGCACAACGGGCCTCCTATGAACAACCTCAACTGTGCTGTCCACACTATGAGAGGAAGCTGCATCCAAAAAGCTTCCCTCAAGATCACCGTATCTCTATGTACTTTCATCCGAGTACACATCTACAAACTGAGTACAGGCATCAGACTTGTCCTCATCTAACCTTGAGGAAGCTGCTGCTGAATCCAACTCAACCCAATCTCCAGCTACCTCGTCCTCTACAACCGCCTGACAAACCAGATCCTGGGATCCATCCTCACTCACTAACAACACAGAGTCCTCCCCCAAGGTCTGATAAGTCCAACATGTCTCATTGCAGGAAAAATCATCCTCATGAGTTGTCGACGAAGTAACCCTCTCTCTAGAAGTGGAAGCCGTGGCTGTAACAAACTCTTGCCACTCATATGCTTCCCCCTCCTCATTTGTGAGTCCCTGTAACACAGAATCTTGGAACCCACTGATGGGTGTGCAAACTGTTTTTGTTTTTGTACATTCTTTGTAATTTTTGCCTTGTCTTAAGCCTGTCAAAACCCCTGTTTTGCCATTAATTATTAAGGAATATAGTGCATATAATAAAGTCTTAAGGTTTGAAATATTTCTTGAAAGAGTGGATGTTTAATGCATAAATATTGATATATGTTGGTTCATTCTGTTACAGGAACTAAACATGCGAGGATATGGAGCCGGCCATTTAGCTGGAAGAACAGTTTTGAAGTTGTTACTTTGTTACATTAAGCGCATAGTTTTGAATGGCTCAGATTTTGGACATATGATATTTTAGTTAGACTGTTTTGCAAATTGTTATGTATGGCCAGCGGCCAAAACAAACTTTTCTCTATGTTTAGGAAATAGGCCAACGGCCATTCTAGTTAGTTGTCAATATGGTTAAACATTTTAGGTTATATAAGCAAATGTGAATCAAAAGACATATGATCAATAATATATGAAACACCCTATTTTTGCATGATCTCTGAAATACTGAATTGAGAACGCGGAACTCCTGTAGCAGCTAGTTTTAAGATATCTCTCGCCTTGCGAACCGGAGGAGGGCCCCCTCTTGGGAAACTTGGTGAGATTACTGTAGTTTATTTTGTAAGTATTTTCAGTATTATCGATTTCGTATGTGCATTTCCAAGAAGTTTGCTATATATGTTTGATTGAATCTATACAGAGCTTGTCAATTGATCATAAATTTAATTGTCTGATGAAATAGTTGGTTATGACAGTTTATAAAGAAATTGTTTTGTTATTACATAAATCTATTACTGTTCGCCGTATTCTTCCTACCGCCTGCATTCATCCTTAATACTCACAATATCATTTGTTGTATTCCTCTTACCATATCCTTTCAGTCATTGAGCTAAAATACTCACAATATTCATAACTTCCTGTCGCCATCTATAGTACTCTCTACCCTCCTTATCATACTTCCTACTGCACTCATCACACTTTCTGTTGCACTGTATTAAAACCAGTCGATTAAAAACCTCCTGTCGCTACCATACTTCCTGTCGCAGTTTAAGCAGATTACAATCCTTAATTAAACCAACTTCTAATCAGACAACAACTTTCACAATAAGCATCCGTTGCGATTAATTATTTAGAAGAGTGTGATTCATGATTTCGAGGTGTGTTGATAGCATTTATAAATATATTGTTTAATCGTTAAAGGGTGTGAACTTTAGGTGAATTTAATCCATTTATAGAAGTATTGTTTGAATCTTAAAATTTATTTTGCAATAGATGTGTGGTAGTTTAATTTACTAGTAAACAGTAATGTGCATTCATAAAACTCTTGATTTATTACTTTCACCCCTTAAGCAGATAGCCGTTATATCTCTCACGAGTTTACGAATCCCGGATTGACATTCTTAAGGGTAATTTCGATTCAACTATATCCATAAAAGGTTATCCCAGTGAACCTCAGTTATACCCAACACCCACCACCACCGTATGACAACGCTGAGTCCACACCCAAAGTTAGATATAGAAAGCTAGAAACACTATAGCACTCATCATCCTCGCTCTCAACATCGGAAATATCAGTGATGCTAGTGTCCACAGGACCACATCATCTATCCGCAACTCCTCTACTAACTCTGGCTGCATACACGACTCAATGTCGTCATGTGAATCAACTATATTGTGGCATGAGTCTATGTCACCCAACTCAACTGCAACACTCCCATCATGAGTGTCATCACTAGATCGCTCCATGCTCACATCCTCAACATAGGAAAAAACCACTGTCTCTTGTACTGATCCCATACAGCGACTGCTATCATAAACCCTAGAGCTGTCAGAGTTCATACGCTCCTCGCAGTCATCACCCAACATCTCACAGGGGGTGTTATCCCCAGTGCAGCTCACAACATCCTCAAAAGTGTCATCAGATGTGTCTATACCATCAGCAACCACATCTTCTGCTAAAATCTCAACTGCTGACACCTGACTCTGCACACGACTCAACGTCAGGCTGTGCACCAATAATGCTGGAGCATGAACTGTCATCAACTAACCCCGCTGTAATGCCCATATCACCAACATCACCAGGAGACTCTGTACATGCCTCCTATCTGAGGAAGCAACTGCCTCCTGAACGGGAGCAAAACTACTACAGCTGACATAAAAATCTCCAATAACAACTCCCTCCCCGGAAGAGTTTGAACACTCATTGATAACTATAGTATCAGCTGCCTCTGTACAATCCGTAGTGACTGCTCTAGGAGCCTCAACGCTCAACGCTACCGTCAACCAATGGTATTGAAACATCTATTGGTTCCTGTGAAATAAATCCATCATCAACACTGCGGATAGGAATAGCAGGTGTTGTACTAGATATAGGGACATCAGCATCATGGACACCTGTCGGGGAAAACTCGAGCCTTCTTCCCTGAAATCTTGATGTCGGCCTTCTAAAAGCAGAGACCATATACCTTGCTGCCCTGTCTACTATCATTGGATCCGACAAACTCTCTACCAATCTTTGTTGATGCAGCTAAGTCTTTCCATACTTTCTACTAAAGCATTTAATTCCTCTTTTTTTCTCGTACTGTTACAACAACTTCCAGGACTGGGCCTTCTGTATTTATCCATAGCTAAGGAAAGTGGAAGTGCTGATCACTTTTAAAATAACTTCAAAATATAAATGAATCCAGACCCCACAGGATGGCAGGAAAAATGCTTTGATACCACTGTAAAAAGCCTGACTGGTTCTATGTATTTAATTAACTTTTCTCAAGTAAATTTGACAGGCGCCCTAAGATTTCAACTTATATTTATCTTTAATATTACAATTTCTCCCCAAAAAATAGTTTCATATGCATATCATCAAATGACAGTTCTTATTGCAAAACAAATTCTTTGACAAACTTCTATCAATACAAATTTTAATTTTTAACAACACTAATGTATCAACTCCAAATAAAGATGTCACCTCTTAATAGATATATCTAGCTTCCAATATGCAGATGCAACTCCAAACGGCTGCCCAAAGTAGACGCAGCTCCTGACCTAAAAGAGATGAGTCCAAGAACATTCACGTTACTTTCCTATGGTGACGCAACAGCCCATTAACTCACGCTAGGCTCTATGATGGATGGTTGTTGCTTCCCTAATGGTAACGTGAGCCAAGGGAAGTGGCACGAGCCAGCAAAGATAAAAACGCAGCCCTTGAATATCTTGCGTAGCCTCTCACACAAGCACAACAGTGAATTAAATCATATGCTGCCTTAGGAAATAGTTTCGCATCAACCAGAAAATAGCTCCTCCATTCAAAGGGATAATTCAGCCCCTTTGAGAATTTCGATTCTACTAGAATGTCAAATGCAGCTAGTAATAAACCTCAGTTTTGAAATAAATTTGATCAATTCTCTTCCCATTTGGCATACCTCAGCTCCTAATTTTATATCTTCAGAATCAGAATAAAATTATTAGTAATCCAGAAGCAAAATTCATTATCAATCAGTGATGATTCAAATTGTAGATATAGGAATCAATCCTCAAAACCCTAGCCATTTCTCACAGCCAAGAGACTTCATAAATATTTTCATCAAATGAATAGTGGATCATGAAAGTGCTTTTTTGAATTGAATATATAGGTTTTTTGAAAAAAGCTTCAATTTCACTTTTTTCACTTAAGAGGCTTTTTAATGACAACTTCATTTTATAACATTAAGTTATTAAATTAAAATAATTTAATTTAATAACGATAACTTTAAAATATAAAGCCCCTATAAACCACTGACTGCAACAAATCTGTTTCTGACACCAGGGTCTCAAACTTTAATTGCTCTACCAGAAAAAGTCAATTGCCAAAAATAGCCAACTGCTAAAAATAGACTTACTATAAATAGTAAGTCTCAAATTGGAGATGCCCTGAAACTCGATCCTGAAACATCTGACACTCCGTACAGATGTCCTGCTAATCCTGGCGATACCCAAAATACCACTTACTAAAAATAGTAAGTTTACCAAATTGACCAGAACGAAAAGCAGACCTAATAATCTGAACCTCCAGAATGGAATCCCAACACTGGGTCGGCCAACTGACCCCCTCTGATCACCTGATTAGCTTGCGAGGGTCGCCGAACCAAGCTAATCCCAGTAGTCTGAAAAACGGGGACATTACACAGAGGTAGAAATCAGTCAGAGATCAGAATGGTCAGCACAGACAACTCAGTAAGGAAACAGAATAGAAGAGCCAAAGCAGTTCTACAGGGGAAGTCTGGAACAGGGGAAGTGTGCTACAGAGAAAAGGGAAGTCTACAGGACAAGGTATTAAGTATAAATAAGTGAGTATGGTTTTGCTAAATGACTATGGTTTTGTCACCAATGACAAAGGGGAAGATTGTTAGCAATATTAAGTTGTCATTAGTGTAGATCAGATGCAAACACCATTACCACCGGTAAAGGTTCACCGGTAGTCCACTCACATTACTTTAGTAACACCGGTAGACTAGGAACAGAGGAGATGCATCGGTAGACCTAGTAAACGGAGTGCATAGTACCGGTCTCATAGTACCAAACAGGGATGGACCGGGTATGAGAATAATACCAGTCACCAATCTAACTGCATAAAGATCCGCACCGGATTTTGCGGAGCAGTTTCAGTTAAAACGGGAATATGTGGAGCATCCACCGTTTGAAGGTTGAGTTAGCTTTTTAACTAAAGCTTATTTTATTTCCACATGGATGTTTCAAGATAAACTCCAGATCAGAAAGCATAGCTTTTATGTGTTGCATGATTTTTAAGTTGAGTTTACAGCCTGGCAGTTCTATGAGTTTAGGGTTTCATTTTATATGAACCTTTGTATAAATACAGGTCATAGGACGCATAAAATAAGGTTGTTGAGAGTTGTTGAATAGAGAGAGCAGAAAGGAGATATCTGCAAAGAGAGATCACAGTCACCAGAGGTGAAAGGCGTAGAGACAGAAAAGATTCAACTAACAGACAAACTGGGGAAAAAATCAACAGGTATGATCTAATCTGACAATCAGTGTCAATACAGATCATTGCTTTTATAAGTAGTGAAAGCAAATTGAAATCCCTCAATCAGGGTGAACCTAATCGGTTCTTTGTATAAATCCCTTAACTGGGTAACATCTTTGTTGATGTTCAAAGTCCTGTAACCAGGCAACTCTTAACAGGGTTAAGATCTTAGCCGATCTTCTACTAAATCCCTTCACCGGGTAGCACCTTAACCAATGCTTTGTAAGCTCCTAACAGGTAGCACCTTAAACGATGATCTAATCTGACAATCAGTGTCAATACAGATCATTGCTTTTATAAGTAGTGGAAGCAAATTGAAATCCCCCAATTAGGGTGAACCTAATCGGTTCTTTGTATAAATCCCTTAACTGGGTAACATCTTTGTTGATGTTCAAAGTCCTGTAACCAGGCAACTCTTAACAGGGTTAAGATCTTAACCGATCTTCTACTAAATCCCTTCACCGGGTAGCACCTTAACCAATGCTTTGTAAGCTCCTAACAGGGCACCTTCATTCTACAGTAGTGAAGTTGTGAGCTCTGTCTCATCGTGGTTTTTTTCTTCTAACCAAGGGTTTCCATGTATATATCTGGTGTTGATCTGTGTATTTACATTTATGGTTGTGTATGATTGTTTACATTTTGAAGTATAGTTGAAGAAGCATTAAATTGTAAAGAAATAGTATTTACTGATTCACCCACCCCCCCTCTCAGTAACCGATTAGTAATAATAGAGTATGCCTTAGTTGGGTTGGTATACCACCTGCACTTAATGATGCAAACACTACATTTCATATGACACGTTGAGTCTGCAGATACTTACATTGAGATATCGAGTCTGACAGTTGGTTCAGTACCCTCCGTTGGAGCCTATCGATGCATTCCTTGGTAATTACATAGTGCAGTATGCATACTCCTTTACATTCAGACCTCTTGTTGATTACTTGAGGTTACATGTGACGCGTAAAAGTAGGATGAATAGTTGGTATGAGATGCTTCCTACTTTGGAAGGGGCCAAATTAGCTAAACTTTCTATTGGCTTCTTTGGTATGGTCACTAATTTAGGATATAGGTTAGAGAGGCAGTGTTGGGGTAGACGAATATTCCACCTATAATTGGTTTAGAGCAATAGGATATTACTAATATCGGGAAGAGTAGATGGCCTTTTTACTTGTGTGATCTAGGTGGAGCATTCACGTGGGTAGTTATGTTTCAAGGAGTTAGTAACAACTTGAGGATGTTCCCTTTGGTGGACTTATGCAGGCATGCTTATCCGACCACTCTTGGGATATATTTTGATACTTAGACCTAAGATCCAAGAATTTTCATGATTGATGGTGTTTCTTCTTGGATAGTACAACATAACAGTGATGTTGAAATCAGTTACTTCCTAGTAGTGCAATGAATTGGCAAAACAATGTTCCTAAGGTTGATATGGGATAGAATCATTGGGTTTCAGTTTACAGGTGTGGATTGCTTGGGGGCAAGCAAATTCTTCGTAAGGGAGGATTGTAATGTCGCCAAACTTTGATAAAATAAAATAATTAAGTTAATTATTCTAAAGTTTTTCAAATAAATTAAAAATTAAAAGGATAGCTTTATTTTAATTGAATTAATTAAAAAGTGACTAAAATAAAGCTATATTATAGAGTCACTTTATTCTCTAGCTTGTTCAAGAAGTGACTCCACGAAGGAAAATCTACAAGCTTCTCCCAATTGTTATAATTGAAGGGGTTTGCAATGCATTTATTATGTTCGAATGTTATTTTGTTTTGATAAAATTGTTTGATGCTCTGCATTGGCTGAATCTTTGAGGATAAAAACCTTCAACATATTGATCAAGGATTGAATGAAACCCTAGCTCTTCCTGTGAGTAGATTCACAATGGAGTTCACACTTATGCAGAATTTATGAAGATTTCATCAAAAGACAAGAGTTGTAAGGATCCATGGTTGATTCTAATATAGTAATTTCTGGTATTGAATAATGTTTGGAATGAAAGGATAACTTTGCAGATAAGTTTTATTATCAGGATTAACATTGTTTGCTCAGAGTGTTTATATTTTAAATCTTGGAAAATAAAATAAATATTTATTCTAAGTATTTAGTATGATGTGAAATGAAATAAAAGAGCTTGAATATATTAGACGTAGCTATATCTACCCGAATAATATTTGTAGCGGAGGATTTATTTGATTTATAATAGTCACATATCGATCTTTGTGGGTCCCAATCCCTTTTGTAAAGACTTTAAGGGGTATTGATATTTTTATGTTACACTGCTATTGGGAAGAATATTGCTAAGTATTAATGTTGTTTGGAATACATACTCATTTATTAATTTAATAGAGCTGGACCTTTGAAGTCAATAAATCTTTCATTCAACATTGCTGCTAACATTTTATTTGAAGTTTAATCTCTGGGTGAATATGTATCTATTTGTAATTGCCGTGGAATATACTTCCTCGTATATAGTCTGAGAATGAAATATTATAATCTTGTCGTGATTAATATTCCCCCGTGTCTTCACGAGGAATTGACTGCCAGTATTAAGGTTCTACTACAACATCACTACGAAGGAGTTTTGAACATTAATACAAGGCACAACAATAGAACTCGGACTGCAGTTGAGACACGAGGTGTGTTGGTGTAGCTGTACAGGTTCGGCAAAGTTGGTTGTAGGCAATAGACAAATTTATGGGGCGTGATCCTACCACAGAAAGATGAAATAAAATGGAGACCCTTGATGGAGTGAATTGAAAATGCTGCCATACTTCTTATTGCATCACAAGCAATTCTTTGAGACTGGGAATAGGCATTCCAAGGTCAAGAATTAGATTATTTCCGCTTTGTTTTAGTTGTAGAACATTTTACGTAATTCTCGACATGATCTGGTATTTGATTAGTAGTTGTAATTTGAGAAGGCGCACAATTTATTGAAGTTTTGTAATTTCATGTATAGTCTATTCCTCTATGTGTTGTGAAACCATTATAAACTAAATCAAAGTCCTTGGAAACGAATTAACTTCCACAACTTCAGAAGTAAGAAAATTATTTGACTCAATGTCTTTGGAAAAGAACACGATTTTTAGGTGCAATTAGGCAAGGGTTCTAATAACACGTTTCGTTGTGAGGTTTTCACGACATTGCTCCATTGCAAATTGGGACGCCCTCTTTTCGCTCAACAGTGAGTTAGGTCACCCATGTAGTCTTACTTCAGTGGCAATTTTCAAGTCTCTAAGTCTAAGAGATGGGTTTGAGCAACTTTGGCTCACTAGGAAGTTATGTCAGTGAGGGAATGGGTGAGAGCCAGGCCAAGCTAGTCAAGGATGTGGGATTGAAGTCGAGAGATTTGTGATGAAAGGAATTAGCCAAAGATAAACAAATGAAGTGAAGATGCGAAACAAGAAGAGATGAAGTTTTAACTTTAAAAAGAACATTGATGGGAATGTGTTGATTATTGAAATTTTGTTGATTTGAAACAACTCTCAAACATCCTGACAGAATATACATAAAATATAACTTAAAGTATATACTTAAATGTTATATTTTATGTTTTGCCCCACCACATGAGCGTTCAAATTCTGACCTACCACTTGAGCTTCAAAATTCCAAGTTGACTCATAAGGCCTTGATTTCTGAGTTCAAGTTGTCACATGAAGTTGCCATTTTCGACTTGACACATGAGGGGGTAAATTCTGAGTTGTACTTGCCACTTCAATGTGCTAGATCTGTTGGCCTTCAAGACACCTTGACACACAAGCATGTGAAATCCAAAAATACCAAGTGGCATTTGACACATGGACTCCTAATTTCTGAAAATGTCAAGAGGTACTTGCCATTTTCTCGAATTTCCCTAAGTGCATCTTCCACATCACGAGGAAATTTCCGAAAGTCTTCAAGAGGTGGTTGCCATATGCGGCCCTGATTTTTGCCTTGCCACATGAGGCTATGATCTCCAATCTGCCTTAGAAGTCACACAAAATCGATGAAAAGGATAAGAGTACGGGTTGACCTTAAGGGAGTTAAAGCCATTAAAAGCTGAGGTCGAGCATTAATTAATGGAAAATTAATATTTAAGAGGGGACGATCTGCTTTAATTAATGAACAGCCACAAATTAAATGTCAAGGGTCACGATTTGAATGAGGGTATAAACATTGATTTAATTTTGTTTCTATACGTCCTGTTCTGCCCTAATCAAGAGACACCTCTCGACTTGTTGGCATATATATAATTGGGTTTTTGTAATGTCTGTGAATTGAAACCTAAAAGATATACGATATATTAAATTTTAATCAAAGATTGAAATTTATTAAATGGAAATCAAATGAAGACCATGATCATTGTCAGTAGCTGAATCTGTGACTAGCATGTAATTTGAATGGAAAAGATTGGCCAGAGCCTATGAACCTGCCAGCCTGTGGAAAACGATTCAGAATTGTACAAAATGAAACTATTTGTGGAACTGGTGTTAGTACTACGTGTAAAAAGATAAGGTGACAGGAGAAGTTTCAAGAAGAAACAAACATGAAAGGAAAGGAAATTCTTCAAAACAGTATGGATCAATTCATACAAGGTCAAAGAGATTCAAGAAAAAATGGCTAAATTGTTGGGGTTACTAACTAATAGCAATCATGGCAAAGAGGAGGAAAAAAGAAGAATCAATGAATGTTCCAGGCATCATAACCTTAGATTTAGACCAACTTTACCTACTTTTCTTCCAAAAGAAGAAAAACAAGAAAGGAAGTAGCCCACTTTAGTCAATCTACAAGATCAACGGTGACATGATTGGTTAAAAGGAGGTCTTCAAGAGGATATAACCTTAGAGGACTATATAGAGCTAAGGAGAAAATTCTCTCCCAAGGAAAATAAAAGTTGTCACCTTAACCTAAGGGGACAAATTGGAAAACATGCTTGTAAATTGGTGTCGAGAAGCTCACTACAAATAGAAACTTTGAAGGTTATCACATCAAAGAAGGAAGGAGTAAAGGACTTGGAAAAGACAAATCATCAAACACAACAAGAAGATGATAGTCAGGATATGGTCACTATACACTCCATGGAGTAAAAAATACCTGAAAAAGAAATCATTTCCGACACCTCTAAGGAAATGAAAGAAGAGGAATCTTCATGGATATCTTTAATCATAAGTGAATCAAGCACGCAGACTTGTAAAGATTGTGAGTTTGATTGTACATCATCACAAGGATCATACATAGGAGAAGGCATAAGAGAGGTTAAAGCAAGGAATTACAATTTTGATTATTTGAAGTTGTTCAAACACAACTCTCTTTTATCCATAGTTGCGAATAAGGTGATTAATACAAAAGTCACTTGGTGTGTTTGTAAAGAGCCTTTGTAGCTCTTAATATTGCATTATAAATTCTTCTAAAGAAATTTGATAATTGAGTACTTGTGTGCCTTTGAAAATAAAAATTCCACAAAACTTCGAAGCTAACGCTGATCAACAAAAAAGATAATTTCATTCAAATGATTTTAAACTTAAAGAAAAACGTTTTTCACATTCAAATTGTTATCATTGCATGATTTAAACAATTTTCCAGCACCTTATTAGTTCACGCTGACTGCAGATTATATGTCTTTGAAATTGGGAATTCACGTGAGCCCTTTCTCTTCATCCATGGCTGCAGCTGTAGACGCCCATCCTTAATTTATTCTAATCTCTCAAATGAGAACGTGAGACCCCATCTGCTGTTGCAGAATGATCATAGGCAGCACACTGCCAGATGTCCGTACGACCAGCTGAAAGAAAATCGTACGGCATGTATAATATTCGTCAAAGTGCAGCCTCCCATGAGAAATTAACGTTTCTCTGAGAATTTTCAGTCAAACCCTCAATTTACCATATTTTGTACTTCACTATCTTTTCCAGAATTCAATAATCAATTACATATGAGCAGCAAATAAGTCTGGCATTCAAGAACTGAATGAGCTCTCTCCTGGAAGAAGACCAAGCTCAAAAATTGTTGTAGAACTCTCTCAAAAAATGAAGACCAAGCTCAAAACCCTAGCTTTTCAAAGCAAAGATGAATTCTCTCACAAAGCAATTTTATCAAATGATCAAAAGGTAATGAAAAGTGCTTTTTCCAATTGTATATATAGCTTTTTTGAAAAAGCTTCAACTTTACATTTTTCATTAAAGAAGCTTCTTCCTTACAACATCACTTTATAACATTAAAGTTATAAAGTCGTAAAGTTATTAAATTAAAATAACTTAATTTAATAACGATAACTTTAAAATAAGAAGCCACTCAAAACCCACTGACTGCAACAAACTTGTTTCTGACACTAGAGCCACAAACTCCAACTGCCCTGCCAGAAATAGCCAATTGCCAAAAATAGACTTACTATAAATAGTAAGTCTCAAACTGGAGATCCCTTCAAACTCGATCCAAACACATCTGACACCCCGTGCAGATGCCCTGCTAAACCTAGCCATACCCAAAATACCACTTACTAAAAATAGTAAGTTGACCAAACTGACCCAAACAAAGAGCAGACCTAGTAACTTGAACCTCCAGAATGGAATCCAAACATTGGCTCCGCCAACTGACCCCCTCTGATCACCTGATTAGCTTGCGAGGATCACCAAACCAAGCTAATCTCAAAAGACTGAAAATTGGGGACATTACAGTCCTCCCTTCCCAAGATTGCTTGTCCTCAAGCAATCAGGAAAAACAAGCAACATCACAATCCACCCAGATCCCAGGGATGATCATGAGTAATGTCCCAATCAACCTCATACTCTTGTGAAGTCAACAACATCAACAGTACTAACATCAGCAACTGGAAAACTGCACTCAACACCCGAACTGATGATGTTGCAACAGGATTGCCTCCTTGGAGAAACTCAACCGAGAGTAACTCACACAGAAGTAACTCAACCAACAGACTGGACTTGCTCCCAGTCTTCGAGCTAACCAAATCATCATACCAGTCAACAAAAGGGTGCCGTGAAGAATTGTGTGACTGATAGATGTCCTGAACGTGAGGATCGAATGTAAAGCTATAAGCACTCCTCACGGTGTACACCTCTGTAAACTGTTCGGCTAGGCTTGGTTGGTCCCCTGTGAAATCTACTTGATGAACATGTGTACTAATCGGATCCCAAACCTCATCAACATCATGATTGTACCACTCCTGTAAGGGATCATCACTAAGCTCAAACAACAGATTGTCGTAAGTCATAGCGACATCCACGTCAAATAAGGGATTGTTCACAAAGTTAACAACACCCATCTGTTGATCTGAACCATAAAATGGTGAACTCTGAGAGACATGGTGTGTAATCGGCTCTACCTGTATGGACTCATCTCTCCGTGAATCGGCACTATCTACAGCACAAAAAGACAGTGCGTAGACTTCCCTCAGCCAGGCCCGACAATACATACTCTCTGCCCTGGTACTCAAATCTCATCTGCATCGGGCTCACGCTAAGACAAACCTCCTTAATCTCCTGTATCCACTGCATCCCTAACACCACATCCATCTTCCCCACATCAAACACATAGAAATCAGATATTAGCTCGTAATCATCGAGAAACAAGGAGAGATCTTGGATGCGCCTAGTATAGGTAAAATTGTAGCCATCAGCTACCCTGACTCTAAACCCTACAAACTCCTCTACCTGAAGCCCACATTGACTAACAAGTCGCTCATGAATAAATTTGTGCATGGCTCCTATGTCCAACATAGCAACACAGGGTTTTCCTTCTACTAATCCCTTTTGTCTGAAAGAAGAGGAAAGTGGCACAGAGGTGGACAAAACAATCGGAGATAATTTGGCATCACGACCAAACTCTGGAGTAACTCTCTGCTCCTCTGTATCAAAACCAGTAGAGCAATTTTCCCTGCCCTTGGGCCTCATAGTACAAGTATGCTGTCTACCATAAGGCTCTTTGCACCAATAGAAAAGTTGCCTCCTCAAATCCTCTCGCATGGCATCATCAAGTCTACCTGCAGACTTCTTTCTGTCAACAACTGGTGGAGGTACCTCATCTGCAGGAGGAATAGTAGGACTTGGAGTAGACTTGGCTCGTGAAGCAGAAGGCTCGAGATTTCTTGCCTTCTTCATAGCATCTCGTAAAGTAGGTGGATCTAGGGACTTGACCCATCCTCTGTACGGCTCTGACAAACCCTCTATGAAAAGCATGACTCTCCTCGTCTCAGAGATGTCATATACCATAATTGATAGGCGCTGAAACTCACTGATGAAGGCCTCAAGGCCACCTGTCTGTCTCAGCTGAGCTAACTCTCTGAAGCAAGTCTCAGGATCCTTCCTGTCAAACCGCTCTATCAATCTATCTACGAATTCCTGGTACTGCACAATATGATCATGTTGCAGAGACACTAACCCATGATACCACCAATCATGAGCAACCTCGTCCAAATGAAGCACGGCAAATCAAATAGCGTCCTCCTCAGACATAGGACGAAGTGAAAGATAAGTATCCAGCTTGTGGACCCATGCTCTAGCTGTAGTCTTCCCACTTCCATCGAAGTGGTCTAATGTCAACTTGCTGGTTGCTTCCTTGAGTTCATTCTGCCTAGGTCTCTGCCTTGTGTCAGGAGCTGGCCTGCCTTTGGAATGCTCACGCTTCTGCGTCAAATATCTGTCAAAATTTAAATTTCTTTTTAGTGCCTCAGGAAGAGCATCCCACTCTACAAAATGTGCCACCATGTCATCGACAAATGATGCTGGCTCTAACTCTACACTAACTGCATCCAGCTCTGGCCTCAAGAAAGTCGGACGATGAGGCCTCTCATAAGTACCAGTATGGTCAACTCTATAATCTCGTCTGTCATCAACTCGTGACCTGTGTGAGCTGACTGAAGCACTCTGCGCACCTCTGTCTCTAGCACGATCACCTGGTAATGCAATGCGCTGTAGAATATCTGAAAGCTGTTGCAATACAGTTGCAACATGATGTTGACCATCTGCAATATTTTTGAAGGCATCTCTAGCCTCCCTGTCCATATCATTGCCAATATTATTCTTGTTTTCTGCCTGTTCATTCTGTGGGCCCTGTTCATTACCTTCAAGGGTGGTCAATTTCTACCCCTGCGGGTATAGTGCCCTCCTGGTATAAATCTGTCTGCCATTATTTTAGTATAAATCTGTCTGCCATTATTTTATTCTCATACCCTTTAGGATGGCAAGATCAGTGCTCTGATACCACTCTAAAGAGCCTTTGTAGCACTTATTATTGCATTATAAATTCTTCTAAAGAAATTTGATAATTGAGTACTTGTGTGCCTTTGAAAATAAAAATTCCACAAAACTTCGAAGCTAATGTTGATCAACAAATAAGATAATTTCATTCAAATGATTTTAAACTTAAAGAAAAACGTTTTTCACATTCAAATTGTTATCATTGCATGATTTAAACAATTTTCCAGCACCTTATTAGTTCACGCTGACTGCAGATTATGTCTTTAAAATTGGGAATTCACATGAGCCCTTTCTCTTCATCCACGGCTGCAGCTGTAGACGCCCATCCTTAATTTATTCTGGTCTCTCAAATGAGAACGTGAGAGCCCATCTGCTGTTGCGGAATGATCACAGGCAGTAGAATCTCTTGCAAATTGTAAATGCCAGCAGTGGGTATTAAACACGATTCATTGATATTTGAACCCAACTCAAAGTGCAGCCTCCCATGAGAAATTAACGTTTCTCTGAGAATTTTCAGTCAAACCCTCAATTTACCATATTTCGTACTTCACTATCTTTTCCAGAATTCGATAATCAACAAAGAAGTCTGGCATTCAAGAACTGAATGAGCTCTCTCCTGGAAGAAGACCAAGCTCAAAAATTGTTGTAGAACTCTCTCCAAAAATGAAGACCAAGCTCAAAACCAAAGAAAAGAGAATCAGAATCGGCAAGGCCGAATTGAATCATGAATCGGAATTGAATTGGCCACGAATCGGCAAATTTAAAAAACCCTTGAAATTTAGAGATTTTAACAATTTAAAACTTATTTCATGCACCCTTTATTGAATTTAACTTAAACACACTATAACATCATCAAATAGAAGCTAATATACATAAACAAGGAACATAAATGATAAATCCATCACATACATTACACGTAAAATGTAAATTGTAGCTAAAGTAAATAGAAATCATAGGATTGTAATGAGTCAAATCATAGAATGTATGTAAGATGAAGATCCATAAGACATCAAATCATAAATGTATATAAGATGAAGATCCATGAAACATATGTCTATCAGTATCTGTAAGATCCATAAAACTAAATCGTTTCATAGTATGAATCTATGATGCTTGATCATTGATCAATGCCAAATGTCAAAGTCTTCATAACTAGATCTTAGGTAGTCTTTGTTGTTGGCTGTTTTCAAGTCCCTAGGTTTGGCAAATGAGGTTTGAATGATTTTGGCCTATTGGGAAGTCATGTCTGTCTGGGATTTGGGCGAGAGCTAAGCTACGTTTGTCATAAAGATGGGGTCAAAACCAAGTGATTTGTTAATAAACGAGTTAAAACCCTTTGAGAATCCTTTTGCCAACTTCAGTTTGACCTTAGAAAGCCATGATGGATTGTGGGAGGTAACCCTGCTAAAGGCTTGTTGAATCCTGAAATTTGGTTAAGTCTGGAATTTTTCGAAAACCCCAAAATCTAGAATCTGCATCTTAACTCCTATGAAGCTGGAACCTATCTCAAACATCCTGAAGTATATATATTTTATAATTTATACAAATATAACTTAAAGTATAAGAAATTAAATAAATCAAACTTATACTTAAATGTTATATTTGTATAAACTTACAACAAATAGGAAAGGCAAAAAAACATTGAAAATATTTGTGTTTTTTTAAAATTTGACTTGACTTTTTAGCAATCCGCCGATTCATGGCAATTTCCCACGCTGATTCAAGCGATTCATGGGCATGAATAGCGATTCATGCGATTCATCCAAAAAAATTGCCGGTTTTGATTCGCGATTAAAAAAAAATCTTTTAGGATGAACCGAATCGTGAATTGCCCGATTCACGCGATTCATTGGTGATTCTTGGAACTCTGCTCAAAACCCTAGCTTTTCCAAGCAAAGATGAATTCTCTCACAAAGCAATTTTATCAAATAATCAAAAGGTAATGAAAAGTGCTTTTTCGAATTGTATATATAGTTTTTTTGAAAAAGCTTCAACTTTACATTTTTCATTAAAGAAGCTTCTTCCTTACAACATCACTTTATAACATTAAAGTTATAAAGTCGTAAAGTTATTAAATTAAAATAACTTAATTTAATAACGATAACTTTAAAATAAGAAGCCACTGAAACCCACTGACTACAACAAACTCGTCCCTGACACCAGAACCTCAAACTCCAACTGCCCTGCCAGAAATAGCCAACTGCCAAAAATAGACTTACTATAAATAGTAAGTTTCTCAAACTGGAGATCCCCTGAAACTCGATCTAGACACATCTGACACCCCGTGCAGACGCCCTGCTAAACCTGGCCATACCCAAAATACCACTTACTAAACTTGAACCTCCAAAATGGAATCCAAACATTGGCTCCGCCAACTGACCCCCTCTGATCACCTGATTAGCTTGCAAGGTTGACCAAACCAAGCTAATCTCAAAAGTCTGAAAATCAGGGACATTACAGTGTTCAACTCCATCTTGAAATTGATGAACTTGGGACGTTGAAAATAGGGAAAGGTGATAATGGCTTGAATAATTTAGATGAAGGAAGATTGGGAAAAGATGAAACTAAGTTCAGAGGCAGTCTTCAACGTACTCCTAATCCATCAATTGAAATTGAAATAGACAAGGTTTATGACAACCCACTCCTTAAAGTGAATGAAGAGGCAAGTCTGACAACACATAAAGGAAAAGATGAAAATAACTCTTGGGATCCTGGTGCACCTCCCATCAAGGAAGTATTGAGAACCGTTGGAATCTTATGAAAATTTCTCATAGATGCGAATTGTGCTTTAATGGGTTCTAATATGCAGCGTCAAGCACTTCCACTTGTTCAACCTGAAAAGTGTATTGTCGGAACTGGATTGGAGGGTCAAGTAGCTCACTAAAGGATCTCCATTCAAAGTACCAAAAGATGCAATTCAGGAAAAGATTATTTCGTTAAATCAAAGGACACGAATTGATTATTTAAGTTTGACGGCAAAGGGAAATCATTCTACCATCATATCTCTTATGCAAGATGAGCATCACCATCATTGTGTTCCAATGAAGATAACAACAATGGAAGGTTATTAAGCTCATGGAGATAGATTATCTAGATCTCTACCACCATCACAATGAATAATCGTTCTTACCAATGCAATTATGCTATACAGGGATGGCAGTTTCAAGTTTGGGATCCAGGAATCATTGACAATGTAAGAATGCTTGTGGACAAGCATTTTCCAAGAGGGGGTGACTATAATGTCCCCAAATTGAAACCTAAAAGATATACGATATATTAAATCTTAATTAGAGATTGAACTTTATTAAATTGAAACCAAACGAAGACCATGATCATCGTAAGTAGTTGAATCTGTCACTAGCATGTAATTCGAATGGAGGAGATCGGTTAAGGCACATACAATAAAAAGAAGTATGACGATGTAATGTAAGAAACATAGATCAATGATTAGGAACAGAGACAATGGATGGAGATTTCCTTCATCAAAGGCTATGCAATATGCAACCCGAATATTATTGCAAACTGATCGTCTACTCATTGATGCTAATGGCATGAAGGCTAAGGATGATCATTGGTTAAACGCTGACGAGAACCACCAATTATAAAGCCCCTCATCCTGTAGATTCGGTTTGAGGAAGTATGATAGCCATTTACAAAAAGATCAATAACAACAGGGTAAAGACACGATTAGTATCGGTTATGATCAAGAATGGTAGTAGTATGGAGACCGGTAACATGGCGATGAATATTGGCAACCATATAAGGCAACTAATATATGTATCATTAAGACACCCTCTGTGATGATATCAATGATTATATGGATGTAACGATAAGACCAATGATGGGTATTAATACAAGCAGTCATCCAAGCGATAGTGTGTATGTCTTCAAGAAATATCGTCTTGCATAACAAATGATATTCTTATGGTAAGTGATAGCACAGGAGCAAAAGTCTATCCTGATTCCATTTACCGAGGGAAACAAGGAAGGAGATAAAACATACCCACATTTAGCCAATCCTCATACTCATCACACTTGTTATTGCATTATCGTGTGCTTCCACACTTAGCCGATTCTCATAATTGGGCTTGTCTTAACAATACATAACAACATATTATTAATGACATTCATTGCAATAATCATCCTAATTTTTGCAATGACCATTGGCGACTCTTCATTTATTATTATTATGTTGAGAGGTAACTCTTCCATCACGCCTCTTCAATTGATTGATCATGTATATATGGGCGATTGTATCATTGCAAGAATCATGGAAGATCAGATTATTGAATTAAATATATATAATCCCTTGTGACTCGCTCTGTAGAGAAAACTCAATTTCTGATAGCAATTGAAAGGTGCAAGTAATTATAATCAATATCAGAGACAGAATCATCCAGAAACACAGTCAATACAAGTAATATCAGAGACGGCTTCATTACCAGTGCGTATAAGATAAAGAAGGATGAGACAGCCTGTGTATCTATATCTCTGCCATTGAGATATTCTTCAGCCTGTATATGCAGTGTGGATAAACAGAGTATATCAGAGACAGCCATTCAGGTTATAAAAGCATAATTTACATTGCCACATCAGAAACAGCATTCATGTTTATTGTATGCAACCTTCTTATTAACCTGGGAAGCATATGCATTTGGAACTATACATAAATTCCATTACATTCAGCATGTGCATTTGGAATTACCAGTCATTTGCATTATAACTTGTGTATGCATTTGGAATCATCATTCAGTGTAAGCATTAATCATTTCATTGTATAAGTCTGAAGTTTGGAATTATAAATCAGAATTGTATAATTGTTGAAGTTAGATTTGTGGAAATCTCGTATTTTCTCAAAACTGTAAAAAGGGGACATTATTTGAAGCCACTTCAACACCCAATTCAATTCAAATATCCATTGCAGATGGAAATCAGGAAGTGCAGATCGAATCTCTCCAAGAAAAGGCAGCTAATTGAGCAAGGACAATCATAATTATTGCACAGCAAACCAGGCCAAGTTTAAATAGGCATTGAGCCTTTTTTGACAAATCAAGGTTGCTAAGAAGGCATCAAACTCCTACATGAGATCAATTTCAGACCTGGCGGACATCAAAAGTCAAAAACAATCATTGAGCAAGCTCAGATTTCTCATAAGGGAGTTCAAGTTAATTCCAGATTTAGGTTGCAAACTCAGAATTTTGTCATACACAGCAAGGTGAATTTAATTTCTTATGGCAATTCATGGATGGTAAAGGGCTGTATATGCACATTTTTGACAAAGATTTTGAATGGAGATTGTGGTTATGATGGAATTGTCTAAGTTTGAAACCTTCATTTACCTTGATGAAATCAGATTTTTGAAATTACATAGGGGTATGATTTCTGAACTCTTCACCATGCCCACATAAAGGCTCCAAATCTGAATTGCCACATGAAGGTTGAATTTCCGAAGTTGCATTTTGAAACCTTACCATGTAGCTTCGATATGATTGACATATATATATAATAATCACTTTATATCAGGGTTGCCCGGATGGTTCGGAATACAAGTTTAATGTACTCAACCTGATAGAAGAAATTTATCACAATCTCCGATTCAATTCGGAACTGGATTTAGTGATAAATATAGGTGTCGAGATATTCGGCGTAATCTGAATCGAAACTTGAAGCACAAGTTATCATAATCCCCGACTAAATTCGGAACTGGATTAAATGATAACTTATTGGGTCAAACTATTGTAGGTCGTCACCTCACAATAGTGACCTCACACATGAAAGATCGTCACCTTTCCAAAATACACAATATTGCAATATTTTATTCATGAATACATTAATTTACATATTTATGAGATTGAATCTCATAAATTTAATCACAACTTAATCATACCAAGTTTCTTTCTGAAGTGCTCGATTTTCAACTTTGCAAGAGGCTTGGTGAAAATATCAGCATTTTGTTCTTCAATACTGATGTAGACCAATTTGATAATATCTCTGTCTACCATGTCTCTTATGTAGTGATAAGGAATTTCTGTGTTTGGAGCGATTGTGAAAAACTGGATTTATTGAAAGTTTAATGCAACTTTGATTGTCACAATAAATTACTGTAGGTTTTAGAGGCTTGCCAAACAATCCAAATAGTAACTTCCTTAACCATACTGCTTCTCAAGTTCCCATAGAAGCGGCCATATATTCTGCTTCAGTAGAACTTTGAGCAACGGCTGATTGTTTTCTACTGAACCACGAAATCATTGCTGAGCCAAGGCTAAAGCAACGTCTTATAGTACTTTTACGATCGATTGAATTTCCAGCCCAATCGGAGTCGTGAACCCTTGAAGTTGTATCTCAACATTCTCGTATTTTAGGTCCATTTCAATTGTACCACATAAGTATCTTAGAATGTGTTTAGCAACTGTTAAGTGGATCTTCTTTGGTTCACACATAAAATGACTTAATACATTTGTAGCATAGTAGATATCAGGACGAGTGTTTACCAAGAACATAAGTGATCCAATTAGTTGTCTGTAATATGAAGGATCTGTAGGCTCTGAATCTGTTGCTTCATCTTTGAGCTTATGGAGATTTGTTTCCATTGGAGTGGTTAATGGTTTACACTCCATCATGCCAAATCTGGTTAAAATGTCCATAGTGTATTTTCTTTGATTTAGGAAAATATGGTTTTCTTTCTGTAATACTTCTAAGCCTAAGAAGTAGTGTAATAACCCTAGATCCTTCATGTCGAATTTATTTGCGAGTTCTTGTTTGCATTTAGTGATAAGATGATCTTCTCCTGTTATTAATAAATCATCAACATAAAGAACTAGAATTACCATTTCACCTTTGGATATTTTGAAGTAAGGTCGGCTTCATTCTTGGAGTACCCTAACTTGGAGAGATAACTGTCTATGCGTTCATACCAAGCCCTGGGAGCTTGTTTAAGACCGTAAAGTGCTTTCTTCAATTTGCAAACATAACTATTATTGTCATGGGTGATGAAACCTTCTGGTTGTTTTATGTATACTTCTTCAATAACACCATTTAGAAAAGTTGTCTTTACATCCATTTGATGTATCTTCGACCCTTTGGATGCTGTGCAATGGCGATAATAGTTCTCACAGAAGTATATCGGGCAACTGGAGCAAAGGTTTCTTCGTAGTCAATTCCGGCCTTTTGAGAAAATCCCTTGGCGACAAATCTGGCTTTATGTTTTTCAATACTACCATTTGAAGCATATTTGACTTTGAATAACCATCTTGAGGAGACGATTGTTTTCCCTTTAGGTCTAGGCACTACTTCCCAAATATCATTTTTTACAATAGATTGATATTCCTCGATCATCGCATCTTTTCGGTCTTGACATGTTAGGGCTTCTTTAACATTAGATGGTTCGGATTTTGTAAGTTCTGCCATAAGTGCAAGATAGCACTTTTGGTTTCTTGTTCTTTTACTTTCTTTAAGTATTTCATCTAGTTCAACATTATTTTCCTCAATCATTTTTCTTGCCCATAATGGTCTTTTCTTGTTGTTAGGAATTTCAACATCTTCAAGATTAGATGAAGGAAGTTCATGGTTTTCTATTTATGTTCTCATCATCTAGGAAGGTATTCTCCCTCTGATTCTCAATTTCATCATTTTCAATAATATTCTCCCTCTAGTTCTCCTTTGATCCTTCTTTTGTGAGTGTAGAGATTTTTAGAGCAATATCCTCTTCAAATTTGATGTCTCTGCTAATATCAATAGTTTTATGTCCTAGTATATATACCCTATATCCTTTAGTAGTTTCACTGTAACCAACAAATATTCCTTTCTTTCCAAATGGTTCTAGTTTGGTTCTTTTCTCTTTAGGAATGTGTACATACACGGGACATCCGAAGATTCTCGGATGGCTTAGATCTGGTTTCTTCCCTGTAAAAGGTTCTTCAGGTGTGATGTTTTCTAGGATAGAGTGAGAACACCTGTTTTGAATGTATACAACAATATTTGATGCTTCGGCCCAAAATGAGGTATGAAGATTTTGATCATGCATCATGGCCTTGGAAGCTTCAATAATGGTTCTATTTTTCCTTTCTACTACTCCATTTTGTTGAGGATTATATGGTATTGTATACTCCCTCTTAATCCCAATAAATGTGCAAAATTCTTTAAAATTTTCAGAGATATATTCACCTCCATTGTCAGATCTTAGTGTTTTTATTTTCTTCCCAGTTTGGTTTTCCACTAATGCCTTAAATTCTTTGAATTTCAGTAATACTTTATTTGATTTTTTTAGTTTAAGAAAGTAGATCCAGGTTTTCCTAGAGTAATCGTCAATGAAGATTACATAGTATGAAAAACCTCCTAGTGAGAGAGTTGACATATGTCCACATAGTTCTGTATGTATGAGTTCTAATACAACTTTTGTTTTATGTTCACTAGAAGGAAATGATTTTTTGATATTTTTTCTTAGGGCACATCCTTTACAAGTACTAATATGATTTGATGTTAGATTAGGTATGCCTGTGGTGATTTTCTTTACGGAAGGAAGAGTGCTAAATCCAAGATGACCTAATCTTTTGTGCCAGAGTTCATTAGAGTATGATACTTCATGACATAGAGCTGATTTGTGGTTAATGCCTAATTTGTATAAGCTTCCATCCCTATGACCTATAGAAATGGCATTTTTTATATTAGTGTTTTTAGTCCATATTAACACTTTATCTTCTTGGAAAGTGACTCGATAGCCTTGATTTGCTAAGCCTGAAATAGAGACCAAGTTCCTTTTTATGCCTGGTAGGTTGGTACAAAGAGAACATCTTTCAATAGTAGAGTTACCCCTGTTTTCAACTTGATTGAGTAGTTCCTAATTCCTTTTGCTGGATAAGTGGAGTTGTTGCCAATTGTAACTTCTTCAGAGGAATCTTGCTCTAGGGTTTCAAATTGATCTCTGAATCCAGCTATGTGCCATGATGCTCTGCTATCGATTATCCAAGTGTTTTTGTTGGAGTTTACTTCACTTGATAAGGCCAAGAAAAATAGAGATATTTCAGCCCCTTTGACTTCGGCTAATGCAACTTGAATTTTCTTCCTCTCTGGACAAAACCTATGTGTATGTCCAAGCTTATCGCATTTATAGCACTGTACTTTGGAGAAGTCTCGGTTTTTGTGATTTTTGTTATGGTTTCCCTGATGTTTAAACTTCTGTTTGTTGCCTTTGAAGTTTGAATGAGTATTTAGAGCTTGAATCTCATCTCCTTTGGTAGGCCCGATCCCTCTTGATATTAACCGGGATTCCTCTTGAGTGCAGTCATTCTTGAGTTGATCAAACTTAGGTAGAGAGGAACGTTCAGTTATACAGTGAATAAAAGATTCCCATGTAATGGGTAATCCTCTAAGGGCTATTAATGTTAACTCCATGTCATCAATATTATTTCCAATGGCAGATATTTGATCTCTTAATTCGGAAATTCGAAGAAAGTAAGATGTAATGGTTTCCCCTTTGTTCAGTTTTAGATTCAATAGTTGTTGTTTGAGAGTAAGTAATCTACTTGTATTATTAATCTCAAATGTCTCTTGAATAGTTTTGAATACTTCATAGGCGGTTTTAAGCCTTTCTATGGAGAGAAGGATATGGTCTTTAACAGCATCAATTATGATCTTCTTTGCTTTGTTGTTACGCCTTTTCCAAGTTGATTTATCCGGTTCGTCTTCCGGCATCTTTTTATCTTCCTCAACATAGGAATCTAATTCGAGTTCTTGGAGCTATGTAAGGATTCATATTTTCCATGAGAAAAAGTTTGTTGCACCTTCAAGTCTGTCTTCTACTTCAATGCTTTTGGCCTTTATAATTTCCCTTTTGTTTATAATGGATCTTGATATAATTCAGAATTGGTTCTTCTCTAGTGAGGCTCTGATACCATTTTGGGAATTAAGATCTTTAAATAGAGAGAATTCAATATAGTACGAATACATATATATATATGTAATACAATGGTCATGTCTATGTAGAGACATGACCGTATGTGGCTTAAGCCACATACGGTCATGTCTTTACATAGACATGCCGTTTCATGATCACTGTTTTATGTATTGCTTTGCACCGTGTTACACATACTTGTCGGCACTTGTTAGTGTAACATATTACTTGGTGTTACACATAACTATGGTGTGATAGTTATCGTAACCCCAAGATAATTATTGCAAAGTAGATCAACAGCAGTCGATAACAATAGACTGCAGTACATAGTAATTACGATCCATCGTAAGTATAATATATGCAGTCAACACTATATCGAAACTGATCATTATATAATATGCAGTCAATAGAATACCGAGTCTGTTCAACATGATATATATAGATGTGTGTGTGTGTGTGTGTGTGTGTCAATCATATCGAAGCTATAGTTTAACAATGGGCATGTCAATTCCGACCTTGATCTTAGACTTTGCCACATGGCATGGTGATTCCCAAAAACACTTTGTGGCACTTGCCGCATCTCCTTGCTAAATCCGAAGGCACCTTGCTATATAAACCTAAGAATTCCAAATTGCCATAAGTTCATTTGCCACATGACTATGAAATTTCTGAATTTCCCAAAATGAACTTGCCACGTGAATTTAAGAATTCCATATTACAACCTGAGCATACAAATTGTAGAGTTGACATGATGATCTTGCCCAATGGACTTGCGAATTCCAAGGTGCATGAAGGCATCTTGACCAATCCATAGCAGATTTCTGCAAGTCATTTTTGTGCCTTGACACATAGACACCTGATTTCCGCAAAAATGCCATGATCTTGCCCAATCATCAGCTGATTTGCGGAAATCATCTCAGGTATATGCCCAATAAACATGCCAATTATGCAAACTTATGGGCATTGCAAATTCACACAAGGGAATAAATCAAGGTGGTTATTAGATGCCAATTGCTATTATTATTGGGATGTGAACAATCAATTATTTTTTAAACACGAATTCAATTAGAAGGGGCAGAGCGAGTGTGTGGAAGGCGTTCAAGAGTAGATCGAATCTGGACTTAGTGAGCATTAAGAAATCAGGGTAAAACATCAATGCGCCCAGATCAAGTCATAAAGAAATCTCAATTGCAAGGATAATCAAGTTAGAAAGAGGAAATCAGATCACTGGTAGGCTCAATCATTTTCAGATCTGAGCTCTAAATTCGGGATTTTTTGGTTCTAAGACAGCAAGGTATGCAATTTTAATGAGATATTGAGGGTTGTAGGTGTCTTTAGGAGGATTCAAAGTCACTGATGTTTTGATCAAGGATTGTTGATAGATAACCAGATTTTTTGAAAGCAATACCTTTCATTAAATTCAAAGAAGAATTATTAAGGAGGATTTCAGGATCTTGGTTTCCTAGCATTTAGATAAGAATGAATTAAAATTATATATATATGAAGGTGTTTGGAGCCAAGGATGGATGGAGCTCAAGGCAATGGAGACATGCTTAAATCATGCCATGATGATGCCCAAAAGATGGGGGTTTACAAGATCAAGAAAAAATGCAAATCAATAATTTAAGAAACAAGTTGTGAAAGAGGAAGAGTCAAGTTTTATTAAATTTTTCTGTGTAGTTTTATTAAATTATTTGTTAATATACTCCTTTACAACAAATCTAGGGAGGAATGTCTCCAACACGTGGATACAAAACTTGGAGATTGAAACATCAACTTTTTGTTAAACCTTTAAAATGCTTTTTTTTTGTATAGGGCAAGGAATTTTGGGTCATACAGTATCAAAAGGAGTGATGGTAGACTGGCATGCTCCCCAAAGCTAAGAGAATTCATGGGTCTCATGGGATGCTATAGAACATTTGTCAAGAACTATGGGGGAAACAGCTGTTGCTCATACAACAATGTTGAACAAGGATACTTTCCTTGTACTGATGATGCCGCATGAACACTTGAACAACTCAAGGAGGCTTTGAGTATTACTCTAGTTCTAGCTACACCATGTTTTACAAAGACATTCATAGTTGAATGTGACATGCCAAGTTATGGTATTGTGGCTGTTTTGATGCAAGATAGGGTTATTATAGCATTTGAAAGTAGACAAGTCTAGAGGAAGAATCTTGTTAAATCCACTTGTAATGTCCCCATTTTTACGCCCTCCCTAGTGTTAGTGCTTTTTAGGGATTAGCCTATCAGCAAGGTTTCCGTAGGCTAATACAGTGGGTAGGGAGCCCATGCAGGGGTCTTGTGGTCCTTTGGGGAGGCTGGTGTGACATTTCAGGATCTCAGAGCCAGCCTCTTATTTTTTAGAAGGGATTCTTATTTTTGAGGAGGGATTACTATTTTTTAGGAAGAGATTGGCAGTTCGCCTGTTGACCAACTGGGCTTTGTGGAGTCTTGCATGGGGCTTTATGAGCCTTTCTTGATGTTCATAGACAATATCCTATTTTTTAGGATGGGACTGGGAGATGGCCTGTTATGCATTACGAGCAATTCCAAATGGTCTAAGACAGTTTCCTAATTTTTAGGAGGGGTCCCTATGTTTCAGAAGGGTACTTGCAGCAGATCTGCTATATTTAGACATCACCCGGGGACCTTGTGCAACATCAGTTTCTAGTTGGAGAGTTCAGGAGGTTAGAGAAACATTGAAGTTTTAAGCCAAGGAGCAGATGTGAGTCATTATTAACACCATTGATCAGCAGTTTTGATGTTTTTCTAGCCAGTCGTACTTATTTGGGACAGAGGCAGAAAACCCTAGCTGGGACGTGAGGGTTTGGAGGACCAAAAAGAGCAGATCAGACTTGATATTAATCTGATAATACAGATCAGACATAGGGGGAGTGCACCTTTTGGAGAGATCAAGCTTAATCGTGGCAAATAGACCGTCTCAGATTTGTAACCAGTTCTGTGCCTTATCATTGTGGTATATGACTTGCAAATCTTTATAAAGTTTAGATTTCTTTCCCATATTACATGTACTTGTATTAATTCATTCCAGCCTTTATTAGTTCATTTATTTCTATTGTACTTGTAAACAGGCATTTAACATCCAAAACCGAAAGACTTAAAAATCAGGAAAATATCAGAAGTTGCAAAAATATTTAGAGTTTGTAATTCTAGAACAGGGGTAGGACATGACAATGGTATCAGAGTGCAAGGTCTCCCTGCTATCCTATTGGGTGTTGGTCATTAGTTGAATAACAGAGCTGGAAAAATGTCTACAACAGATAAGTGTATATCTAAGTTGATGCAAGCATTTTCTAAGCTAATGATGGATTCAGATATAAAAGGGTATCTTAAGTCATTGACAAGACCGAAAAATGATGAATGGGAGACAAAGCCAGACGATGTCACTTTGGTCATATGTCCCTAATCAACAGATGCTATTGGTAGGTCTTTATCAAAATTGGAGCTTGAGTTTGAATCACTGCTAATATAAGGGACTGTCTTAGGCAATGGAACTTCAAGTACGCAAGTCCTTGAGTCCCTGAAATGTTTCAGGGATGGGGATGAGGATACCAAAGTAGGGGACAAGTCCACATGGAGCACAGCAACCGATTATATAAATACAATTTAGTGTACGCTCTATAAAATATTCATCCTCTTTACAGCTGTACTTCAATGTTTTATGAAAATGAGGTATACATATTTCCTAGCTAGCTGTGGGAACTTACTTTCCAACTATAAATCATGTATCACACTATTGATGAAAAAAGGACAACATGCATCACACTTTTCTCATGTCTTTACCTTACCTTGGCGATGTAACTATAAATCACTTCAGCAAGCCAAGTTTACCGCTCAAAATTCATCTATCTCCATTCTCATAGCTCCACTTTTCTTGCATGCAAAGTTGTCCTTCCATTTTTAAAATTGGGTCATTAATATTAGAGCATAAAGACTTGATCTCATGCCACCTACCTCTAGCTTTGCTTGATCAAGTTCAAGATATAAAAACACTCTTCATTTCTACTTGGAAGAAGAAAGCACAAATAAAAATAGTCCCCAAGAAGATATTGTTCTTTGCCTGTCTTTTTGGATCAAAGTAGTTTTTTGTCAGCCTCTCTAGATGAACAGGGCGGCCTATGTAAGGTCAATCAGCCTCTCCTCCAACAATGTCAACAACTACATGCTCTAGAGTCACAAGGTTTGAGCTTCGATATCTTCCCAACGCGGATCATGTGCAACATGGTGCTCCATCGCCAATCAATGGTTCCCTTCCCTAAGAGGTCTGATTACCCATCTAGAAAGCATTACTTGTGCTGGTCTAACATTACAAGTTGATAGTCATTCATAGAATCCTATGTAGAAAGACCCTTCTAGAATCCTACAACTCACAATGTGGCATACCCAACAAATCCAAAACATAGGCTTTCTAATTGCAATCCAAACAATGCCTAGAAAGTTATATGCACTCACCACAAAGTCAACAACAAGCTGGTTGCAAAACTACCTTCTACAACTTTCAACAATGTTAAAGTTAGATAGTTGAATAGGCTTCCATTGTGCAATTTACCACATGCTCTAAGTTGTTGACTACTCATCGGATTGTACGACATCTACATTATTCACCATGAGAGACTACTAACTTAATTCGCCAACCCACACAAACCACAACATCAATGCTAACTTACGCAAGAATATTCAGTTTTACCTAGGCACAATATACTCATTTGTCGGTACAAGATAGATTCACACATTTGCAAGTCAATCTATAGCATTCTTATTAAAAAAAGCTTGCCTCTAGTTTGACACTCCCAGTAGCCAATGTTACATTCACTTCTTAAGCTTATAGCTCTCATCAAGATTGCAAACACATGGAGCCTAACTTCACTCTGATGGGTTGAATTCTCATTCTTACTACACCAAATTCATGTCTTATCAGGAACCAATACTCGTCAATGTTTTTTAGTAGCATTCATTATGACACGCCTCAAGATTCTACGCCATCAAGCCACTTCATTGCTATCACTGTTCTTTTAGATTGCTATGCTAGTATGTATTTTCTGCATTCTCTTGCTTACAGGGACCAACTTCTCTTGACGAGACAACACAAATTTAGCAACACCCTCTCCTTTCAATGCTAGAGTATAGATATCAGCTTCCCTCACCTTTTGCAAGCATGCATCACTAAGACCACAATTCAAACAACCACTCCAACATAATCCAAACCTTCATTATTTCTTGAGTAGGAATACAACTACTTTGGATCTTCATTGGTTCTTGAGCAAAAGTAAAGGCTTTATGACATTCTGCATCTACAAGTCATCAAGAAAAACACATACTGCATATTTAGGTCAACATGCCAAACTTGACCTTGTCCTATTTCCAGCATTGTCGCCCAAGAGTATGTTATAATGCAATGAGGACTTCAGCTCTACAAGAAAGGGCAAATGATCTACATATAACTATTCTCTTTAATCCATCATCTACTTCAAACAAGCTTCTTCATCAACTACATGAAAGTGCAATGTAGATCTTTACTCTACATGAAAGGGAAAATGATCTAAGCACATTTTTGTGTAGCCAATGCACTTGCATAAAATTGAACATTAACGAATCTCATGATGTGATCCTCCCTTGGGCACACACAACATCGAAGTGCATCATGTCGAGATGATTTTGGCTGAATGCCATAGCACACATCTACACAAGCATCGATTTGTAAATAATGGCATACAAGTCAACATAAGACAATTGTGCATGCACTCTTCAGTTATGCCATGCAACTTCATGGCCACATGCCATTTGAAGAGCATGCACATGAGCTTCAACAGCTTCACCAGCTTCTCACTCACACCTCTCTGCATTGTTTTCAATTTGTAGGAGTGCACATGTATCTACATCAATATGAGCAATTTGGCTCCATACATGTTCAATGCATGGTTGCGATTGCTCCACATGATTGTGCTAGTCAACAAACACTAAATAGATATGACATCTAGCACAACCATGGCCACATGGAAAACAGACCATATGTGCATGAAACTAGTCAGAATATTATAGATGGCTTAGTTGATAGTCAATTATATGAATACAATTCACTAACCTAGGCATCCTATTAGCTAGCACAGTTAGACTAGTTGGCTAAGTATGATTGTCAGGGTTTTTGTTTCACGGCAGTCAAGTAGATACATTCCTTGTCTGGTCATGGGAACTTTCCTTGCCATGTTCGCTACAATTATGTATCACATACCATTGATGAGTAAGGACAACATTTATCACATTTTTGCATATTTTGCTTCACCTTGTGTAGTGTCCCTCCTGGATCTGAAAATGCAAGTTCTGAACTTTTTTCTGTATTTCTGATGTTTTCTGAGTTTTTTGCAAGTTTCTGATTTTTGTTTGGTTTTCTGATTTTCTTTTTGATTTCTTGATTTTTCAGAATTGGAAATGATGTAACAAATAATACAGAAAATTCTGAAAGCTTGGAACAAAATGATCAGGTACATGTCTGATTACAAATCTGAGACAGCCAATTTGCCACAGTCAAGCTTTATCTCTCCAAAAGGTTCCCTTCCCTATGTCTGATCTATATTATCAGATGTATATCAAGTCTGATCCACTAATTTTGGTCCTCCAAATCCTCACATCCCAGCTAGGGTTTGCTGCCTTCGTCTCAGGTAAGTACGGCAGGCTGGAAATTGGCAAATATTTGATGAATGGTGCTAATAATAACTCAGATCTGCTCCTTGACTGAAACTCCCTGACCTCTTGGCTGTTGCAACCTGAAAATTAATATTTTCTCTGCAAATTCCTCTGAAAGCAAGTGTTGATTCAGACCCTTGGGAGGTATTGTACACCTGTAGGACACTGAAAATTGCGAAGGTTTTTGTTTCCACAATCAAACTACTGAAACCCTTTCCTAGAGCTCCAAATCCAATGAAAGCCAAAGCTGGAAATAACCTGTGAATGAATATAATGGAGCCTCCAAACTTCTTTTAATTTTTCCCCAAAAACCCCATGTTGGTTTTAGGTTTGCAAATCCTTTTACTTTATTAATAAAATATCCCCACTTTAATGATTAAATCTCTACTCCTCAATGTGGCGTTATTTTTCGTGTTCCCTTTTATTATTATTTTGCCATTTAAAACAACCTTATATGGGACTAGGATGGTGTGCTCCCTTGGTGGCCCCTTTCATTAGCTATTTCATTAAATTAATATAAAGTTGCTTTATAAATAGAGCACTTTATTTTATTCATTTAAAACATTAAATTTTTTGAACTTTAATATTTTATTATTAATTTTAATTCTTGAAATCATCACCTAACCTCTCCAACTAGAAACTGAAGCTGCACTTGGTCTCTGAGTGATATCTAAATATAGTAGGCCAACTGCCATTCTCCTCCTAAAACATAGGAACCCTTCCTAAAAATTAGAAAACTATCTCTGACCATCCAAAATGGTTCATAATGCATAACGGGGCATCTCTCAGTCTCCTCCTAGAAATACGGATCCTCTTAAAAAATAGGATACTGTCTTTGAACATCTGGAATGGCTCATCAAGCCCCCTGCAAGGCTCCACAAGCCCTGGGTGGTCAACAATCAAACTGCCAGTCTCCTAAAAAATAGCACCCTCCTAAAAAAAATAGGAAACTAGCTCAGAGCGCCTGAAATGCCACACAAATCTCCCAAAAGGGCCACAAGACCGCTAGATGGCCTCCCTATCCATTGTATTAGCCTACAGGAACCTTGTTGATAGGCTAATCCTGCTACAAAACATTGATACTAAGGAAGGCGCAAAAATTGAGACATTACACCTTGATCAATGGAAATATGTCTATCTCCATTGGCAAAGCTACATGATTTTGTCTACATTTGAAGGCGTCCTCCAATTTTAGACTGCAATAAGATCAGCAATAAGGAATTCTTTCAGTTCTAAAATGAATTTTAGCGATGGCATAGAACCAGATGAACCAACAAGTGGACCAACAGAGGAGTGAAAGGACTTCTGAACAAGGAGATTGATTGTTCTTATAGCTATAACCAAGCAAAAAACTCTCTCTAAGTAGGAGAATGAAAATAAGCTAGCACCCAAGTTTTATGGTCCTTAGAAAGTATTGTAGCTCATCGATAATGCAACATGTGAATTGGAGGCTTCCACAGCCTCACAAATTCACCCAGTGTTTCATTGTTTTGTGAATTTATATCATTGGAGGTGAAATCCCAAATTTTAACAATATCACTAGAATAGAATAAAGAAAAATCATTTTGGAGCTAAAGGCTATCACTTGTACAAAGAGAAACAACTGCAGAGTAGGATGATTACAAAATATCTGATCAAGTTGAAGAATTTGTTGCAGAAGATTCTATTTGGAAAGAGGAAGGATTCTTAAAAGTATGCTCAACTAAGGGTTGAGGACAGCACTACTGTGTAGAATTGATTGGATTTATAGTAATATGTGATGGCAGAGTAGGGGACCTTTATCTTGATAGCTTGTTTGTTTGTAGATAGATAGTTAATAGGGTAAATGACCTCACTGGTATCAGATCTGCATTGCCAAGAATGCTATATATGCAGGTAGTGAGTAGTTATCGATCATCATATTGCTAATTATGTTCTTGTTGTGAAGCTTTTGGGGGTTCCCCCTTCGAAGTGACATGGCCTAGTAATCTAGTTTTTTTGTTTGTTATTATCTTATTTCACTGAGTTTATAAGACCTGCTCTTATTTCTACATTATTCTACTAATTTAATTTTTTGATAAAAAAAAATGTTAGTAATTTTTCATCTTTTAAGTGATTAGGAAATTATAAAAAGAAAGTGCCGTGCAAGCCAGCCAATAAGACTTAACCGTGGTTGTCCACTGGGAATCAAGGATCATATAATATGGCTAATAGGATTATTTCTGGGCTAGCTTAGAATTCTATAATTTAGAGCTTCCTTCCCCATATGAGAAGAGGAATAAGGAGAATGCAAAGAAAGGAATGTGAGAGAAGCTCAGGTGAAGAACTTATCAGCATATTGTTGTCAAGCAATATTTTGTTATTTGAGTTCAAATTCAAAATATTTGGTTTTTTGTTCCTAGTCTTATGATTCTAGTAATTTTCAACTGATTTTGCTGGCTTTCTTACATGGCATGAGAGACCATGTGTCCTTTCTAACATGGATTCAGACCTCTTACGACATGAAAATTCAAAGAAATAATTTCAGTTTGGGGTAACATAGGGTATCATGGTTTCAAACCTATTTTTTAGAACCTTATAGAACACTGTAAAAATTCATAAATAAAAATATGAGGTCGTAATTTCAAAGTCTTTCTGGGTAAATTTCCTAGTGAAAACCACTGCCATGCATCTCCTTTCCTCCAAATATAATTCCAATACCTTGCTTCTCTCTTTGATTCATACTACTACAACTACAGCAAGTTTTAATAATAGCTGTAGACAATTGAAAACAGCAGATAAGCTCCTGTTGTTGAAGCTGCCAAAATTTCTTTCTGGGTCCTCTAGAGTAACATTTATTTAGCCGGAAGGATTCGACACTATAATGAGTGTCATGGGAAGTGATATATCCAATGCAAAGGCCAGTTTGTTTTTTCCGCAGAAAATGCCATGATATCAAACTAAGATTATCTGTCTTGGTCTCCAGCAAATATGCTGTTGAAGAAAAAAGATTTGGGAGAGAACTTCTACCCCACAACTTGAATTGTTGCTTACTAGTATCATGAAGAGGTGGGTTCTCTCTGTACGCATGATATTTTATGAGGATTCAACTGCATAGTTTTTGAGTAAATACTAAATCTCATTGACCCATATTTTATGAGCGGGGGCTCACAAGAACCCATCTGTTATGAGCATTAATGATTCACTTAGCCACCTACTTTTTTATGTACATGTTCACAGATAATATTCTGCTAGCTTCTTTACAAGCTTTTGACATTATACTACTTATTGCAATTGATTCAACTGCATAGTTTTTGAGTAAATACTAAATCTCATTGACCCATATTTTTATGAGTGGGGGCTCACAAGAACCCATCTGTTATGAGCATCTTAGCCACCTACTTTTTTATGTACATGTTCACAGATAATATTCTGCTAGCTTCTTTACAAGCTTTTGACTTTATACCACTTACTGCAATTGAAGCAAAAACCTTTTTGATATTGATTTGAAACTGAAATTTCATCAAAATTGTTGAACGTACATAGAAAATAGGAAAGATGGCTGAAATGGCATCTTTGACCCACAATCATGGTGTAGATGACCCCTTCACCTTCAGTTCGATTACTATATGGATAAATATATCAGGCTAGTTATGCGTCTTTAGTAAAAAATGATATAGACTTCCTTCCAACTAGATAATTGGTGGTTTCCTGGATTATGGAAAAAACCCTCGCTCATGTAATTATCAGTATCGTCCTTGAAAATATATGAGTCTGGTCATTCTTATGTTTTTCAATGTTACTATGATTATAAAATGCATACAAAACTAAAATTTAATTTGAAGTATTCTACTTTAATCTGAGAAAATATGCTACGAGTATCTTAATTTTTGATGATCTTTTATGTTATCATTATTCTATCACTTGAAGTTGAAGCAAGATTTAAGTTATGCTCCCTCTAGCTTACGTTTTAAGACCCCTGCCTTTTTCTGAATGGTGAATGATTTTTGAGAGCCCAGCTGAATTTTTATTGGGATAGATTACAATTTCTGTGGTAAACGTTTTAGAATGATGTGTATGTGATGACAAGACACTGATCAGAATCTTGTTTTTTTCGTTTCAGGTTAATATGATAATGTATGGAAAGAGCCTTCTCTATGCAGAATTTCTAAACAAGAAAAAGTTACAGGAGAGAATGTCATTGACTCTTCTTGAACTTGTGCTTAATGTTGGGAAGGTGACAATTCCAATAACTGAGAATAAACTTATCCTTTCATTAACATGTACCGATGCTGATGATCTAGATGTTGAAGTTCCAGATGTTATCATCAGGGTGCGATAGTTCTGGTGTAAGCCCGTCCTATGAAAAAAAAAACAATTTATTACATATAATCCTTCATTCTGTATATCCATATCCTAGTGAAAAAATTAGCAGCATTTTAACATCGTCAGTTGTTTGTTTGAAATCATGCTTTATGTCTGTCTTGAGCAATCCATGTTTACACCTTCAAAACATTCCTTTAAATTTTTATAAAGTCCAAAGGAACATAGGAAATCCAAGCCCATAAATCATCCTTTCTACAACATAGTTGACAGATTTTAGTCCTCAAAGAAGACCATGCATCAAGATAAAAAAATTCAACTAAGAACATATATTTAGCTGATGACTTTTAGAACCAACTGGTGGTTAGTCTTAAAACCGGATAATTTACTTGAATATTCTTAAGGTAATTTCACTTCGGTGAATTCTATTTAGTTATTCTTGCCTTAAAGAAAGTTCCCTGGCCTGCCAGACCAGCATGCTTAAGTTTAGTTCCAAGCCTTGGGATCGGCTTGATAGGAACATGGAGCACATGCTGCGTATTAAATTTGTCAATTAGTAATTTGAATTCACATGCAAGACATGGACAAGCATGCAAAACATGCAAATTATCATTCATTTATAAAAGCATTTTGCATTCTTCATGTTCATTTTGAGCTCAACGGCTAGCCCTCTTTGTATCTGTCTCCAAAAACAACTGGATCATAAATAAGCGTACAGAGTTGAATGAAGTAAGAATCCCACTAAGTACTGTTTTTGTACGGACTCTTATCAATACATCATATAGCTTGAATTGTCACCCAAAAGTAAAAGTTCATTCTATGTTGTAATAAATTAAGATTAGATGTTCAAGCTTTTTCCATCTGTTCATGGGCAACTGTTTCTCAACTAGGTTGAGCGTGTTTGTACTTGCAATTAAGAATAAAGTTATTAAACAAGAGCTTTGGCGCATTACTCAGACTGTCTCTAATGGGGCCGTGTATCAACTTAGCAACATTTTTCTCTTACGCTTAGGATATCTTATACGAGCTTACCTTCCGACTTTAAATCCAGCACAATAAATTGTATACAAGATAATGTTTTTATGATGCCATGTGGATGCTCTGTCTTATGGCTTGTAGGTACAAGGTAGCCTTGCCTTTGTGGTGTATAGGTGTAGATTTGCATGTATCAAATCTGTACAAAACGAGTAAAATTGCAACCATCAATATGCACACTCGTTAACAAAATAACTAGTTCTGGAATAATGAAAATAATGCAAAATTTATTTAGAAGGTTCATTATTAAAAATGTTTCCAAAACTTACAGCTTGACATGCAAATCACAACAATGTTGTCGTTACTAACCGAAGAATATAAATTAAATAATGACAAAGTTGCATGAGGACCTTCAAAAGAACCTAGCCACAAACATTATTAGATATATCACATTTGTAAACTAAGCGCAATTTCCTAAGCATTTTGATATGTAAAGCATCGATCCAAGACCCCAATTTTTAAAAGTTTTTAGGCCTCAATATACAAATCAAGAGACCTTATTATTAGAAAGAAATCATTGTCAACCCTATCTATTAAATAGGTAAGCCAACTCCAACATGTGTAATTGGATTCAATGCAGTACTCCCTTCCTCATGGCTATGCCCAAATTGATAAACACCTATATACTCGTAACACTTTAAGCATACCCATAACAAACTAAATCCCTAAACTCTTCATTCATGATTGGCATTAATTTTTGGTCTAGGATAGCGACCTTTATCATTAACATGATTCATGTTCTAAATATTCCTTCTTATTAGCTTACTCTTTTCAATTACCCTTTGAGCTTTCTTTCTTGATGTTGGTGAAATCACCAAGTCATGGATAGGGTATGTCTAGTAACATCATATTTGGTCTATATATATTTCTTCCCTTATAACACTTTAGGTTAATCCCTTCTTTTGTCACCTCTTTACTTTTGTATTATTATTTTCACACCTTATATAGGGCTAAGAAATTAGGAAACTTCGCATGAGTGAAGCAAATGACATGGTATTGCCCAATTTGAATCCATCAAACATGTGGGGTTCTTAATCATATCCATGTATTAAATAAAATGACAATCTTTTACACTTTCTGCCTTTTTGTCATGTCAACCATTTTCTTTGTACATAAGTTGTGACTATTTTTAAGGTTGATAATTGTATGAAAAATATGCATGTCACATGGAAAATATTTTTATTAATTAAGAATTCATGGTCTTGGAGTACTATATACACATCTTAACACCTTTAGTTGCTCAATCACTTTTACCTACTCCTTCCAAAAGGTTTTGACACGAGTAATTCTCCAACAAAGGTAAGACTCAAAGTCTTGGAAAGCTACATTAACATCTTACCATCCTCCTTAATTTGTTTGTGTTTCTCATTGCTTCTAAATCCTTAACATGTTAGACATCTCTTAGTTCTCAAATTCTATCAATGTATTGTTCCAAAACACACTTTTGTGTTAGACCCTCTAGATAGTTCATTAAAACAAAAACTAGGGCTTTACATTCTCTACCCAATTTATGTAGTTGGGTGGTAATCGTTCTCCTTGTGGTATTGATGTGTAGATCTATTCCCTTAGTTTTTGGCACCCCTATTTTTAAACCTTCATTTTGTCCATTTAATGACTAAGCTTGTGTTAAGAGGCCTTAAATTTTTTTCCCATAAAGTCATAATTCCTTTTAAAATTATTTAATGCTTTGTGATTTTGTGTAGAATTGACCTTCCAAGTCATTTCACAGCCATTGTTAGGTCTTAACAGGGTTCTCACAACTCGTATTGATTGTAAGAAGGTGTTGTGTTCACATGTTTTTATTAAGAGGTCTTGAAGTTAAAATCTTTCAAGCGTTGGTCATAACATTGGTTTTCACAACTCCATCGAGAGTTGTTGAGGTTCTTAAAACTTGGCAATTACCCAAAGGGTTTTCTTTTAGGCAAAGTATTTCAAACGAAGTTCAATTCTTGGATTCATAACCATTCTCGGGAGCCAACAAGGTTCTCGCAAGTTGAGATTTGACACCGATCCAAGAACTTCAAAATTTCAATCGAAAGAAGAGATGAAAAGAATCTCTAAGTTTGAAGAATTACTTTGAGTTGTGACAACTCCTTTGGAAGTTGACAAGGTTTCATAACCTTGTTGACATCTACTACATAACCCACAACCTCGAAGGAAGAGATAAAAGAAGGCAAAAGATAAGAATGAAGAAGACAAAGTGGAGTTTGATTGAGGTTTTGAGAAACTAGCTCCCAACTCTATTTTCCAAAAAGGACAAATTTGAATGTTGGCACCAACAAGTCGTATTTGCCTTGCATAAATTATTGTCAGGTAGGTGGATTGAATGCAGGGGTATTTTACGAGGAAAGCTATAGATTTTGATTATTTCAAAGGTAGTTGCCCAATAAGAATTGGGGGTATTTTGGCTTGCCTTTAGTTGCTCAATCACTTTTACCTACTCCTTTTAAAAGTTTTTGACCTGATTAATTCTTCAACAAAGGTAAGACTCAAACTCTTGGAAAGCTACATCAACTTTTTACCATCCTCCTTAACTTGTTTGTGTTTCTCATTGCTTCTAAATCCTTAGCATGTTAGACATCTCTTAGTTCTCAAATTATATCAATGTATTGTTGCAAAACACACTTTTGTGCTAGACCCTCTTAATAGTTGATTAAAACAAAAACTAAGGCTTTACATTCTCTAGCCAATTTAAATAGGTGGGTGGTTATCCTACTCCTTGTGATATTGATGTGTAGATCTACTCCCTTAGTTTTTGGCAACCCTATTTTTAAACCTTCATTTTGTCCATTTAATGGCTAAGATTTTGTGAAGAAGCCTTAATTTTTTTCCCATTGTGTCATAATTCCTTTTAAAATTATTCAATACTTAGCAATTTTGTGTAGAATCAGCCTTCCAAGTCATTTCACAACTGTTGTTATGTCTCAACGGGGCTCTCACAACTTGTATTGACCCTAAGAATGCTTTTTTTATTAAGAGCTCTCAAAGTTAAAATCTTCCAAGTGTTGGTCTTAACATTGGTTTTCACGACTCCATCAAGAGTTGTTGAGGTTCTTGAAACTTGGTGACTTACCCAAAGGGTTTTCTTTTAGGCAAAGTATTTTAAATGAAGTTCAATCCTTAGATTCACAACCATTCTTGAGAGCTGAGAAGGTTCTCACAAGTTGAGCTTGACACTAATCCAAGAACTTCAAAATTTCAATTGAAAGAAGAAATGAAGAAAATAATCTCAAAGTTTAAAGAATTACTTTATGAGTTGTGACAACTCCTTTGGAAGTTGACAAGGTTTCACAACCTTGTTGACATCTAATACGTAACCCGCGACCTTGAAGAAAGAGATAAAAGAAGGTGAAAGATAAGAATGAAGAAGACAAAGTGGAGTTTGATTGAGGTTTTGAAACCTTTGTTGGGTTTTGACAAGGTTTTGAGAAACTAGTTATGTCCCAACTCTCTTTTCCAAAAAGGGCAATTTTGAAAGTTGGCACCAAGTGGTATTTGCCTTGCATAAATTATTGTCAAGTAGGTGGATTGAATGTAGGGGTATTTTAAGAGAAAAGCTATAGATTTTGGTTATTTCAAAGGCATTTGCAAACCAAAATTGGGGGTTTTGAGAGTGCAGAGATCATAATTGGAGCAAAGAGAAGGCATAATTAAATAATTGGAAATATCACTTAATTATGGTGATAAGAACAAGAAAGAATAGTTTTAATTAAATAATACAATTATTTAATCAAACTTAGAGAAAGAGATTAATTAAATAATAACTATATAATTAATTTTTAGAAGAATATTTAGGGAATCTTGACATAATATTAAATAAAAGCTAAATAATTAAATAATTGGAATTGGAGGGAAAAGATGAATTTGAATTTCATATTTGGAAAAGTGACGTGAATTAATTAAATAATAGAGATTGTTTAATTAAGAGGAACATTAGTAAAATTGTTGCACACAAACGATGGGATAATTTTTAGGTGTCTACATTTTGCCCCTCTTTGAGCCAATGCATTTTCAAGTGTTTTGATTAAGGAAAATCAAGTTTTGAAGGGGCCTCGAAACCTTGTACAAAATGGTTAGGAAGGATATTAAAAAAAGCATACAAATATGGGACAGATCAAGACCACAAAGAGGGTTTTACAATAGGCTCCCACAACCTGGAATAAAGAAAGAACCAGAAAAAAAAGAATTTGGAACCCCAACAATAAAAGCCACTGCATAATCAAGTGTTGTTTCAAAGGAAAATCATAAATATTATGCCTCAGTATGCCCCAGTAGGAACAAAGTGACGACAAGGTAATAGATGCCCCCTTGAGAGATTTTTTGTGCAAAAAGGGCATGAATGATCTCTCGAAATAAGATAAAAATGTTAGTGGAATGATGAAAGAGAAGAATAGTTAATAAGAAGTGAAGAACGATAATAAGTCATGATGATTACTTGATTAACATTGGACATAGAGATGACATCAATCATGTATGGTTTTAGGAAAGACTCATTTTGTGTAAGACTAGCGACAATGGTTGGTTTCAAGGAAGACATACCCTGTATAAGACAAGCGACATCTTGTATAAGACACATGATGTTGATTGATTGACTGACTGATTGAATAATTTGACAAATTTCACAAATTGATTTGGCCATTTTGATAGGTCGATTAATTCACTAATTTGACCGATAGAAGAAATGTTAGTGACATGACTAGATTTAGAATGTCAGAAATGACCGACAAAATATTAGGATGTGAATGACTAGGTCAAAAAGGTGAAAATGAACTAATGTTGAAATCCGAAATTCATTAATAACTATCTTTGAAATCTTTTAGACATTAAACAAATATTTTATATCATTGAGCCACTCGAGTCTCCCATTTGACAATCTATATATGGAGATCACTCGCCTCTCACTATGACTGCCTCAATCTATCCCGGGTCCTCCGCAATAAGTCCTTAACCCGTGCCATCTCATCTCCTGGAGGAGGACCCTGTGCAGCTTGATCCTACATGACTGCATCCTCACCGTGTGCCTCCTTCTCAGGAGGCCGCTGCGCCATATCATTTGTCCTCTACCGTGAGGATCTATCATGTGTCCCACTGCTACCTGTGCTAGGCTCTATATCCATATCTCTAGGTGGAATGGGAGTCTGTCGCGTCTTGTACCATGACACTTGCTACTGATCCTGCTGCTGCTATGGTGGAGGCTACGGTATCTGGTGCTGATCCTCCTGTCGTGGTGGTGCCTGAGCTACCTGTTGTTGTACTACCTGTTGCTGCACAACCTATGCCTGCTAACCCATCCTAGCTAGATCTGTGTATCTTGGGAATGGATGTGCTGCTAAATGATCTCTGTATGCTGGCGTCATCCCTACGTCTACTATCGCTGCCATATAATCCCACCTGGCAGGGGGTACTCGTGCATCTATCATCGACCACCTTGGATCTAGTTTGGGACCCTAGCCCTTCTTCGTCTCATCGATGAAGCGAGCATAGGAGCAATACTCCTGGGAAATGTCCTACGGATGGTTGGACTGCCACATCACCTGTGACAATGGAAACCTCTCTATCACTGCAATCGATCGACCTATCAGTATCCATGAGCTGAACGTATATTGCAGCTCCTGTCTGGCATCATCCCAGACCTCTGTCCCAACCCATGGCCTCCATACCATTGCCACGATGTCATCCAGTTGCGACCTCCATTGCCTAGTCTTACCCAGCGCTGGTTGGGTCACAGGGCCGTTGTACCTATAAATCTATGGCTCCAATGGCTGTCTCATGTCCTGGAACAGTGTCTTGCAAATGGGAAGATGCTCCCAAGCCCATATCTGCAATACAAAGACACCTGTTGTCATGCTCCTGGTATCCCTGTATACTATCTCGTACATCTCGTGAAACATTTAGGCCAGCATGCATTGCCCCTACCCATAGTGAATCGGCTGCTCTATCATCCTCTACAGCATCCGACCCCAGTCACACTCCAATCTGTGCTGCCCTCTATCTGACATCAAATAACAACCTAGAAATGCTGCTAGCACCACTGCTAATCGATGCCTGACACCATAATCTCTGATCAAGTCATCCCATGGGATGGCCCGACCCATAACCAAATCGTCCTGAAAGATGGCCCGAAGTGCCATTGTGTCTGCTCTGGGCTGAACATCGTACTCCACGTGTGGCCCGTGGAATGGTACTTGCAATATACGATAGATATCCTCCGGGGTGATCGTCATCTCTCCCTAGGGCAAGTGGAATGTGTTCGTCTCAAAATGGAAACACTCGACGAGTGCACCCAACAGACCGTGATTCACCTGAATGTTGGGTACATCATGCACATATGATAAGCCTAAACTATCTATGTGGGCTGACTATGCATTGTCTAGTTGCCGCATGACCTCACCAATCACGGGATGATGTGATCGGAACACTATATCCGAAAAATCCACCTGCAATGCAAGCAACAACACGTGATCAGTACCTCAATCACGTTGATTTTAATGCAAAACAGAATTTGATGCTGTGCATCTATCCTAAACATGCCTCTCAGATAATCTACTTGGCTAGTTTACGCAAATTTTAGTAGAAATGTTAATTTTTTGCAATAGTTTTTCGTGCGAGGAAGTAGGAACCTCGCGCGAGATTTCATCATCGCGCGAGAGATCTTCCTCAAGGAGGATTTCTCACGCGACAACGCGGGCATCTTCGCATGAGCCTGTGAGAAGACCCCACGTGAGGAAGCCCTCTTTTGGTCTTTCCTCACGCGAGATCCCTCTATGGCCCGCGTGAGGAAACCGTTTCCTCGCGCGAGATTTTGCGGGGAAGTTCTACAAATGCTCTAAATCCTATATAAATCTACCTAAATGCATTAAAACTTGAAGTACAAAGCAGGGTATTGACTACTCACAGGTGGGTTGTACTCCACCGACCGACTATGGCACCTCGATCGCTCGAATCTCTGAGAATGCATTGGAATATTCACCATTTTGCTCAGGAGCTCTCTCATAATCGCTAAAAGTCAAAGGTTACAAATGAATTAAAAATGACCCTTCTGGGCCTTATATAGGTTTTGGCCTAAATTTAAAAAATGCTCCATTTTGCGTGAAAACTTCACCCTTAGCTAAATTGACCGCTCTGAATCCATTTTTCGAGATCGAAATCGAAATCTGACACTCCTAGATAGCTCAAAATCGTGTTTTAAATTTTCTAGGACCAACATGATTGGATGCTTGTGTAGTCAACCTTCTAGTGTCATTTTCTTGCCAGAATCACATCTCATCATCATTTTCTCGACTCCATCAAAGATAACGCTAGTCAATTCTAGTCAACCATGGTCAAACTTGGTCAACAGGACCTCCGAATTGCTCCAGATCGCTTCTGCATCTTCTCGATTCTTCTGTAATATGTTTTGAGTTCTTCCAGATCTTCGATTTTATCTCTATCTGCAACCTATTGTTGTCAATCATCTTTATGATGTGTCATCTTTTGATTTCGCTCTCGAGGGGGCAGGATTATTGCATCATTGAATCAAATCAGTCTCAAATCAATCTGATCTAAATCAAAGTCCTCATCGCCAGGGGCATCTCATCACTAGGGGCATCTTTGTGTCTCACATCTTGTCATCTTGTCATCTAGCTATTAGGTATCTAAGCAATCTAACTTGGATCCTCGAGGATCAAGCTTCGTTCTGGAGATGGTTCTCAAAATCTCATTAGGTATTGGGGCAATCTAACCCTAATTCCTGAAAGTCAAGCTTCGTTCTAGAGATAGATCTCGAAAGCTCTTTTTGACTGGCATCTGGGGAATCTAACTTAGATTTCGGAGGACTAAGCTTCATTCTAGAGATGGTCCTGAAAATATTCATCATATATCATTTAATCAATGGGTATTGGGGCAATCTAACCCTGACTCCTAAAGATTGAGCCTCGCTCTGGGGATAGTCTTATGAAAAGTGGTAATCTAATCGAGGTCTTCGCAATCTAACTTAGGCTCCGGGGAATCAGCCTTCATTCCAGAGATGGTTCTACAACTCGATTTGATTGGTGTCTTGGCAATCTAACCTTGACTTCCAAGGGTTAAGCTCTGTTTTGGAGATGATCCTAAAAACCTCATCAATTGTCACATCAAACTATTCTTTGAATCAACGCGTTGCTCGCACATTAATTCAAAGAGGGGCAAAATGTAATACCCCAAAATTGGCATCTTGCAATCCTAACCAATTTTGTTGCATTTAGTCTCATTCCTTCAAATTTTTACATCATCAAAGTCCTATTGTACTAGGCAATTCTATCTCCTAATTGACTTTACTTGACTTAGTGTCAAATGTAGAAAACCTCAAATTTGCATTAATCACATGCTATATTTAATTCCTAAATATCGACATTTATTGGCTAAATAAACCTTATGATTGATTAATTTAATTACAAAGTCCTAGCACTGTAATTAAATTAAATTCCACCCCTTTTAGCTAAAACACATCAAGAGGAATTAAATAATATTTGGTTATTTAAATGAATATCCTCATTTGAATTTAATTATTCAAGTAATTGGAAAAGTCACCATGTGGCCATATTTCATTTAATTAATTAAATATTCTCTCTAAATGGTTTCACCTCCCACCAAGGAGACGAAGGGTCGACCATTTCTTTGCAAGAAACTCTTCAATCTCCACCAGGCTTTTTTTATAATAGAACCCTCTCATTCCTCATTTGAGGAGACAATTTTTGAGTATCAAAATGCTGGCGAATTATTGTCTCATACTCTTGCATTCAAAGTTATTTTCATATTGCACATTAAAATAGTTTCCATTCTTAGATTAATGATGCATTTCATTCTCAATTTAGTTTGCTTACAATGTTCTTAGATTAATGCTCAATATTTTATTTTCTTGATAAATCTTGCACCAATCATTCTAGCTTAATTTCAATTGCATTCTTTCTTTTAGCATTAAACCCTCCATTCTGGAGTTTGGTCTATGGTTGTTGGACTCTCAGTTCTGAGAGTTACTCAAAACCCCACCTAGATAGGAGGCAACAAGTCGATTCATACAGGCATGCGAAATGAGTAATTCCATATTCATTTTCGTATGTGGTTGATGAGCAATCACTATGTTGAAGTCTATGGCTAAATAAGAGGTCAACATTTAGCTATAAACATTTTGGTGCCCAGCGTGGGGCAAAAAATTCATTTTTGGCCTCATTCTCTGATTTTTTTTTCTGTCAAAATTTCATACTTTGTCTGTATAGTCGTATGTCCCTGGTACAAAATCTCGCGTGAAGATTCCCACTGCGTCGCACGAAGTTTTGCTGGCTCTAGCATTTCCTCACATGAAAAAGGTGTTTTCTCGTGTAGGATTGTGCATTCTCGTGCGAAATCTGACATCATAGTTTTAAAAGTTTCAGTTTCTATACTTTCTTGTTGTTGTTTTTTGACATTTAGTATTTGTTGTGGTTTTTATTATCTCTATTGTCTGATACAACATAACAGTGGGTTGCAGGACGTTTGACGAAGACTTCAAAAACATGCATACTTATTGACGGTTTGCTTATAGGATGCTTGACGAAGCTATTTTAAAAACATTCTGTCTGTTTACTGCATATTTCACTCTTGTACTTCTCTATGATAGCTTGTGAAATCCTGATCTTTTCTTCATCGGGTTCTGAAATGTTTTGATTACCAAGGTTGTGCTCTCATTAACCTTGTCAATAGGGTGTCTTAGATACACCTTGTTGATTCTGTCCATAGTGGTCCTGTTATCATTCCAATCTTCTCCAATAGTATATGGAAATCTTCTCAGCAAATGGAAAAATATGTATGTAATCAAAGATGAGAATCTAAACTGAGAGTTCTTAGTCTTCTTTATATTCTCAAGGTTCTCAAATAACTGAATTCTCAAAATTTCACACATATCTACTTGAACTTTATCAACGCACATCAAATACCAACTATCATCCACCAAATACAACAAACGCATTAAAAAATTTAATCATTAGACAATGTCAATGGCTGGAAATACAACACATGATGAATACACGCGTAGGGTATAAACTATACAGAAAGCAAACATATATCACACATGATGCAAGCATGTAAGGTACAAAACAAAGAGCAAACACAAGCATGTATGACACAAAGCAAACACACAAACTATGCAAGGCAAGAGGAAACACATAAGACACCCAAGTCAATTAGAATGCATTGAATGAAAATGATGATAATACACATAGCAAGAGATTAGGGATTCCAATTGTGGTTTGGAATATGAAAGTAGATCTGAGAATGATTGCTTGAGGACTCTACAAACTTGCTCCAAAACTTGACCAAAACCTCTAACAACTGTATTAATTTATTGTTAAGATAATAGAAGTTATGGTTGTTAATGATCTAGAACTTTGTATTGTTCAAAGTATATAATTGTTCATCACAATCCGATCTATCCATCTATGCCACTTTCTTAGTCTAAATCCTTCAAATTCGCAATTGCACACACAAAATACTCTAAAATGTTGTGTCATATAGTCTTACATTGGTCTAATCTAACTTGGTGTTCCCACATCCATAAAAATTATGATAATCATAATAACAACTATGTGCTCTTAGGAGAGCAAGGGAAAAATAAAATAACTTAAACTAAAATGATTACTTTATTTGTGAACCATTTGCTTTTGTAAAGTTTTGCATGAAATGTTATTGAATGTTTGCAAGGGTTAGTAAAAAACAACATTACATTTATTTAGTATACACTATGAATTAGGTTAAAAATGTCTAAATTTAACAGGTTTAATATAAAGCACGAAATATATAAAGATCTCATAAAGAGATAAAGATAGGAACCTGGAATTGCAATTTGAAACTGACTTGGTAGGACTCCAATAGTAAGCTCTAGTATCCTGAAGATGTTTTCACAAAAGCCAATGTGAGAAACGGTATAAGAAAATTTTTGTGTAGATATACACAAAGTATGGAGTCAAAACAAGATTACAAAAATGTTGAGCACTAATGTCATACAGTTTTATATTGTTGTAAGTCAGATAATGTTCCTCTTATTTTGCTCCTTTCATATGTGTCGTTGTCGTAATCTAAAACCTTCTAATCTACACCTGCACACATGAAAGAGAGGAAAGACATGTTTCTTATAGGGGCTTGCCTTGGTCAAGCCCCTTGTTGGTATTCTCACTACAAAAACTATGATGACGATATAATAAATGTCTTCTATTAGCAAGAAAATGCGAAAATAACTAACATAAATGTTAATAATTACTGGAGATGTCAATCCCTTCCTTCTACTCCATATAAAGAGTTTGTGAATTCCCACAAATGTTAGTACACAACATAATAAAAATAGTAAGTAATAATATCACTAGATTGAAAATGGCATAGCACTTGATAATATCCTTGCACTTATTATTATTGATTTTGACACATTTCTATAAAGATTATTTAGAATATTAAATAGATTATCCAAATATGCTTTTCAAATAATGAAGCAATATATTCTTATGCAACTAAAATCTTTACATAAGCTACAATTCAAAAAACACCATCTACAAGGTTGTGTTAACTACAAGCCCAAAGCCAATATTTGAACACTAGAATTTGGAGCCAAATTGGCAGAACGTTGTAGGTGCATGTTATTGTCCTACCATGTTTGGCAGCTTAAAGTGTTGGAAAATGTAGGATATGGATAAGATGGCCAATTTAAGCCCCCAAGGAAATAAAATTCCCGCAAGTTGATCCAAGAACAATCCAAGCTCAGGAACTTATCAATCCATAATCCTCAAGGTATACCACTACTCTCTGATATTCTTGCTTGGTGATCCCTCACCTAAATACTCAACAATGTATTAGTTAGATTTAAAAATATTGCATGCTTCACCGGGATTGTGTGGTCGTATGAGAATCCTTAATGAGAAAAAGCCCATCAAGCCAATGAGAATCCACAACATCAAGGTAGAACAAATAGGATACCAGAGGGTAATCCACAAGTTGCACACGTAGATGAGGATGTTCAGTCTTCAAATTGTAAAGAAGCTAAGAGGGGACATTCTTATTATATGAAGAGCCTTGTTGAATGATCAGAAATAACCAATCCATAGGAAGAATTTTTTTCACACAAGCTGTAAGTGTAATGGTAAATTTTGCAATGTTATTATAAATGGCAATAGTTGGTGTAGGGGCGCCCCATTGGGATCATTCCTCCATGAGGCTAATTTGGGCCATTTTATGATAAGGGATACAATAAAGTCCTGTGTGATGTAGAGTAGGAAACAAAGGTGGTGGATAGATGACTACAAATGATCAAACTTGAGAGGCTTGGCACTACAATCCCACTAGCCCCTAAGGCACACACATACCCCAAATACCCCAAATGACTCCAACACCTTCCCAAAGGCCAAGATGAGTAATAAAGGTATAAACAAGTTGTATTTGACAAGATTCAATCACTTTTGGACTCCTCCCAAATACCCAAGAGCCAAAACACCAAAACTATCCTCAAGGCCTAATTGCCCATCAAGTAGCCCTGCTGGACTGTTTATTCCTATTTTCTCTTACTTTTTCCAAAGAACTAACCAAACAAATTATATTTTTGGATACCCTTTTCGGGTTTGCACAACATACTAGAAGATTGGATAGGGTTGTTTTGGAGCACTATTTGCTGCTCACCCTAGTGACCCCTTTTTAGGCTAAAAATATGGTCATTTAATAAAGAAAGGGTTAACCAGACTTATCCAAAAGACTCTAAACTCTCAAATGTGACTTATTATGGCCTAAAACTGACAAATATCAACTTGGATCAATTCCAAGTCTCCTCCAAGCATCCATCTCCCAACTAGGCTCTCTCTAGGGCCTCCAAATCAAGGTTTTGACAAAAAATGCCTCTCCAAAACATTCCTGATCAATATAATGGATGGATCACCTTTATATCATCCATATACAACTATCCAAGTCATAAAAATCCCCTCTCCTTAAGGATAGATTGGGAGCTCGATAGGTATAGAATCATCCAAATTGGACACCACTAGAAACTCATTCTTTATGTCATAGACTCAATAGCTCTTAAGGAGTCTATGAAGGTACAAACTCTTTAGGCAGTTGCCACATTTAGTAATATCATCATTCAGCATGGCAAATATTTATTCCAATCTCATAGCCCAAATGATGGTTTAGTAGGTGGTATTATGTGAGAGATAATGATGCACATGCAGATGGTTCCTGGTCCTATGTTTGTGTTGTTTATGGTTTGAGATGTTATGGACTTAGCTTGTCAAATAATGTGTCATTGCCTGTGATGACATGTATGACTAGGTGTTCTATGGTTTCAACGCATATGTATGTTGAATTTATTTTGTAATGTTTTATATATTAAAAACTTAATTTCCAAATATATATAAATTTTTAAGTATAGATCAAACCAAGAACTAATGAAAACATTATGCATTTCAAGGTGTAGTGACAAAGGGTGGTACATCATCAACCATTTCTACTACAATTTGTCCAATCATAGACTCGTTAGAGGTAAAAATTGTATTACATGTCAAAAGAGAATAAGACATTGTATTCAAAATAATGGTTTATAAGACATTAACTTAATAATGTATATCTATTTTTGGTTTAACAAGTGATAGCAACGGACTAGATATTATGTCAATGATGCTACCTGGCTTACAAAGTTATATGATATTCTTTTTTGCTCATATGTGAACTTACAATTCTTATTAAATATGCATATCATTTAAAGTGTGATTATTTAACCTATATTTAATGTTATATTGTTAATCCTATCTTACTCTTGTAGGGTATTCCAAGTATGGCTAACACAAAACCCATGAAAAATTCTTCCTTGAGTTCAATTGGCTAAGGAAAGGTAATTAAAAATAATTTTAAATAAAATTATAGGTTAAAGAGCTTATATGAGTTATTATAGCATTATTTTGATGTTGATAATTTGACTACATATTATGATTATACGTGTACATCTATATTGGTAGTCTAAATTTTTTTGTCTTCTATATACAGGGACCAATGGGGTTTACTAGTATGTTGTTTGCAACTTCATTGAATCCCCCTATTAGGACAACAACATAACCATCAAAGGATCAAATATATGTTCATTTTATATTATATCTATATACATTTAGATAGAGTCAGATATATGTTTAGTTTAGGTTGCTTTGTCAACAATAATACTATATTAACTTGTATCAATTGTATTTTACCTACTATAGTGTTTTTCACGATTTGACCATGAGATAAATCCTCTACCTCATTGATATGGTAGGACTTATAATTATCAAAGGGTAACATCATTTGCAAAATACCTTTTAAAAATGGGGCAAAGGCATGAGACAATAAAATAATTCAATTTTAGAGCTATTATAGTTCAATGTAGTTATTTTGATGTTAATTTGGCATTTGTAAACTATTGTTGACATAAGTAATCTAATTTATTATTTGATGTGTTATTGTGCAGCCATCTTTAGAGCTACATACTTCCTCAAAGAGGCTTAATTTTGATGATCCACCATAGCCATAAGATTTGATAGCGACATATCTATGTCAATTGTGGTCATTTGAAAAAGAAATATTGTAGTCATCCAACATTTTTTTCTTATATGTATCTTGAGATGGAATATGCCACATTTTTGTAAAACTTTTATTGAGTTGGCATATATTCCATTTTTGTATATAAATATGTACACTTGATTATTCTATAGTTTGATATATAAAAGTTGATATTTGATCTAATTTTTTCATTGTGTGGATGTCTTCCTACTCAATAACTTAAAATTTGAATTTATAGTCAGTTTATAATGGTAAAAAATAATGAAAGCTAGCATGATATTGATTAATGATGTTGCACTTCAATAGAAAGTTTATAAATTACAAAATTGGTATTTGATCTAAATTGTAAGTGTTACATTTGGTTTTCTTTGGCAACTTCACCAAATTTTATGATCACTTTTACATTGTTATTAATCATAACATGGGTTCTTAGTAATGATGGATAACAAGTAGTAAAAATTAGATTTAGTTGCATGTGCTACCTCCTTTACTCTTTGACATATTTGAACATATAAACACATCTTCAATATAATTTCTAAGATTCAGTCTATGTATATGTAATAAGTATGGTCATTTGTACATAAATTTTTTAAATGTGAGTGAGTTCTTATACCTAAAAATACATTATCAATGCCAACACATTTGGCTAGGTAGGTTTACACTATACATAGTCTTGTTTTGTCTCCCAACTCAACCAAATGTTTAGTTTTATCCCTTAAGTGTCCTAAGTTCAAAATATTCTCAAACTTTCATGTGTTATTTCTCATAATATATGGTACTTATGAATTATGTGTTTGAACCTACATGATCACATGAGGCCCTCTACAATAACCTATCTCATATTTTCAAGACTCTGAGGATTTTTCTTATGGTAGTGATTTTTTGTCGACGCAAAAATCATCAGAGACATGTAATGAAGAGTTGCAACATAACCTAATTCTCATTCTACTCATTATGACAATTAACTGTTAGTTCCAACATATCTTGTTAAGTAGGTTTATCCTAGGCATATTCTTGTTTTTCCTCCCAACTCGACCGAACATTCAACGCCATACACTAGCAACGCTATCCCTAAAGTGCCCAAAGTGCAAAAATCTATCAAAATTTGATGTGATGTTTATTGAAACTTGTGGAACTTATGAATGATATGTTTGAACCTATAGGGTTACATGAGGCCCCTATACAATAACCTATCTCTTTTTTTCAAGAATCATAGTGATATTCTTAGGGTAGCAATTTCTATTGACACAAAAATCGTTAGAGGTATGTAATAAAAAGTTGTAGCATAGCCTAATCCACGTTTTGTTTGTCATTGGAACCAACTATTAGTGAAAACATATCTCATTAGGAAGGTTTATCCTAGGTACATGGTCTTATTTCTCCTCCCAACTCAACTGAACATTCAACGCCATACCCTACAAAACTATCTCTTAAGTACCCTAAGTGCAAAAATCTATCAAAATTTGACATGTTGTTTCTTAGAATATGTGACACTTAAAATGATCCTGTCGAACCTACAAGTTCATGTGAGTCCCCTCTACAATAACCTATCTTAGATTTACAAGAGTCTGAGTGGTTTTTTTAGGGCATTAATTTTTCTATTAACACAAAAATCATGAAAGGCATATGAAAAGTTGCAATGTGGCCTGATTCTCATTTTGTTTTTTGTAGGCCCAAACTATGAGTTCCAACACATAGTTAGGCAAGTTTACTCTAGGAATGGTCCTATTTTTTCTCCCAACTCGAGTGAACTTTCATCACCATACCCTAGTGGTTTTATCCCTTAAGTGCCTTGAGTGCAAAAAACTAATTGAACTTTGGCAAGTTGTTTCTCAAAATCTATGGCACTTACAAATAATCTAAACCTACATGGTCATGTAAGGCCCCTCTATAATAACATATCCTATATTATCAAAACTTGAAGTGGTTTTCTTAGGGAATTTTTTTTCTATTGATGCAAAAAAAATTAGAGACATGCAATGAGAAGTTGAACCATAGCCTAATTCTCATTCTATGATTGTGGGCATCAAGTGTTAGAACTAACACATCTAGTTAGGCAAGTTTATCCTATGTATTTTCTCATTTTTCCTCCCAACTTGATCGAACGTTCAACACCATACCCAAAGTGTAAAAAAAATGTTGACATGTACTTTCTCAAAATTTGTGGCATGTACAAATGATTTGTTTAAACCTACAAGGTCACATAAGGCCCCTCTACAATAAGCTTTCTTAGATTTTCAAGACTTGGAGTAATTTTCTTAGGTAGAAATTTTTTTGCTGACACAAAAATCATCAAACATTTAATGAAAAAATTGTAAAGTGGTCTAATTCTCATTCTATTCATTATGGGAACAAACTGTCAATGCCATCATGTCTGAATAGGCAAAGTTTACCCTCTGTGTGGTCCTATTTTGTCTCCCAACTTGCTTTGATAAGTTATTTCTTGGAATTTGTGGCACATACAAATATTTTGTTTGAACCTATAGGGTCATTTGAGGCCCCTCTACAATAATCTATCTTGGTTTTTCAAGACTTCAAGTCATTTTCTTAGAGTTGCAATTTTTCTATTTGTGCAAAAATTGTTAGAGGCATTTAGTGAAAAGTTGCAAAGTAGCCTAATTTTTGTTTTTTCTTTCCTAGGTGCAAACCTGATCAAACATGTAACCATACTTCCCATGTCATGCTTCTAACCTCCACAAATACTATCTTGACTTGCCTCGACAACTACCCTTGTGGTTTCTTTTATAAAAACAAGCCCCCACAAAACCACCAACTATTACATAAACCATGCGCTAAAACCATGTTCTTCCTAGCCCTACATTTAATATTGGGTACTTTATTAATTTACTTTCCCAAAGATTATATATCACAACAATATAATATTATAATTCTACAACATGTAACATCAAGTGGCCCTAAGAATATTTTAAAAGAATCTCTACATGTTGCATGTCCATCTACGCGGTCCTAGATGCAACATGACATAATAAATAAAACATTACAATTATAAACATTAGTATGCAAGGTGTACAACATCTATTTTCCCAACATCATTGTGTCATGGGTAGAATGTTACATCAAGATACTGTGATAAGTGTTATCATTTTAGTTACACACTAAATTGATAAATTGACAATTGTTTTACATTGAAATATGGATTTGATAGTTGTTGTTTTAAGTACAAAATTGTTTAAAATTGAGAAGAGAAACTACATATGCAGCATTACGACTATAAACATCAGAGATCTTGCATCAAGGTACACCTATTTGATACTACTATTCAGATTTTGAATATAAAGTACATTGCTTTTTGCATTCATATTAACACTGATGTTGTTCTCTAAGTATTGATCAAATTTAAACTTTCAATTTCATAAATGATCATTACATTGAACATTCAAAGTGAATGTAATAAACAAAGTATTCCTTCATAGGTTACATCTTTCATATCGAAAAATTTAAGGAAGATGTACAATGTTGAAAGTAAGATAGCAGTATCAAAAGGTAGGGGTCCATGCATTGCCTTTAAGAGGTCTTTTGCATGTCGAGGTTGATTGGTTGTATCATTTGAATCTTCATGTCTTTAGCTTTGTCCCTGTTTTTCATGCATCCTAAGTTTTCTTCTATTTTTGTCCTGCAACATGGAGAGAGAGAATAGATAGATCCAAATTGGATCTAAGCAATACATAGATACTTAAAACAACATGCTACATTCATACTTTCAGAGTTGTACTTCTATGTAAACATTAATGCAAGAGCAAGAAAAAAGAAAGTAGAATGCAGAAAAAAACATAGTACAAGAAGTTCACAAGAATGCAAAGAAGAAGGAAGAAGACAGAAAAGGTAATCATTTTTTATACTAATACTGTTTGCTTCATTTGCAGATTGAAGACTAAGTATTTTGCTGCAAGGACACACAATCATTACAGGTTTAAGACTTTCTAAATGAAATAATGGAAGGCAAAAATATGCAAGGAATGTATTTATTTGTTGTTATAAGTGTGCATTTATAGAAAATAGCTACATCATGTCAAGATGAGGATACAGAGTGTTAATTAGTTATTGTTCATATGTTGAATATATGCTAAATATCAAGATTAAAGGCATTGAAATTTGTTTATGAGTGTCATGAGCCCATGCTCGAACTTCATAAAAAAGTTTAAGTGATGGTGTTACATTTATCATAAGTCTTGATTTTTTATGTGTTCATATCTTAATATGATCTACAATAGAAAATCAAATGGTTTGCAACTTTTCATTATGGTGCTCACTGTCAATTACAACATTAAAGAATGATACAGCTTACGGTATGCTACCAGTGAATGCTTCAAAATGCCAAAATAAATGATAAGTCACAATTAAGTACTACATTCTTGTTAAGAACCTTGCAAGATCACAGTTTCATCAATGGTGTGAACTAAAATTTGTTGTTAACAGAATGATAAAGCATATAATGGTCACTGTCAAATAGTGAATGTTACAGCTGAAGGGAAATGAGAAATCATGGTGAACATCAGAAAGGTTACGTTTCATGCCAAATGAAAGCTCAAATTTCTGACAAACTTAGGTTTACAAGTGTATGCAAGATCAAATGATAACTTCAATATATTGCTGCAAGAAAACTTGAGTGCTAATCTTAACAGCCTGTAATTTTCCAATACAGTCGAGCCCCAATAAATGGTAAATGAAGCTTGAATTTAAAATGAGAATCATATTTCAAATCAAGTTTACAACAGCAAGTAAAAATAATTCAATAAACAATGCTAGCAAGGAAAATGTGTAAAGTAATTGGACTTAGTTGAGGTAACTGGCAGTTATTACAGCGAGTGAGAGCTCAAGTTTCTTGCACATTGAAAAGAATAAACTCAGATTTTTGAAGCATAATAAGGATGAACAACACAGCATTCAAAATCCCAAAGTTTTAACAAAAGTGTCAATACAATGTAAAGGAACAGAGCTTAACATTTTTTGTATTGAGTTTATTGCAGCCAATAAATAAAAACCTTAAGATCTACGCAAAGGAGAGTAAAAATAGTTATCAGCATGAGTGTCAAATGCAAAACAAAGGGAAAAGTAAAATATACTTATCTCCAGCCGAGATGAGAGAGCTCAACTCCATCCAAGCACGAGATAGCCAAGACTTAAGTGCTGGTTAAAACTCGTGGGCCTTGCAATCACAGCCAGTAGTAGCTTTCACAATAGATCAAGGTCAAAGCCGACTGCAAGTTTGAGGCTTGAATTGTAAATCAATTAACAGTTAAAACCCATAGATATAGAGTTCGTATTCATAGTCCAGCTCTAACTAATCATGGCCCGCAAGGAAAAACGAGCTATCAGTGCTCTAAGACACAAGCCCGATCTCTCAGCTTTGAAGCCGAGTGCTTCCACCAATTGAGAATAGGTATCCTGTTACAAAAGTTGAGTTCCAAGTAATCATTGATGACTTCATAATGGTGGAATTCACTCCCAGTCATGTGTTCAGCTTCCCAGTCAAGTTTTTTTTAAAGCAATGAAGTCGGCTTCAAATAGTCATGCACAACCAACTCGAGATCAAAAATGTGAACTCTCATTCAAACTTCAAATCAGATCACGACTTGTGCTCTAGTGGAGAAAAGCCCAAGTCACCGCTCGTGAATATACAGGCACAGCCGCGAGTTCGCAAATACACATAGAGATCACTACTAGAAATCAAAGACTCAGGTAACGGAAAGAAAGAAAATGGAGTTCTTGCAAATGGTGGCTACAAGCTAGGGTTTAACCCTCAGTCTTTTCCCCAAAATATGAAATGCAATGCAAAAACCAAGTATATGCCCAGTTTGATAGAATTCTAAAATTCACTGACAGAGGAATTAAAAGCAATTAAAATCTGCAGTCTTCCAGTATGTGCCTCGGATGTGGAGTTGACAATACACATAGCATTGAAGAAATATTTTAACATGAGTTATAAGCTGCATTCAAAGGGTCATATTGACCTAGGTTTAAATTTTGTAATATTTCAAACTTAAGTCTTTTAGACTTAAGTTTAAATCTAATATTTAGGTTTAATGGTTAATATTGAGTTTATCTCAATCATTTGATTGTATAAATATTGGTAATATATTTTTAAAAGATATATTTTAAAATTACCAATATTAAGGCTAATACTTGGAGTCAAATTAGGAAGCTATTTTTAGTTGAAGTTGAGCTTTTCTAGGATTTTTTCTAGGGGTGATTGGATTTATGGATTAGGGTTTAGAGGCTATATAACTGAACGCCTTATTCATTTCTAGGGGTTCAGAATTGGAGGAAAAAGAGGTGTTAGTGAGCATATTATTCCTTTTCCCTTTTCTTGATATTATGTAACCATTTTTGCAGAGTTTGAAGATTATAAAGCTGGCCTTATTATTCGCATATCTTTTCTGAGTTCTGTCAACAATCCTTTCAAGTTTTCTACATTTAAGTGTTTGTCTCTTTCGAACAATAGATTAGTGAATTGTTCCAAATTCCTTTTCTAAATTGTAAAGAATTAACCTTTTGCAGAAGTTACCTGTTTGCTAGTTAAATTCTTATCATTAGTGGTACCAAACCCTAATTATGAGTTTTAAACCATCCTACATGTTGAAAAGTGAATTTAATTGCAGAATTTAGTAGTGTGTCTGATAGGTACAGGTTAATGGTTCTAATAAATCTACATCCATTTTGGTGTATCACCCCTTAGTTAGTATTCATTTTTTCAGTTATCTTTCTCCCTTTTCTCAAAGTTTTAAAAATCAGTATTAGGTGATATTCCAAATCTATTGGAACTGACCTAGAATTTGGAGATTCGTTCTCTTTCCCACAGAGAGTTTGTTTCCATGTTTCAACAGGAAGGCTAGATTTTCAATCAAGCTAGAGGCGCATTCCTGATTGACAACAGTTTTTGGCACGCCTAGTGGGACATGAAATGTTTCTCAGTTCCCTGAGTTACAAATTTTTTAGCTATTGTTTTGGTGTGAGCAGTAGTTTTCAGCCTTAAAGAAGGCATTGGTTCTAAACACCTGGCGACTCTACAAGGAAAATCTACTGGTTTCAAGAGCTCAAGTGCTGGTATTTTTCAAATCATTTTTATATTTAGATTTCTAGTTTATTACATGAGTAGAAATGTCAAATTATTATGGGCAACAAGAATACTCACTGCCATATTATAAAAGAAATGTCCATGAAGTTTCTAATCAGCCGTATCATTATGAGGGTTCTACCAATTTTGTTTAGAATGATTTTGTAACAGCATATTATTATCATGTTTCCCCTACCTGTGAACCTCTAATTCCTTTGCACATCTTGGATGAAATGGATATTAATGGAATTAGGGATCAGGTTATGGCTCTCGGTCATAGGCTTGTTAACCTTGATGTGAATTTAAAGGGAGATCTATCTCTGCCCTCACATAAAGATGAGTTCAGATATTGTGAGTTACAACTCCTTTTGGTGGGTTGGGCTCACCAGATGCAAGAAAATAAAGAACAACAAGGATTTGATATGCAGATAGAAGATTCGGCTTATAGAATTTTTCAAATGATCATGCTGATATGGAAGATGAAGTATTCTGAGGATACAACAAAAATAAAGCAGCATATGCGGACTCAAGCAAAAGAGCAGTTTGATGCCAAACAAAGACAATATGATCAAGCCCTTGCCGATAAGCTGGAAGCATAGAAGCAAGTTCATGAGAAAGAATTGGAGAGTCATAAAGAGTTAATAGCTGTCATGTTTTCTACAAATGTAAAATGTGAGGAAAATTTCCATAGAAAATTTGCAGCTCATGATGAGTTTCATGAAAAAGAGCTACAAGAGCACAAAGAGAAAATAAGGTTCCCGATTAATACATCAATTAAGTATAGAGAGGCTAGTAAGATACATTATGAAGAAGCCCAAAAGTATAAAGAAGATATTGAGAAAAGGGTTTTATTTGATGAGCTACCTAATTTTGTTGAAGTGGACAACGTACTGGAACAAACACCATTATCAAGTTCTGGCCAAGTAGATGAAGAATTGAAGTCTATCCTCATGCAAGAGCATGAAGAAGATGCTAAAAACTAGAGGGTAAAAGCACTAGTCCCAGGACAACGAGAAGAAGTTCAAGATTTTGATGTTTTGAGCGTGCATGAATATGAATCCTCTTCCATGCAAAGATGAAAATTGGGATGATGAGTATAGTTTTTGGGATGATTTGGAAGTATTTATGACAAAATTACAAAACTGTCACTCACCTCCTCACAAAGAGGAACATGTTCAGCAAGCTGTTGAACACATAATGGTGATTGAATCTTAGCAAGACCATGAGAATGAGTGTAAACAACATTGAAAGGAGGCTTCAGGAGTCTGATTTGGTTCAAGAGGTACAAGAAAATCAGTAGATCATTAATGATCAAGAGGTTTTCAATCAACAAAATCAGGTAGATGAACCAATTACTCTTTCTCCTAATTCTTTTGAATTTGAATTCACTAGACAGATTGGTATGGTGGATGAAGATACAATGGAAGTAATAGAAATCAATAGTATTCCAGAAATTGTTGTTACAAGGGGCTGTCCAATCAGGCATATTTTCAGAATGGAGCCTGAGTCTGAAATTTCAGACATTATAGAAAATGACCAGCACATTTATTCACCTCAAATTTGCATTGCTTTTGATCAAATCCAAGAGGTGTGTGATATGGTCTATTATTTTAAAGATATGCTACAAGAGATTTTGGTATTTTAAGTCATATTGCATATCTTTTCTGTTGCACATATACATGCATCACATTCGTTGTTGGTGAGAAAAGGAAGCTATTTCAATCAGTTTTTTAATGGATGTATCTGAGGCTTGGATGATTGATTAGCTTAGGGTAGATTAGAAGTTTTTAGTTTCAGTTTATTTTCCTCCAAGTGCTGGGCACATCAGTTAAGTCAGTTTCAGTTTTAGTTTTGCAGTTGAGTGGTGTGTTTAGCTTTTCAGTTTTTCCTAAGTTTTCCAAGGTTTAATAAGGTTCAGTTTTAACAAAGTTCAAGACTCTATGTCCAATGGACTGCAAAAGGCAGCTAGTCTATTTTGTTTAGTAGGCAAACAACCCTAAGAGGTCACCAGAAAATGTTATCATTTTAGTTACACACTAAATTGATAAATTGACAATTGTTTTACATTGAAATATGGATTTGATAGTTGTTGTTTTAAGTACAAAATTATTTAAAATTGAGAAGAGAAAGTACATATGTAGCATTACGACTATAAACATTAGAGAGCTTGCATCAAGGTACACCTATTTGATACTACTATTTAGATTTTAAAGATAAAGTACATTGATTTTTGCATTCATATTAACACTAATGTTGTTATCTAAGTATTGATCAAATTTAAACTTTCAATTTCATAAATGATCATTACATTGAACATTCAAAGTGAATGCAATAAACAAAGTATTCCTTCATAGGTTACATCTTTCATATTGAAAAATTTAAGGAAGATGTACAATGCTAAAAGTAAGACAGGAGCATCAGAAGGTTTAGGGGTTCATGCATTACCTTTAAGAGGTCTTCTGCATGTTGAGGTTGATTGGTTGTATCATTTGAATCTTCACGTCTTTAGCTTTGTCCCTGTTTGTCATGCATCCTAATTTTTGTTCTATTTTTGTCCTGCATCATGGAGACAGAGAATAGTTAGATCCAAATTGGATCTAAGCAATACATAGATACCTAAAACAACATGCTACATTCATACTTTCAGAGTTGTACTTCTATGTAAACATTAATGCAAGAGCAAGAAAAATAAAAGTATAATGTAGAAAGAAACACAGTGCAAGAAGTTCACAAGAATGCAAAGAAGAAGGAAGAAGACAAAAAAGGTAATCATTTTTTATACTAATATTGTTTGCTTCATGTGCAGATTGAAAACTAAGTATTTTTCTACAAGGACACACAATCATAACAGATTTAAGACTTTCTGAATGAAATAATGGAAGGAAAAAATATGCAAGGAATGTATTTATTTGTTTTTATAAGTGTGCATTTAGAGAAAATAGCTACATCATGTCAAGACGAGGATACAGAGTATTAATCAGTTATTGTTCATATGCTGAATATATGCTAAATATCAAGATTAAAGGCACTAAAATCTATTTATGAGTGTCACGAGCCCGTGCTCGAACTTCATAAATAGGTTTCAGTGTTGGTGTTACATTTATCATAAGTCTTGTTTTTTTGTGTGTGCATATCTGAATATGATCTACAACAGAAAATCAAATGGTTTGCAACTTTTCATTATGGTGCTCACTATCAATTACAACATTAACGAATAATACAACTTACGATATACTGCTAGTGAACACTTCAAAATGCCAAAATAAATGATAAGTCACAATCAAGTACTACATTCTTGTTAAGAACCTTGCAAGATCACAACTTCATCAATGGTGGGACCTAAAATTTTGTGTTAACAGAATGATAAAGTATATATTGGTCATTGTCAAATAGTGAATGTTACAACTGAAGGGAAATAAGAAATCACGGTGAACATCAACAAGGTTACGTTTCATGCCAAATGAAAGCTCAAATTTCTGACAAACTAAGGTTTACAAGTGTATGCAAGATCAAATAATAACTTCAATATATTGCTGCAAGAAAACCCGAGTGCTAATCTTAATAGCTCGTAATTTTCCTATATAGTCGAGCCCCAATAAATGGTAAACGAAGCTAGAATTTAAACCGAGAATCATATTTCAAATCAAGTTTACAACAGTCAGTAAAAATAATTCAATAAACAATTCTAGCAAGGAAAATGTGTAAAGTAATTGGACTTAGTTGAGGTAACTGGCAGTTATTACAGCGAGTGAGAGCTCAAGTTTCTTGCACATTGAAAAGAATAAACTCAGATTTTCAAAGCATGATAAGGATGAACAAAACAACATTGAAAATCCCAAAGTTTTAACAAAAGTGTCAATATAATGTAAAGGAACATAGATTAACATTTTTTGTATTGAGTTTGCTGCAACCAGTAAATAAAATCCTTAAGATCTACGCAAAGGAAGGAGAGTAAAAACGGTTATCAACATGAATGTCAAATGCAAAACAAAGGGAAAATTAAGATATACTTATCTCCAGCCGAGATGAGAGAGCTCAACTCCAGCCAAGCACGAGACAATCGAGACTTAAGTGTTGGTTAAAACTCGTGGGCCTTGCAATCACAACCAGTAGTAGCTTTCACAATAGATCAAGGTCAAAGCCGACTGCAAGTTTGAGGCTTGAATTGTAAATCAATTAACAGTTAAAACCCATAGATATAGAGTTTGTATTCATAGTCTTGCTCTAACTAATCATGGCCCACAAGGAAAAACTAGCTATCAGTGCTCTAAGACACAAGCATGAGCTCTCAACTTTGAAGCCGAGTGCTTCCACCAATTGAGAATAGGTATCCAGTTACAAAAGGTTGAGTTCCAAGTAATCATTGACGGCTTCATAATGGTGGAATTCACTGCCAATCACGTGTTTAGCTTCCTAGTCAAGTTTTTTTAAAAGCAATGAAGCCGACTTCAAATAGTCATGCACATCCAGCTCGAGATTAGAAACGTGAACTCTCATTCAAACTTCAAATCAGATCATAGCTTGTGCTTTAGTGGAGAAAATCCCAAGTCATCGCTTGTGAATATATAGGCACAATCATGAGTTCGTAGATACACAGAGATCACTACCATAAATCAAAGACTCAGGCAACACAGAGAAAGAAAATGGAGTTCTTACAGATGGCGACTACAAGCTAGGGTTTAACCCTCAGTCTTTTCCCCAAAATATGAAATGCAATGCAAAAACTGAGTATATGCTAGGTTTGATAAAATTCTAAAATCCACTGACAGAGGAATGAGAAGCAATTAAAATTTGCAGTCTTCTAGCTTGTGCCTTGGATGTGGAGTTGACAATACACATAGCATTGAAGAAATATTTTAACATGAGTTATAAGCTGCAATCAAAGGGTCATATTGACCTAGGTTTAAATTTTGTAATAGTTCAAACTTAAGTCTTTTAGACTTAAGTTTAAATCTAATATTTAGGCTTAATGGTTAATATTGAGTTTATCTCAATTATTTGATTGTATAGATATTGGTAATATCTTTTTAAAAGATATATTTTAAAATTACCAATATTAAAGGATAATACTTGGAGTGAAATTAGGAAGCTATTTTTAGCTGAAGTTGAACTTTTTAAGGAGTTTTTCTAGGGGTGATTGGATTTCTGGATTAGGGTTTAGAGGCTATATAACTGAATGCCTTATTTATTTTGAAGGGTCTAGAATTGGAGGAAAAAGAGGTGTTAGTGAGCATATTGTTCCTTTTCCCTTTTCTTGATATTATGTAACCACTTTTGCAGAGTTTGAAGATTATAAAGCTAGCCTTATTATTCACATATCTTTTCTGAGTTCTGTCAACAATCCTTTCAAGTTTTCTGTATTTAAGTGTTTGTCTCTTTCAAGCAATAGATTAGTGAATTGTTCCAAATTCCTTTTCTAAATTGTAAAGAATTAACCTTTTGCAAAAGTTACCTGCTAGCTAGTTAAATTCTTATCATTAGTGGTGCCAAACCTTAATTATGAGTTTTAAATCATCCTACATGTTGAAAAGTGAATTTAATTACAGAATTTAGTAGTGTGTGTCTGATAGGTACAGGTTAATGGTTCTAATAAATTTGCATCCATTTTGTGTTGGAATCATTTGTTGTTGCACCAAAAGCTCAAACTTTCAATGCCCGATACAAATGCCAAATTTAACCCGACCCACGGGAGGTGGTTAAGCCATGTCACAAGTCCCCAAAGAGGTGCTGACCACCAAGTCAACAATCTCCCCCTCAGCACCGACTGAGCCTTCAACATCCACTGAAGGGGGACTCGAACCCGTGACCCAAGGCTTTGATACCAATTGTTGGAATCATTTTTCGTTGCACCAAAAGCTCAAACTTTCAATGTCTGATACAAATGCCAGATTTAACCCGACCCATGAGAGGCGGTTAAGCCATGTCACAAGTCCCCAAGGAGGTGCTGACCACCAAGTCAACAAGAACCGGATTACAAAACTGTAGAAGATATGAAGAACATCATTGTTTCTCTAAAAGTGGCCCAAAAGAACATTGACAATGTAACCGGTCAATGGGCACCCTTCCTCCATTCTACCAAGAACATCTATAAGGACATCTTCATAAAATTGCAAATGTAATAGCTTAATCCTTTTTCCTATGGAGGCAAAAAGGGGAAGAATAGAAAACAGAGGAAATAGGAACAAAGGGAACAGGAACAGAGGGAAACTGCAAAGCACCACTACAGGGGAAGTTCAGAACAGGGGAAGTGTTCTACTACACAGTCTACAAAGACCAAGGTACAAATTAATTCACAAGATTTTGTATGAATGGTTTTGTGTTTAAATTTTGCCACCAATGACAAAGGGGAAGATTGTTAGGAATTTGAGTTGTCATTAGTGTACATCCAAAAATATGATGCACTGATAAGGGGTCACCGGTCACTCACTACACTTACTTTAGAGACACCGGTTGACAAGCAACATAAGGTATGCACCGATAGATAAAGAGAAGTGTACACACCTATAGACTGATCTAAGAAAATGCACCGGTCTTAGTATGCATGTATAAGTTGAACCAAATATAAAATTACACCGGTCTAACTCGACCTAATGATCCGCACCGAATTTAGTGGATCAATTTTAGTTAGAAGCCGGATTATACGGGACATCCACCACTTAAGAGTGGAGTTAGCTTTTTAACAGGAGTTAGCTTTATTCCTACGGATGTTTTGCAAGGTAAACTCCAGATCATAACGCATAGTTTGTTATTGATTGCATGATTTATTGTGGAGTTTGCAGCTTGACAGTTCTATGAGTTAAGGGTTTCATTATGATGAACTCTTGCATATATATAGGTCATAGGATGCAAAGAAGGTTGTTGTTGATAGTTGGTGATTACATAGATCAGAAAAGAGATATCTTTTGAGGAGTGTTGCAAGCACAGAGGTAAAGAAAGAAAGAGAGATCAACAGCTAGGCAAATCGGAGAAGAGATCAACAAGTATGATCTGATCAGACAGTCAGTGTCAAAATAAGATCATTACTCTTACAAGGAGTGAAAGCACATTGAAATCCCTCTAACAGGGTGAACCTAATTGGTTCGTTGTAAAAATCCCCTAACAGGGTGACATCTTTGTTGATGTTCAAAGTCATGTAACCAGGAAGCTCTTAATAGAGCTTAGATCTTAACCGATCTTTTGAAAAACCCCTTAATCGGGTAGCACCTTAACCAGTACTTTGTAAGCTCCTAATAGAGCACCTTCATTTAGAACTAGTGAATTTGTGAGCTCTGTCTCACCGTGGTTTTTTCCTTCTAACCGAGGTTTCCATGTATAAATACTTGAGTTGATCTGTGTGGTTCTGTTTATGCTTGTGAATGATTGTTTACATTTTGTTTTACATTCAAGAATCTGTTTACAAGCTTTAAACTATATATATACCTGTGGTACCGGAACTCGCCCCCAAAAAATTGCCAATCCCACAAACCCAAATCCGTATCAGAACCAAGATCAGTAACTTAGATGCAAATCAATTATAATCTGCCTTTAACTCCTTAGAAAATCACTGAAACCCTAGATGCCCAAAAAACTGTTGTTTATTATACTTCGATGACTGAAAACTTGCTAAACCCGCTGCAGATGAAGGGCAAACATGAACATAATCTTCAAAGATCTACAATTAAGCTTGAAACCTATTGCCAATCTACTGAAGATGTTTATAAAGGGAACAAACAGAAGCTCCAAACTAGAAAAACCTGCAAACAAAATGTCAACACACTAGACGAAGAAAATGGAAGGTGAAAACCTTCAATGGTGTTTAAATGGTGGGAAAATCTGCTGAATCCTAGCCTTTGAATACAAAAAAAGTTCAAATGCCAATCTAAATGTCTATCTTGTGCATTTCTATTTTTGCAACATCGTGGCATAACGCGGCCAAGCATGTGTTTGAATCTTTGGCTACCCCTTTAAATTTGAGAATATCTACTATGGTACACGTCTAGCATTTAAATGCCCATTTGATGTTTAATTAATCTGCCATGAGTTGTATGAACATGCTCTATGTGTTGGAAACCACCTTTGAAATTTTCCATGAAGAGTTTTCCTCCTTCAGAAGGAACATGTTGAGGCTCAATGTGTGCTCTTTTTTATCTTTAAAAAATTATGTTCAGTCATCCCGCTGCATGCCAGGGCATTATGTGGACGTTTTCACTAATCAAACTTGTGGCCTTCGCTTATTCTGGTTTGTGTTTTCAGGTCTTTTAAACTGTTATAATATTTTCATTTTATGACTTAACCCTTTATGACATGCGCTTGGGAACAGATTGATATTTGTCAACGTTTTAACACTTTTGCCTTTCATTCACAATGGCGTGCACTTTTGGGGTGAGTGGACCTTTTATGTGTTTACAAATTTTTTGGACAACTTTCATTATAGCGCACTCCCAATGCTTGAGTGCTCATTTAAAATATTTTTTACTTAAATAAACACCTTCACAATGGTCCACTCCATGTGGGTGTTTGCCACTTTTCTGAATCTTTAAACGCTTTAGGCCATTCAAGGTATTGGCATGCTTCAAGACACTGCGATGTCCATTTTTGCATCTTCAGTCACATCTAAGCTTCACTTTGCCTCATCTGATGCATTGGAAAGCTCCTTTGTTTGGCTATGCAAAGACACTAATTCGAATGGACAGCATTCACGACCATGATAAACAAGGATTTAGCAATGAACCACTAGGCAAAGAATGGCTTTCATTTGACTCACATATTAACACCATATGAAAAAAATTGGACGGATACAACAATATACACAATAGATAAAACAACTGCAGAGACATTTCTGCAGGTGTGAGGTGAGAAACAAATGTTTTATTTTTATTTATTTTTCCTCTGATGATAATTTTGGGTGATATATAGTGGTAATGATGAGAATTTGTTTCAAATTAGTGCACAAAAAGAATTCTTTATTGAAGGGATCCTCTTGAGACTCTTAAACAAGTAATCCCAGGAGAGTCTATAGGTAGTATAATGTAATGTCCCCCGTTAGGATGATTTAGGAGTTAGGGACAATTATTTTGAATTCTCTATTCTTGCTATGAATTACTACTTCTAAACTTTATGTAATCGGTAAGATATAGGCTGTGATAGCATTATTTCAAGAACACACTGTGTCTAGTCTTGCCATATTATTAATATAAATATCATTGCTGTCTCTGATGGGACAATTTGACATATGCAACCAATAATGCCACTAAGTTTATTTCAGTCACAAAAATTCTAGTGTCGGACAATAGTTCTCATATAGTTTCTGATGTTAATGAACTAGTTCTTCCTTAATGTTGATAAGGAAATGTATAAAAGTCAAATAAATGTTGTCTTGGTTGATATTGTTCTCATATCATTTTGCTGAAATGAATTTGGTATATATGTTACATTCAGATGGATATCGCTCTGATGAAAATACTCTTAATTGACCACTGTTGTATTCTTCTAATTCCTCTTATCGCTGATGAAAGATATCTAAATTTCTCCGTAAATTCCATATATATAGAGATCGATGAAGTTTATATTTTAATCCCTTAACCTTATTTCTTTTTATTACCTTTCTTAATCATTTCTGAGTATGTGTTCTTCTATTGTTCCTCTTTCAATTCTATTCGGACCCGAGGTTGTTGTCCTTACCATATGTCTGTAACATTTATTAGTGTTTATTCCTAGCTGGAAGAAGTTCGAAGGTTGCAGGATAGGAATTGGATAGTTTCCTCTGACACTATACTGATTAACGACAATGAGATAACAGGCAACTCCCAATAGTTATCTTCCCTGACATTCATACGATCTTATTTGCTGCTATTTGAATATTGTTAATTGCATAAAAAATAAAAATTGATTCCAGATGTGTACTTCTGATTTGACTGTATTTTATTCATTGACTAATTCTAATATTCCCCCCATAACTAATGATCTGATTTCAATATTAAAAATAATTCCTGCAATTGTCTTGTTCTTCCCGCCTTCCACCATTCATCTTCTAATTCTATTGGTAATCTTCTCCTTCTCCCTTATTTGCAATGTATCGCTGGAGAGACTTTATAACCTCTAGACTAAGAGGTGGCAGCTTATGGGAAGCTATAAGACACATCCCCTCATGATTAAATTCTTTAATAAATGTTTATTTTTGGAGAAGTAACAACACCGTATCTCCTTTATTAGATGCCCACCAGTGATTCGTATTTCTTCCTCTTTCCTCTATTTAGTTTAGGTACGTGGCTGGCATATTTCTTTCTATTTATGTTATTATAATTTATTTATTATTATTAGATCTTATTTCAATTTCTTATATACCCATTGTTACTATTTATTTATTATTTATATTACATTATTTATTTTGTATTATTATTCAATTATTTATTAAACTATATATAACTTTATATTAATTTTATAATTTAACTTTTTTGACTTAATCGTAATTATGATTATATATCTTTTATAATTGTAATTATATTTTATTATTTATTTGATATTCCAATTTTATTATTGCTTATCAATACTATTTATACATTTATTAATATATAATATTATAATATTATATCAATTTATATTAATAATAAATTATATTAAAATTTATTATTATTTATTCATTTTTAATAATGTTTGAAATATTATTATTCATTTATTTGTTTTATATTTTAATTTTAATATTATTATCAATCTTTACTAAATCTATTTTTATCAAGTTTGAAATTGATAATTAAACTATACATATTAAATGATATAATTTTAATATTATTATCATTCTTTGCTAAATCTTTTTTTATAAAGTTTGAGATTGATAATTAAACTATACATATTAAATTATATATTAATTTCTATAATTTAATTTTATTAAAGTGATCATTATTATAATTATAATTAGATTTATTATTTTATTTATTTATTCCTTTAATCTTATATTTAAACTCTATTATCATTAAAATCCATCTAGAGAACATTACATATAACTAGTTACCAATGTTATAAAAGAACTGAATGATACAAAAGAATGCTTTTGCATGAGTTTGGGTGTACATTTACATGTAAAATGAGAAAAGTCCATTTCCTTGATCTAGTAAATTTAACTCTAGAAATTTAGCTTCATTAACGCAATAAATTTGGTTTTATATTCTTTTGCTCATTGCAAATTAAAAGGCAATGAAGTCAAATTAACTGACAAATTTGGTTTTATATTCTTTTGCGCATTGCAAATTAAAAGGCAATGAAGTCAAATTAACTAACAGGGAATTTCAACAAATTAACAATATATAAAGGTTTGATGAAAAATGTGTTGTCGGTAATTATGTTGTTAGTGTTTGTTAGTGTCAGTTGTTGGGAGTGGTTGCAACGATTCACACTCGCACCCCATTTGCCTTTATATATGTGATGTACTTACTTTCCATGGAGATATTCATTGTCAGTGTGATTACGGTGTTGTCGGCTTATGCATTTGAATTTTGAAGTACGTATGCTATACATTGTAAAGCACCGATGAAGTAATATAAAAGCACTGTGAGTTCTCTGGCATATTAGTCTGTTACATTTATTGTTGCGTATGCATTAAAACCCGTTACCTTACAGAGGCAAACAAAATGAACCACACATCATATAAGCATGTAGGGGAGAGGACCCAGTAGTTGAACACGTTCCAATGGTTGTGATAGTAGTTCTTAACTTAATACTCATAGTTGTTGATTTAATATCCAATATTTTTGACAACATTGTACCAATGGTTGTGACTTTAAAGTTGTTTTTGCTAATCATGACTACCTATAATTGAATGAAATGTACCCTTTGTTCTAAAAAGCAGCCAATGGTGTGATGCCACATCAGCTGCACAACTATTGGGGTACCTAATTCACTATGATTGGTCTCACTTTTTTTTTTGGCTGTTTTGGACACCTTGGCAAAAAGCATATTGAAGTGGCATCATATTTGATGATGTGGCTCTGAAACCTTAGTTATAAGCAGGAGACTTGCCAAGTAAGCTACTGTAAAAAAATGGGAGTGATTTGAAATTTCCACGTAAATTTTTGAGAAGCCCGAAATTAGAGTGTACAACTACTGGGTCCTCTCCCCTATGTGCATTCCTTCAATTCCCTATGCCAAGCAATGAGATATAGAGAAAGTACGGTCAATCAAAATATATAATCTTAAAAATCATTAATTATCAGATTGAATGAAAAAAGTTAATACAGCATACAAAACTCACTTTTGATGCAACTTCTGGTTTTTCCACCTTGGTCTTCTCATATATTGCACTGAAGTCTTCCTTATTCTACATTTTAAACCAAAAGTTGCACTTTAAAAATCCCAGCAGTAAAAGCAGATTGTTTTAGTAGAATGAAAGTTAATGCTACACTAACATTTTTATATTTGTAACTGAAAATGACTTTGTTCAACCAACCATAAATAGCAAGTCTACACAGTAGCAACTGTCATTGATGAATAGCACCAAATGTTGAATTTTGCTGCTACTCAACTTAAGATTCTCTACAGAGCAAGAAAACAATTTACAATATCGAAATAATAAATACCACATAGCTAAAAAATTCCGACACCCCACTCTTTGACAAGTTCAACTCATTTTTTTTCCTTTTTAACGTTTTTCCATGGCAATGTGGTATGACAAAAAGTATCTTAAGTCTACTTTAAGTACAAATATTTTCTACTCGAGAAGTTAGCAATAAGTAGTGCCCAACAAATAATAACTTGGCAGTGATGTTGTCTTGCTTCAAACAGAAAGCGTAAGCACATAGATAATTAATGAAGAATAAATCATGCTCAACTAGTTGGTCTCACAGATGACAAGTTGAATAAATCAATTCTTTGTAAGCAACCATATCTTCCATCTAATACTTAACTAGTTAAATTTCTTTAAAAAAAGATCAACATGAGAAACTTAAAAAGGGGCTCAAGTCTGAATTTTTTACAAAATTACATATAAACAATATCATTCTTTGAATTCCTCAAAATCTATATACAAGTCCAAAATGCAGGGCTGTAAATTAAACAAAAACAAGAGTCAGGTTTCCTAGTTGGGTTATCTGTAGCAGTTCACGTTTTCAGTATGTAATATGTTACAGAAAAGGTAATTATATTTCTCATCTTTCTACCTTTTGAATGCATGATATAAAGAAACCCCCTACAAAAAGTTCAGTTAACGCAGTGCAGGGTGCAATACATTCTGAAGTATGAGAAATTTTTAAAATTGATGAGAAAGCACTGAATGCAAGAGTACCTAAAGGCACAATCACAAAAAGGCATGACTTATTGCAAGATTTTTGCCAAGGTAGAAAGTTCACTCAGCTATTTTGATCCCATGAAAGGTATCATGTGAGCATACTATCTCAGCTTTGTATCCCTACCATTCACCTCCCTACAGATGTTCGTGGATTCCCACCTCAGCTGCTTCCCTGAAAGGGAGATCTAAAACATGATGAGGGAGGACAAATAATCCAAATGATCTAGATCTTCCCTCCTCTGACTCATCTCCAAACTAACTTCCTGCTCCAAAAATAACCTGCAGATGTCAGATGTGATTATTATTTGAACACACAAGTTATACAAGAAATGCTAGTCAAATGGCATTAGGTTCCCACTTTGCCAGATGAGAGTGAGCTCTCACCATCTCCACATTCCCTCACCATCTCCGCATTAAGGAAGACCCTCCGTCTCCCAGTAGGACAGAATTTGCAGGCTTAATATTCCTTGGGAGGCACAATATTAAGAAATTTTTAATTTTTGATGGTCATTCTATTGGGGGATCCAAGGAAGGCTTTATCAGTCATTTAGAGAGAAATTGAGGGAAACTTACCCGCCTTTCTTTTGCTACAGTGACCAAAGATTTTAAGCTCTCATTCTTTGGGAGGTGGTGGATTTTAATAATCAGGCCCTATGTGAATCTGCTATGCCTTTCAGCCCAATTACATCATTCATTATTCAACCAATCTCAAACAACAGATGCATATAACAACCTGCAACTTTCATCAGTATCAACTCAGTCAGGAAATGTCCTGTTGGAATGTCTGGACCAGCTGCCTAACAATTACACCAGCCTGAATTGGTTGCTGATGAAAATAGCCCCTCCACAATCAATCTGGACAACCGTGGACTGTATCACTAGATTTTATACTTTCTCAACAAAACCAACTTTGGAGGTTAGAAGTTAGAACAACCTTTAATTACTCTATTATATCTTTTAAAAGTTCCAGCAGATGCTCTTAACCCTAGAAAACTCTCTGGCCAGCATTATAGTTTGTACAATGGCAATCTTTCAGCGATTGATACTTTATGGCTATATAAATCATAGTGTTAAGAATAATTGAAAAACTTGGACTCCGCAATAACTCGGCAGGCCTAAAAAAAAATTAAAACTCACAGCTTGGAGAAAAACCTAGCAATAACTCAGCAACTTTATCAAACATTTAAAAATACATAATTTTTAAAAATATTCTTCAAAAACACACATTTTATTTATAAAACATATTGATGATTTATATGTTCCACAGCATTTCGAGGACAGGGAGACAGCAGTTTGAGGGCCATTTTTGGGATGGCAATATATGAATTTTTCAAATATACATATATATGAATTATATATATATATATATATATAAAGAGAGGGAGGGAGAGAGATATCAATAAGTGATAAGTGATTAACTTTTATTGTTGTTTAAGGTTTATAGTTTATACTTCTCTTCTACTGATGCTATCATGATTTATTTACATATTGAAACAACGATTAGTTTTTCTATTTGTTTCAAGGTAAGCCTATTTCTCTTAAAGGAGTGGACAAAGCCATAGGTGGACCAATTTTTCTCTATAGCAAAGGAACAAGCAACCTATGAATGTAAATGAGTAGAAACTTGTTTCAACTCTGGATTATCCTTCCAATGAAATTTCCACCATCCAATAGGGTTTTATTGTGCAATAGAGGCCCTATCCGTCCTAGCCTCTAGTTTGCTAAAAGTAGGACCATGAAGATTGGAAAACAAAATCCACTGCTCTCAAAGTATGGTTGCCTCCTCAATGCTAACATTTTACAAAGGGCTGCCATAAGCCCCTCCATCACCTCATCATCCTCAAAAGGAAGCATTCAGCCAGGTCTAGGTGCATACCACTTTGGATTAAGAGCATAGGCAGCCATATGATGAGGGGTGTTCATTGTGTTCCACCTTTGTGTGACAATATGCCACTAGTACATTTGAGACCTTTTTTCGACGGCCGAGCGTCTGAATTTAGACAGTAAACTGTCGATTAAGCGACACCACCGGCGTTGCAATTTTGTAGTAAAAAAAACCGACGGTTCTATTAGGCGTCGTAATTACGACAACCTTGGTTGTCGCTAAAAGAGGGTGCCAACACAGCGAGAATGTCATTGGACTTATTTGTGGCCGTCGCAATTGGGACACCTACCCGTCGCAACAAATAACAAACAATGGTGACCCGTTAGAAGATTTCGACGGGTAGCCATCATTCGTAACATGTTCACCAATAGAAATGCTTTTAATGCGACGAATATCCGTTAGAAGTTTAAAATGCATATCCGTTGTTTGTGGTTTGTAACGATGACTATGATGTATGTGCGACGGACATGCGTCAGACAGTTACGATGGTTATCCGTCGTTTATGGTTGTTTTTCGACAGTGATGCGTTTAATGCGACGAATGGGTGTCGGATGTTTGCGACAGAAAATCATCACTATTTTAAAGTCGTTGTAGTTACGACGACAATGAGTTTTTAAAATATATATGAGTTGGTATTGATTCAGAACAGTGTTCTTGTAGATATGGTTCCTGCTTGTGATTTGGTTATCGATCATTCGGAGATAACTTTGCAGTAGATTTGGTAGTGGCTCGTGGATTATTGAGTCGAGTCTAGAGACTTGGATTTGGAATGGATCTTACTAAATCAAGACTTGTGACAACGACTGCTCCAGCACAAGAAGCTTTTGTGGTGATCAGAGATGCATTCTTCCTGATGTGTTCATGGGATATATGCGGACCTGATTGCATTCATACATGATTCGAGTGACTTCTTGACTACTTTGGTCTGAATTTGATGTGCAGGTTTGCAATGCAGTCGATATATATTTGTCATACGTGGATTAAGATCTTAAATTATTGAGCTTCTCTTTGTTTCGAGAATACTTTAACATTCTCTACTTAACAGGGCCAACCACGTGAAGGTGGAAGCTCATCTGACCCCTCCGAGGAGCCTCTTATGACCCTTTACAACATTTTAAGATCTCTAAGATGTATTCTTAGGGATCGTAAAGGGTCATAAGGGGTCTTGGGACACAACAGCTGAGAAACATAAATGTAGGCATCATGGTCACAATTTTTTGGAAACACAACATAATTGAGTGGTATACCCAGATGATGCAACACAACTACTCCTCTAGTTCCATGTCTACACTGCGTAAACAAAACTCAAAGATGAAGAATAAATTTAGAGAGCACAGGAGGAGAGTGATAACGACCAAAATAATATAGGGACCTGTATTACTTTGGTCGTTCTCGCTCTCCTCCGCTCTCTAAATTTATTTTTTATCTATGGATTTTGTTTACCGCAGTGTAAACTTGGAACCAGAGGAGTGATATATAGTTGTGTTGCATCGTCTGGGTATACCATTCAATTATGTTGTGTCTCCAAAAAATTGTGATTATGATGCCTACATTTATGTTTGTCAGTTGTTGTGATATCTACATTTATGTTTCTCATTTGTCATTTTTATGTGCATGTTCTTTATGTGTATCTACTAGAAATTCTAAAAAAAAAATTCAGTATCTACAATAGCCCTCTGTTAACCACATTCACGCATATGGTCCCAACAAAGTAGTGCACAAACCACAAAGAAGGCATCGTAGAAATATGATTTCTGCTTTCGCCATTAAAGAAATCTTGGTAGCACTAGCTGCCTCTCGAGCCTTGCACAAGTTGCACTCATTTACTACATTAGGTATAGATGTAGATGGGGTAGATGTAAATGTGGTTTGATCGACCCACCAAAAGTATTGACATCCAGTATTTCCCTGACAATACCAAATGTACATCAGTTCTTCATAAAATGATTAGTTGTCACATTATTTTAAAACATAAAATATAATTACGTATTCAGACTTTTTTCCTATTTGGGAAAACCCAAAATTGACGCCCAGGATTATTTGTTGTGCGTGACATCTTCAAAATGCATGGGCCAACACCACATTAACACATAGGCACATTGACTGAAGTCATCGACGCTATTTCGACAAATATTGCATTGTCATTATTTTGTTCATTCATACTAATTATAATTACAATTAAAAGAAACATACTAATGTAGACTTGCACATTTTTTGGCTAAGTCAAAGTCTTTGGTTTAAATCACTAGACATTCAAAACAAAATGACAAACCAAAGACAACCATGCAATTGTAAAGAAAGGTAATTTTCTTAATCACGTCACTAATTTTTGCATATCTAAATACTAGTGTCTTTCAAGTGATTTGATTCTTGTCATGCCCACTACAAATGAGAACAGTCTTAACTAGTGAGGTTGTTTAAGCATATAGAGATTAAATACACTTTTTTAGAATGAAATTTCTCTTAACAAAAGATCAAAGATATATAAGTAAAACATATAAAATAAGGTGAATAAGAGTAGTACATATAAAATAATCGTTAGAACATGCCAAACATCTGGCATAATTATACATTTCATTCATGTCATTGATATTCTTCTTCATTCATCTCATCATCAAGATCGTCGTCATCGACGATATCATCACCACCACTATTGTCGTCATCATCATCGTCGTCATCATCATCATCATCATCATCATCATCATCATCATCATCAGTAGTAGCATCATCCTCATCAATATCGTCATCAGTAGCAACATCATCATCTTCTTCTTCATATTCTTCTTCGACTAGCTCTCAATCGTGATATGGTTCTACATTATCTTCCACTTTTTCATCTTCCTCGGTATCTTCTTCCATCGCATTATACTTTATCGGTCTTCCTCTTGGATCATGTCTAACAACAAATGACCAACTTGGTTTATGTGGAACCTCTGAGTAAAATACTTGTTCACATTGGCTTGAAAAAATATAGGGCTCTTCTCCAACTGGCTCAAACAACTTTGTATTAATCATTGGAAATCCATTGTCATGTTCAATAATAGTTCTATCAGGATCATTTTTATTGAGTCATAGTCTGTACCATTTCACACTGAAGAGAACTAATTTGAAGGAATTGAAGTCACAGTCAAGTATATCAACCAAAATACCATAGTATCAATTTTGCGACTCTCGAGGATGTCTTAGTCATTTCTAGATGAAATATTAGTCACTTAGAACACTACACTTATCTCAGAATCACAAGTTCTCTTTGTGTCATCCAACTTTTTGATGCAAAATTTATAACCATTGCAAAACATAGCCTTGTGGTGTTTCACCTACAATAATGTCAAACATGTATAAATTATCATGAGTTGAAAAACATACGATTGATTAATTAACAAATTTATAAGTACCTAGTGATCTCTTAAACCATATGCTAAATCTATTTCTTTTTGTGTAACATTGGGATCTCTATTGCGATGAGCTTGTATAACCAATGAAGACACGGATTCTCATGTTAATCTATGACCATCATGTTGACATCGTTCAATCCATGCCGTCATCCAATCTTGATTGTTTGCAATAAACAAATGTATTGCATCTCACTCTTTAGCAGCTCTACAAAAGTAAATAGATGACTTACAACAGATTTATTTTGAAGATTAAGAATTAATTTACTACAATAACATCTCATAATTTATTACCTTTCAGTTTCCTAAATCTACCATTGCCCACTAAGTACTCCCTTTCAAATTTTTTAATTGAGTCGAGATCCCAAATTCAATCTATATGGGTTTTTGCTACAAGATTAGGAAGATATTGAGTAACATACACGATCATCTGGTATACCATATATCCCTCAACCATAGAACCCTCGGGATGTGTTCTTTGTCGTACCAAATCCTTCAAAAATTTTAAATGTCTCTCAACCATCCACATTGACCTAGCATGTACAGGTCTACATAATTCAATCTCCTCAACTTGGTGTATGAGGTAGTGTTCTTGTGCATTGAAAAAAGCCGAAGGTAAACACTTTTTCATTTCACACATTAATCGACAAATTCTTTTCTTCCAATATTTTATATCTTCTTTATGGATTTCTTTAGATGACAACCACCTACAAGGGATTCAAGAGATAAATATATAAATACAAGACTTTACAATATATTACTTGTTTGATATTATTGTTTGATATATTGAACAAATATCACTGCTTACCTCATGTATTTTTCAAGATCATATATCACTTGTTTGATATTATTGTCGAAGTTCTTTAGGAGAGATAGGGGTAGCAAATACTGCAACAATTGTCAACTGATCATTTCATACAATGAAAATTGAATGCAATCACACAAATATATTGTAAATAAAAAAGACTATGACTTACCTTGATGAAGGTATGTCAATCATGTGTTTTCATCCCTAACCCAAAATTATTTTTCTTTGATACGAGATTGCTTATATCCGCAGCAAATGCTGTAGGAAATCAAATTTTTCAGATCACTTCTTTTATGGCATTACTTTGTTGCTCTGTTAATAACCAAGGAAGAGCACTTGCATTACTCTGGTCTCCATTGCTATTTGATTCAATGATATTTTTCATTGCATGATTGGAATCATGAATGTCACTACAAATTTTGCCAAGTTTTTCTTTGTCACGCCTTCCATCCAATATTTTTCACAGCGTCTCTATTACATTATTTTCAATATACATAGTATCAAACAAATGCACAATTTGTAGATGCTCATAGTAGGGCAGCCTACTAAATTCTTTGAGATAATATTTTAGTCTCTTTGGAAGCTGGTCGATGATACCTTCATGACTTTCAAGATCATCAACTACATAATTAGCCAACAAAACATAATCAAAATATATAATTTTCAAACATCGACCATTACATGGAACGATATTACCTTGAATTCTATTATATTCCAACTACCATAGGTGAGGTGTCATTCTTCAGGGCTTTGATGTAGTCTCTTCTTTCCCATTGAAAAGATGACTTTCTGCACTTTGATACTTATGATTTCTGAGGAGGAATTGTCTATACTCATCAAGCACTTGTTTTCTTAAACTTTTGGAATGACAAGATTTCATCTTTGGACCACACATTGGATATGCAAATTTTTCCTTTGTTTGAAGACCTACAAGATAACGATAAAATTAGATTAAATATGTATATTTTTAAAATTTGAATTATCTCGTACAACTAAAATTCACCATAACATATCACAAAAATGTGTCAACCCTGGAGCATCATGAATTGTCCACACAAGCATTGCATAGAATTGAAATTCTCTTTGTCCAATTGGTTGAGAGATGTCATACATAGTGAAACCATTCCATAACACCAACAACTCATCGATAAGAGGTGCAATATATACATTCATATATTTCACTTGGTACTTACCTAGTTGAATTAACAACAACATTAGATAATTATTGTGGCCATTTCACTCCAAGACTTATAATTACATGTAGATAACTATAAAATAATAAGATACCTGGAACAATCATTACCAACATAATATGCTCCCTCTTTATTGACATCCATGGAGGAAGGTTATTATTTATAACAAAAATAGGCCACACCGAGAAAATGGATCTCATCTCTCTATGCAGATTGACACCATCTGCTGCCAAAGAAAGCTTGAGATTTTGAGGTTCCTATTTAAAGTGTGGCCACTTTTCCTCTATTTCCATAAATGATGAACCATCCACAAGCATTCGAATAATGTCATCTTGACTCCTACCGTGTGCATGGTAATCCATAAATTGTGGCAAGCTATTGCACCTAAATAATCATTTCAGACGTGGAATAATGGAGATGTGACGAAGAACTTTGTGAGGCACCTTTTTTGTCACTTGATCATCTTGATATCTACTCGTATGACATTCAGGGCATTCTGTTGCATTTTTGTGTTCTTTATAATAAATAATATGATCTTCAGGACAAGCATCTATTGTTTGATACTCCATTCCAATATGTTTCATAGTGGCACATAATTCTCGGTACGAGCGAAGGAGAACATTTGATGGTGGTAACAGAAAGTCACCTATCAATCTGCAACAAATAATATAAGTCATAACTATAAACAATCTTAATGGTACATGTTTCACTTTTTATAGACTATAATGACATATATGAAAAACTTTAGCATACATGACATTGCTATGTTGGATAAACCATTCATAACCTTCAAATTCACCAACAACAATACAACAGAGAGAAGAGTAGATTGGGAGCCTTTATAAAGGGTCGTGTCTGCCTTCTCAAGTAGAGGTATATCATGGACGTTGTCAATATCATCCTCATCATCATCAGCAGTAGTAGCACCAGCAGTACAGTACCAAATGTGTCAACGATCAATGCATTCATACCATCATCTTCAAATGTGTTTCCTAGCGAATGATCGTCATCTTCCATGGATCATGATCTTCAACTTCAATACTCACACCTCCATGTTCCTCTATATTCACACTGGGGAGATCGACCTATATAAAAATGATGATAATCAAACCTCCTTCCATGGTTCATATGTATATTAATTGTGAAAATAATATAACAAACAACTTACCACTGGATTATAATCAAACCCCCCTTCCATGTGACCATTCTTCCTACAATGTCTCTTTGTTGTTTTGATTTTGATTCTTCTTGTCTTTTAGTTGTTACAACTCTTGCATGGACAATGACATTTGTCATCAGCTTCTCTTTGAAAGTTAGACAACAATTTAGCGATTGTTTCCCTATTTTGATCGAATTCGCTTGTATTATTTGACATGATCCTTCTTGAGTTCAAACACATTGAGCTACAACAACTGAATTATAAATCATGAATTCACTATAAAATTAAAACTGAATAAGGAGATAAGTAAGACATTTAAATTTGGTTTTAATAAGGTTTAATAAGTTTATTTAGATCATATCCCAAGGTCCTAGGATTCAAAAATATTAAGAAATGCTTCATTTGCAATGTTGTTAATTCAAATTTTTGAATAACAATGGTCACTTGTAAAAGGAGGGAAAAGGGATTTTTATGTTTAATTAGTCTTAATATAATTTTTCAACCACCAAAGTTGGTTGAACAAACTTAGAGGAAGTTATAAATTAGAGGATCAATCCATTATACGACAGTCAATTCATTAGATGACATTAAACATTAGCATTAGATGCCATTAAACAACAGCATTAGCAGCATTAGATGCCATCAAACAACAATCAATTCAAACATTGTAGATAATTCAGACAATTACTTTTGATGCAATATTTGTGTGAAGAACAAGAACAAAGTGGTGAACGGGTGTATTTGACAAAGATAAACATGACACATTTTGTTGGGCTGATTGGGTTGGCTTGGTACCATTTACATGGCCTAGCTAGATATTAAATAGTGAGCTCATGAACAATGTATGATGTCCTATCTTGCAATCTATGAGTCATCAAGACATTTCCTCATGAAATGATTATAAACGGGGAGTACCACATAGTGCATATCAACACCAAAATAAATAAAGAGAGATCAAACACTTCACACAATGCCTTGAAGGTAATAGAAACAATGCCCTAGCTCTCAAAGCTCGCAGGTCATCAAGCATTCCAAATGAAAAGATGTAAACAATATCAATATTAAACAGTGAGCTCATGAACAATGTATCATGCCCTAGCTTGCAGTAGCCCATGAGCCACCAAGACATTTCCTCATGAAATGATCATAAACAGGGAGTACCACATAGTGTATTATTTTATTACTGATGTCCCTATTTGATCTAATATCATCAATATAACAAACAGAGCACCGACCAATCAAATAGGGATATGAGTTGCTCAAACAGTGAGCTCATAAAATAATATATTTAGTCTTAATAAAATTTTATAAAGCAACATATATTATGTGAAGTGTTTGATCTCTCTTTATTTGTTTTGTTGTTGATATTCACTATGTGGTACTCCCTGTTTATGATCATTTCATGAGGAAATGTTTTGATGGCTTGCAGGCTGCAAGCTAGGGCATCATGCATTATTTATGAGCTCACTATTTGAGCACCAACCAATCAAATAGGGACATGAGGTGCTCAAACAATGAGCTCATAAACAATGCATGATGCCTTAGTTGTAGGTAGTTATCTCTTCTATAATGATGGATGAGTGAAAGGTAATGATCAATGAGGTTGATGCTATTAGATCATACATTAATACACTTACTATTTTGAATTTGAGCTCGGGCATCATGCAATGTTATTGCTTTCATTGCATGCGTGTTGCTGTTGTGCACCATATATTGTTTTATACACTATTTATTTCACTGAGACTGTGAACTATTGTAGTTGATTGTATTCTTTTGGGGTCTGATCTATTGTAGTTGTTTTTTTTTTCTTTGAATCATTGTTTACAATTACTTTTGATGCAATATTTGTGTGAAGAACAAGAACAAAATGGTGAACAAGTGTATTTGACAAAGATAAACCTGACACATTTTGTTGGGCTGATTTTGTTGGCCTAGTACCATTTACATGGCCTAGCAAGATATTAAACAGTGAGCTCATGAACAATGCCAGTATTAAACAGTGAGCTCATGAACAATGTATGATGCCTTAGCTTTCAGCCCATGAGCCATCAAGACATTTCCTCATGAAATGATCATAAACGGGGAGTACCACATAGTGAATTTTAAGAACAAAACAAATAAAGAGAGATCAAGCACTTCACACAATTCCTTGAAGGTAATAGAAATGATGCCCTAGCTCTCAAAGCTCGCGGGTCATCGAGAATTTCAAATGCTAAGATGTAAACAATGCCACTATTAACAATGCTAAGATGTAAACAATGCCACTGAAATTGATTTAATGAGAAAATAAAACTCGAATGCCTACCTTCCAAATAAAAAGATGTAAACAATGCCAGTATTAAACAGTGACCTCATGAACAATGTATGATGCCCTAGCTTGCAGCCCGCAGGCCATCAAGATATTTCTTCATGAAATGATCATAAACAGGGAGTACCACATAGTGAATATCAATAGCAAAACAAATAAAGAGAGATCAAACACTTCACACAATGCCTTGAAGGTAATAGCAACGATGTCCTAACTCTCAAAGCTCACAGATCATTGAGCATTCCAAATGCTAAGATGTAAACAATGTCATCCAGACATGTGTACTATGAGCTTTCCTGCAACAAATGGACTTGTGATGATTTTCACAATAGTACATGTGTTGAAGGAAAGCTCAAAGTACTACTTAGGAAAATATGAATGTTCATCACCTGTGCATATCAGAGTTGATCAGAGAACCTGTATATGCACAAAAAAACAAATAAAGAGAGATCAAACACTTCACACAATGCCTTGGAAGTAATAGAAATGATCAAACACTTCAAAATAGGGACATCAGCCATACACTTCTAAAATGAACTATGTTACAGAACATGGGTGTGTGTTAATGTGATTCAAAAGCTATTATGGAAGATTGTTTTATTATTGAGATAAGGATATCTTAATTCTACAAGAATAAATGTTTTGAAAAATATTTGAATTTAATTTTGACAATAACATGAGGAGTGGATATATTTCAAGCTTCAGTGAGACTTCATACCGCGCACTGTTCATAAATTATGTTAAATGCATTATTTACACATGTATTGGTGGGAAAACTCTTGAAAACGTGCAAAAGAGATTGCATTCAACCATGTTGTTTACATGACACGTGTAGTTTACCTCCAGCCTAAATCAGTGTTGCGTACAAATATGTGAATGGTGCGTGATACGAAGCTTCACTCAAGCTTGAAAATGATAAGCATTATGATGTTGAGGTATGGTGTGGTAAGCACAAGTATAGTTTCTCGTAAGCTGCTATTGGTATAGTTTTTTTAATTTTTCAATAGTTGCAGAATCCAGCTTCTCCTATACTTACATGTATGTATACATTTTGCGCTTGGTTTTAATGTCATGTAAATTTGAGTGAAATGGTAATAATATTTAAGAGCAATAAGTATGGCATTTTAAACAAGTATGCATATACATTATGTAACAAGAGTGATATATTTTAATGGAAACACTTAATGAGAAGGATGCCTATATAATAGGAGTAATATATTTTAATGGCAGTGGATATAGAAATTGCAGTGAAACTCTTTAATTTATTATTGTAAGTGGACATAGAAATTGCAGTGTAAGTAGTAGGACGATTGTAAGTGGACATAGAAATTGTAGTGAAACTCTGTAATTTATTATTGTAAGTGGACATAGAAATTGCAGTGAAACTCTGTAATTTATTATGGCTCAGTGTTGTATTTCCATAGTCAATGTCTATTTAAACTTTAGGATACTTTTTATATTTTGTATTAAATGACAATAGATACATATGGGTTTCTTCCTTGCAACAGTTTATATTCTGATACTTATATCTTGAATTGTCAAATGACCCATGAGTGATAATTTCAAAAGTGTATCATAATTAAAGGCATGTGAATTTATATTGTACTTAATCTGAATGCCACTGTGTAATATTTTTACTTACGATATTAATCTTAATATATCCCTATGAAGATATCCCTATTTTATTATTGATGTCCCTATTTACATCTTTTCATCAAATGACCCAAAAACATCAAGAATGGTCCTATATGGTCACTAATAACCAACTTTCAGAAGAATATGAATGAATACAAACATACATAAGTGGATGAACACAAATAATGAAGGTACCAGACATTACCTAAAGTAATGAAGTGTTGACCCAAGGTTCAATCCAATATGCTCTTGTATGATCCAAAACCTACAAGAAAGGAAAAGATGGGGTTAGATCCAAAAGATCTAAGCAAAGTCTGGCACCATATTACTGATCCTCATCTACAATTATGCATGTACATAGTCAAGCCATACACAGACTCAACAACATGGTAGCATTGATCCAATAACAGAAAATACATTACAAATGCCAAGCTCACGGTCTCAATGAAATAAACAGTGTATAAAATAATATATGGTGCACAATAGCAACAAGCATGCAATGCCAGCAATAACATTGCATGATGCCCGATCTCAAATTCAAAACAGTAAGTGTATTAATGTATGTTTGCATGATGCTAGATATTAAACAGTGAGCTCATGAACAATGTATGATGCCCTAGCTTGCAGCCCGTGAGCCATCAAGACATTTTCTCATGAAATGATCATAAATGGGGAGTACCGCATAGTGAATATCAACAACAAAACAAATAAAGAGAGATCAAACACTTCACACAATGCCTTGAAGGTAATATAAATGATTCCCTAGCTCTCAAAGCTTGTAGGTCATCAAGCATTCCAAATGAAAAGATGTGAACAATGCCAGTATTAAACAGTGAGCTCATGAACAATGTATGATGCCCTAGTTTGCAGCCCATCAACCATCAAGACATTTCCTCATGAAATGATCATAAGCGGGGAGTACCACATAGTGAATATCAATAGCAAAACAAATAAAGAGAGATCAAACACTTCACACAATGCCTTGAAGGTAATAGAAGTGATGCCTTATCTCTCAAAGCTCGCGGGTCATCAGGCATTCCAAATGATAAGATGTAAACAATGCAAGTATTAAACAGTGAGCTCATAAACAATGTATGATGCCCTAGCTTGCAGCCCGTGAGCCATCAAGATATTTCCTCGTGAAATGATCACAAATAGGGAGTACCACATAGTGAATATCAATAGCAAAACAAATAAAGATAGATCAAACACTTCACACAATGCCTTGAAGGTAATAGCAATGATGCCCTAGCTCTCAAAGCTCGCAGGTCATCGAGCATTCCAAATGCTAATTAAGATGTAAACAATGCCACTATTAACAATGATATCAAATAAACAATGCCACTGAAATTGAGTTAATGAGAAGACAAAGCTCAAATGCCTACCTCAAGTGCCAATGCTCTCTTCCCAAACAGTGTCAGCCTCTTCGCTTGTGCACACCAAACTCGGATGCCCTCTTCGCGCCACACAGAAATGCAGTGTCATCTTCACGGAAGCTCTTCGAATTTACAAATTACAAATGACACTTCCTTTTTCTTTTCTTTTTTGTTTATAACCAAATGGGTGTCGTAATTACGACAATAGTGTCACTATTACAACACCGTCAGGGGCACTTGCAAAAAAAAATACAAAAAAATATACACAAATTGTAGTGGCATCACAAATTAGCATCAAAATTCAACCCCAAATGTTGTAGTGTGCCTAATATGCTCCTCATCAAATTGAAATCTGGGATCCTTGTCATGAATTATTTGTTCCATTTGAACAAGCATGCTATCAAAAGTCTCATAAATCTCTCCAAGGCTAAAAGAGTTTTTGTCTGCATACCTAATTACCCCCACAATAAGTGAAATGATAGAGCAAATATATTTACAAACAACATTTAAATTTTTAAAATTAAAATAAAATGGCATTAACCTATTAATAATGAAAAGTAAATTTAAAAATGAAATATTAAAAAGTAAAAGTAAAACAAAGTACAATCAAACAATTTTCCTTACTGATATTTGGACCATAGTTGAAAAACTTGCCATTGCCAAAAGCTCACTAAGGCCTGAAAAAATTCAGGAAAAACTCAGCCAGTTTTTGGCAAAAACTCAGCAAAAAAATCAGGAACTTAAAAAATTGCTTATATTTAATTAGAAATGCATTTTTTTTGAAAAATTCAATGAGAAGATGCATCCAATGCATCAATAAATGAGAATACAAAAGAAACAAGCTTAGTCCAGATATATTTAAATACAAAGTAGGTATTAAATCACATTCTTGTGAGGAATGCTGATGGCTGGAAGCAAAAAAGTAAATAATTTATATAAAAGTAAAAGTAAATACATCATTACAATTACATCTTCCTCTTCCCAGCTCTAGTAAAAACTAAGGGAGAGGTAGAACTAGAGGGTCTAGTCCTAGAAGTCTACACTTGGCATGTATGTGCCTCCTCTCTCGGTATGTCTGACACAATATGTGGCTCATCCATCCTGGATGAAGCTCTGCCTTTAGCTTCTCCTAGCATTAGCAATGAATGTCATCCAGTGTGAAATCATTACAATCACATCTTCCTCTTCTCAGCTCTACTAGCATATAAGGGAGAGGGTCTAATCCTAAAAGAGGAACCCTGTGATGGGCGTGAGTTGCATGACTGTGCCTCCTATGCATTATATATAAAAGAAAATAAGATAAATATACATAATTGTAAAACTAAGTCATTGCATAGTATGAATCTATGATGCTTGATCATTGATCAATGCCAAATGTCAAAGTCTTCATAACTAGGTCTTAGGTAGTCTTTTTTGGTGGTTGTTTTCAAGTCCCTATGTTTGGCAAATGAGGTTTGAGTGATTCTGGCCTATTGGGAAGTCACGTCTCTCTGGGATTTGGGCTAGAGATAAGCTAAGTCTGTCATAGAGATGGGGTCGAAACCAAGTGATTTGTGATCAAATGAGTTAAAACCCTTTGGGAATCCTTTTTCCAACTTCAGTTTGACCTAAGAAAGCCATGATGGATTGTGGGAGGTAACCCTGTTGAAGGCTTGCTGAGTAGTCTTTGTTGGTGGTTGTTTTCAAGTCCCTATGTCTGGAAAATGTAGTTTGAGTGATTTTGGACTATTGGGAAGTCATGTCTCTATGGGATTTGGGCGAGAGCTAAGCTAAGTCTATCATAGAGATGGGGTCAAAACCAAGTGATTTGTGATAAAATGAGTTAAAACCCTTTGGGAATCCTTTTCCCAGCTTCAGTTTGACCTTATAAGCCATGATGGATTGTGGGAGGTAACTTAGTTGAAGGCTTGCTGAATCCTAAAATTTGGCTAAGTCTGGAATTTTACAAAAGCCCCCAAAATCTAGAATCTGCATCTTAACTCCTATGAAGCTGGAACCTATCTCAAACATCCTAAAAGTATTTATCATAGTTACACCGCCCTAGGGGACAAGGGGACAGGAAGACGGGGTACAAGTTTTCGAGACGGGTGGACAGAGGGGCCTCAATTTGGGGATGACGGGGGGACAACGACAGGGGATGGGGGGGGTTGTATATAGTATATACTATACATGTGGTACTTAAAATGGTAGTTATGAAAAGATGTAGAACAATATAAGAGTCTAAGACATAAAGATGTAAAGTTAAACAGTAAAATCATTGAACATTGAACATTGCATTGTTAATATATTGAATCATTGAACATTTAACATTGCATAATGCATTGAACATTGAACATTGCATTGGACATTGAAGGTTGAACATTAAACAATAAATTTTAAATACTCCAATTAGCAAATGTAAGAGTTCTATTATATAAATATTAAATAATCAATATCAAAAGTATGAGTATCTAACTCATCATAAAAAACTTTTGTTTTAAACATGAGTATCCAATTAAAAAATTTAAAAACTTGTGTTTTATTTTTTTTTGCACTTTTAAGAACTGTCGAGACGGGGGACATCTGGGTGTCCCCTCAAGGTCAAGGGACATCCAGGTATCCCCTTGTCCCCACCTGGGATGCCGACATGTCCCCCACTGGATGATGGCTCTGCCAAGACCTTTGGGACGTCGTCCGCCCGTCCTCGGTGCATCCTTGTCTCGGGTGCATCTAGGATTTAGAGGGGGATGCGTCCCCATGTTACTATAGTATTTATACAAATATAAATTAAAGTATAAGAAATTAAATAATACTTAAATATTATATTTGTATAAATCCTCCCACCCCTAAATTGGAAAATTGGAAACTTTCCTCTACTCAAAGACCAAAATGTTGCAAATGAAAAACTATCCAAAAATGCCATTTTTGGCATTCAAACCCTAGCATTGCCACACAGGAGAGTTCAAGTTCCTTGGAAAAACTCACAAATTACTTTGCGAGTTTTTCCAAAAAACTCAGTGAGTATGTCAACCATGATTTGGATCACCAAGTGTCGTTAAACACTCTTTCTCTCACCACCTTGATTAAGCCCACTTTTTCCACTTTCCACAACCACCATTTATTATAGAGCATCCTACACCTCCAATATCCTCTCTAGCAAAATAAAATAGCTAGCATATCTAGTCTCAACTTGTTTGAGGAATTCTTTATTTGAATAAGACTAGAATAGTGCAAATGAAGTGTGATGGTTACATACAAACATTTGTATAATCTCTAGTCTCTTCGATTACTATTTTCACCCAACCTATTTTTCTTGTCTTTCAAAGCACGTACATAGCATGGAGTCCAAAAAATATGTTTGTAAGCACTCTCAACCATCAAGCCAACTTACAAACATGAGTTGAATCTATCACAACTTGTACAATATTAGAAGACCCAACCTCCGCTTTGGCCTCCTTTAGAATGCCAAACTGGCAATCAACATCCACATGTTTCCCAAAACAATCAATAGCTCTAAGAAAGTATGAACAAGAAAGGTATGTAACAATAATAGTAATGAGTGGCCGATGTCGAATATTGGTCCACTCATACATGGCAATGGAACAACCAGTCCTAATCCATGTTTGTCTCATCTCCTCCATCAACATATTTACCTTTGTTTGTCAAGGAGGGAGGTCTATAATATTTGTTCTCTTGGGGGAGTATAAGATGGTCCAATTTTCATCGCATGACTTTGCCAAATGAAATAGAATAGTGTTGATGCAAGTTTTATGACCACTTAAACTTGAGGAATTGAATACTTAGTATTCCAAAAGAAACACCAAATCTCCAACTCTCTCTTGAACAAGGAAGCTCGTATGCTAAACAATGTATATAGATTGTGTAATCAATTGAGACAATCCCAAAGTTCCTTCTAGTTGTGTACTTTCACTCAATTTTAATGATGCAACATGTTGGTATCACGAAGGGACCTACGCTACTCATTCAATGGACTTCAACTTTGCAAATGTGAATGATTTAGCAATTGGAGCTCTTCAACGACTTCTAACCAAACAAATTACAAATAGATAAAGGGTTTAGGAAGTCTAATCTAACTCTATCAATGAAAGATATCATTGATGATGAGGTGAGACTTTAACCAATCTTTGCTTCACCAAATCAACTACACAAAGGATAGTTCTTGCTTCTAAGGATGCGGGAATGATGTTCAAATTGTCAAATACTCATTCAAATGCCCTATGAAGGCGCAATCAAAATAAATATCTCAAATTTAAGTTAGACTCTTGTAATTAAGCTTAGACTAACCTTGCACTGTTACTTACAATCAACAAGTACCAAAAGGTATGGACACTATCTTCACCATTAATCACCCTTCAACAATATCTTCCATTCATCTACTTCTACTACTACTTAACATGAAATAAAATCCTACTTTCAATGAGGAAATGTAGAAACCATGCAATACTCGAGAATAATACAACTATAAGTAATCCACCATAAAGACCAACAATGAATCTACAATTACTTTGGTAGCATTATAGTAACAATTTCAACAAGTCTCTCTCCCCTTTACAAATGATTTAAGCAAAGAGCTCTAGTACAATGAGTGGCCAAGATTAAATCAAGATCAATAACCCAGATTTATCCAACAAAGGCTTGATTAGGATTCCCCTAACTACCACTTACTAATACTAATGCTAACCCAATTACATCAAAACACCACCTTGTGGGCCAATAAGAAAATTCCATAGCTTTTATCGACCAATAAGAAAATGTGTTAGGTAGAAGCTTATAGAAAAAGGTACGAATTAGTGGGCCAATGATAAATGCCACATGGGCTTACAACAAATATTCCTTTAGAAGATAATGTCCTTTGACTTTTCCTTTTTGGAAAATTCAATGAAGTTAGACATAATATAGTTAAGCTCTCCCACTGGGACACTTGACACATTCTGGACTTTCTAATTGGTTAAAGATGAGTGGGTGCCACCTCAACATGCTTATCTTATTGACTTGATCAATCCCTTGATAATGAGAAAATATCTCTTGATACTCAACATTATCAAAACCTCAATCCATTGTGGATCATATTCCCAAATAGCTCCATCCTTATGATGTCTTTTGTCTTTTGAAACTCTTCACCTTGAAACCTTTCTCATGACTTTGAACTTTTTTTTTTAGTGTTTCATGTAGTTGGATACTTTTAGTTGACCTTGGATTTCCAAATAAAATTCAAGTTTGTAATGATTTCTTTCATTTGTAAACTTGATCATTATGTCAAACTTGCTCTTTGAATTCCCCTTTGATGTCCTGAACTTGATCTTAGATTTGCATCTTATTGACTTGACCTTCAACATGGAACCTCCTTGCAAAACAAGAAGAGTTGTCAAGGATACATCATTAACATGTCCAAGTTACAAAATAAAGCCTTACATCTTCAAATTTAAATGCTTTAATTTAAACTTCAAGCAATTTAAAATTTAAATCAATGATTTCGAAACCAATTTAAATTCTAGAATTTCATTTTGATTCATTCATATCACATCCAAATTACATACTCAATTTCACCCTTGACCTGGTCACTAACTAGCTAAAGGTTATTTCAATTTTAAGACAACTCAAATTGAACTCTTGATGCATGATTTTCACATTGCACATTCGATGCCCTTTATGCCTAATGGAAACCACCAAACAATTCTGAGCTTACAACTCTAGATCTAAGGTGTTTCGAACTTATAGAGGGTCTGATTTTCACTTTTAGATTTGATTATGTTTGCAGTTTGAACAATCAGACTTGATTCTTTGTGCCAAAATCAAGACTTGCATTTATGTTTGACCTTGATCTTCAATGTGTAGCAAGTCTAAATTTGGTCTACAATTGAATGCTTATCTCCTTGACATGGATGCCTTAATTAAAATCTATCACCAAATTGAAATGCTCATAGCCATGAGAAAAGTATGCATGTTGATTGGCAGCATCCCATGAGAGAATTTGAATGCCCTCAAGCTGAGCAAAAAAGAAGCACAAATAGGCACCAACATATGTCATAGTGCAGAAATGAGGTGTGAATAAGGAATCATCATGTAGCATAGCACCAACGTCAAGTGGGAATCTTGGGTAAATAAGGTGCTTGCTTGACATATGAATAGGGTAGATGCACAAGGAGGGGTGGTGGAATTTGAAGACAAATAAGATGAGTGCCTTAGGGGCTAAGTGGAAATTAAGTGCAAGTAAGGCACTTGCCATGGACTAAGAGAGGAAATCAATGGCAAATAAGGCGACAACATAAACCAAGGGTGGAAATCAAGTGCAAATAAGGCACTTGCAAATGCATCTCTCATGAGCAAAGTGGAAATGAAGACCAAATAAGGTGCTTTATCATGTCATTCCATCTTCAAATTGCTTGCATTGAGTTTGAATTTTTGAACTTGAGCTTTGAATTTTGAACTTTGCATCGGTTTAAACTTGCCATATTAAAGGTTCATCAAACTATCACCCAAGTCAAACACAATGTTGAACATTTCCACAAAAGTGCAAATTCCCATCCTTCACATTTCTCTTTTAGACATCTCAATATCCAAACTTCATCTATCATCATGATTTTCATGTTTTTCCCTTGATCATCTTGAATTCAAATTTCATTCACCCCTTGATTGCTCACACCAACATGATCAAAATTTCATTTCTCTCGATAATACTCAGATCAATATTTAGTCTAATTTTGGAATTTTTCAAGCCCTCTCGGGCTTGACCCAATTTACCTCCTTGCCAATTTTTCATGAATTGCCCATTCATTATTTGAACATGACCAATCTCAACTTCATTCTTTCTTCTAACTCTTAGGCACCAAGACTTTTCTAAGGCTTCAAATTTATAATTGAGCTTGAACACTCCCTATTACCTCAAGACCTAGGCTTACCCAAGCCTTAGACTCCAAAATTGTGGTCATTCTGCTCCTACACTAACACCTACCGACAACAAAAGCAAAAAGAGGGGATCCCCATTTGTAATGGGACGATGGTGTGAAAAGGTCACAACAAATAGCATGGGCATTAAAAATATTGGCCATTGAATCATCAGCTTGCTCACATTTTTGCATATTCATCAACCCTATCACTATATTTTTCTCACCTACAATAGAAGTGACCTTCATCTTCCCTCTATAACAACTCTCTACAAATGACACATTGGAATAGTCATGTAAACCAATAGATGGTAATTTCTTATTGTGAGTATAATTGATGATTTCATCCTCACTCACTCCTAACTCCATGTACAATCTCACCCAATAGATGAGTTCTAACCTTAGTATAGCTCCCACAGTAATCAGTTTTGCAAATATGACATAACCAATGTTTGCTACCCCCTGCATTTTTACCCTTGATGATGATCAAATTGGTGATGAATTGAAGCAATAGTTTCTTAGGGTTGAAAGGGCCTTTTGCAAATTTTTGAAGAGGGTGAAGGACAAGTAAAATGGTCTTGTAGAATAGAAAATGAGTTTAGATTTTCAGAATTATAATAAAGGTCTACTGATATTTTGTTTACCTCATTTTTAATTTCTTCACTACCCTCATGAGTAGCACTACTTCTGCTGCTCATTTTGTGGTGTTTTCTCCTATGATAACATACTAAAAGTTTGAAACCAAAACAATGAAAAAAATTTTAAATTTACAAACTTACTAACAAGCTAAAAAATTAAAAACTTAAAAAAATGGCATACCTTGATAATCGGTGGTAACTATGGCTTCATATTCGCAGTCGTTATTTTGTTTCAGGCTTAGAGCTTTCTACAAAATGTGGAAAAATGTGGCAAAATGTGAAAGAGAAGCATCCAATCTCACCTCACAAACCCCCTTCCTTGTCCCTGCAACACCCAGCTTGAACCTTCGATTGCAAAACTCAAATCAATGGCTAGGGAAGACAGAGGGAAATTAAAAACCAAATTGGTTTGGAAGGAATTAGTGTGTATAATGGGTGTGGGAGGGTTTGTAGGATCCCCTAAGCGCATTGAAGTATTGTATGCTAAAGAGGACTCCTGGTTGACCCTGGGACAGTCGGGACATGTCTAAGACATCCTCAGCTGTCCTAGGGACAGCCAAGCATCCCCTTTAGTTTTGTAGATGTTTCCTAAATCAAGGACACATCCCCAAACATTTTGGAGTTTTTGCAAATGAGGGGGATAGAATGGGGATGCCCCTAACATCCCAATGTCCCTGCAACTACTGGTGGGACAAGGATGCAAGTTCCAAGGATGGGGATGTGTTCCACTGTGCAGTCACTATTTGGTCCACTTAAAACATTAACAACAATATTAAACCCTAGATGGCATTCTCCAGGTATTTTCAGATATGTACATCAGCATTCCAGACCTGTACGTCTAACTTCAGTGAGCCCCAACCCTGTAAAACACTGTTTGAAGTTGTTGCAGTAATGTACAACACCCTTAAAGGTTGTTTCAGACCTGTATGGCCTTGCTATAGTTGTCTTCTGGCAGATACTGTCTGCTGCTAATTACTTCAGACTGGTGTGGTTCAATTCTGAGCTTTTCCAGACTAGTACAACATCCAAAGATTCATCCAATTGAATTTATAAGCATTACCAGCATAGGCAGTTCGATGCACAACAGTATGGTCACAAACTCAGCATTCAATCTCCTCAAGTCGACTCCCTTTGACCTCTAAAATTATATAGAAGTTGATAACAATATTGAACAATCAGATTTTCACGTAAATTGCATAACCAGATTGAACCTCCTGACTGTGTCATCGTCCAACAACGAAGAGATTGATATCCACAAGGATTTCATCCTCACCAACCCTTGAAGAAAAAACTCTCTAATATTTCATTAATTTCTTATTTCATCCAACATGTTGAAAGAGAGCTCTTCAATCTCTTTTATAATGCTCTCATCAGAGCTCATTCACTCGCCTTACCAATGTGGGATAAACAAAATCACTTTTCATTTTTTCCTATTTTTTCACAATTTTACTTTGTTTCCCCAAAGAATTGCTTTTTCCCCCCTATTTTATCACAATTGTTTTTTCTTTAATATTTCCCATGCCATTTAAATTAATTTCCCTTCAACTTAAGTCCCCAAACATTTTATATCTTCAATGTATTATTAAGTAAAGGGACTTTAAATATTTCCCACTTAACTAAATACTAGCATTAATAAAATTAAATATTTATATTTAACTTTATAAACTAACTTTATTAATGCATAATAAATCATATCAATAATATTATAATTCCTCTATCGCTCTTAGGCATTTACCATCGATATGTCATCATCACTGAAGATTTTGACCATGCCCAAATGACTTACTATAAATAGTAAGTATGCCCAACACTGTACCAGACACCTTAGAATGTTCCATGACTGAAACTACCTCACCCAAATGGCCTCAATGTCCCTTAAATGTCCTGGTTAGCCTACGGGACCATGGGGAACTAAGCTAACGAGAACATTATACTATAAGTGCTAGAAAAGAGATATTACAGTTCACCCTTCCCAAAATAGCTTGTCCTCAAGCAATTTTATCTCTAGATGATGCAAGATCTAATTACTCTCCCATGTGGCATTTTCAACTGGAAAGTTCTTCCATTTAACAATATACACCTTAGAATTATCCACGAATGAAACTACCTCAGCCAAATGGCCTCAAAGTCCCTTAAATGTCTTGGTTAGCCTACGGGAGCATGGGGAAATAAGCTAACGACAACATTATAGTATAAGGGCTAGAAAAGAGATATTACAGTTCACCCTTCCCAAAATAGCTTGTCCTCAAGCAATTTTATCTCTGGATGATGCAAGATCTAATTACTCTCCCATGTGGAATCCTCAACTGGCAAGTTCTTCTATTTAACCATATACTCCTTAATTGTCCTCCTTTGTAGTGTTCTCTCCCTAGTATCAATGGTGGCCTCAGGAACCAATATGAGTTTCCCCTCCTTGTCTAGGGGTGGCAACTCTGCTAATGGAATTGCATTATGGCCTAGAGTCTTGTTGAGTTTGGAAACATGAAATTACATCATGCACCTTATTGTTGACTAGTAGCTCTAGCTCATAGGCCACCTCTCCAATACCTTAAGTGACTCAGAATGGACCATAGAATTGTGGCCTGAGTTTCTCAACACCACTCTTCTTCAAAAAAGGCTATTTATAGGGTTGGAGTCTTAGGTAAACTATATCACCAACCTCAAAGTTGCACTCAGCCCTGTGTTGATCAACATATAACTTCTGCTAGTTTCACGCCTACTTGATGTTCTCCTTCGATGCCCTCATGATGTCTTAACTTTCCAGCAACAAATCATTTTCCTTAGGCACTCTTGTTCCCAAAGAGTAAATCCATGAAGTTTGGGGCTTCATACCCATACAATGTTGTGAATAGAATCATCCTAATGGTCAAGTGGTAATGGGTATTGTAGCAATACTCACCCAAATGCAACCATCTGACCCAAGCCTTATGATACCTTGACACAAAATTCCACGGATATCCCTATACCCACTTTTTCACTATCTCTATTTGGCCATCAATCTATAGATGATAGTTGTTGGTGTTGGGGGTGAGCTTTGTACCACTCAATCTGATATTTTTTGCCAGACTAGACTCAGGAACTTGTTGTCTATGTCACTCACAATGTTCTTGGGCAACCCATGCAACCTGAACACCTCCTTGAAGAACAAGTCATCCACTTGGGCTGCTATATAGGCGGTTGCATTAGCAAAGAAATGTCCAAATTTTGTCAACCTGTCAACCACCACATAGATACAAACCTTACACTATACCCTGGGAAATCCTGTAATAAAATCCATCGATATACACTCCCACATCTAATCTAGAATTGGTAAGGGTTGAAGTAGTCCAGCTGGAAAGGTATGCTCATTCTTATCCTATTGGAAAACTAGACATTCCCTGGCATACTTCTAGACTTCATTCTTAAGTTCGTTCCATGTGAATCACTCTTGGACCTTCCTATAACCCTTAGAAACATGGGTGACCAGCCAATAGAGCATCATGAAAGGCCTTGAGAATCAACTCTTTAAGGTGTGAAGTAGGCACTAAGTAAATTTTGTCTTTATAGAAAATGAGATCATTCACTATATAGTTGTCATCCTAATTAGTGCCCTCAATCAAACCAGCTTCCCACGAATCCTTTGCATATTTTGCTACAATCATCTCCTTCCAATCATCTAATATCTCCACTAAAGAACATATATGAGGTCTTTTTGAGAGTGCATCTACCAATATATTTTTCTTTCCTTTGACATATTCAATGTCAAAGTCATAGGCTTGTATCTTCGTAACCCATTTTTGTTGTCTAGCATTAAGATCTCTCTGGTTCATAAAGTATTTTATGTTATGATGATTAGTTTTAATTACAAATCTCCCTCCCACCAGATAAGATCTAAATTTGGCCAATCTATGCATGATGGCCAACATCTCCCAATCATATAGATGGAATAGCTCTTCTCCACCCCTCTCAACTTCCTACTCTCATATGCTATGGAGTGTTTTTCCTGCATCAAAATTGCACCTATCCCATCTCCTGAAGCATCACGTTATAGCTCAAATGGTTTGATGAAATCCAAATGATCTAACACTGGGCAAGATGACATCAAATGCTTGAAATGCTCACAAATCAAAACATTGTTCTATTGTATTGACCACGCAAAGGCTCCCTTCTTTGTAAGATCTATCAACAAAGTTGTTATCTGGGAAAACCTCTACACAAACCTCATGTAGAAGCCACACAACCCAAGGAACCTATTGATGTGAGTTTTAGTTCACTACAACATGTATAATCAAACACACAATGTTTCAGAGTGAAACATTAAATATTCAACTCTCTCTTGATATAAGGTCACTTCTTATGCTAAGCTTGTAAAGTAAGATCACAAGGTGACTTCAAGGTTCTTTTATTGTGGATACTCGCTCAGTTAAAATGATGTGATTTGTTGAATCACTAACGGGACTTATGCTAGTTCATTCAAGATTTGTCAACTACTAGCACTTCTAATGATTTAGCCTTACAATGTGCAATGAAAATATGGTTTGATTTTCCAACTTTCAACTTCTCAACTTAAACTTAAACTTAACTTCTATTGCTACTTCTACTTCTAACTATGAATGCAAGGAATCATGGATGGACATGGACTCTACTAGATGCGATCTCGCCAGCGACTCCACCCATCTACTACAAGCTTCTAAGAAACACTCGAATGGTTTTCAAATCAATATCTCCTCTTCAATCACATCAAATGGATGCAAACTAAAGATTCAATATCAATTGAAATTAAGTACTTTGGTTCATCGGCTTACCACATGAGGCACTCCTACCATCAACAAGAGGCTAGTGGCCCATATTTGTTGAGTCAATCAAGTAAACATCCACAATTACTTTCATCCAACTAATTACTTCTAAACAAAATGAAATGAAATCCTAATCTAAGTGAGGAATGTGGATCACCATGCAATAATACAAACTTGATCACAACAATTCACCATGCAAGGCACAACAATGAAAAGTAGAGCAAATTTGGCATTATCTTAGCAACAATTCTCCAACAAGTCCTTATTTACAAATGAGAGAGGTGGGGTTTATATAGGAGACCCAATTACAATGAATGACCAAGATTGATATGAAATCAATGGCCCAAATCAATCCACTACAAACCCTAATTAGGGCAACCAAAAGTAGCCAATAGAAATGAAGAATCACAAAATTAGCCAATGAGAAAATTCAAAGGCTTGAGGACCAATAGGAAGCAAGGAAGCCGCCAATTCATCATACAACTCATCATTATGAACATGCACGCCTCTTTTCTCTTTCTCCCTTTTAGCAAAACTAATGAACTTAAGTAAGATTTCACTAAGTTCCTTCATGTCAATACTAGGGAGGCTTCTTTCAATTTTTATCTTAATTTCATTTCCCTATTCTTAGAAATTCTTCATCATTCTTGGACATCTTTCTCGTGGATGGCTAGATTTTGTAATGCTTGAACCCTTGGTATTTCCACCTTCATTGTTTGGAATTCTTCTTCGTCCTTCGGACTTGATCATTGTGGCAATCCCTTGAACACATGAACATTTTCCTTGACATATTAAATCTTCCTCTATTCATTTCATTGGATGACTCGATCATCATTAGGATCATTCCCTTGATGGGAATTATGTCCTTGAACTCTTTCTTACTCGAGACCTCAAACTTGTCCTTATGTCCTTGTCCATGTTCCAATGCTAACTTTGGTGTTAGAATCATCCTCAAAAATTCTTTGGTGTACTTGCTTGATGAAGGTTTGATCTTGAGATAATTCTCTCATCTAGTTCCTTTAATTTTCTTTCCTTTGTCCCATCTTTGAAGTGTTGTCCTTTGAACTTGATCTCTTTGGACTAGTCCTCTATCATTTCTATCCTTGGTCCTAAGCTTGAACTTGTATTCCACATTCCTTTGTTCACTTCTTTGCAACAATCCTTGCCTTTGATCCGAACAAGATTCCTGGTACAAAGCTCAAAGTCAGTATGGTCTTAAAGGACTTAAACAAAATAATAAATTTCAGATTTTTAAATCCTTAAATTAGTCCTTGAATTCAATGCAATGAATAAAAAATTTCTATCCAAATAAGGTTGTGAATTGAATAAGCAATTGGAGGAGAATCTTAGGACAATAAAATGATCAAACTTAACCACTTGAATGATAAAATCAGACTTCTACCAATGAAAGGAGAATTCTGATTTTCTGAAAATACCTTATGATAAGTCTGAAAATGAATCAAAATCAATCCTAACAATTCACTAAGTCCGCATACATCAGGATCCATGGATTCATATACACATTATGAGTTAAAATTGTGAAGCAATCCATGCACAAAACCCAACCTTGACTTAAAATTTTCTAAGGAAAAGTCTGAAAATGAGTTATAATTAATCCAAAAATGCTTAAATTCTATGCACAATGATTGAAATGAGAGTTTGGAACCTAAGATTGTACTTATCCATGTGTTAGAATAATGATCCATCACTTAAAATAATAAAATCAGACCATAGCAAAGTTTCGGTTTTCTGAAGACAATCCATGGATAGGTCTGAAAATCATCAAAACATTAGTCCAAACACCAATCTAGACAAAATCCAATCAGCACTCATGAGCTTAATGAAGGCATGGGCTAATTTATCTTGGATAAAACTCTTTGTCATAATTCTGATTTTCTGAATACATTTCTACAACTTACCTTATTTTGGGTGAATTCAATCCTCAAACTTGATGATTTAGATGAAAAATAACCCCCCAATGACTCATCAACAACTTGTTTTGTGATTGGATGAAAAGGTGAATTATGAGGATTTTCTTAAAAATTGCCCCTATTATAGAAGTCTCCATATCTGGGTCTAAAACTTGTGTCTTCAAACTTTAGAATGGTTGCAAAATGGTGCCAAATGATGTCCAAAAGGCCTGCAATATGGTTAGGATTAGACTGCAATTAAAAAGATAAACCCAGATTTGACAAAAATAACAATTCTCAGAAGTTGTTTTTAGGTTTTCGCTCATAGAAGCCTTACCTTAACCTCCTAGTGACTAGAAATGGTTGCAAATGGTTGGTATTTGGCCAAGGAAGACTCAGCAAAAAAAATTGGGCAGCCTTGGCCCTTAGATTATTTTATAGGATTTTAAAAAAAAGTTGCCCCTTTTCTTGAAGTTTTTAGATCTGGGCATGCATATCTCAAATTTAGCCCTCTAATGGCCTCCAAATTGATGCCCAAGAATGGGGGACTGATTTAGAATGAGTTCTTGGAAATTTGGGCACTTGGAAAAATTTCAATGAATTTCTGAAAATTTTTGCCAATCTCATAAGTTTGCAGATTTTGGACTAATAATTCCTTGCCTTTGGCCTTCTAATGTCTTCCAAAGCCTTTGAAAAAGTTGTCTTAATGCTTGCAATCAGCCATGGATAGAAGGAGAAATTGGAAGAAGTGGAAAAATTCAAGGATGAAGTTGCTTCTCATGGAGTCTTGCTTCAGATTTCAGCTTGCCTTGCCTTTGTCTTCCAAAGTTATTCATGTTTATTACAGCAGCACCCCTCCTTTTATACTTGTTTTTGCCTCTTATTTGCTTTCCACAAGCAATGTGGGATAAAATATTTACCACCTTCTAGAAGGTTCCACTTTGACTTTATAAATTTCCCACATTAACTTTAATTAAATAATAAAATTGTGCCATAATGGGGAAAATCTATCCATCTTAGGACTCTCAAATTTGCCTAAGTCCACAACTTGTATGTACTTGCAGCCATGTCCAAACTCCAACTCCATCCATGCTAGGCAGGGAAAATCGATCAAAGTTTGGATAAAAATCCGCTTTATACTTAGAAAAAAACTTTGATCTTGCTTTGCTATCAAAAGGGGGGAAAATCAACCCTTGTATGACAAAAAATTTTGCGATTTGGCCCTCAAAGGGAAATTTGACCCTAGTCTAGATAGATCTCATACTTAGAAAAAATTCCACATCCATACTCTCTCTAAGGGGAAAATCATGCCATGTCTGTACACTCCAAATACTTAGAAATAAAAATTTGCATTCGATACTTGGTTTCAAGGGAAAATCGACCCTTGCTTGGACTAATTTAACACTTAGAAAATTTTTGGAGTCCACTCTTGCCTTGTAGGGGGAAAATGACCCTAGCTTGGACTAATCCAATACTTAGACAAATCTTTAGTTTCTCTATCCAATCCAAGGGAAAATCAACCCTAGTTTGGACAATTTCCAAGCTTAGAAAATTTCTTAGTGTACGCATACAGTCTTGGGGGGAAAATGACCCATGTCTGGACACTTTCCAGACTTAGAAAAATTTCCAAGCTCACCCTTGGGGGAAAATCCACCCTAGTCTGGATTTTTCAACATTGGGAAAATTTCAAGCAGAATTCGTCCAAAGTGGTGGAAATTCATAGTATGCTTGCATTTTAACCCAAACACTTAGAATTTTTTCAAGAAAAAGCCAATTAATGAAGGGAAACTCATGTAGAGTCTAGATTTTGATCAAAATATGAAGGTAAAATCATGTATAGTCCGGATTTTGATCAAAATATGAAGGAAAATTCATGTATAGTCTGGATTTTGATCAAAATATGAAGGGAAAATCATGTGTAGTCTAGATTTTGTGTATTTTTATAAAGAAAAATTGATTTTCCTTGGGATTTTGGCCATTTTGAACGTGAAAAATCATTTTTATAAGGATTTTAAGGTAATTATGCATGGAATATGCCTTTATATGAAATGTTGGACTAATTGACTAGCCAAAATTTAAATACACTTAGAATTTTACGTTCAACCCATTATAACATGACCCCAAAGAACTTTGATTTTAACGTTTCCACTTTAAGATCACAACCTAGCTACTTGATTTTAATATGACCCCTCAATCTTTTAAAGCATTGGATTACCAAATTTAATGCCAAAATTTGTCAAACCTAACAACTACGAGCAAAAGAGGGGGTCCCCGTTTGTAATGGGGTGATGGTGTGAAAACCTCACAACAAAACCCCTTCAACTGTGTGAGATTAGTCAGATTTGGCCATTCAATAATGGCTCTAATTTTTTCAGATCTACCCTCACCCTATTTGCAGTAATAATGTGTCCAAGGTACAGAAGCTATGCCATTCCAAATTTGCATTTCAATTCCTTGGCAAACAGTGACTCACTCTCCAAAATACTTAGAACCTTCTCCAAGTGCTGCAAATTCTCCTCCTAGGTTTTGCTAAAAGTCAACTATATATTCCTTGTGGGTTTTTGCAAATCTCAACTGGGTTAGTCTCACTTTTTTTTCGGTGCATCATTTTCCATGCCTCATTTTTCAAGCCAATGGATTTAGAATTTGACAATAGATTCTATTTGAGTTTTTTGAAAAAATGGACGACAACCCAGTTGAGTTGTCGAAAAACCCTCAAGGAATCTACAATCAAAAAAAATTCTGACTTGAACTGAAGTGTCAAAACCCTAGTAAAAAATGCAGAAACCCTAGATGGGTGGGTGAGGGAAAAAATGCAAATTTTGAACACACTCGGGGCAAAAAAGCTTTGAAAATCTTGAACTAATAATTTCAAAAAAGAAATTAAAATTTTTTGAAGAGGCTAGGAATTTTCTCTAATACCATATTGTGGTAAAATAATGAATGTGTTATTAAACAATGATCGTGAATGATGTATATATACAAGATACAAGAGAATGTTTCTATAACAAATAGGAGAGAGGAAATAGAAACATTCTTGTAGAGTGAAAGAGAAAGTTTCCATAACGAACAGAGGAGTTTATGGAAACATTACAAAAAGAGTGACCATTAGAAATAGACGAAAGAGAGATAAAATTAGAAACTATCTATTATCGTAATATTCATCGTTAGGGGAAATCCTTCATTTCTAGGCAGCGTCAAGTACCAAGCATTGCAACGTTACTTTGTTGCCAATTCCAAGTTCCTGTATATCTTGAAATAAGGCTTTGATTTTAATATACTAATGTTTCTAACATAGTAATTATTGTGTGGAAGTTGCAATGAAGGAGGTCTGGTGTACATAATTGTGATTCAATTTTAATTGCATTGTAATTATTTAAATTTCTGAGAAAATTCAAAAAAAGCATATATCTCCAAAAAATTAAAAAAATATACAAAACATAAAGAAAAACTTCAAACATTCAGAAATCACTTAGCAGAGGAGTTAGAGCCAGCGGGTTTCCTACACAAATGGCATTTCCAAGAACTCAAAGTGGTCATAATGGCATCTAAATGTTGTCTTCTCTATGTCCTTGACTCTCATCTTGATTTGGCAGTATCCTGATTATAAGTCAATCTTAGTGAAATAACAAGCTCCATCTAGTTCATCTATAAGCTCGTCTAGTCGCGATATGGGATACTTGTTCTTAGTAGTCCTTTTGTTTAGTTCCCTATAGTTAATGCACATCTACATAGTTCGATCTTTCTTCTTCACCAAAATTGTTGTTGATGCAAAGGGACTCTTATTGGGCCTAATGTGCCCATTTCCAACAACTCTTTAATTTCTTTCTCAATTTCATCCTTGTGTTTCTTTGGATGCTTGTATAGAGTGGTGCTTACTAGTTCCACCCCCTCCTCTAACTCAATCACATGTTCAATTCCCCTCTTAGCAGGGACTCCATAAGGGATGCTATCAAACATCTTTGTGTGTTAAGAGATCACCTCATGTACATCTAGATGGTAACTCTTAACCCGCTACTCAGAAACTCTAGGCTTCAAGACACTTTGTCACCCATTCCACCTCATCATGCCTAAATAGTTGCTTCATCCTTTGAAGTGAAACAACTCTAAGTCCACCATCTAATAGTCCTCTAAGAACTACTTTCTTTCCCTAATGCTCGAACCTCATCTCCAATTTATCCAAGTTAAAAGTGAGCTCGACTAAAGATTTCATCCATGTCATACCAAGGATAACATCATAATCACCCATCTACCACAAAAATTTCCCACCATCTCATACTCACTTATCCGCATATGAAGATTAGTAATCATGAGAGTGCTCTGTAACTTAACCCACTGGCTACTATCACTCTAAACCCCTCGTGTCGTTTCTGTCTGTAGTCCTCTCTTCTTGGCAAAACTTTCAGCAATGAAATTGTGAGTGGCTCTTGTGTCTATCAATGAAATAATTTTCTGCCCCTACATCACACCCTGTACTTTAAAATTTATTGCCTATTTAGCACTTGTAAGTATTGCAATGGTTTACTCTTTAATAGATTCCCCTTCTAAAGCATTATCTTCATCGCTGCTTTTTGAATTAGATTGTTGATCTAATTTCTCTGATGCCTATTCCTCAATAGAAACATACTTAATATGTGTTGCCTTTTCTTTGACAAAGCACTTATGTCAAGGGTCCCATGGTTCTCTACAATGGAAACATAGTTTCCTCCTCCTGAGATCATTTAACCGCTTGCTGTCCAAGCAGTCTAATTCTTTATTTTGCTGGCAGGAACCCTTATGGAAATGTTTCTTGTCTATATCTTTTTTTGATGGAAAGCTCTTGGACTGAAATTTACTCTTAGATGATGTGGGTTCCATATCCCTTGCCTTCTTGTAAGCTTCCTATAATGTAGAGAGATTGAGACCTTTAACCCACCATTTCAATGGATCTGCTAACCCATCCATATATAGAACCAATAGTCTCCTATATGAGATATCTATCACTAAAATAGAAAGCCTCTGATACTCTGCTATGAATGTCTCAACTAACCCCCATTGCTTGAGTTGAGCTAACTCCTTAAAATAGAGTTCTAAATCCTTCTTATTAAATCTCTCAATCAATCTCTCGGTAAACTCCACATACAAAGTGATATGATCATGCCCCATAGTGACCATACCATGATGCCAGCACTCATGTGTGAGGTCGTCCAAATGTAATGATGCATATTTAATTGCTTCCTCCTTTGACATGGGATTCAAATGAAAATAGGTATCTACCTTATGTAGCCACACTCTGGCAATGGTCTTCCTAGACCATCATAGTAGGGTAATTGAAAGCTTTCTCACCTTCTTCTACAAATCATTATGATGTGCAAAACCACTAGTGCGAGGCAAATTTTTAACATCCATGTACTCCTTAAAAGTGATAGCTGCTTGGAATTCTTCACCTCCATTCTCCCAATCTAGTCAAAATTTCTCATGTAGCTCTGTGATCTAAGACGTGTTCTCTAGTTGTACCGGAGCCCTAGGTGGGAAAGTGGGCATTAGGGGTCTTGAGTTCACTATCCTTGCTGGCCTAGCTACATGTCCAAAGTTATCATCCATATTTTCCCCCTCCATCACCTTCATTTTGTCCACCATTGTTACCACCAATCTGTCCATGATTCCAAAGGTTGTTTCCTCCATTATTTCTTCCATTGTTGACATCAATACCCATCTGTCTAGTCATCGACTGCATCAATAAGAAAATCCATTGATTTTGTTCCTAAGCTCCTTGCTTAGCCTATCGCTGCCCCTGTGCTAAAGCCTCTAACATATTGAACAATCTCTCTTCCCCTATTTTCACATGATTGCTTTTTCCCCCTATTTTTATCGTGATTTCTTTTTCTTTAATATTTCCCATGCCATTTAAAATAATTTCCCTTCAACTTAAGTCACCAAACATTTTATGTCTCCAATGTATTATTAAATAAAGGTTTACATATTTCCCACTTAACTATAGACCAACATTAATAATGTTAAATATTTATATTTAACTTTATAAACTAACTTTATTAATCCATTATAAATCATATCAATGATATTATAATTCTTTTGTCAATGTTAGGCATTTACCATCAATATGCCATCATCATTGAAGGCCCTAACCATGCCCAAAACTGTACCCAGACACCTCAAAATGATCCACAACTGAAACTACCTAGGTCAAATGGCCTTCAAAGTCCCTTAAATGTCTTGATTAGCCTAAGGGGCCATGGGAAAATAGGCTAATGACAACATCATATTAAGTGCTAGAAAGGGGACATTACACATAGGAATTGAAAAGTGGATGGCACTGCCCCAATATTTACAAGGTACATAGCCTATATATGGATGTGGGCTAGGGAAGGTGAACTTCATTGGTCATCAATCTAACAACTATACCAACCCAACACTACACCGACAACAATTATGTTGTTCTTAATTGTATTCCAGTTGGCATGTTAAGTTTTTGATAGATTGTACAATCCAGCCGATTGCTAAATATAGTGATAATAATGAGTATGAAACATTTGGTAGAGTTGTTATCAACACTGTTTGCTAAATACTTGTAAGTCTTAAATTATATGAGCTTCTATTTGTAAATATTTTTTACATTTGAAAGAAGAGTGACAGTTACTCAGAAATGTTGAATGATTTCACAAACGAGTTAAAAATCAGAAATAGTGCAAGTTCATGGGAAAATTTTCAAGTAAGGATCTTTACAGTAGAAAAAGAAAACAATTTTTCCAGTGAACTACAAAATATTAGCAAGTTAGCAATTATGCTTGTGTCCTACCAGTTTCAGAGTGTCCTGAACTTTCTTCACTAATGTCAGAAAAGAAGAGTAGTAGCCACAAATGGTATATGTTCACATCAATTGGTATTAGAGCTTCCTGTTTGAACCTTTGATGTTGAGTTTTTTTAAGCCCTGGAGAAGTAAAATTAACTTCATTCTATGTAATCCAAATGATTAAGCACTTCTTAGTTGAGTGTTGTGGGGAACTCTACAGGTGAATGCAGTTCTATTATGTGCATTTGGAAGCAATTTGCAGGGCAACTACAACTATCAAGATACCATTGATGTTGTTGGTTCCCTTGAAGGTCTTGAAAAGGCCATAAGCTCATAAACTTGCAAAGAGAAGATGGTGGCAAGAGAAGGTAAGGTCTTATTCTTTTGGAACTTTCCTACATTGGATTTATGAAGGGTAAGAAACCCTTTGGTTGTGTTATGTCTTGGTGATGTGTCATTTCTTTCTTTGTTCCATTTCATACATACTTTAGTTTATGTCAATCCCAACACTTAAACAATTGATTTCTACGAATAAATTGTTTGTTTTGATAAGTAGAGATGTAAAAAGAATGGCATTCAACATCAACTAAGTTACAAAAGAAATAAAAATATTTGTGTTGGTGAATTAGATGTAGATGTCTATGCATATTATGGATCATTTTGGACACCAACCACAAATATCTATACTCAAATGTTAGTAAATGAAGTCCCTATGGAAGCCAACATAATGATAAAAACAAGAGCTAGAAAATGTTCAATCCTTAATATGTCATGAGTAGTATGTTTACACCAATGCAGGGCCTAGACACATCGTAATACCTTGAAGGGACTCCATTATAATTTATAAAGAAAGACTTTTGATTTCACCTTCATAACACTAAAGTTTTAACCATGCATCCAATATGTATTCCTTCACCTCCTTCATAGCACATATTTTAAATATTTTTATAAGTCTTCCTCCTCAAGACGTATCGTAATGTCTCCAATTTTAGGTTCTCCATTCTACTTTGCAGTTGGCTCTGTCCATTCCTTCACCTCCATCACAACACATATTTTAAATATTTCTAAAGTCTTCCACCTCAAGATGTATTGTAATGTTACCAATTTTAGGTTCTCTCCTGCTTTGCAGTTGGCTCTGTCCTTCTGGGTGCATGGTGGCCATATCAGAGTGGTTGTTTGATTTACCAACAAGTTCAAATAGCCTAGAGGACTTCAACGACACTTTACAAGGTAATTTTTGACTTCTAGTGTGCTCTCCAAGATTCTTGGAGATAGTGTCTATTTATATTAAGCCACCCAATTGGGTCCAATTATCAGCATTCATTATCAATGTCATTTATGTGCGATCAGTTCTCAATTTTGATAAATTTTGGCTGTTTTTGCAACTTGGGCATAATTTTTGAGCTATATTCAAATTAATATTTCTAAGATAGCCATTTTAATTAAAATAATTTATGAAGCACCTCAGTATAATAGCTTTGTTGCAAAGAGAATGGAAAATTTTTAATGTTGGACATTGAACCTTGTGCATAAAGTGCCCGAAATAATTAAATATTTTAATTAAATCAACTTTTGGGGTTATAATGCACTTTTCAGAAAGTTTTGGAGATGGTTATAAAAAAAGGCTAAGGTCTCATTGTTATAAATACAAAAGATGCAGAAGCTTGTTGTTTTCTCTGCAGAGATGTCAAACATTTCTACCTGTGGCAAAACTCTTGCCTGCGAGATGAAAACCCCAAGGGTTTCTTAGAGCTGAGGATGAAACACCTCCTGCTTCACCAGAGTGAATCCACACAGGGATTGCAAGGAATTGAATGGTTCAAGCAGGGACAAAAACCCTAGTTTCTTGATACATATTTAGAGGTGAATTCAGCCAAGGTTCCCAATTGAGCATAAAAAGGATAATTAGGTTTGGTTAATTCATGAAATTTGTTAAGTCTCTTCGCAGAAACAAATTTCAGGTATTTCAAAGATTATTTATGAATTTTTGGGAGGCTTTTGATAGAACTCCTTTTTGCTACATGAGAATGGAAATAATGAATAACTTAAAGTTTTTTGGGCAAATGAAGAAGACTTACCTGTGTGTGGGGATTAAAGACTGTTGTAGGGTTTCTTATGATAGAATTAGCCACATCAATAATATTTGAAGGGGTGTGGATTTATCATTGAGTGTCTCCATTCATTAGTTTAGTTTTGGAGGTCGATATAATAATTGGCTGGTGCATGAAGAATATAAAATGATGGTGGAAAGGTCGATTGGCCACATGGGGTCAAAGGAGCACACTAGGGAAGCCATGGCATAATATTTGAAAAATGACCTTTGGGTCGACTAGCCAAGATTAGAGTGTGCGGTTCTTCCTAAGGGAAAAATGTCTAACCTAGAGTATTTTACCTTTCAATGGGATACCATTACTGAAGCAGCAGGGTCAAATGTATTAAAGGGCCCTTATCAAGCCATATCTACAATTAATCACTAGTAATTCCTAGCATTTGGTCTGCTAAATAGTAAATACCTGATTCGTGGACTGGGGAAGGACATTCATACTTGGGCAATATTTCTTCAACTTCACAGTCAATTAAAAACTCATTTTCTGCTATATGGAGATGTTGACTTGGATCTCCATCAAATGTGTATGAACAGGCTGTTATACAATTATACTTCAGGTTAGAATAATAATATATTTACATTCCTTTTTTGGCTTCATCCAAGGAAATAAGCATATGATATGGTATTAAATACTCAAAGGTTTAATTACTGCATAATAATATCTTCAAATGAGCTTATATTTTAATACTGAAGTTTAGCATTCATTTCTGTGATTTATTTTTTGAGTTGTGTAAACATCCCAGCTTCTACAAATAAAGTATCATTTGCAAGTAAGTTTCGTGCATGAAAAATTCTACAACCCAGACCTGCAATTAACAAGTCATTGAAATATAAATTTGATACTAAGTATGCCAACATCATTGCTTGAAACTATGCATACATGATACCAAACACTTTGTTGCAAGGGCAAAAATTTTGGATCAGATTTGGGGTGGGACTTTACACTTATCCAGAAGAAAGAAGTTCCTAACATCCTGGAATTATCCATGACACAGACAACAAAAATGCATTCACACTGGAACCATGTGACTGAAAGAAGGTTAACATAACCTTGTGCTTAAGATGAAGAGGTCCATAAAGAAATAAAGAACTAAAGAAAAAGAAAGTTAGAAAAGAAACATGAGTACCACATTACCAAGCACTCTATTGTAGTATCACAATTCTTAAACAGATATATTACACTAAGGACAACACAACATTGTAAAAAAATTCCCTTTGAAAAAAATCAGAGTAAGAATTGGTCCATATTTTGACACATTATATCTACCTGAATGTAATCAAACCACCACATCAGATTTGGAACACTTCTTCTATCAGCAGCGGAAAGCCCAATCTACAAAGCAATTCAAACAAACAACTTAAGCTTCTTTACAGTCATGCAATAAAATAATTAATGAATTAGTGAGAACAAGTTATATCATCTTAAAAAGGACTTTTTTTTGTTGAATCCAAAGATATTATGCCTTTAATTAATTACAATTTTTGACCATCAAATGATACCATACAACAGAGCAAATTAAATCAAATATCTCTACCCCATGCTTTCAAAAAAGGGAGTCACATGCATCCAACAAGCTTAACAGAGAGATGCAAGGCACACATAATAAAGTGCCTGTTATTTTTCTAGTAACTTTGTACATGATACATGTAGAGGATTGAGTCTGCAAAGATTCATACCACAACTGTATGCACCCTCAAATGGTCGCCTAGACTTTGGGCCCCATTCTTCATTTTATCAATATTGGAATTATTTTATCAATTTTTTGAATCAATGATTTTTAATATTTTTAATTCAAATCAATTTATTTGATCAAATTGTAATTAATTCAAAAAATTTAATATATTTCCCAAGTTTTATTTAATTGAGAGAACTTGCTCCCTTTTAATTAAATAAAAATAATTTAATTAAATCATCAAGTCATTTATTTTAAATCTCATTTTAATTAAAAGAATAAATCTCTTTTAAATAAATAAAAAATCTTTTAATTAAATATTGGAACCCACTTTGCTAAAAATAATAAATAATAAAATAAAAATAATAAAGTAAAGTACACTTTCCTATGAGATGGAATCTTTTGATTTTGCCTCTTGAGCACATGGATCAACCAAGATTTAATCTCCACCATTGCTCATTTCTTTTTGCTTCTTAATCTTGATTGTCCAAGATTCTTTATAAGGAGACCTCTCCTTCTCATTTTCATATGTGCATTTTGTGAATTGTTATGCTACAGGTTTGAAGAGCGATTTTGGAGAAGATTTTGAGCACTTGAGCTTGGATATTGAAACTTCTCTCTTCTTGTCTTCTTCTCTCATGCCCCATGGCAATCCATTAGATTAATCTTGCATTTTCTATATTAGATTAGTATTTCATTTCATAGAATAATCTTGCATAAGCATTTCCTTTCATAGATTAATTTGCATTGTTATCATATAGAATAGATCTCATTTGCATTTGCATGCATCTTTGAATCTCTCATTTTATGGTGTACTTGCATGGGCACAAACTAGGTCAAATATGAGGGCCTCCATTACAAACGCTTGCACTCCATGAATAAAGAGCTATGAGTCACTATTTGAGATCTCATTCTTGAGAGATCTTAGATATAATGACTCATAAAAGTGTGACAACATTTTAACAAACATTTTTTGGCACCCACCGTGGGGCAACCCACCTTTACATGCTTGTTTTGGTTATTTTTGGAGCTAACCCCCTTGTGCAGATTTACTTGGAGACTAAAACCCTATATTTTCAAAGATTTGATCATATCTCCCAAATGGCTTGGTGTTTTGAACTAAATTTTTTTTGCAAGTTGGTGACATATCAGAGAAGCTTCAAAAAAAAATTTAGAATTTTTGAGGTATTTTCATTTTTTAAATAGTTTTTTCTTGATGTTTCATAAAAAATTAATTTTCAGTGCAAATTAGCATATTTTTCAGAAATTTTTACATTTTCAAAAAGCTCTTTAAATTTTACAGGGGGTCCATTCTTTGTGTTTTGAATTTGAATGCAATATAATAGCTCAAATAATTGATTTACAAAAAGTGGTCTATTTTCATAAAATGGGTCTCTAGGGCACAAATGAAGAGATTTTTCTAAAATTTTTACATTTTTGGAAAGATCTTTATTTTTTAGTAGGGGTCTCTATTTTTTATTTCTATTTTTTTGGCCGAAATCATATCAAAAAAATCAGATCTTGTTGACTAGGTCAAATGCAAAAAAAATAAAATTTTGTGATGAGTATGCACTTATTTTTCATGGTTCAATGCATGATATGAGTTGTCATTTGAATTATTTGTTGGTTATCATTTCTCCTAACAATTGATTTTCAGATCTAACCCTAGGGTTTGCATAAGTTGGATATACATTGCATATCTTATTTTCTTATTTGCTTGTTGGAGAGTTTGTGGTTTGCTTGCACAAAAAAAGCTTAAAAAAATCTACTAAGCGTGTTGCTTTGGACTTGAGGTATTTTGTTCAATCTCAATAACATTTGATTTTAGAAATAAAATGAATCTCTCATGTGTCTAGCTTGAGTTCTTACTTGCTTTCATAGATCACACTTCAATTTTGGGCTCTAAAAAGAACATAGATTTACCTTTCTTGCATATGTGTTTCACATAGTAATTAGGCCCTATGAACACTATTTGTGGTGATCTTGAGAGATTGGGTTTCTTTTGAGACTTTTCTTGATGATAGATCCCCTTGTAGGTAGGGAGGATATTGAGATTATCTCACATTCCCTTGATTTGCGTCTTCATTTTTTTGATTGATGCATTCTCTCTCCGGAGGGGTTGATAGATCACAAGTTGTTGACACCATAGATCTTGGTGAGGTTAATTTTAGTCTTAGCGTGTCGGATTAATCTATTTGCTATGTTTGGCTGAAGTGAAGAGGCTAGAGGATTATGCTCTACTCCCTTTTTGGGTAGTACCAGAAACTTAGATCCTTGAATCTAAACCAAGTCCCCATGTAGTCTTTTTTGTGAGTCACCTTGTTAGAGAGGGTTAACCGTAGTGGAGACTCCCTTTATTGGGTAAGCCACGTGGATGAACATAACTGCTATATAAATGTCCTTGTGGAAGAAATCTCCACGGGTGTAATTTCTTATTGGGCTATCAGATCTCCTCAGCATCTCCAATTGATTAAATTCTCAGAATGTGTCAAAACCCCGGTGCACCTGGATTGGAGTTCGCCCTCTTGAGATTGCAAAAGTTGCAGAGTCAAACCATTACTAAGAACCATAGTGCAACCAAATTTTTTTTTCTAAGACTATTTCCGTGATTGGAAAAATATTTTGAGAACATACACAAGTAGTTCTTAAGGAGTAGAAATACTAAGTCACTATTCTTGTTCATGTGCAAGGTTGCTTTTCCCCTTGCTCATTGTTTGAAGATATTTGTTTTCTTGAACTCTTTGATTACTATCTTATGTGCTTGATCAATGATAAAAAATTGTTGATGCATCTAGTTAATCTTTTAAAATGAACAAATCTGAGTTCCCGAGTGATAAAAACTTCAAAGATCTCCCCAAAAGTGCTAAGACATGTTGCTCAACATCTAAATGAACTTAAATAGTATCAATTTTCACAAAATGACTCTTGGTCTTCTTTCTTCCACATCTCCCATGTCTTCCTAGTCTCCCATTTTTCATTCTTTTCTCTTCTTCCTTCACGTCTTCTTGATTCTTTTCCTCTTATTATCTAGTCTACCTTCTTCTATTTGATGCAGGAGCATCCTGGGTGTAAGAGCAATCTTGCATCACCCAAAAATATTTCTGTTTTTGAATTCAATAAGGGCTATCCTGTGCAGAGCCGCTATTTATGGAAAGTTACTATTTTTGGTAATTTTTGTCTATGCTCAGAATGATCTAATTTCTTTCTTGGAGGTTCATTTTGGTCATATAAGTCTGCCAGTAAAGTTTCATTTCCAGATCAAGTGCATGTTGGAAGATATTGAAGATTTTCGGTATTGGCAGCAGGGTACAGAAACTTTGCACTTAGTTTTGAAGGCTTAGAGGCCCCGGATGAGGTCAAAAATTTGGGTGACAGATGCTTGTGCTGGTCAAGCCTGTAGAGCGCTTCGTGGCGTTTCCGAAATGGGGTTATAATAGCCGATCGGGTCAACTGGTGATGACTTATGGTCTTCGGAAGTTGGGCCACCTGAAATGGCGAAAAATAATTTTCTTCAAAATTTTTGTTCGGGTTTCAAAGGTTATCTTGAGCCGACTATGATGTAATAAAATGTAAAATAAAATAATTCTAAGTTTGGTCGGCCTTATTGGCTAAAATTCTAGAACCTTCCCAGGCGGTGGATAATTGCCTATATAAGGAAGGCTGTATTATTGTCTTAGGCAGTTCGGAATAATTCTGGGTAGTAGATTTGGGTATTGATTCGAGGCTTTGTCCTACAGAATATTGTAAGGGAATGCCCATGTGGCTTTGCATATTGTAATTCTGAAAGTTTGTAATTCCACATTTGTGGAGATAATAAGAAGCCAATTTTTTGTTATTGCATATTGTTGTTGTTTCTCTATTTCTATTATGTGTTTGTGGTATTAAGGGGAGCACCCTTCATTAAGTGGTATCAGCGCAGGAGTTCTTGAGTGTGTAAACAGATCGCCGACTGTGAGGCAGTTTGCACCAGGACCGTGGCTAGGGTTTCAGCGCGCATCGCGAAAATGCCTCCACGAAGGGAACGTGGCGGAAGAGCTGGTGTTGTAACACCTGAGGTTAGAGAGCTACAGAGACAAGTGCGAGCATTACAAGAAGAGATTCGTAGAGGAATGAATCTTAATGTCAGAGATGAAAGCGAGGATGAAGCCGAAGAAGAATATGAAGCAGGAGAAGTTGAAATTGTGAACCAAGAGGAAGAAAGACTTTTTCGGGCGATTTCCAAGATTGGGAAAAGACCTAAGATTGAGGTTCCTACATTTTCTGGAAATCTTAACCCAGAGGAATTGATTGACTGGATCAATGAATGTGAGGAATATTTTGAGTATGAAGATGTTGAGGATCCTGATAGGGTCAAATTTGTGAAGGTCAGACTGAAAGGTCATGCGAAGATCTGGTGGCAAGAAATTCAATTGGAGCGAAATAGAAGAGGGAAAGATAAAATCACAAGATGGGATCGAATGGTGGATAAATTGAAGCGACAGTTCATTCCTGTTGATTATGAGCTTGACCTACTAAAGAAAATGCAAAGTTTGAAGCAAGCAGGAAGATCTGTTCAGGAGTATACAGAGGAGTTCTATCGACTTCTCATCAGAACAGGCCATGCAGAAGCTGATAAGGAGAAAGTTGCCCGATACCTTAATGGGTTAAGGCCAAGCATTCAGGAGGAGCTGAATCTAGTTTGAATGAACAGTATTGAAGAGGCATACCAGTTTGCCCTAAAAGTAGAGGAAAAGCTGAACAAGAAGTTTGAGAGCAGACAAAACGGAAGAGGTCGCGGTGGACGATCTGGTGGACGGTCATATGGTGGTTGAAATGAAGATCCGAAAAAGAAGGATGAGGCCAGTAGTAGTCAGAATCAGCGAGGAAATAATTCCAATCGCTTTCAGGATCAGAATAATAGAGATCAGAGAGGAAGAGGAAGAGGACAAGGATCTGGAAGAGGTGGCTTCCGTGGAACATGTTTTCACTGTGGAGAAGAAGGTCATAGGGCATTTGAATGTCCTCAGCGCCAAGGCAGAACGGACAGGAGAAATGAAGGCCAGGCTAGAGTTGCACATGTAGATGAAGATGCCAGATCATCAAATTCTGAAGATGCTGAAAGAGGAGAAACGTTGATTAACAGAAGAGTCATGTTGAGTGGTGAGAATGAACCTGAGCAAAGGAGGAGCCTGTTTCGCACCAGGTGCAAGTGTGAAGGTAAATGTTGTGATGTGATCATTGATAGTGGAAGCACTGACAATTTGGTGTCAGAAGAGATGGTGACAAAGTTGAAGCTCAAGAGACAGAAACACCCACATCCATATCGGATTGCCTGGGTACAGAATGACCACAAGGTCATGGTCAATGAACAATGCCTAGTGAAGTTCAAGATCGGCGGATACCAAGATGAGGTATTGTGTGATATCATATCTATGGATGCATGTCATATGTTGTTGGGTAGACCATGGCAGTTTGACAGATGTGCTGTACATGATGGTCGTGCGACATAAGCTAAAACCATTGAAGCAGACTGAAGAAAAGGTATGTGGTAATGCAAGAATAACATTTGTTGATGGAAAAAAATTTCTAGATGGTATGAGGCATGAGCATGTGTGTTTTGCTTTAATTCCAAAAGTTGGTAAAGAAGAAGTAGAGGATGTACCTGTAGAGGTTGCCGATTTGTTGAATGAGTTTCAAGATATTGTATCTGATAATGTACTTGATGGATTACCACCGGTAAGGAAGATCAGTCATCAGATGGATTTGATTCCAGGAGCCAGTTTGCCAAACAAGGCAGCACACAGAATGACACCTGCAGAAAGTGAGGAGTTGAACAGACAAGTACATGAACTGTTACAGAAAGGATTGATCCGTGAGAGTCTGAGTCCCTGTGCTGTACCAATGGTATAAGCACCAAAGAAGAATGGAGAATGGAGGATGTGTACAGATTCTAGGGCAATAAACAAGATCACAATCAAGTACAGGTTTCCATTGCCACGAATGGATGATATTATGGATTGTTTGAGTGGAGCTGTGTATTTCTCAAAGATAGATCTAAAGAATGGATATCATCAGATTCGGATCAGAGAAGGAGATGAATGGAAGACTGCCTTCAAGACAAAGGAAGGACTATATGAGTGGTTAGTCATGCCTTTTGGGCTAACCAATGCACCGAGCACTTTCATGTGGCTCATGAACGAGGTTCTGAAAGAATTTCTGAGTAAGTTTGTCATTGTTTACCTAGATGATATTTTGATCTTTAGTAAGACATTGGATGAGCATATGATGCATATTCGTATGGTGTTTGAGAAGTTGAGAGATGAGAAATTGTTGATTAATTTGAAGAAGTGCAGTTTTGTGAAGAAAGAGTTAGTGTACTTGGGATTTGTAGTTTCAGTAGAAGGTCTAAAAATGGACCCAAAAAAGGTACAGGCTATCCTTGAATGGCCTACTCCAAGGAGTGCTAATGAGGTAAGATCTTTTCATGGTTTGGCTAGCTTTTACAGAAAGTTTATCAGAAATTTTAGTAGTATTTGTGGACCCTTGACTGAAACAATGAGAGGGGATAGGAAAGAGTTTAAGTGGACTAAAGGAGCAGGAAAGAGTTTCCAATTATTGAAACAAAAAGTTACAGAACAACCTATTTTAGCACTTCCAGATTTTAATAAGGTGTTTCAAGTAGATTGTGATGCTAGTGGTACTGCAATAGGAGCTGTTATGAGCCAAGAAGGTAAACCTGTTGCTTATTTCAGTTTGAAGTTAAATGATGCCAAGAGAAAATATTCTGTTTATGATCAGGAATTTTATGCTATAGTTCAGGCATTAAAGAAGTGGAGACATTATCTGCTTCCTAAGGAGTTTGTTTTGTATACTGATCATCAAGCTTTGCAATATTTGAATAGTCAAGGAAAATTGAATCAAAGGCATTTGAAATGGGTTGAGTTTTTGCAGAGTTATACATTTGTTTTCAAACACAGGAGTGGAAAGTCTAATAGGGTTGCAGATGCTCTTAGCAGAAGGCAACTATTGCTGACAGAAATGCAGATTGAAATGGTTGGGTTCAAGGAACTCAAGAATTTGTATCCAGAGGATCCTGATTTTGGTGAAGCTTGGAAAGCTTGTATAGAACCTGTTACTCTAGACAGGATGAAATGGTTGGATTTCATCATCCAGGATGATATGCTATTCAGAGGGAGTCAGTTGTGCATTCCATGAAGTTCTATGAGGGAGAATCTCATCAAGGAGAAGCATAGCGGAGGATTGGCTGGACATTTTGGTCGTGATAAAACCCTTGGTTTGGTTAGTGAGAATTATTATTGGCCACAGTTACATCAAGATGTGAAGAAGTTTGTACAGAGTTGCAGAGTATGTCAGATGGCGAAAGGAGTGAAGCAGAATACAGGATTGTATCAGCCATTATCTGTACCAGAGAAGCCTTGGGAGGATATCAGTATGGACTTTGTTCTTGGTTTACCGAGGACTCAGCGGGGACATGATTCAATTTTTGTGGTAGTTGATAGATTTTCAAAGATGGCACATTTTATTCCCTGCAAGAAGACTAATGATGCTGTTCATGTAGCAGAATTGTTTTTCAGAGAAGTAGTGAGACTTCATGGTCTGCCAAAGACCATAGTTTCAGATCGGGACACTAAGTTTGTTGGATATTTCTGGCGTACATTATGGAAGAAGTTGAAGACAGATTTGAAGTTCAGTTCATCACATCACCCACAGACTGATGGACAGACAGAGGTGGTGAATAGGAGTTTGGGAAATCTACTGAGATGTTTTGTTGGGGATAAGCCAACAGGATGGGATTTGATTTTACCACAGGCGGAATTTGCATACAATAATTCTGTCAACAGGAGCACTGGTAAATCACCATTCCAGATTATATATGGAAGTAGTCCAAGAAATGCATCTGAGTTGAGAAAGATAGATAAAGGAGAAATAAGTAGTGCTGAGGCTGAGGATTTTGCAGAACATTTGAAGAACATCCATGGGGAGGTGAGGAAGCATATTACCAAGATGAACGCACAGTATAAGGCTAAGGCAGATGAGAAAAGGAGGTATAAAGAATTTCAAGTTGGTGACGAAGTCATGGTTCATTTGCGGAAGGAGCGGTTTCCAGTTGGTACATATAACAAGCTGAAAATGAAGAAGTTTGGACCATGCAGGATACTGAAGAAACATGATTCAGGAAATGCATATGAGGTAGAATTGCCTAGTGAGATGAATATTTCACCAGTGTTTAACATTTCAGATTTGACGGAGTATCATGAAGGAGGTGTTGAAGATGAGATCACAGCAGCACAGTGGAGTATTCCAGCAACCAGTTCAGACACTAAGGAGATCGAAGATATACTGGACAGTCGTGTTGGCAGAAGCACAAGGAACAGGACATATGAAAAATATCTGGTCAAATGGAAAGGACGACCTGTTGAAGATTCATCATGGCTAACAAAGGAGGAGGTTAACCGTCTTGGTTTTCCTCTGCACACCTGAGTCGTGACAGGGTCACTTCTTAAATTACCCTGGGTGTCTGATGCAGGAGCATCCTGGGTGTAAGAGCAATCTTGCATCACCCAAAAATATTTCTATTTTTGAATTCAATAAGGGCTATCCTGTGTAGAGCCGCTATTTATGGAAAGTTACTATTTTTGGTAATTTTTGTCTATGCTCAGAATGATCTAATTTCTTTCTTGGAGGTTCATTTTGGTCATATAAGTATGCCAGTAAAGTTTCATTTCCAGATCAAGTGCATGTTGGAAGATATTGAAGATTTTCGGTATTGGCAGCAGGGTATAGAAACATTGAACTCAGTTTTGAAGGCTTAGAGGCCCCGGATGAGGTCAAAAATTTGGGTGACGGGCGCTTGCGCTAGTCAAGCCTGTAGAGCGCTTCGTGGCATTTCCGAAATGGGGTTATAATAGCCGATCGGGTCAACTGGTGATGACTTATGGTCTTCGGAAGTTGGGCCACCTGAAATGGCGAAAAATAATTTTCTTCAAAATTTTTGTTCGGGTTTCAAAGGTTATCTTGAGTCGACTATGATGTAATAAAATGTAAAATAAAATAATTCTAAGTTTGGTCGGCCTTATTGGCTAAAATTCTGGAACCTTCCCAGGTGGTGGATAATTGCCTATATAAGGAAGGTTGTATTATTGTCTTAGGCAGTTTGGAATAATTCTGGGTAGTAGATCTGTGTATTGATTCGAGGCTTTGTCCTACAGAATATTGTAAGGGAATGCCCATGTGGCTTTGCATATTGTAATTCTGAAAGTTTGTAATTCCACATTTGTGGAGATAATAAGAAGCCAATTTTCTGTTCTTGCATATTGTTGTTGTTTCTCTATTTCTGTTATGTGTTTGTGGTATTAAGGGGAGCACCCTTCATTACTATTCATCTCTTCTGTCACTTCCATGCTTGATTCCTCCTCTTCTAAAATCATGAGTTTCAACTATCTTGCTATAGAACCTCTCTTGAAAATGGATGATCTTGATCTCCTTGCTCAATTTGAAAAGTATTATTCCTCCAAAACTCTCATTGATGATAAATTTATGACAAAAATACAAAAGAAAGCAAGTGAATCACCCACCTTTGGTAGAATCATGCTCATGATCTTGTCACAATCTATTTCTTCCAAACATTCTTCTCATTTGTCTTCATCTTCCAAGTCTTATCATGACTTTTCTAGACATCATTTGAATTCCTCATCTTCTTACCATAACTCTTCTAGACACCATTCAAATTCTTCATCTTCCAAGTCTTATCATGACTCTTCTAGACATCATTCGAATTCCTCATCTTCCAAGTCTTACCATGACTCTTCTAGACATTATTCACATTCTTCATTATCCAAGTCTTCTTCCTCCATTAGGTCTTCACTTTTCTCTTCTTCACGATCTCGTTCATCTTCTACTTCTCCCAAGAGTCTTACTCCTCAATATGAGCAATATAGTAATCCTTGTGATACCTCTCCCATGAAGAGTGACACACCTATCCTTGATGACTATGATGACTATTATGATGGCTATGATGATGAACCATATAGTCATACCTATGAAACCTCTATTCCTAAGAGTCCTCCTCATCGTGTGCTCATGATTACTAAAGGGTCATCCTATTGGATAGATTGTGATGGTGATCCATATGATTCAGATTTTGAAAGAGACTTTGATGATTTCTATGAACAATACCTTGATTATGATCCATTTACTACTACTAAGGACTATAAAATACACTGCGCTGATTTGAAACATCAATATTATAAGAATCATTCCTCTAAGAACATTCATGTTGAAAATAAAGATTACACTCTCAAGCAAGATTATGTTAATGATGGACCTTTGTCTTGTGATGGTTCCCTTCCATCCCCTACTTCCTCCAATATCCATACATTTCCTAAAGCTTCAGAGTCTTCCAAATCTGTCACAAATCCTTTATCCAACAAAGATCCTAATATTTTTCATGTGGTTCCCTATAGTTATCTTCAAGGGATACCTCTTAAAGAAACTCAAGCTAATCTTCACTTGGCTGCAAATACTTTGAATAATGCTAAACCTAAAGAGCCTAAGCCTTTATGCGCTATAATGCCTACTTCAACTAGTCCTTCACCATCTTTTACAAAGTCTTCCATATAGCTTCCTTGTCCTTAGAAGTAGCTCCATGTCAAGATGACTCTAAAAATGATAAAGAAAAGAACATAAAGAAAGATCAAGATCAAGAACTCTCCATGTCATCCAATCCTTTTCATGATGTCTCTTATCCATTTCATGGTTCTTTTGATCCTCTACGCCCTTTCTCATTCATTTCACCATGTCTTAAGTCTTCTCCTAAGCAAGATCAAGCTACTACTTACACCATTGAGCTTATTGACAATCAAAATAACCTTACTACACTTGCGCTTTCCAAAGATGATACTTCTATTAAGATTATTAAAAATGGTGTTGTTACTTCCAATGTTAAGCCTATTGAAAATTAAGAAAAAAATGATGCGCTTATGCTATCCAAAGCTCCTTGTCAAGATCAAAGTCTTTCATCTTCTTATTCTACCACTCCATGTTTGCTTCCACTTTTTACTCTTCCTAAGTCTTTGCAAGCTCCAAACAATCCTATCAAAGAAGTTTCTCCTATTCAAAATATTCATGATCCTATTGCAAATCCTAATGCTCACTCTAAAGATGCTGATGTCCTTGGTTGTCATATAGATGATGATGAACTTATTGATTATCCTTTTTTATCTTCCATGTCCATCCTTGGACCTCCTCCACCAATACTAAGGGCTTCACATCTTCCTTCCATCTTGGGCCCTTATGTACCTTTAATTTCCCCTCCTAACTCTCCTAATTTGTCATCCATCTTGGGTCCTTACGTCCCTCCATCTCCTATCTTTCTTCAAGATCAACATAGATGCATACCCTTGAATCCTTTTCATCCACCCACCCATCTAAACTAGTCATATCCTCCTTCCACAAGTCCCAAGTCTTTTGGAAGTAACTTGAATGTTCAATACAAGAAAAAGAAGAAATACAAGAATCCATCAAAAAAATTATCACTATGTCTCCTTTAATCGACATGGAGGCATAAAGTCAAAAAAGATATCTAAGAAGAAAACTACAAGACAAGTATGGGTTCCAAAATCTATCATTGAAGATATTCTCTCTAAATCATCAAAAAGAAATGAAAAGCCTACGACTATATGGATTCCAAAGTCTCTCTTGAAAGAGTTTGATGTTGAGAAACAAGTAAAGTTGACATTCAAGCTTCCAAAGGCTTCCACTTTATTTTTTTCCAAAAACATTCTTCCATTCCATGTGCCTAAACCACAATCTCTGCTATATGTTCACCATATTCCTTCACGTATTCCTTCATTCATGTTTCCTCCATCCTCTCACCACCCTTCAAGGTGTGTGTGTTGATGTTGATCTTGCCTTCCTTTCCATCTCCCCTTTCACAATCCTTCCATTCATTATCCTTCTACCTTCTATCTTTTTTTCTCATTTGTCTATTCCTCCTATTTTCGAACCTCACTCGCTTTACATAAAACTTTATCCTCCATTTTTCTCTTCCATCTTCCTTTCTCTATCAACATCTTTGAGCATATAATTTTGAATCCTTGGCATATCATGGTTTATCCTTTTAAAAAGCATTATCTAAAAAGCTTGCCTTCTTCCAAAAAAAAAAAAAAGTTAAAAAAAATAGAAAAAATAAAAAAGAAAAAGAAAAAAAAATGAAAAAATTAAAAATGTGCCTTGGTGGAAACCTGAAAATAGGTGCCTTGGTAGAAAAAGTAAAGAGAAATAAATTCATCCTATGGTGAAAACCACTCCCTTGTGGCGCCTTGGATAAGTATCGTGATGAAAACTTGGCAATCAGGCATTATACGTAGTTCTTCTACATATTTCATCAATTCCATCTTTGATCTTGGCAATGTTAACCTATACACGAACATTTGGATATTTTGTGAGCTATTTTACGATGATCTTTCTTTCATTCCATTCATGTTTAGCCTTCATATTTATTTTCCTCCATTCATTCTAGCCTTTCGCTATCATTTTCCCCTTTGGTCTTGATCTATTAAAAAAGAGTAAAACACGATGGTATGAAGCCTCTTGACATGTCTACTCCTTTGGATTGCATCCTTTCCTTCTTTTGCATTACGCTTTTGTGACTTATCCTATGCTGGTCTTTCATTGCTTGTCCAAATGTGCTTTACATGACAATTTTTCCCTAGCCTGGGTACTTTTGAGGAGTTTTCCCTTGAGGATTTCTTCCCTTCATTCTCCTCCATTCTCTTGTCTTTCATCTCCTCCCCCAGCTTGCTAATCCCTCTTGTTCTCCACCTTGCTAGACATTGGGACTACACAATGTGATCTTGCTTAGGAGTTTGATGCCCGTTCTGTCTGGGGGCATCCTTTGTATATATCTTATTGATCTTGAAAAAATTCCAAACAAATTCATATATGATGCTGAAAAATTCTAAAAATTAGAAAATGTCTTGAAAAAATGATCATCTTAGTGAAAATCTAGTAATAGACACTTTGATGTATCTCAAAAAAAAAAATATATTACAAAAAATACAAAAAAAATTCAAAAAATTTTAAAATTCAAAAAAATAGAAAAAGTGCCTTGGTGAAAACTTGGAAACAAGCGTCTTGGTAGCAAAAATACAAAAAAATTATAAAAAGTCCTAAAAAAAGAAAAAAAGAAAAAAAAAAAATAATTTGCAATAAAATTCAAGTGGTGAAATCCTAGAAACGAGTGCTACATGAGGCCTTTGCACCCCTGTTTCTTAGCATGCGTCCTCGACACTTAGCCTTTCTTCATCATGCCTTGTCCTTGTTGCCTTGGTTTGGAATTGGTCTTTGTCTTTGTCTAGGGGCATAACTGTGTTAGCTTTGGTCTCTTGGATGCGTTTGTCTTTAGGACACCTTGCAAACGGTGTTTTCAACACCTCCCCAATTGTGTTTTTCAACACACCACCCGACGTCGAGTGTTTTTCAACACTTATTGGTTTGGTCTTCCCTAGTTTTGTCATGTGATCTTACCTGCTTGCAAGCATTCGATCCTTATCCTCAGAACTCAGTATCAATTAACACACTTAAATTTTTAAACACAACACTTAATGCTTGAGCTATGTGATGATCTTTTCTGTGTGTTGACTGTTATTGATTTTCTTTGAGTGTCCTTGTCTAATAAGTCTCTCCATGATGCATAGCTAGAGGACTTGGGGCATGGGGCATGTTTTTGTTTGTGTTCTGCTTATGGGTGTGTTCTTGAAGATCTTGAGTGTCTCTTGTTGTTCCCTTGGAACACTTTGGAGATTTGAGGCATCATCCTTGACTGTTTTTGCACAACCGTTCTTATGGTCATCTTGGCATCTATGCTTTGATGTGAGTGTGGTTTTGTAACATTAAATTGGGTAAGCTAACATCGAAGTCATCTTGACCTTTATGTCTTTGATGCTTATGTTAGAATCTTTCCACATTCCAATCCGATATAAATCACATTCATATTTTCATAGTTGTGTTTGTGACTAGTGATGATTGTGTGATTTTCTGATGTCCGTTAATAATAGCCCAATGATGAAAATAAGTTCTTTAACATTCTCTAATGAATGATGAACACAAGATCCTATAGTTGCTCTGTTGCAAGTACACCTTTGCATTTTCATGTAGCTTGCATTGTTAGACTTCATGTTAAATTTGCATTTTTAGGCTGCATTATGAGTTTGAGAGGATTTTCCTTCATCTTTTTTTTGGACATTTAATTAGTTGTGATCACGTTCCGATCTTCATTTCCTTATCTTCTTTTGTGATATCAATCGAAATTTCCCATCTTAAACAGTTGATTGATTTTTGAGGCATTCTCTATCTTGAGGCAGATTCGCTTTCTTCTCTCCATTTCTTTTCACGTCTTCCAACCTTTGATCTTCCATTCGCTTTCATCCCACTTCTTTTCTTCTAATTCAACCTTGGGGCATAATCTTTGATGATCTACCTTGGTTTTGTGATTCTTATATATTTCATCTTGCATCAAGAACCTTATCTTTAGTTCGATTTGATCAAATTTATCGATTTATTGTTTCTCCTCTATCTCATTTCAATTTTGATCACGAGGGGGCAGTACCTATCAAACTTCAATCTTTGATTCAGTTTTATCAATTTAATTCTTGCTTAAGATTTTTATCTCTTATTTGAGACTTGACTATTACCTATTTACAACGGTGTTGGCCTTGTCTTTTTCAATCAGCTTATCTTTGTCCTGGCATGTTCCTAGAATGATCACACATCTGGATTATTTTGCGATCCCAAATCGACCTCACATTTCAATTTTTCTTTGGCCACATGTGTTCCCAGAATGATCACACATCACCCAAAGAGGGGCAAATGTATGCACCCTAAAATGGTCACCTAGACTTTGGGCCCCATTCTTCATTTTATCAATATTAGAATTATTTTATCAATTTTCTGAGTCAATGATTTTTAATATTTTTAATTCAAATCAATTTATTTGATCAAATTGTAATTAATTCAAAAAATTTAATATATTTCTCAAGTTTTATTTAATTGAGAGAACTTGCTCCCTTTTAATTAAATAAAAATCCCTTTTAATTAAATAAAATTCATTTAATTAAATCATCAAGTCATTTATTTTAAATCTCATTTTAATTAAAAAAATAAATCTCTTTTAAATAAATAAATTTTTTTTTAATTAAATATTGGAACCCACTTTGCTAAAAATAATAAATAATAAAATATAAATAATAAAGTAAAGTGCACTTTCCTATGAAATAGAATTTTTTGATTTTGCCTCTTGAGCACATGAATCAACCAAGATTTAATCTCCACTGTTGCTCATTTCTTTTTGCCTGTTAATTTTGATCGTCCAAGATTCTTTATAAGGAGACCTCTCCTTCTCATTTTCATATGTGCATTTTGTGAATTGTTATGCTACAGGTTTGAAGAGCGATTTTGGAGAAGATTTTGAGCACTTGAGCTTGGATATTGAAACTTCTCTCTTCTTGTCTTCTTCTCTCATGCCCCATGGAAATTCATTAGATTAATCTTGCATTTTTCATATTAGATTAGATTCATATTTCATTTCATAGAATAATCTTACATAAGCATTTCCTTTCATAGATTAATTTGCATTGTTATCATATAGAATAGATCTCATTTTCATTTGCATGCATCTTTGAATCTCTCATTTTATGGTGTACTTGCATGGGCACAAACTAGGTCAAATATGAGGGCCTCCATTATAAACCCTTACACTCCATGAATAGAGAGCTATGAGTCATTATTTGAGATCTCATTCTTGAGAGATCTTGGATATAATGACTCATAGAAGTGTGAAAACATTTTAGCACACAACAACATCATGAAGTGATATCCACACAACCACATCAGCTATAGAAGGGCTTAATCCCTTGGATGCAAGAACTGATCTTTGTAGCAAAGTTTCATTGAAATTCTTTAGTTTTGAATAGAGGTAAAATGGAATCACCTCTATTGAAATGTAATGTATGGGGGAAATATGAGATCCACTCCTAAATCCAAATTCTAAAAGGAGAGATCCAATTTGATCAACCAAAAGGTTAATGCACAATTGAATCAATCTATGAAGAATATGAAAGAGAGAAAAATCTTATATTTCCCTATGGTAGAATTGTGCTTGAAATCTTAAATAATTGAAATACAAGTACTAACCTCAAAATAGGGAAAATCTAGAAAATGCCAATTTTCAATGTCTGTGTGCACTTTCGGGCAATTCTGCAATCTATTTTATACTAGAAATGCCAAGACGAAGAAAACTTAGAAATCTTTTGTCTTTCCGAAGGCAAGTAGTCTTTGACCCTCATAAAAGGTCAAAGACTACATTCTTTATTTGAAGGTCGATTTTGACTTTGTTTGCAGATTCCAAAAGTTCACTGAAAAGGGTATCCAAATCTACTTTTAGATTTAAAATTCTGCACTTGTACCTGGAAGAAAAATAGGATTTTTGTTGTTTATTTGAGAGGTTTGCCTTGGTCAAACCCCGGTTTGGAATCAACCTTTATATTAAAATTGAAATGATAATGCTAGCAAGTAGTAGAAATAGATCTAACAATGAAGCTATGCAATTCAATAGATATGCAATTGTCTTTTGAATGTAAACAAGTATATTGATATGAAAGCTTGAACACAACAATGGCTCAAATGTAAATCAAAACCATGAAAGTAAATACAAAACCTCCATGCTTGTATGCTTGGAATCCACCTTGATAGAAAAATGAATGGATCTAGAAGATGAACAAAGGATCTTGAAAGAAGATCACACCATGATAATGGCTAGATCTAGGGTTTGAATGATGGATCTTGCATGCTTGAACCAAATCCCTTCAAAGGCTTGAATGCTTGAATCCTTGATCTTCAATGGAAAAATTGAATGTGTTAGAATAACTGAGAGGGGGGGTGAATCAGTTATCCAGTGTCCCAAAATAAAATGTATAATTCAAAACAATTTCTTCAATTTCTGCTCATCGGTAAATAATAAAACTTTCATTGTCAGTGCTTTTGCCGATTACCAGCCTAATACTATAATAGTTTATCGATCAAATCTAACATGTAACATGTAAAGAATGATAACAAACAAATATCAAAATCAACACATAACACATGAGATTTAACATGGAAACCCTGTAAAGGGAAAAACCACCTAGGACTGGCAACCCAAAATTGTTCACTCTTCTGAAGTGAGGTCGGTTAAGACCCAACCCTGTTAAAGGTTTACAAACACACTGTCAGGTGTGACCTTGTTAGAAAATTTTAGACTAGAAGTTATTGTCCAACTAGCATTCACTATGGGGTTGATAGGATAACAATGTTCATTCTATGAATGATACATCATAAGACTTTCAGAGTCCACTCAGTTAAGAGATTTTGACTGTATACAATGGTTAAATATGTAACAGTAAATGACCTGCCTTAATACAACTTCAATTGCAGATTACAGATCAATATTTAGTCCATACAAATCCTTCTGATTAATATTTCACTTCAGATTCAATACTGTATCAACTTACTGTCCCTCGGTAATTGCTCTCTATACCTCGGTAATTGTTCTGCAGCTCTGTTCTTTCTTAACCAGTATGATTAGAATGCATGAAAACCTTGTTCATGCGATATTCCTGTAGCTTCTACTTCTTCTGACATTTTTCATAAAGAAATTATGTTCTCTTATATAGACGAGTAAATCATTTTCTTCTCCACCATCAGATTTTGCTGCTTAACCACATTCATAGATTTTTCTGCTTCAAACTTTTTCGGTACTTGTGTCAATAACACGTTTCAATCTTCTTCATTAGATCTTCCTTGAATTTCATTAGTCATCGATCTGTGTAACAAATATTATCTGTTACCTCGATGTTATACTCTTGCCAGCTCATCAATCTTATCAGCTAAACTAATCATTTAATTCATTATGTTCTGCTCGGTTAACAAAGAAATGCATCGGTGAACACTGCTCGGTTAAAACTATGATCGGTATACACTACACTCTGTCAGTGTATACTAGAAATGCTTCATTTACCGACAACACTGCTTTGTGTCTTTCAGCTCTATACTTCATCATAGATGAATGCAACATAATAAAGTCAATATCATCAAGTCATAGACTCATCAACAAGTTACTCAATGTGTTCCTTATCCTCATTTGTCATGTACATCTTTCTCCATGTAGATTTCTCTGTTCTTCATCTCTTTCACCTTTCTTCAGATGTCTTAGTATAGTAACTTACAAGATAAGTGTTGTCAAACTAGTTGACATCAATGACAACATAATACTAATTTAATCATATTACATATCTAATCAACAACTCCTCAGTGATCTTGTAATCACAGATTCTTCAATCAAATTTCAAATCAGTTGTAGTTCAATAGAATGGAGAAGAGGACTTGAATGCTTCCTTGAAAATGATTGATGAAATGCTTGCTTGACCTTTTCTTGAATGCTCATGAAATTACTTGAGATGAGATGGATTGAAATGAGAGAGGAAGGCCTCTTTTTATAGTGAACTAGGGCACAAACCTCTAGAGAAGACTAACATTGGATAATCAAATCTTAATTAACCTTAACCCCTAGAAATGGACTCACATTAAATGTAATTTAAGGATTTACCATTCCAAAACCCGAAATGGCCGACCCGGAGGTGGAAAAAACAAATATCTTCGAAACCTGACACCCAAAAATCATGAGAATTTGAAATCTAGATTGGGGGTCAGGGACAAGGTTGACTCTGCCCTAGGTCAGGGTCGAGATCGACTTTGACCCTCAATGTTGACTTTGACCTTGAGGTCAAAAACCTCAAGACCCCAGCCTAGAATGCCAGGAAATGCAGATATATATTGAAATCAGGGACAAATAGAAGAAAAATGAGGAGAACAAGTTAGATCTGAGCAAAGGGCTGATTCAAGGTGCTTGACATGACCCAGACCACTCACTCAAAGGGCTAAACACTCTTATCATGGAGGTGCTTCCATTTTAAGACAATACAAGTTTAGACAAACCCGAGTTGGAATCTAAATGAAAACTGTCTGCATATTCTAACCATCTGCAAATCTGCAAATCACAAGGGAGTACATTAATGTTCATAAAATAGGAACTAAAATTATCATTTTTTGACTAATGAAAGGAAAATAATAACACCTCTTCATGTTCCTCATAAGAGATGCCCAAAACACTTTCTTTTCCCGATGACGTTACCAAGTTCGTGCATATAGTTTTAAGGTCTAGCCATTCTAAATATGCTTTTGGTAAAGCATCTTGCATGCCCCAAACTATATGATTAGCTAAAGGAAAAGATATAAAATAACATAAGCAGTAAGAAATGAAATAATAGTCATCTACAAATTTATTTTGCTGGACCTCTTATCTAAGACCCGTCAGATGTAATAGTCATCCATTCTAGATATCTTACATTTTTTAAAAGCAAACAAGTAACCGGGGGGGGGGTAGGTAATATGAGTGAGTTCCGAGTTGGTTGGTGGATGTGATAGGATTTGTACACTTAAAAAGTTGTGTAGGTGCAAGTGTAGGTAGGTAAGGTTGGGTAGGTCAGATAAAAAATTATGGGAGATTGTTTGAAAGCTTCTATTCCCATTTTCTTAAAAAAATTATGTTCGGGGGGGAGGTCGTTTGAAAGCTTCTATTCCCATTTTTCTTAAAAAAAACTATGTTGTCCTAGTCGATGTAGGGGGAGGTAATTTTAAAGATAATATACCCATTTTATTTCAAAAATTATGCCCTTTTGTAGATAGATTTTAAAACCAACCAATTCTTCTCTTAATAGATTGATCCTACCCTTGGCTTGTAGGGGGCCAAATGAATTGAAAATAGAATATTGGTCAAGAATGCGTCTTGACAGAAAAAATATTATGTATTCCAAAATAAAAGCCACTAAAGCATTTCAATAATGACAAGATTGAAAGAGTCTTTCTAAATTGTTAACCTGGAAGTGTCTTTGTGAATCGATTCCCCCATATTTAAAAATCAATAAGAATCCATGAGAATAAAATTTTAACAGCAATGAACATGATGATTTGAACCAAAAGCTAGAAGAGGACTACTAATCCAACATGGAATTTAATGTTAAATGTTGTTACTTTAGACTGAAAAGAAGGGAACATTGATTATGAAGGTTTCAACAGGGAGTTCTAATTAGCATGCTTCTCGGGTACAGTCTTTTAGAACCTCAAATTAGCAACTCATTTATTTGAATTTTTGGGTAGTGTGACTAGAGAAGAACTAGAAACGTAGAAAGCTCAGACCAAGATGTGTGGCGAAAATCAAGCACTTGTTGACTACAATTTGGTTTGTCCTTGATTTCAACACCGTCAAAGAAGGCAATCTTAAAAACAAATTATAGCCGATAAAAGAGAAAGATACTTTGGAAGGGGCTTCTAGTTAGAAGGTTGGCTTCTTGATTAAACCCAATAGAGTTATAGAAAAAGAATAGCAAAATGATCAGTGTAGGAAATGCAGATTAGAGGACTAGTTTATTGTTTGAATACTTCTGTAATCTAGAAGACAGAGCAGGCCAAACTGTGTAGTAATGTTGGTTGCATGATAGAAGAGCAAAGGTTAGTTTTTAAACAATATAAAAGTTCTTCCACTGAAGCCATAGTTGCTAAATAGTACATGACCCGCTATCTGCCTGTACAGGGAAGATAAATTCGGTGGAGAGAAAAGAGAGTAAGAATGCTGCACTTATAGGAGGAATATTAATTGAAAGATATTTGAAGAGAACCGTTATGCAAGCTTGCTTGCACTTTTCCAACCCTACTTCATTATCCTTGCCCATTTTTGAAAACCTGGCTACAATGGATTGCTTGCTCCTGTGAATCATTGTTGAGACCGTTCTCCTCGACTATATATGTTCTAGGTTAGTGTGGCATTTTTGTATGCAAATTTTAATTTGTTGTGGTAGATTGAACCCCATACATCAGTTGATCATAAATTGAGGTCATTAACATTTTTCCAAAATAACTCTTATTGCTCACCTAAGAACCAATTCTCATCAACTGATGTGAGACCGGGTTGTGGAAGAGGCCAAAAGAGGCTTGGGAGGAGAAAGTTTGCACTTTTGCAATTTTGGAACTGTGGAAACCGAACAACACTTTATTTTAGAATGTGATGCATATAAGGACAACAGGGACAAATTTGTAAGTTTTTCATTTGATAACTCTTGGCATAATCTATTTAGCAAGGAGTGCATTGAGAAGTTAGGAGTGCTCATTGTCAACTTGCACAAGAAAAGAACCGAGTTACTAAAGCTGGCCTAACTTTGGCGGGCTATTCCATAGGCTGTGTTAGCCTCGCGGACGTTAAAATTATCTATTCTATTCTATGTCATTTTTTTAATGTTCTCGGTGCATTTTAATTAGCATATTAAAAAGATTTCAAACATTTCATATTATATATATTATCTAAGTTATCTCATCCATTTTTTTATATTTGATTAATTTAATAAGATTCATATACAAATAAATCTAAAATATCATAGATTTTAAATTTTAGGTATATTGTAGAAATATATATAAATTTATGAAATTAGATTTTTTAATAATTTTTTATTAAAATTTTTTATTTTTTAAATATCCAATTTCATAAGTTTATGTATACAATATAGATGAAATTTATAGGATCTTTAGTTGTTTGTGTAAGGATCTTATTAAATTAATCAATTATCAAAAAAGTGGATGAGATAACTTAGACATACCTAATATGAAATGTTTGAAAACATTTTAGCAAGAAAGATATACGTAGAAGCAATTGAATATAATAAAACATGGAGCTTAGCGATTGAATCTAATAAAACTTTTCTTTTAGATGCATCATCAATTGTTCTATTATTATTACAATGAAGTTAATCCTTTGTTCATTGTTATAAGCCTCTTCTTTCACTTGAAGTTTGAATATGTATTTATTTAAAAAAGGACATTTCTTATGATGTCTCCAAGCTTGACATTATATTATTCTTCATACTTCATTATGTTTAATTATTTTATCGTAACACATATAATTTCTTCTCCTACTTCTTTAAAAGTAGTAACCCAAGTGAAAGTAGTATGGTCTTGCACTTTGCATTGAAGCATATATCTATATTCACAATTAGGAAAACTCTTATCACATATTTTACAATACCAATTACCTTTTTCATTATTGTTCACCTTTTTGTATTGCATGTCATCAATTTTCAAGGGATGAGTTGTATAACATAAATTATCCACCTTTATGAGATATAAGGTAGCTTGTATCGCAATCTAGTAAGATTTATTAGATCTACCTAGTCCCCCATCTTTTATTTGTGACATGGTTTTGAACATTCTAGCTATCTAACAAATGAGATATTCTTTGTAATAAAATGAGAAGTGAGATTCTTATCTTCTATATCAAACTAGGATCTTAATTGTTGTGACTCTGGAAGATCTAAATTTATAAGAAGTTGGGTTGTGCACATTGTTCGCACATATTTTCCACTAAAATCACTAATTCATCAAGCCTTTATAGCAAGAATGGAAACATTTTCTAGATCACACTTGATCCTTGGAGTTGTTGGCCTTCCTTGTTATAAAAATTGCCCCGCATTATCAACTCCACTTTGAAAGCTAACATGTCTTTCAATTGAAGAGTTGTTTCTTAAGTTTGTGTGGAATATTTTTTATATTATATTGGATGGATCAATTGATAAAACAGCACCAATGTCATCATCTATAGAATTGTTTTTCATGCCCCCTATTTCACTTATTGATATAAAATTCAAGCCTTGTTGTTTAGATATAAAGCTATCCTCCTCTAATCACGACTCCAAGTGTGAAATCACTTTGTAATAAAATTACTCAATCATTTTTTAAAGGGTCAAAATTCTTTTTTGTGGGTTTGAGGCTCCCTTTTGAGCTTGTAAACACTCCCTTAATATCTATGGAATCTTATGATTTTATCTATAATATAATTGAAACATATTACTCTTATTTCACCACCTTCAAAATCAACCAAAGCTAAAAACTTTTACATGTCCTTCCGTGTTGTTGAAATGATGAAGTTGACCCTATGCAGTAATTCTAGCCTATATGGTCCATTTTCTTCAATAAGGATTCAATGTTATAATAAGAATGATTTTTTTAGGAGCTTCATTTCTTGTAACAATTAGATGACCATATAAATCATTGGTAAAATACATGCTTGTTTCATCATAATGTAGATAAATTATTAGTTAATATAGTAGCATTAAGGTACCAAACAACCATAAAAGGGTAAAATAAGTATAAAAGTGTCTTCATTATAATTTTAATAGAATGACATATTTTATAGTTAATTTTAAATATGTCAATAAAATTGTCCCCCAATTTGAACATATTTGATAGAATTATCATGTAGACAAAGTTTTCTCATATCAATGTCTAAAAGGTTTATCATTGCAAAAGCCTTAACATGTGATTTAAAGGAAATTCCACATTATGATAGCTACATAGAGGATTTGAAGTTTTGTATAAATACTAAAAGAAGGTGTTAAAATTTTGATCATTTATCTAAACACATGTATCATAATAACTTCTTAAAAGATCTCTAAATGTTACAAAAAAATTAAGAAAAATAGTATCTTAAGAAATTAACATTTGGTATTAAGATGATTAACATAATATAAATAATGAATATGCAAAGTCTATCTTTATGTTGGTTGAACCTAAATAGACTAAGCCCTGTAAGATCTACAAGCTTTTCTCAGTCCGTTACTCGAACATGAGCATAGGTGTAGAGGATGATACCTCTACTGAGAAAGATGAATGGGATGTTGATGGAGAAGAAGGGGAGTCTGAGATACTTCACCAAGAAAACCCCTAAATATGAACTAAAGCCCAAATTTCTTGGCTTAATGATTCTTTTACTATTAAAGAAAATGATGATTATAATCCTACTAGTGAGAAAAAGAGACAATTTGACCTTAATAGAGGAAAAGGTAAAATTTTTAATAAGGTTAAGAAAAGGGTTGTGGGGAAAGGAAATGAGGTTTTGAAAGGAAAATAGAGTGTTGATGAGATCTTGATAGGGTGAAGGGTAAGGATGAGATGGAGGAGTTTGATTCTAATCAACTCAATGAGCTTCATGAGCTAGTAGAGGATGATGTCATTGATCTTGCCAAAAATGGGAGCTATGGAGCAATTTAGGCTATCAAAATAATTTTATGCTAAGATCAACCTTATTAATGTGAGATTCTAGGCTCTTCAAAGTAGGGTGGATGAAGGTGGGGTAGATCATGAGAAGAGAAAGGATGGTATCTCTAAAATGATGGCCATTTTAGAAGAGGTGACCTTGGGGACATTAATATTATGAGAAATGATTATGGAGATAAAATTAGAATGTTTGAGGATACCATCTAAAATAGTGTTGAAAGCCTTTGGATGCTCAATAATCAAGTTAAGAATCTAAAGAACATGGAGCAAGAGAAGAAAGATAAAGTCATTGGTTTTGATATTAGTGATCAGAGCATAGTTGGGAAAATACTAAAATCCAATTTTTCATAATTTTCTATGTTTTAGTAAAGTGCATTTTTTAAGGTCTTTGGGGCATTTCAGGACCTAGACACCTTATGGAGTGCTCATCTTGGTGTGACCTCTTAGTTTTAGTTCAAGATTTATTGAATACCTTTCCAATGGAGTAAAGAGTTCACAATTCAGAGCTAGCAATAGAAAGTTGTGCCTTCTCCAAGTGGGCCGATTTTTATATATAGTTTTTTGATAATTGTTTATAGTTTTAATAGTTTATTTGTAATAAACATTATGAGGACTCTTAATTTCATTTCCAAGGGATTCTAGTGATCCTTAGGATCTATCAGATTTGTATAAACTCTAATTTTGAATAGAATGGATCACTTTTTGGCTTGCAATCTTGTTGTTAATCTTTGTGGTTTTTACATTGAACTTAACAATACTGCAGGTATTGTAATATGATTTCATAATTCAGATCAATTAGTGATACTAGTAAAGAAAAAAAAGGAGATATTACTAGTGATGATGTTGGTAAAGATAAAGGTAAAAGGATTGCTTCTCAGTTGCAAGGGTCATCCACCAGAACTTGTAGCCATTCCAAACCTATGGAGGATCTAGAAAAAGGTTATTTAAGAGGAGATCAATCTTCATGATCACCTGATCCAAAAAGACATTGAATCTACTCATATTTTGAAGGAATTATAGTAGTTTCGTATGGTTCCTTGTCTCTATTTTGTTTCATGTTGTGCCATTGATGCTTGGTTGTTGGTTTGTTGTTGTTTTCCTTTAAGTAGGATTTTGATGTAAAAGGTTTCAAGGTTCCCTTCGAAACCTATTTCACCTTTAATAAAAAACATAATATAAATAACTAAACATTTAATATTTAATTAATTAAATATAATACTTTAAAAAACTAATCTTTTACTTACAAATTCAATAAAAATAATATATTAAAGAATGAAGCTTTTGACATTTTAAATACCTATATAGATATAAATGTGAATCCTATAGTCATTAGTTATTGAGGTGCCAAATTGTATTTATTTAAGGAATAAAATTACATTCACTATTATATTGACTCCATGCCACATACTATCAAGGTAGTTTGGTTTGTTTATATATGTTTTTTCTTTAGTAAACATCATTTTTCCCTTCTAGTTTATGGTCAATATGTCATTCTAGTAGAGAAACTTTGAGACTCAAAAGTAGTAGAAGAGAGAAAAGATAAATCAATAAATGAAGATTATTATATGATAAGTCCATGTCTTTCATTTTAATTCTCAATAGAAATAAAATTATATCCACTTCATAGAAATTGGCTTGACTCTTCATGAATTTGATCATTCTCATACAAAATCTACATGGAAAATAAATCATTTTAAGAAGGGAAATGTTTGGTTAAGTTGCCCAAAACACATATTTCTATAACAAAATGGTAATATTTTAGGAGGGATTATCAATGCATCCTTTGCTGCCATGATGGTAAACCCTTGAGTTTGTACAACTTATGTTGAGGAGGTGTAAAGAAGTTTTTTCAGGACTAAGCTTTAGGTTCTTCTCCAAGTTTCAATACAAGATTTGCATTAAATTTTATTCTAAATTGCACAATCCACACCCAAAGTTTTGATTGGGGATATAATTATCTAATTGATTTATTGGCATCTTAACATTTTTCAAACTCACATCATTGTTAGGTTTGATGTCAATCATTTTGGGTCTCCCTAGGCTTGCGAATTTATATCTAATGGTGATATATATGCATGATGAGATTTTGTTCCATTATATAATCTTTCACTGTGTGGCTCAATTATTGTAGCATCAAGGCCTTTCACAACATCTCTATCT